>CM031597.1:137393289-137435789 GCA_018398815.1 Conus ventricosus | reverse complement strand
CCTCCACTGGCATTTTCCTTTGGAACAAAACAAAAAACAAACAAAAACTGGAAGGAAAGAAAGAGGAACCCTGAAATCTTTCTTGCCGTATTTTGTTTGTTTGTTTTGTTTTCCTTTCTTGTCCATCTAGTTTGTTTTTCTCTTGGTTCACTCTCCTCAGCTCTGTCTGTTTTGGCTTTCCTTTCTTTCATGTCTTCCCCATGTTTTGTAGGCTTTCCTTTCTTTCATGTCTTCCTGTGTTTTGTAGGCTTTCATTTGATCTTTTTTCCTTACCTTTCCTGTCTTCCCCGTGTTTTGTAGGCTTTCCTTTCTTTCATGTCTTCTCCATGTTTTGTAGGCTTTCCTTTCTTTCATGTCTTCTCTGTGTTTTGTAGGCTTTCATTTGATCTTTTTTCCTTACCTTTCCTTTCTTTCATGTCTTCCCGTGTTTTGTAGGCTTTCATTTGATCTTTTTTCCTTACCTTTCCTTTCTTTCATGTCTTCCCCATGTTTTGTAGGCTTTCCTTTCTTTCATGTCTTCCTGTGTTTTGTAGGCTTTCATTTGATCTTTTTTCCTTACCTTTCCTGTCTTCCCCATGTTTTGTAGGCTTTCCTTTCTTTCATGTCTTCTCCATGTTTTGTAGGCTTTCATTTGATCTTTTTTCCTTACCTTTCCCGTCTTTTGTAGGCTTTCCTTTCTTTCATGTCTTCCCCTGTGTTTTGTAGGCTTTCATTTGATCTTTTTTCCTTACCTTTCCTGTCTTCCCCGTGTTTTGTAGGCTTTCCTTTCTTTCATGTCTTCTCCATGTTTTGTAGGCTTTCCTTTCTTTCATGTCTTCTCTGTGTTTTGTAGGCTTTCATTTGATCTTTTTTCCTTACCTTTCCCGTCTTCCCCGTGTTTTGTAGGCTTTCCTTTCTTTCATGTCTTCCCCTGTGTTTTGTAGGCTTTCATTTTATCTTTTTTCCTTACCTTTCCTTTCTTTCATGTCTTCCCGTGTTTTGTAGGCTTTCCTTTCTTTCCTGTCTTCTCTGTGTTTTGTAGGCTTTCATTTGATCTTTTTTCCTTACCTTTCCCGTCTTCCTTGTGTTTTGTAGGCTTTCCTTTCTTTCATGTCTTCCCCTGTGTTTTGTAGGCTTTCATTTTATCTTTTTTCCTTACCTTTCCTTTCTTTCATGTTTTCTCCGTGTTTTGTAGGCTTTCATTTTATCTTTTTTCCTTACCTTTCCTTTCTTTCATGTCTTCTCCATGTTTTGTAGGCTTTCCTTTCTTTCATGTCTTCCCCTGTGTTTTGTAGGCTTTCATTTTATCTTTTTTCCTTACCTTTCCCTTCTTTCGTTCCTGATCCTCCTTTCTTTCTCGACTTCATTCTTGGCTCTTCTTTCTTGGTTTTCCTGCTTAATGTGTGTGCTTTGTGTGTGCTTGTGCTCGAGTGTATCAGAGTGCACACACACACACACACACACACACACACACACACAAACGCGCACAAATGCCAGCGCGCACACACATACACGCTCACACACACACATGCGCCCACGCACATACATGGGCCCATGCCCACACATCATACACACACGTGTACATCCAATACACACACACGCACACACACACAAAGAAAAAAAAATGGTAGGTAGGCACTCAAGGTCTGACCAGCACGTTGGGCTAATGCGTAGGTCAGACATCTGCTGAGTCGTAGCCAGGAGACCCTCTTCGTCAATAATTGTCTCATCTTTGTTGTTAATTCATTTATACATCAGCTTCAAATCATGCGTAGTGTGGTCTCAAAACTTAGCGGATGTGGTGTAGCACATATGGACTAGTCCGCACGCAGTGACGCCTCCTTGATGAAACTGAGACTGAAACTGTCAGCCAGTGCATCACTGTGTGTATTTATGTCCATTATTTTGGTGAGCAAATTGATCTGCAGGTTTGTACTGCTGGCCTCACCTTTGGTTACCGTATTCCATCAGTTCACAAAAAGAAAGCAGTATGCATATAATTTGTCACATAACGCATACTATTTTGCAAGGATTCTTTCTTCACTTCTGCTGTATACACCATGCTGTTCATTCAGAGCACACTGAAGTGTTGTTTCATTATTTCGGTGTGAAGAGTGCTAAATTACAGGAAACAAAAAAAAACATATTGCTTGGAGAGAACACGCCAGGGACCATGATGCCCTTTGTATAATTCAGTACAGTTGTTTAGGATGTTGACTGTCTAAGGTTCTCTTGCACAATCTTTCATCTTCACCACAGGACACACACCCTGTCATTGTGGTCTGACTGGATAATCACCGCTGCTGTGCAAGTCTCACCTAAAATGTTGAGCATGTTTGATGTCCCAGCCCTGGACGAGCCACGTACTCGCTCACCTGGGTGCTCACACCTGTTGAGTGTCAAAAAACGAGTGTAAGAGCAAGCACTTGAGTCAGAGACTGGCCTAGTGGGTTGTAGGTTTCTGAGGCATCAACTGAGTCTAATAAAAAAAAAAAACCTCATGACCAGCTGCCTCGGTGGGTTTAATCTACTACCTCCCAGCTGTGCATCCATGATGTACTATGGCTGCCAGTGACCCACAATTCAAAGATATTCATCACTTCAACTGCAACCAGAATAAACTGATCAGAACAGTTTTAATGATTTGATATGCATCAGTGCATAAATCATCAATACATCAGCTCATGTCTGTAGCTCATTTGGAGTGAAACATGACTAGGGTCTTTATCTTAATTATAAACAGCATCTTTTAAGAGGGCTTCAAAAGTGTGCCCCCAGATTTTTTTTTTTTTTTCCAGATGGTCAATTTTCCATTGTTCACCTCACTCGCACACACACACACGCTCACGCACATACACATATGAACGTGTGCACATATGTTCGCTCGCTCCTACCCACACACATATACACATGTGCATGTGCACATCCACACCGACACACGTGCGCTTATACACGCATACACATAAGTGCACAAATGAACACACACACACGCACATGTGTACACACCCACATACAAGGACACCCACATACACACAGATATGTACACATATAACCTATATCCAGATACGTGTGCTCACACAAACCCACAACTTACACACACATATACACGCACTTCAGCACACGCACACACCCACGCGCACACACATACACACACACACGCGCGCGCGCGCATACACACCTGTGCACACATACACGCACATGCACACACACACACGCGCGCCCACGCCCACACATCATACTCGCGTGTACATCCACTACACACACATACAAAAACAAAACAAAACATGGTACGTAGGCACTCAAGGTCTGACCAGCGCGTTTGGCTCATGCATAGGTCAGACATCCGCTGAGTCGTTGCCTCGAGACCCTCTTCTTCAACTGTCTCATCTTAAAATCGGAAATGAAATGAGGTAGGGAACAGTAAACGATAAACAGTAAACAAGTGGGGTATGTTTTGCTCCCATAAGGAAACCTAACACAGAGTAACTTTTATTCAAGACTGGCACGGCCTTTTAAACTTGAATAAAGTCAGACAAAATACATAGACGAACAATCTAGTAGTGGGGGAAAAACAAGCGCAGGCCAACAACTGAACTGTCTGGCAAAGATTTGGACTTGAGGGGAGGGGAGAGGAGAGGGGAGTTTGAAGATGGAGAAACTAGGAAAATGAAATAAAAAAATAAAAAAATTATGTTACAGATATGAAATCTCTTTACTAGCTGCATAAGGGAACCATCGCAATCCCTTTTGAAGGCAGATATACTGAACAACATTGATTTGCCGATTTCCCATTTGGAAAAAATGTGTATTTGGATTTGGTATATTAACACAATTTTTAAGGGACACAGATTCACACTGCCTCGGTTTCTGCGCGCTTGCCGACGTTCGTGTGACGCCCATGTGCAACTCGCCCAAAACACTTTTCTTGCCACTGGGGCCGAGACTGAACGTAGCACATCTGTTTCTTTGTCTCAAATGGTGAGTTTGAAGTCATGCCGACTGGAAAACGGTATCAGTTGTCATTCGACCAGGCGAAGTGGTCCGAAAACAATGCCGCGACTGTCTATGCAAGAACGCGAGCGAGCCATTGGAATGTTGATGGTCGGCATGTCATCGAGAGAAACAGCCAGACAACTGAACTGCAGTCACTCTACAATTGTAAGGCTATCACAACGTTTGGCAGCAACTGGTTCCACCACTGATCGGCGCCGAACGGGCCAACCTCGTGTTACCACACCAGCGCAAGATCGATACATTGGACAGCTTCATCTTCGTAATCGATTCCTTACAGCAGCAGAAACATGTCACCAGGTGGTTGGTCGACGGGGTCCAGTGTCTGGACAAACCGTTCGACGTCGATTGCAAGAATCAGGGCTCAATGCAAGACGCCCTCATGTTGGCCCAGTCCTCACCCGTAGACACCGTCAGCAACGCCTGCAGTGGGCCAACCAGCATCTGCCATGGACACGACGTCAGTGGAGAGCTGTGCTGTTCTCTGACGAAAGTCGATTCGCGTTATCTCATGCTGACGGGAGAATGAGAGTCTGGAGGCGTGTCGGGGAACGCTACGCCAACTGCTGCGTGTTTGAAGCCAATAGATGGGGAGGGGGCAGTCTGATGGTTTGGGGGGCATTCAGTCATGACTACCGGACACCTCTGTACTTTTTTGACAACCATGTGAATGCCAACACGTACCAGCAGGTGCTGCAGAACCACGTCGTCCCACTGTTTGGCCAGCACCCGGAGCTGCAGTTCTTCCAGCATGATAATGCACGACCCCACACCGCAAGAGCCACCGCTGCGTTTCTCCAGGCGAACAACATTGCCGTGTTGCCCTGGCCATCTCTGTCCCCTGACATGGCTCCCATTGAACACGTCTGGGATGAGCTGGGGCGTCTTGTGGCCCGTGGAAGACGTCCACAGACTCTCGATCATTTGAGGCGCGCACTGACCGAGGAGTGGGATGGACTGCCACAGGCGTTCTTGCACAACCTTGTCTACTCCATGAGGAGGCGCTGCCAAGCGTGCATCGGGGCAAATGGTGGACACACTCGGTATTAGAGCTCGCGGACGGACATGCTCGTCGTGGTGTACTTTTTGACAGGGACCCTAGTGAAGTCACCAGCTAATTTCAGATGAATTCGGCCATTTTTGTCAAGAACAGACATTTTGTTTAATTGAAAAATGGATGCGTAATCAAATATGCTTACTTTCATTAAATAATTCTGTACTACCAACGTTGTCTGGGTCTTTTGGCAAGCGGTGCGTTTTTAATGTTGTTCAGTATATATTTGTATTGCCTGCTCCGAGGCCTTTCGCCCGCTGGATCGGGACTCATCAGGGAGACACGGCTGGTTGTGTCTGCACTCCCGGCGTCAAATAGAGACACACCACAGTCCATAATACTGTGGTGTTCTCACCACCATGGGTGCAAAAAAGAATCCAATAGCACCCCCAGAGCAGCCAGCGAAGAGTAGTAAATGCAACCAAACGAAAGTGTGGGGAGGAAAAAAAGTTGTTGTAAAACTAAAGACATGCAAATAATATAAAATGTAGGGGACAGTCTTTGAGCCTACGCCTGAGGATCCACCCAAAGATGCAAGGGAGATCAAAAGACAAACACACAGACGGACAGAAACAAATACAAATAACCTCAATTTAATCAAAGCAAAATCGGAAATGAAATGAGGTAGGGAACAGTAAACGATAAACAGTAAACAAGTGGGGTATGTTTTGCTCCCATAAGGAAACCTAACACAGAGTAACTTTTATTCAAGACTGGCACAGCCTTTTAAACTTGAATAAAGTCAGACAAAATACATAGACGAACAATCTAATAGTGGGGGAAAAACAAGCGCAGGCCAACAACTGAACTGTCTGGCAAAGATTTGGGCTTGAGGGGAGGGGAGAGGAGAGGAGAGTTTGAAGATGGAGAAACTAGGAAAATGAAATTAAAAAAAAAAAAAAAAATTATGTTACAGATATGAAATCTCTTCACTAGCCGCATAAGGGAACCATCGCAATCCCTTTTGAAGGCAGATATATTTGTATTGCCTGCTCCGAGGCTTTTCGCCCGCTGGATCGGGACTCATCAGGGAGACACGGCTGGTTGTGTCTGCGCTCCCGGCGTCAAATAGAGACACACCACAGTCCATAATACTGTGGTGTTCTCACCACCATGGGTGCAAAAAAGAATCCAATAGCACCCCCAGAGCAGCCAGCGAAGAGTAGTAAATGCAACAAGCGCAGGCCAACAACTGAACTGTCTGGCAAAGATTTGGACTTGAGGGGAGGGGAGAGGAGAGGGGAGTTTCAAGATGGAGAAACTAGGAAAATGAAATTGTTTACTGTTTATCGTTTAAGCAAAATCGGAAATGAAATGAGGTAGGGAACAGTAAACGATAAACAGTAAACAATTTCATTTTCCTAGTTTCTCCATCTTCAAACTCCCCTCTCCTCTCCCCTCCCCTCAAGTCCAAATCTTTGCCAGACAGTTCAGTTGTTGGCCTGCGCTTGTTTTTCCCCCACTATTAGATTGTTCGTCTATGTATTTTGTCTGACTTTATTCAAGTTTAAAAGGCCGTGCCAGTCTTGAATAAAAGTTACTCTGTGTTAGGTTTCCTTATGGGAGCAAAACATACCCCACTTGTTTACTGTTTATCGTTTACTGTTCCCTACCTCATTTCATTTCCGATTTTGCTTTGATTAAATTGAGGTTATTTGTATTTGTTTCTGTCCGTCTGTGTGTTTGTCTTTTGATCTCCCTTGCATCTTTGGGTGGATCCTCAGGCGTAGGCTCAAAGACTGTCCCCTACATTTTATATTATTTGCATAATGTCTTTAGTTTTACAACAACTTTTTTTCCTCCCCACACTTTCGTTTGGTTGCATTTACTACTCTTCGCTGGCTGCTCTGGGGGTGCTATTGGATTCTTTTTTGCACCCATGGTGGTGAGAACACCACAGTATTATGGACTGTGGTGTGTCTCTATTTGACGCCGGGAGCGCAGACACAACCAGCCGTGTCTCCCTGATGAGTCCCGATCCAGCGGGCGAAAAGCCTCGGAGCAGGCAATACAAGTATATCTGCCTTCAAAAGGGATTGCGATGGTTCCCTTATGCGGCTAGTGAAGAGATTTCATATCTGTAACATAATTTTTTTTTTTTTTTTTTTTTTTTTTTTTTAAATTTCATTTTCCTAGTTTCTCCATCTTCAAACTCCCCTCCCCTCAAGTTCAAATCTTTGCCAGACAGTTCAGTTGTTGGCCTGCGCTTGTTTTTCCCCCACTATTAGATTGTTCGTCTATGTATTTTGTCTGACTTTATTCAAGTTTAAAAGGCCGTGCCAGTCTTGAATAAAAGTTACTCTGTGTTAGGTTTCCTTATGGGAGCAAAACATACCCCACTTGTTTACTGTTCGTCTCATCTTAGTCATTAATTCATTTATCCATCAGCTTCAAATCATGCGTAGTGTGGTCTCAAAACTTAGCCGATGTGGTGTAGCGTATATGGACTAGTCCGCACGCAGTGACGCCTCCTTGATGACACTGAACTGAACTGCCTCCAAAAGGACACACATCTCCAGCTCTTGCAACCCGATTTATTTCTTCAGTCAGTCCAACATAGCAAAACACTCTTCCAATATTCCCTTGCACCTATGAGTTCAAGTCAGTAATGTGCATGTTCCAATTTCAAGAGCTTATCAACAGTTTGGGTTTTTTTTTCCGATCCACCAACTGTGATTGTCTCGGAGCAAGAGACAACAACTTCACATGACAAGTTGATTTTGTTCTTTTCTCGCTAGTGAGACACTGCAACCAGTGATTCCGTGTAATATGGTTACAAAATAAAGTAATATGACTAAAAGAAGAAAGAAAACATTTGTTATTTCAGTAACAGCGTGTAACAAACATGAAACTGTCCTGAAATATCATTCTGAGATCCATCAGGGAAAATACGTTTTTGACCGACTTGCATTAGTCCTGTTGTAATTCTGGACATAGGCAATAATTAATGTGAAGTGAAGTAAAAAATTAAGTACTCTCTTTTGGACCAAGTATAAGTATTTAAAAAAAAAAAAAAAAAAACTCAAACAAACAAACAAAAAATCTACAAACAGGACAAACACTGGACCAACCAGATCTTCTGCCTTCTCCATGATCATTTAAAATCTCTTGTTTGATCTGGAAAGATTTCAACAAGAAGGTCCAGTGGAAAGATTTCAACAAGAAGGTCCAGCAGCTCTTTATCAATACTCCCCTGTCAAAGACAGTCTGGCACTGTGAATGTAGAGGCTATGTTCACAGAACTGAGCAGGAATCTCTTTGTATGGACCGGTGGTGACCTACTCGTTTTTGAGTGAACCAGTATTTTAGGAAGAAGAAGAAGAAGAAGAAGAAGAAGAAGAGGTACTGGCTGTACCAAAGTACAGATCACTTTTCATCCTCTCTGGAGCTAGGCCTGGAGTGAATCATTGACAGAGGTTGGTAAACTACTTGCACCAGCATGAAGAGTGCAGGAACCCTGAACATCTGGCTGAACAGGGAACCCCAACAAGACCAGTCTGCCATAGGGCCAGCATAAAAAGAAATCGCTGATTCACATAATACCAGTACACACACATACGAACATTTGCGAACAGTAGTGTTGCTTTGCATTACATCTTTTTTTTTTCTTTTTGCTCCAGAGTTGCAGTCACTGTTTAAAGTGTCAACACTGCTTATAGCAATTTGACCATTTCACCTGTTCTATTTTTTCCCAGGTGAATGCAAACCGAAAAACAATTGAACTGATAGTGCAGATTTTCTGGATTTAGGTTTAGACGTTAAAAGTCCTCCGTAATATCGAAATACTTTTGTAACAGAATTACAGACATTAAACCCAGCCTTAATTAACAATGGAACAAATCACCATTTTACAACCTACAAGCAGACACAAAATGTGACAAGCAGCTTCCACTACAAACATTCCGCTGGTTCAGCATGATAACTGTGCATTCATCAAAATGTCAACAGCTTTGATCCATCACTTAATTAAGCAAAATACTTTGTACGAGCATGATGGACTGTAGCTTGCTGCATTTCACACACAACACCCTTCCCCCCATCCTCTCTTTGAAGTATACATCAACAAAACACTACCATCATTCCACACAGTGATTTTTTTTTTCTTTAGACCATCACACTCTAACTAGGGTCTAAGATCCTCTGTGTGTGTGTGTGTATGCATGCGTGCGTGCGTGCAGGTGCGTGTTTGTGTGTGCGCACGCATGCGTGCATTGTGTGCATATAAATGAATGCTAGGTGTACATGCATGCATGAGCGTGCATGTATGTGAGCGTGATGCCTTATGCAAGCACACAAGTTCTATGCTGATAAAACAACTAGACACAAATACTGAAAGTAAATTGGACAAGGCAGGAATCCCAACCAAACCAAGCCTTGCCCCATTGGTGCACTGCTAAGTATGTGAAATGACACCAAAGCTCAAAGTAAAGTATTTCAAGAAAACGAAACAAAACAAAACAAAACAAAGACTCACTGACATGATTAGGTTTAGGAAACACACACAAATGGAATCACAATGATGAAAATTGTCAAAACAGGTTTGTGGACAGCTCTGACAGAGAACGGACACAATAATGTCCTAAACAACAAAGCAGCTCGCCCAACATTTATCAAATATTGCACAAAAACAAAAGAGGACAAAAGCGATTGAAGTAAAGGGGACCCAAAAGACCTCCCATGGCCTGAAAATGAAACGTGATCTGAAATAACACCTTGTTATTTTTTGCCATCTTTTTTCGACTGGTCCTTTTCCTTGGCCTCTTTGGAGGAGTCGGAGGTGAGCGTTTTCATGGCGTCCTTGATGGCGTCGCTGTTGGGGTCCACACCGGGCAGGTTCTCCAGCACACTCTGCAGGAATGCCGGGTCCTGCATCACCTCCGAAAAATCCTCCTCCTCCTCCTGCCAATGTGGTCAACAGCACAAGACAAATTTTTTTTTCCTTTTTTCTTACATCATTGTTGAATGTACCTACCACTGATACTACAAGACTGAATATTTCATATCATTATGATTATTTAAAAACGACTTAGCAACAACATCAAATTCCAGAAAGCCTTCCTGAGCTATCTGCGTTTTACTCATGAGACTTCGCCATGCTTTTATGTTTGACATTTAATACATGGTTTTGTGACGAAAACTTTCTTTCAAAGTCGTGTTACTGACTCAGCAGTTCCACAGGTCAGTTTATGACTTATGTCATGAACAATCAAAATATGACTTGGATAGTGTACACATCTAACTTTTCATCTGTCGCAATAATTCAAAACAAAAAAAAAAGAAACTTGACAGAACTTATTCATACACATGGATAAGAATTGGCCGAAGCCAAAAAAAACTCTGAAAACAGCGAGTCTGAACTCTTAAAAATGACTTCACCTCCAACCCAATGACCACCACCACCACCAAAATTGACACAATCTGGGGTTTTCCTGAGGTAATTTTCAAAAATTTTCAAATGTTGTTTTACATGAAAGTGACCTCAACTCCTCCTGCCCCACACCCACCCTCTGGTCAGGCACACATGAACGTACATGGCTGCCTGCCCCTGACCAAAGGTCAGGGGTCCATCTCAGTTTAAATCTAGCACAATTTCTGACCCTTCTTCCATGCATAAACAGTAAGCACATGGGGGAACACATTTAAAAAATGTTCTTCTATCATGTCCTGCTTTGAGTAAGCAACTTTTGAATGATTTATTGAGGTTTTTTCTCAATTGGTTTCTTCCAACACCATGAACTAATACAGTTACAGTGGGGCCCAAATTTTTTTTTTTCATGAGATCATAACAGACAATGAAAGAATAGCAATAAAAGTGTACAAATATCTTCACACTGAACAGTCCAAACTGGGAAGGTTGCACAGCCAGATGCTAAGTCAGGGTGGGAAGGTTAATATCATGTATGGGTGCATGTTCACAGACAACGCTAACTAGGGCACTCTCTCTCTCTCTCTCACACACACACACACACACACACACACACTCACACACACTTTTATAAATGTTTTCATGGTTGATGCACAATCTATGTATGAAGTAGCTTCACTGAAATTGACTGATGACGAGAACAGACTAGGATTAAAGTGCTTTGTAATTCAAATTTAAGAACAACAGCATGAAATGATTCATCAAGGTGCTCGATTACAACTCTCGAGTTACAATTAAGAGTGCTTGAACTTTATATATGCTCTTTACTCACAGTATTTCATAAGCCGTTTGTGTTCTACACCTAAATTCTAAAAGAGTAGTTATCACGGGAAAGAAAAAAGAGTCCCTTTCAATCAAAATGTGTAGACGGAAGCGACAATCTTCCTTGTAACGCTTCCTCTTGAGTTTGATGTTCACCATGAACACAGCTATGTCCGACACTGTCATGGCATCTTGCGATCCTCTCACTTCGGTTATAAAACAGCCACAGTAGTACAAGACTAGGTTCTTCTAAACGCAATCAGCGCTTTACTGGCAACAAAGATGGATTGGACTGTCCCCTGGTTCAGAATGCTGCTTTTGTGATTACTTATCACCTTGATAAGAAAAGATAAGATAATGTTGCTTTAGCCCAGCCGACCGCAGAGGGCCACATCAGGGCTGTCACCACGTTAAAATCAACTCACCAGTCATTTAAAAAAAAAAAAAAAAAAAAAAAAAAAAAACTTTCACACACCTCGTTAAATGACATCGTCTAAAAAACGAACCAGAAACTTTGTTAAAAATCCTTCTTCCGTAAAATCTCAAATCAGATGAAAAATGTTAATTTCTCTCAAAAACCCAAGGATCACGTCAGGCGGGACATCCCTGAACAGGATCTTCATGGACTCCGCTGTAAAATGTTTGTGTCTCACATCGTGCAAGTCCCAACACTCTAAAAGAACATGTTTCATTGTGAGTGGTGCATGACATGGAATGCACCACGGAGCTTCTTCACTCTTTAAAAGGTAAGAATGGGTAAAATACGAATGGCCGGTGTGCAGCCGGCACAGACCGTTTCCTCTTTACGACCACCCGACGTAGATGGGAGGAGTCCTTAAGGTTTGGACGGATCTGAAAGAGTTTGTTACTCGTCTGTGTGTTCCAATCCTCCTGCCAGAGGTCTCTCACATAATCGTTAATTTTGGGTTTCACATCTGAACAGGGGATATAAATGTTGGACAGTTTCTCTCTTGTGGCGTTTTGGCTAAACGATCAACCATTTCGTTCCCGCCGATGCCAACATGGCCAGGAACCCAAGCAAGAGTAATGTTGTAACCGTCCGCCTTCAACTTGCTAAAAAATTCAAAAAAAGTAAAAGTTCTGGGATGCTGAAGGTTGCGGCCAGCTATGGCCTCCAAAGCTGACAGCGAATCCGACAGAACCAGAAAGTCCCTCCTCGAAGAATGGGAGATTATCTTCAAAGCCAGTACTAGAGCAGTTATCACCTTGATACCTTCATAGTCTGGGAAATCCAAGTCATTAGTCACAATCCAAGATTGCAATATGTATAGTTTTGCGACAAAACATGGTTGTTGTTTTTTTGATAAAACAAAGTTAAAACAGCTCTGCTAAATGCCTGCTGACCATGGTAAAGATGACTGCAGGTTAACCTCACTGCCAACCCCCATCCCCTCTTTCCAAAACTCACTTTTTTCTTCTCACTGGCAGCGGCTCCCTCCACAGTCTCCACTTCCATTGGAGTGGGGGCTGTGTCTTCTGCAGCTGATCACACAACAAGCATGGGGCAATCACGCCTTCTGCATCCACAGCAGCAGCTAAATCATCAACTTCAAATCTGTTATCCAGTCAAACCTTTTCAATGTGACTTCAAACTTTTTCTTTTTAAACAAAGTCCTTATAAGGACATGTTTTGACTGGAAGTAGATCAAGTACAGACAAAGATAAAAAGAAAAATCAGACAGACAGACAGAACATTGGGGGGGTGTCTTAATTAATCAACAGGTCAATCTGATAAAGGCAAAGACAAAAAGTCAATAACATAAGAATACTGACATCATTTTGAAGAACAAAACGATCACAGGTCCTTTCAGAGACCAAGTCAAGCCTCCATGGAATCAAATTTATGTACATAACTGATGACACCAATCTGAAGAAGAACAAAGCAATAGCAGGTTCTTTATGCCTCTGTAGAATCAAATGTCAGCAGCGTTGTTTGCTACACTGAATGTAAGGGATAAGCCGGGGGAGAAAGAAAGAGAGAGGAGAGATGTATATAGAGCAAGAGAGAGAGAGAGAGAGAGAGAGAGAGAGACATGAGAGAGAGATGTATATCTATATATACATATATCTTTATGCCTTTCTACTAGTCCAATTTTCTGTTATAAACAATATTCATAGCACTTCTGACAGGATTTTTCAGGATCGTTTCATTTCAGAGACCTAGGACAGACCCTGCAGGATTGTGCAGCTCAGGGTGAACACTAGCCAGGGTAGGAATGCAATCACTGAAGAATGAAACGGATTACCTGGGTTCTCCATGGACAGCCTCAAGGCAAAGGCTATCTGCTCCTCCTCAGTCATGTTGGTGAAGTCCACGGTGGGGGTGGCCGTGGTGGACTCCCCGTCGCCAGCTGCTGTTGACACCCCCAGGGCCTTCTCCAACAGGGCCTCTTCCGGGGAAGCTGTTGTCACCAAATCTTGTGTTCAGCACACACCAATACACTGAGTGGAACCAGTCATTGTCGTTCATGATCTGTGGTGTACGTTCAACTAATGACAGTAAAGCAGATGTTTGCATCAGCTGCTGTACAGTGGTCAGCACTGCACACTGTGAACTGGAAGGTCGAGGGTTCTAGTCCACTCAGACATGCACCTAGGGAACGTTTCAGCTTGGACGTTTCCAGTCCATAGTTGTTTGGTATACACTGTGCATGCTTCAATCAGAAGACTGGAACAACACAGTCAGTCTTCATCCACCAGACAGCTGTGCTTCTGAGAATGCCGTGACTACCCAACAGGGTGGACATCTGCGTCTCCCAAGCCTAGCTGATGCTGGGAGATGCGATGAGGGGAAAGGTATGTCCAGCAGAGCCCCGTCATGTTGCCTCAGGTCAAAGCAGACCAACACAACACCTTCCACCTTTGTTAACATCCACATCTACACACATCACCCCTTGTAGCAACACTTTCAACTTCTTCACATCGGCACCTGTGGTGGGTTCATATCAAATCTTCCATGTTTGAGCACCTGTGGTGGGTTCATATCAAATCTTCCATGTTTGAGCATTCATAACGACAGCGGGATCTGGGCTATGCTGGACCAAAGCAGGCACCATGGAACACAACACAAGTGTCCAAGCTACAGCGCCTGTCTTGTGGTGGACTGCCTCATGCCAACCTGGCACTGATCGCTCCCTGTGGACTGACCGCTGCCTGTGGACTGACCGCTCCCTGTGGACTGCTAGAGCTGAGGTGTGCAAGCAAGTGCCAAAGAGACAGAACAAAAAAAACAACGGTAAACACACATGCACACAGAATTAAAACCATCACAGCCTTTCACAGTCCAGTTTACACGTAGTTTGTACCTTCAATTCTAGTGGGGTTTGCTGTTGTTGTTGATTGTCCACAGAAATCACATTTGTTGTTGTTATTGTTGTTGATTGTCCACAGAAATCACATTTGTTGTTGTTGTTGTTGTTGTTGTTGTTGACCGTCCACAAAAACCACAATCATTATGTGAGCCAAATTCTTTCCTATCTGAAAATTTTTGCACGACAGTTCCTCTCCTTCCTATAACAAAACAATTTGCTGAGAAGTAGTCTGATTGCATTAAAAATCTTATCTTCAAACCACTGCAAAAGCAAACAAGCCAAACTCCACTTGTCTGATATTCATCTACCTGACACTTCTTAGTGTTTCTGAAGACTGCAACAGATACAGTGTTCAAGCAATGGTAGAATTAAAAAAGGAAGAGAGAAAAATAAACACTCTTTAGATTCTTCCCTAGCACACAGACAAAATGAGAGAGAATACATGGGTGAGGGAGGTGGGGTGGGGTATTTCCCTCTTTTTCCTATTAAGTTTTTCCAAAACTTGTCAAGCCTCACTGTGTGCCCAAATCCAGTGACGGCAATGAGTGACAAGAAAGAATACAACACAAACAAACAATCAGGCTCCACCCTCTCGGACTTCTATTGCTCTGATTCCTGTTCTGCATGGCTCGAGTATGTCCCTGCAGGGAGCCGGGTTTTACACTGGAGGGAATTAACGACTCAAGTTTTCGGTGCTTTCTTGTCATGACAAGACTGACCTACAAACACATTACCTTCTTTTCAACGTTCAACAATGAAAGTATACTGATATTCTGTCTTAAAATGTTAGACTGTAACTGAACAGTTCTGTGGCTGACAGCGATGTAAAAAGAAACTCATCACACACACACACAGAAGCACACACACACACACACACACACACGTGCACACAAACACAAACGCATCTTTGCCTTAATCACTACCCTACTAACAGCAGAAAAAAAGCATCTTTCCACTTTTCTGCAGTGTTCCTCTCACCTACGGACAGATTGGTGGACTCGGCCACAGACGCAGTGACTGCCTCACGAGCATCCTTCTCCTGCCGTGCTCGCTGCTCCTCCATAGACACTCTCAGTGCCTGCCGACATGGTCGGTGCAATGTCAAATGAACAAAGTATCTGCTGAGCCACAAGGTGGTGCTTGCATGCTTACGACCCATGTACATTTATCAATCCAAATATATAATACATGTATGTAGACACACAGACATGGGTGCAGGTGGGATAGTCCCCAATCTAAAGTGAATTGTGGACATTCTCTAAAATCCTGGTATTGAATTGTGGCCATCTCTAAAATCCTGATATTGAATTGTGGCCACCTCTAAAATCCTGATATTGAATTGTGGTCACCTCTAAAATCCTGATGTTGAGTTATGGCCATCTCTAAAATCCTGATGTTGAATTGTGGCCATCTCTAAAATCCTGATATTGAATTGTGGCCATCTCTAAAATCCTGATGTTGAACTGTGGCCATCTCTAAAATCCTGATGTTGAATTGTGGCCATCTCTAAAATCCTGATATTGAATTGTGGCCATCTCTAAAATCCTGATGTTGAATTGTGGCCACCTCTAAAATCCTGATATTGAATTGTGGCCATCTCTAACATCCTGATATTGAATTGTGGCCATCTCTAATATCCTGATGTTGGTTGTGGCCATCTCTAACATCCTGATATTGAATTGTGGCCATCTCTAAAATCCTGATGTTGAGTTGTGGCCATCTCTAAAATCCTGACGTTGAATTGTGGCCATCTCTAAAATCCTGATGTTGAGTTGTGGCCATCTCTAAAATCCTGATGTTGAATTGTGGCCATCTCTAAAATCCAGATGTTGAATTGTGGCCACCTCTAAAATCCTGATGTTGAATTGTGGCCATCTCTAAAATCCTGATGTTGAACTGTGGCCACCTCTAAAATCCTGATGTTGAATTGTGGCCACCTATAAAATCCTGATGTTGAATTGTGGCCATCTCTTCAATTCTGACACTGAAGCATGGCCATCTCTCCAATTCGGACATTGAAGCATGGCCATCTCTCCAATTCGGACATTGAAGCATGGCCATCTCTCCAATCCTGACAATGAACTGTAGCCATCCCTCCAATACTAACAATGAACTGTGGCCATCTCTCCCATCCTAACAATGAACTGTGGCCACCTCTCCCATCCTAACAATGAACTGTGGCCATCTGTCCAATCCTAACAATGAACTGTGGCCATCTCTCCCATCCTAACAATGAACTGTGGCCATCTCTCCAATCCTGACAATGAACTGTGGCCATCTCTCCCATCCTGACAATGAACTGTAGCCATCTCTCCCATCCTGACAATGAACTGTAGCCATCTCTCCAATCCTGGCAATGAACTGTAGCCATCTCTCCCATCCTGACAATGAACTGTGGCCATCTCTCCAAACCTGACAATGAACTGTGGCGATCTCTCCAATCCTAGCAATGAACTGTGGCCATCTCTCCCATCCTGACAATGAACTGTAGCCATCTCTCCCATCCTGACAATGAACTGTAGCCATCTCTCCAATCCTGGCAATGAACTGTAGCCATCTCTCCCATCCTGACAATGAACTGTGGCCATCTCTCCAAACCTGACAATGAACTGTGGCGATCTCTCCAATCCTAGCAATGAACTGTGGCCACCTCTCCCATCCTGACAATGAACTGTAGCCATCTCTCCCATCCTGACAATGACCTTTGGCCATCTCTCCAGTCCTAACAATGAACTGTGGCCATCTCTCCCATCCTGAAAATGAACTGTAGCCATCTCCCCCATCCTAACAATGAACTGTAGCCATCTCACCAATCCTAACAATGAACTGTGGCCATCTCTCCCATCCTGACAATGAACTGTGGCAATCTCTCCCATCCTAACAATGAACTGTGGCCATCTCTCCCATCCTGACAATGAACTGTAGCAATCTCTCCAATCCTAACAATGAATTGTTCCATCTCTCCAATCCTGACAATGACCTGTGGGCATCTCTCCCATCCTGACAATGAACTGTAGCCATCTCTCCAATCCTAACAATGAACTGTGGCCATCTCTCCCATCCTGACAATGAACTGTGACCATCTCTCCCATCCTGGCAATGAACTGTGGCCATCTCTCCAATCCTAACAATGAACTGTAGCCATCTCTCCCATCCTGGAAATGCACTGTGGCCATCTCTCCCATCCTGACAATGAACTGTGGCCATCTCTCCCATCCTAACAATGAACTGTGGCCATCTCTCCCATCCTGACAATGAACTGTGGCCATCTCTCCCATCCTGACAATGAACTGTAGCCATCTCTCCCATCCTGACAATGAACTGTAGCCATCTCTCCAATCCTGACAATGAACTGTAGCCATCTCCACCATCCTGACAATGACCTTTGGACATCTCTCCAATCCTGACAATGAACTGTGGCCATCACTCCCATCCTGACAATGACCTTTGGACATCTCTCCAATCCTGACAATGAACTGTGGCCATCTCTCCCATCCTGACAATGAACTGTAGCCATCTCTCCAATCCTGACAATGAACTGTGGCCATCTCTCCCATCCTGACAATGACCTGTGGCCATCTCTCCCATCCTAACAATGAACTGTAGCCATCTCTCCCATCCTGACAATTAACTGTAGCCATCTCTCCCATCCTGACAATGAACTGTGGCCATCTCTCCAATCCTAACAATGAACTGTGGCCATCTCTCCAAGCATGACATTGAACTGTAGCCATCTCTCCAATCCTAACAATGAACTGTAGCCATCTCTCCCATCCTGACAATGAACTGTAGCCATCTCTCCAATCCTGACAATGAATGTGGCCATCTCTCCAATCCTAACAATGAACTGTGGCCATCTCTCCAATCCTAACAATGAACTGTAGCCATCTCTCCCATCCTAACAATGAACTGTAGCCATCTCTCCCATCCTGACAATGAACTGTAGCCATCTCTCAAATCCTAACAATGAACTGTGGCCATCTCTCCCATCCAAACAATGAACTGTGGCCATCTCTCCAATCCTAACAATGAACTGTAGCCATTTCTCCCATCCTGACAATGACCTTTGGCCATCTCTCCAATCCTAACAATGAACTGTGGCCATCTCTCCCATCCTGACAATGAACTGTGGCCATCTCTCCCATCCTAACAATGAACTGTGGCCATCTCTCCCATCCTGACAATGACCTTTGGACATCTCTCCAATCCTAACAATGAACTGTGGCCATCTCTCCAATCCTGACAATGAACTGTGGCCATCTCTCCCATCGTAACAATGAACTGTGGCAATCTCTCCCATCCTAACAATGAACTGTGGCCATCTCTCCCATCCTGACAATGAACTGTAGCAATCTCTCCAATCCTAACAATGAACTGTAGCCATCTCTCCAATCCTGACAATGACCTTTGGCCATCTCTCCCATCCTGACAATGAACTGTGGCCATCTCTCCAATCCTAACAATGAACTGTGGCCATCTCACCAATCCTAACAATGAACTGTAGCCATCTCTCCAATCCTAACAATGAACTGTGGCCATCTCTCCCATCCTGACAATGAACTGTGGCCATCTCCCCCATCCTGGCAATGAACTGTGGCCATCTCTCCAATCCTAACAATGAACTGTAGCCATCTCTCCCATCCTGGAAATGAACTGTGGCCATCTCTCCCATCCTGACAATGAACTGTAGCCATCTCTCCAATCCGAACAATGAACTGTGGCCATCTCTCCCATCCTGACAATTAACTGTAGCCATCTCTCCCATCCTGACAATGATCTTTGGCCATCTCTCCAATCCTAACAATGAACTGTAGCCATCTCTCCCATCCTGACAATGAACTGTGGCCATCTCTCCCATCCTAACAATAAACTGTGGCCATCTCTCCCATCTTGACAATGAACTGTGGCCATCTCTCCCATCCTGGCAATGAACTGTGGCCATCTCTCCAATCCTGACAATGAACTGTGGCCATCTCTCCCATCCTAACAATGAACTTTGTTTCCAGAGGCATTGCATCCCTGCACAGACTTACATACATATCATTACCATGTGTACACACACACACACTCCAATTACCAAAGCAAGTTCTGGATCTTCGTTGGGGTCGACACCAAACTCAAATCCTCCTGACATGGGCGCACCACTCCCATCTTCACCCACAATAACAGGGGAACTAAGCAGGGCATCTGACAGCATGGGTCCTGGTGGCACTGTCACCAGATGGGAACTAGCATTGCACACGCACGCACGCACACGCACGCACGCACGCACGCACGCACGCACGCACGCACACACACACACACACACACACACACACACACACACACACACATGTGCGCACACACACACACACACACACACACACACACACACACACACACACACACACACACACACACATGTTGAGCAAAGTCATCAAAGTGTAGATAACTAAAATTGAAACATTACTGGACATACATTTTCCTAATGTCAGTATGACACACTTCACGCATACAAAAATATATGTTGCTTACTTTCAGTGTCACTGTTTTTGTTTGCAATCGTTTCGTTTATGAACTTACAGCTCAGCTTGCTTTTGCTACAAAATTGTACAATGAAAACCATGATGCATATTAGACGGATATAGGATAGATTGTGATTAAAATGACAACAGATTCCAATGCTTTCATAATGGCAAAAAGAAGAAAGCAGTCACTTTTAGTTTTAATGATGACATTCAACATGAAAGCATTACAACCTGTTCCTGTTCTAATCACAATGACAAATTATGCGAGGAATTTTGTATTACAAGTTCAACCATAACAGTGTTCAGAATACAATTCAATTTGCATAAATGTTTATGTGCACTTCACAAAAGACTGAGATGAAAGTGTCCCACCGAAAGATGATGATCAAGATGAAACAAACATGCCTACCCCAATTTTTTTCCATCAAAAACAGATGATATGAAAATCATGAACGAACTGAAAATTTCAAGAATGTTCCGGAACAAGGTGATCTTACATATGTGATGCTGTGCCAATGTACATGCATGAATTTCATTTCATCAAAATTGAAAATGGCCTCTTACGGTCTCTCAGTTTATTATTTTCGACACACACAGTTAATCTGCCAAGCTTGATGACACTGTACACCCTAGTGCTTTCGTGGAGAACATTTGTGATGAGAAGAGGAAAAAAAAGAGTAGAGAAAGCTGATGATTAACATTTGGTAAGAGAAAAATGTGTTGTGACCGATTCAAAGTAAACCTGAATAGTATGTGGTACATTGTGTACTAGTTGCCTCTTGTCTTCCATCTGCCATGTTAGTTTGAAAGTAGAACTGGAAGATATGTGTGCAGACCTAAATGCACAAAATGGGGGGGGGGGGGGGGGGGGGGGGGGGGGTGTTCTTTAGACAAAAAGAAAAAATCTTTAGACTTAAATACATCTTGACATCACCTGCAACACTTTCTTTCACCATCATAAATCAACGAATCTGGAGAGCAGTTCTGACTGGTCCATTTCGATTTTCATGGCTGTTAGTTTATGCTTTAGACTTCACTGGCATACTCACACTTTTTTCCAAACCTGAAAAGAAAGTGACAGTCCCTGCAACTTCAAATTTAATGCATTTGATTCCACATAGTTGTGCACATCATGACAATCCTTATGCATCTGTCCTTTTCATTTTTTATGTCATATGCTTCTCCCTAATATTCCCATTGATGAATTATGTAAGTAGGGAAGGCAATCACCTGTTTGTGCTTATTTACCTGCTTCCATCTTTCCCATTCAGCGTGTTGACAAAAACAGTGAGTTTATCTGTGTTGAGTCCCTGCAAAAAGGAAAGTTTAATGAATTACTACATGTATAAGAAAGCAGATGATAAAGAAACGTGCAGGCAAACAGTACATTCTCAATTACTGCACAACTGATTTCACTGCAGCTTTTGCTTCGCAGAACAAGAAAACTTGAAAACGAGGCTGCGAGGAGCCAGATTTTATTTTCACCCATCTGGACTTATGACATGATTATGAAATCACTGAAAGAGTATTTGAACTAATAATCCACAATTTGCCTACCAGATTTCTATGTTGGCCAAAGACTATTTGGGGCAGGAAAGGAGTTTGGTCATCCTCTGGGACGTTGCCTTTCCTCACTTGTGACATGTCATAATTGATCTAGTATACAATTCCCTGACACATGGAGCAAACAGTGAGCAGACGAATATTTTCACAATAATAATTCACATAATTACTCCTACAGTGTTTTGCTGCTTAAGTTGCTGCTGTTGTTTGTTTTTGTCTCTTACAATTCATCTTTTTGCTTTTCCATTCCCATCTTCTGGGTCACCTCAGTGGCACTGCACCCATGCCGCTCACTCCAACCCCCCACCCACAACCACAGCCCGGCCCAGCCCCGCCACAGCCCCGGCAATCCACAGGGAGCAGTCAAAGTCGTCAAGAGGCAACCCACCAGAGGAGACACTGCACTGCTGCCGAGTCACTTCGGTGGTGTTCAGTGGTGCCTGCTCTGATCCACCGTATGCACGACACCACCTACTAAGCCCCTCACTGATGACAATAATTGCTTAGTCGCAGAGCCAGCGCGAGTGGGCTCTCCCTCCTGAGGGCACCACCACATCCGTCCAATGACAATCCCCATGAATTGCAGATACCGATGTCTCTGACGGAATCAAAGCAAAGCCACAGACGAAGAGAGGACATCGGAACTGAGGTCACCATGAGAGCAGGGCATGAAGGGCCATGGAATTTGAGACTATTTTTTAAAATGGTGATTAATGAGAATGAGACTGATGAAGATGATGCTATGGATTTCCATTCCGGTCTGAGACTGCATGACAGGGCTGTACTCTACGCTTCCTTTCATAACATATCCTGGTGTCCACCAGGCTCAAGAGATGCAGACACCAGCAGTCTTGGTCAGGAAATTTGAGCAATGTTCTCAGAGGCTCATCCGTTTAGTGGATGAAACTCAACTGTGTGGTCCCAGTCCTCCCAAATGAGCCCGCAGCAAACTCAACTCTGGGTAGGAGCTGGTCGGGGCAGAATAATCCCACATGGCTCTGATGGGAATCGAACCCACGACCTCCCAGTCAGGAGTCCAGGTCGACTGGTTTACAATTCATCTTTTCTTGCTTTCCCTTTTCACCAGCACTATTCCTCACAGGCAGCTTTCAACTGCAGGCTATGCATGCTGGGCTATGGTTGTCTTCATACTGAAGGAAGCGTCTTCATGTGAATGACTTGTCGCTATTCACACCAAACAACTGCAGGCTATGCATGCTGGGCTATGGTTGTCTTCATACTGAAGGAAGTGTCTTCATGTGAATGACTTGTCGCTATTCACACCAAACAACTGCAGGCTATGCATGCTGGGCTATGGTTGTCTTCATACTGAAGGAAGCGTCTTCATGTGAATGACTTGTCGCTATTCACACCAAACAAATGCAGGCTAAGCATGCTGGGCTATGGTTGTCTTCATACTGAAGGAAGCGTCTTCATGTGAATGACTTGTCGCTATTCACACCAAACAACTGCAGGCTATGCATGCTGGGCTATGGTTGTCTTCATACTGAAGGAAGCGTCTTCATGTGAATGACTTGTCGCTATTCACACCAAACAACTGCAGGCTATGCATGCTGGGCTATGGTTGTCTTCATACTGAAGGAAGCGTCTTCATGTGAATGACTTGTCGCTATTCACACCAAACAACTGCAGGCTATGCATGCTGGGCTATGGTTGTCTTCATACTGAAGGAAGCGTCTTCATGTGAATGACTTGTCGCTATTCACACCAAACAACTGCAGGCTAAGCATGCTGGGCTATGGTTGTCTTCATACTGAAGGAAGCGTCTTCATGTGAATGACTTGTCGCTATTCACACCAAACAACTGCAGGCTATGCATGCTGGGCTATGGTTGTCTTCATACTGAAGGAAGCGTCTTCATGTGAATGACTTGTCGCTATTCACACCAAACAACTGCAGGCTATGCATGCTGGGCTATGGTTGTCTTCATACTGAAGGAAGCGTCTTCATGTGAATGACTTGTCGCTATTCACACCAAACAACTGCAGGCTATGCATGCTGGGCTATGGTTGTCTTCATACTGAAGGAAGCGTCTTCATGTGAATGACTTGTCGCTATTCACACCAAACAACTGCAGGCTATGCATGCTGGGCTATGGTTGTCTTCATACTGAAGGAAACGACTTCATGTGAATGACTTGTCGCTATTCACACCAAACAACTGCAGGCTATGCATGCTGGGCTATGGTTGTCTTCATACTGAAGGAAGCGTCTTCATGTGAATGACTTGTCGCTATTCCACACCAAACAACTGCAGGCTAAGCATGCTGGGCTATGGTTGTCTCCATACTGAAGGGAACGTCTTCAAGTGAATGACTTGTCGCTATTCACACCAAACAACTGCAGGCTATGCATGCTGGGCTATGATTATCTCCATACTGAAGGATACGTCTTCATGTGAATGACTTGCTGCTATTCACACCAAATTTGCTCCACAGCAATAACAAAAATTTGAGGGGGACGGACAGGGGGAGACAAAAGAAAATCAGTTAGTAACAAACTTATGATCTAAGGAATACTGATAACTTGCCAAAGGAGTTCAAGAGACAGAGAGAACCTGGCACTGAACTGCCACAAGACAAGCCAGATGTAGCTGTGTTCACTTATTCAATATGAGTGGCTTAAATGTAACCTGTAAATAAGATGGACAGAAAAAAAATCCAGGATGAACACCCTGTCATACTCTATATGATATGACTTTACATCTAAACTAACACTGAGAGCAACTACCAAAAGAAAAAAAAAAAGGGGGGGGTTGAGGGCGATTTTAAGTTTGAATAAACAAATGGAGAGGAAGGAAGGGGGGAAAAACAGGACAGACAGACAGGCAAACTGACAGACAGACAAAGACATGCAAACAAAGAAGTAAACATGAAACCAGTAGAACAGCACAGAATCAAACGAACTGACCTCTTCACCGAAGTTGATGACGTCAACGTTCACTTTCTCTTTCTTCAGTTTCTTTGCAACCTTTGTGATCTGTGTGAATATGTACACACATACCTACATCATTACAGCCTCAGCAGATATTTCCTTCACCTAGTAACTATCAGCATATGCCCATGCTTCTGTGTGTATGTACGAGTGTGTGTGTGTGTGTGTGTGGTGTGTGTGTGTGTGTGTGTGTGTGTGGTGTGTGTGTGTGTGTGCTTTGTGTGTGTGTGTGTGTGTGTGTGTGTGTGTGTGTGTGTGTGTGTGTGTGTGTGTGAGTGTGTGTGTGTGTGTGTGTGTGTGTGTGTGTGTTGTGTGTGTGTGTGTGTGCGTGTGTGTGCACTTGTGTGAAAACTTGTGTGTGTGTGTGTGTGTGTGTGTGTGTGTGTGTGTGTGTGTGTGTGTGTGTGTGTGTGTGTGTGTGTGCACTTGTGTGTGTGTGTGTGTGTGTGTGTGCACTTGTGTGTGTGTGTGTGTGCACTTGTGTGTGTGTGTGTGTGTGTGTGTGTGTGTGTGCACTGTGTGTGTGTGTGTGTGTGTGTGTGTGTGTGTGTGTGTGTGTGTGTGTGTGTGTGTGTGTGTGTAGCGTGTGTGCACGAGGCCACATGCATGCTTGTGTATATGTATGTGCGTGTGTGTGCATGCATATGCACTTACATGCAAACTCTTTACTCTGAATTAAAAAAAAATGAACACGACTCCCACAAATCAAAGGAGTGGGGCAGGGATGACCAGAGTTGAAGGGGTGGTCATAGACAACGTAGGAAGAGATGCTGGTCAAACAGAAGCTGTAGAAAGACAAGGATGCCCAAAGACTTCAGGAGGCAGATCCAAGCCCAGAGTCTACACTTCTTCATGAGTTCCATATTATGGAAAGACGAGGAAAAACAGACCCTTGATGAATGTGTCTGTGCCCAAGACACCTAGTCACACTGCACATGTGCATACGAACCCAAACCTGCATACCAGCATACACTGATAAATGTGCATGTTATTTAACAGGGTTCGTACAGAACAGACTTGACAAAATTCACAATTTTTTCACAAATTTTCAAAGACAGTAAAACAAATTTTCAAAGGCACCTTACATGCCTTCAAATTCCATTAAGACAAAACTGTTACCTGTAGACTTTACGAGACGGCACTTTCATTTTGATGCTGCAGAAATGAAATCACTAGTGTGGAAATGAACAGGATACTACTGGAGAAATGTATGCAGTTTTTACTCTTCGGTGGCACAGTTCTGAAGACATATGACTGTCAAAAATTCTGGAACTATAAAGCACACAAAACATTTACTGAACTCCGCATGACACTCTGATGCTGAACAAATGAAAATGCTGGAAGAGCAAGGTAACCAAGGTATTAGAAAAAGTAACTTTCCTCACAGTTCTGAAGATGTGATTGTCAATTATCACACAGTCACTGATCTTCACACAAACAGATACTACTATTTACATTTTCTAGACTATGTTGAGGAACAGATTTAAGCTTGCCCAGACTGTTGACTGGTCTTGGCAGCTTTTTCTTCCAAGAGCTTGTCCACTTTTTCCAGTTCTGTTGACTTCTCTTTTGCCCTTTTCCGCAGTGCATTACTCTCCGAAATCAGGCTGAGTTTTCCAAATTTCTCTGCACCCTCAGCCTTGCTGTCTGCAGACTTGAGTAGACTGGAAATGTCATCCTGCAGTTGTTTTCGTTTCTTCTTCAGTGTCTCCAGTTCTCCATCAGCGGCCTTCCTTTTCAGCATCATCCTCTTCTCTTCTTCCTCCTTCCTTTGCTGCTCCAGATATTCTCCATATTTGGTCCGGGCACTTGAAGCATAGCACAGCAGCTCCTTTGTAATAGGCACTGATGCTGGTCCACCAGCTTTCCTGACTGCTTCAATTACCAGTCGCTTTGCCACCAAGCTCTCTTTTAATAGATTTTCAACTGTTGTTTGCTTGTGGATGCTGAACCCACGTTCAACAGTTGCTTGACTATGTGACAGAAGAAGCACTTGTTGTACTATCTCCAGTAGGCCTGCAAGTTCTGTCTTGCCAGACAGGTGAGAGTACAGAAGCTCGTCGACTCTGTCACATTTATAATCAAATGTTCTGAATGGTTCATTGTTCCCTACAAGAGTGTCTTCACAGAATTTGGAGAACTGTCTCTTGATAGAATCACAATTCTCTTCCCTGATCCTCCTGCATCACACAGAAGATGTAGTGTTTGTTCCAGATCTTTGGAAGCCCGTGTTCTGTCCTTCTCAGATGAGGAAGCAATCATGACAGGGTTCAACCAAGTGAGGCACCTCACTAAAGGGTACTTATTCGGGCTTTCTCCAACAGTTTCTTCAGTAGGCACTTGATGAAATCTCTACATTCCGTCCGGAATGTATACCTCTGTTTGTCAGAGGCTTTGAGTGAAAGCATGGATCTCTTTGCAGAAAACCCAACATCCACTTTGCTTGGGTCCTTTAAGTTTTCTTCAATCTGAATTTTACAGACTGAAAAAGCTGTTTTGTTTTCAATAACTTCATCCTTGATGATCCTCTTCATAAGATTCTTGATCAGTGCACCCAGATCCTGTGCCACGAAGGGAATCATGGGACGGTTGGTCTGATACAACTTCAGAAATGGTTCAACTTCATTTGCAACTGAAATGAAGAACTGAAGTTTTGCCTTCAGCAGGGGATCCCCAAGCAGCGGCATCAAGTCTTTAAAAGAATTGCAGGTTGGTTCATTGATGGTTCTGTTCTTTGCAGCTGAACAGAATGCTACCAAACCAGGGAGAAGACCAATGACTCTCTGTGCTGGTGCAGCATTTTCTAGCCATCTATGCCTACAAAATTTCAGGGGTACAACGGATGTCTTTGCCACTTCTTGGAAGTCTTCTCTTCTTGCTGGCGAGTCCCTGAAGAGATTATAGACAGAACAAAGTAGAAGTTCCAGTTCCCATGATGTTGCAGCACATCCTGCACGGAACGCATTGTGAAGAATATGGAGACCACATGTACCAATATTCAACAACTTTGCTGGGGTGCACTGCTCTATTTCTTCCATCAGCATTCTTTGAAGCTTGAGATTAACATGTGGCCCATCCATAGACAGCTGCAGAAGGCGACGATGGCCAAGCGATTTCACAAGTGGACTCAATTTTTCAAACATGTCATCTGCAGTGCAATGTCCAAAGAACATAGAGTCTAAGAACTGAGTTACTACCATATCCTTGTCCCAAAATCGAACGTGGACGTCCATCTGTTTTTCCTGCATATCCTTATTCAATGTCTCATCAAAAAGAAGTACATATGATGATGCTGACTTCACTTTTGAAGTCATCCTCTCATAAAAGTATGGTGCAAGTCCGAAAGAACACAAATACGCTGCCTTTTTGTCAGCACATGCAAACGAACGGGCGATCTCACTGTCTGGGAACATTGCCCGGAAAAGCTCTCCCATGCCAGCACAAGAATTCATACTATAATGCGAGTCAACACACTTTAAAACCCACAAAATTTCTGCTTTCAATACATCTGTTGTGATGATACTTCCTGCCAAACTCCCTCGATTGGTTTGGGTTGTGGAAGTTTCAGCTGATGAGAAACTGGATCCAGCTGACCCCTGTGAAGACCCTTTTGTGGAAGCAGAGGGAGAACAAGCAGCAGCACAGGCGGCAAACTGGGTAATAGGCAGCACAGACTGGTTTGCACGTGCTTTCTGCATATGCTTGGCACCTACACATTAAATCATATTTAATTATAAGTAACAGTACATGTACAATAATACATTAAGCAGACCAGTAAGGTACGAGTATGGGTGAATAAAAAAAAAATCTTTATGTATGTGTGTCGGCTGTGTTGTGTATGTGCTTGTGTGTGCAAACATGCAAGCAAGACTGTTTAACTGTATAATGCTTCCACCCCCACCCCCTCCCTAAATTGTGATTTACATACATGTATTAAAACCATAAAATAATTCAATAATTCACACTTGAATTAAAACATTTTAAATCTATGACTTACACATCCCCTGAATGCCCACAACCTATTAAAATAAATTACATACTCTGCTTTTTTCCCCAATGCAAATTTTATGTAACAAAAACAATAACACACACACACACACCACCACCACCACCAAACAACAACAACAACAACAACAACAACACACACACACACACACACACACAGGCATACACACACATGCATGCTTGAGCACGCACACACACATGCATACACACAATGCATGCACACAAACACACACACACACGGGTACATAATGAGAAACATAAACATCTAACTTCTGAACAACAACAACAACAACAACAACAACAACAACAACAAAAAATACACACACACACACACACAAAAATTCATAAATATGGCTTACCCAACAAGCTACTAACTAAAACTAGACAGCACTCTTACTAACTTTTTTCCCCAATATAAATTTTATACAAATACACACACTGACACACACACAAAACAAAACCAAAAAAAAAAAAAAAAAAAAAAAAAAAAAACACACATACAACCACCACCAAACACACAAAAACAAACAAACAAAAAAAAAAAAACCAACACCAAACACACACACAAAACATGCTCCACAGTTTCGCTATCAGCAACTCACTCACAAACTAACCAAGCCTGAGTAGTGACTTACCTTTGCTATGGCTAAGAAGAGCTCCTTCTCCCATGGCAGCAACATCAATGGCTTTACAGCACAGTAAGCAAAATGCTTTGCGTGTGCATTTTTCGTCTTTTCTAATCCATGATTTGTACTCTTTCTTTTGAAGCCAGCTATCCTGGAAAGAGCAAGGCATTGTCAAATTTTGGCGGCGACTCGACTCGCTCAGCTCGCTTTCACCACGCTGTAGGCCCAAATGGAAGGTATTAACCAAAGCTTCCTTCCGACAAGGGACGTAACTCTAATCATTAAATAGACGATGCAGAAGACGGAAGTTCAGTCGGCGATTGCAACATACTGGATTCATTCCAACATCGTTTTTCTTTTTCTTTTTTTTTTTCTTTCTAATAAATGATGCATGATCGGCTCCTTGCATGTTTTTTAATTTTGTGCTTGACAATAATTGTGATTTTCACAAATTTTCACAAATCCACTTCAGTTTTCACCAATTTTCAAAGTTGTGAATTGCTTCTCTATTTGTCCCAACTTTTCACAACTTTTCATCGTGTGTGCGAACCCTGATGTAAAGATGGATACAACTTGCTCAAAATGCCACAATTCAAACCATGCTACCAACCTCTTTCTCATCCTCTTCAATGGGACTGCCGACAAAGGCAACGATGCGCATCTTGTGATTGCGACCTTGCCGATGTTTGAGAGCCAGCTGAAACCCACAGTAAAACCAGTCATCAACCGTGACATGGTATACCTCCATAAAAATAAAGAGAGGCATGACAATACTATTTCACCATTGTTTCATTTTAAAACTAAGGCAGACCTACTCACCAAAGGAGACCATGCACTATCAAATCATGTCATAAGTACGATGGGGTGAGTCAACATTTCCCTGCACTATTAAATCATGTCATTAGTATGGTGGAGTAAGGCAACATTTCCCTGCACTATTAAATCATGTCATTAATATGGTGGGTAAGTCAACATTTCCCTGCACTATTAAATCATGTTGTTAGTATGGTGAGGTAAGTCAACATTTCCCTGCACTATTAAATCATGTCATTAGTATGGTGGGTAAGTCAACATTTCCCTGCACTATTAAATCATGTCATTAATATGGTGGGTAAGTCAACATTTCCCTGCACTATTACATCATGTCATTAGTATGGTGGGTCAGTCAACATTTCCCTGCACTATTACATCATGTCATAAGTATGGTGGGTAAGTCAACATTTCCCTGCACTACTACATCATGTCATAAGTATGGTGGGTAAGTCAACATTTCCCTGCACTATTACATCATGTCATTAATATGGTGGGTGAGTCAACATTTCCCTGCACTATTACATGATGTCATTAATATGGTGGGTGAGTCAACACTTCCCTGCACTATTACATCATGTCATTAATATGGTGGGTAAGTCAACATTTCCCAGCACTATTAAATCATGTCATTAATATGGTGGGTAAGTCAACATTTCCCTGCACTATTAAATCATGTCATTAATATGGTGGGTAAGTCAACATTTCCCTGCACTATTAAATCATGTCATTAATATGGTGGGTAAGTCAACATTTCCCTGCACTATTAAATCATGTCATTAATATGGTGGGTAAGTCAACATTTCCCTGCAATATTAAATCATGTCATTAATATGGTGGGTAAGTCAACACTTCCCTGCACTATTACATCATGTCGTTAATTCTTTCTGGCCGTGGGCGGTGCCGCAGCACAGTTCCCGGCCGCCGCAGCTCGCGCATGTGCGCTCATTCCCTGCTGACGCACATATTTCGCTACTTTTTGATTTTTTTTACGGTAGGTAGACAACAACTGACAGTGTTGTGTTAGGTGTCATAGGAAAGAACAAACTCTCAACTAATCAAACATAGTAATTTTGAATCATTTACTTTCAATGTATAGACACGACTGTGCGCTGAAAAACATGTCTGACAAGTAAAAAAAAATTCTTTGTTTACATTCTATTCCGTTCTTTCACAACACCAAATCAGGAGATAAAGGGACGAAAAAACATTCAAATCTTACCTTGCAAATCATCCAGGAGTTATCATGTAATCCATTTGAAAAAAAAAAAAACTTCCATGAGTTTTTCCGGAAAGATCAATACACTACGCGCACTGTTCTGATTCACAGTCATGTTGGTATTTGGCTGACGGAGTGTTTCTTTTCACTGGATGAACAATTCAACGGGTGTAAGTTTCTAAAGTACCCCGGTACAAAGACTACTGTTGATCAAAACGCAATAATACACCATAAAAATAAAAGAAAAAGCTGAGAATAGCTGATCATAACGCAAGTTATATACAGCACTTGTACTTTACACCCCGACGTTCAAACACTGGCTGTCGCACATACTACCTGACCGACATATTTGCTCGCACAGGAAATGCCACGTGTGCACGCGCTTAGCGGGAAAACCCCGTGCCGCCAGTCCCTTTGTTTCAACGCTGCTGGGGTCAGCCAAGTTCACGGTAGAGCACTGAAAGTAAGGTCTACTACTCGCTACAACATCCCCAAGACTAATTACATGGCTTATTTCCCTTGGACCATTATATGGAAAGTGTAGGAATTTTTCATGTTCCCGTCGTCCGAAAGTGGACGACACAGCAGAAAGTACAGTCTGTCCGTCATCCGGACTTGGACGACGCGCCTCAAGGGAGAGAAATCCTGTCGTCCACTACTGGACGACTCGGCTGGTAAAGGTTAATATGGGGGGTGAGTCAACATTTCCCTGCACTATTACATCATGTCATTAATATGGTGGGTAAGTCAACACTTCCCTGCACTATTACATCATGTCGTTAATATGGGGGTAAGTCAACACTTCTCTGCACTATTACATCATGTCATTAATATGGTGGGTGAGTCAACACTTCTCTGCACTATTACATCATGTCGTTAATATGCGGGGTGAGTCAACATTTCCCTGCACTATTAAATCATGTCATTAGTATGGTGGAGTAAATCAGCATTTCTCTGCACTATTAAATCATGTCGTTAGTATGGTGGAGTAAATCAACATTTCTCTGCACTATTAAATCATGTCGTTAGTATGGTGGAGTAAATCAACCTTCACAGGACACAAATTTATTCTACCCTTTAACTCGTACGTGACAGACCCACTGAACTGGCTGATGCTGAAACCCTTGGACACAAGTGACCCAATCTGACCATGCAATGGCAAGAGTGGCTAATGGGAGACCAGTCACTGTGACAGAACAGAGAAAAGAATATCAACAACAACAGCCCCACAGTCATCAAAATGGGGATGGAGCATTTGATCAGCCAACAGGCAGTGACCTCTAGAGCAAGGGGCTGTTTAAGATCCTCTTCGTCTGTCTGCAAGATAACTCAGTCACAGCTGCATGGCGCTTCATCTTATTCTACAGGGTTGTCTGTAGGATCTGTGTATAGGTAAGAGCTTGGAAATACCACATTTCTGCCTGCAAAGACTAAAAACTCATATAAGTGGTTGCTCATTCTTCATTTTCACTGTCCTCAGTGGTGTTTGTTTTTTGGCCTGAAGATGACTCAAGAGGTCAAAATGTATTGTGTTTTGTCCTGTAATCTGTTTGCATTGTCTTGCTGAACTAATCACTTTTCTTTTTTTAAGTTGGCTTCAATTTCCACCATCAGTCACCTCGCTCTGAAAAAATAAAGTTCATCAAATGATGTGGAAACCTCCGTCTCATCAGATTATCTTCTCTTACAAGAAAAAAAAAAGGAGGATACTTACATATGGCTTATGTGTCAAAGTGCAAAACTGACAAACAGTTCAAGAACATCAATAAAAACAAAAGCTAGAAAGTGGTTACTATTTCCTCTGTGTCCACTAATTAGCTCAAAAGTAGCTGGATGGATCGTTGTCCAGTTTTACAAAATCGATGGTAGAATAAACACCTAAACGTCATTGAATTTTGAGATGTCTTGGTGAAAAAGGTATGGAATGCAAAATAGAATAATTGTCTTAATCACTTTCTTTTTTTTTTCCTGCCTACGCAGGCTGATACTCCTGCAGACACTCCCTGTATAGGCATGAAAGGATTAATCCCATCTACCCAACAAAGGGAGTGGAGTTTTGTGTGTATGACCGGTTTTTTTTTTTGTTTTGTTTTTTATCCCACCATTAAGGCAGCCATATCCAAACTTTGGGGAAGGTGCATGCTACGTGTAACGTGTCATCCATACCAACGGCCAAACTATCCTTCTCTTCCGAGAGTTGGTGATAGGATTTTATGTGTGTGTTACCTGTTATTTGTGTTATGTGTTATGTGTGCATTCACACACTGATCTTCACTTTATCTCATTTGGAACACTGTATGGGATAAGATAAGATAATGTTGCTTATAGCCCAGCCGACCACAAAGGGCCACATCAGGGCTGTCACCACGTTAAAATCAACTCACCAGTCCACTGTATGGGAAATAGAGTCAGAACCAATGTTAACTCTGTGAGAAAAATCCCCCTGTATCGAAACGGCCCGGCAGAGATTCGAACCCGCAACTCCAGGATCACCAAGAAAATTAGTCCAGCACTATACCACTGAGCTATTTGGCCCCCCTCAGAAGCACTTTGAAATCACCTTTCCATGAACTGTCCATTGAAGAGTTTGAAACCAGCAGGGTATTCTTCATAAGAATTTTCAGGATGGTTTGTTGGATTAATATCTAGAGCTGACCAAACAGTGAGATCCTTCTGCTAAAGTAACACACACACACACACACACACACACACACACACACACACACACACACACACACACACACACACAAGCCAACAGGACTACAATTTATGTGCATGTCCCCATTTTAGACGCTTTGTGTTTTCCTTGCAATACTAATGGATAGAAAAAAAGATGTGACGGTGCATGAAACAAATGGGCTCCAGATTATCGTCCTATCAGCAGAGTGGAGAGTAACACTGAGGTCAACAACAGAAGACAGTGCTCAAAATTCAACTGCTACTGTCACAGTGCAGTGTCCAGCATCCTCACATCAGCATCTTCACGTCCCTGCTGATGGCACACTTTCTTTCCTCCTACTCCAAGTAAGAGCCAAATGCCAGACAAAAAAAAAAAAAAAATCCCACAATGGAAGGCTTGTCCATTTGTTTCTAATGTGTAAGCATCTGAATCAATCTCTACTAATGGAAGGCTTGTCCATTTGTTTCTAATGTGTAAGCATCTGAATCAATCTCTACTAAGTTGTTCTACTCACTTCACTATTCTGCTTATGCTGTTCAAATTTATCCCAAAAAAAAAAGAAAAGAAAAATATCTTAAAGCATCAGATCCAAGGCGTCACCTTCTTGCCTACCTTTAAGAGAAAGGAGCCAAACCCTATTTCACACACAATATTAAACAGACAAACGGTACCTTTTTACCTACCTTTAAGAGAAAGGAGCCAAACCCTATTTCACACACAATATTAAACAGACAAACGTACCTTTTTACCTACCTTTAAGAGAAAGGAGCCAAACCCTATTTCACACACAATATGATACAGACAAACGGTACCTTTTTACCTGCCTTTAAGAGTAAGGAACCAAACCCTATTTCAAACACAATATGATACAAACAAATGGTACCTTTTTACCTACCTTTAAGAGTAAGGAGCCAAACACTATTTCACACACAATATGATACAGACAAATTGTACCTTTTTACATACTTTTAAGAGTAAGGAACTGAACACTATTTCACACACAATATGATACAGAAAAATTGTACCTTTTTACCTACCTTTAAGAGTAAGGAGCTAAACACTATTTCACACACAATATTAAACAGACAAATGGCACCTTCTTGCCTACCTTTACCAGTAAGAAGCCCAACACTATTTCACACACAATATGATACAGACACAGAGAAAGAAGTCTGTTTTCACCCAGCGGTATCTTACTCACGTGAGCCACCCTGACACCGTTCAAAAAGCTGATGCTCCCTTTGGGCTGGACCTGGTGCAGCCTGGCCAGTATCCGCCCAACATCTGTCGTCAGTGTCACCAGGACCTCCACCCTGACCCCCAACACACAACTCATCTCTCAACCTTCAGCTTCCACCTTCTCACAACAAAAATTACCTCATTCTATAATATTCAAAACTGCTACCGTCTTCCTTTTAAAACTATTTTGCAATAATTACTTGATAAACCAGTAAACCTCATCACCATACTACTGTCTTCAAAAAAAAAAAGGGGGATGCATTAGAGAATTAATAGAATAATTAGGAGGGCAAGACAATAAAAGAGAACAAAATCATTGTGAATGTCTATGTAATGACCAACATCAGCTATGCTCAAACTTATCACACACTTTGCTGGCAACACAAGAGAGGTTTTTTTTACATGAAAACACAACACTGAACCCCAAAAGAATCCCACTAAGTAACCCGTGACAGTCATATTATACAATAACAATCAATATACTGAATTAAAAACCCCTAAATGATAATTTTTCTGACTATTGTGATATCATTTTAAACAATAGCATCAAGACCCCCCCCCCCCCCCCCCCCCCCCCCCCCCCCAAAAAAAAAAAAAATGTTGCTTCTCCGAAAGCATAAATAAAAGCATTATAGTGCATGGGTAACTAGGAGCCTGTGGCTGCTAGTTCGAACCACTGACAGGGTTGCAACCCTCTCTGTCCACACAGCTTTATTTTTCCGGCCCATTCGAGACACTTAGTTATAGGGCCGAACAAACAAGCCTTACACATTTCTGACCCAACATTTTTGTTGTTGTAGTCCAAGCAGAGGCATGTATCAAACTTGTGTACTAGTCTAGTTAACTGGGGAAAATTAAGTTCCCAGAAAGTGATGACGTCATTCTTGCACAATTGTGTGTGTGTGTTGTCATTGTTTGAATATCGCCTGACCTCTGTGTACAAGCTTTCATGCCGTACATTATCTACAGGAAAATAAACCTAGTCGAGTTTGGTATTAAAAGAATTGTCGGGAATTCGCCTATTCAGTCATCTCAAGAGCACAGATATATTACATTTTTCATGACAACCACTGATTATCAAACTAAGAGCCCCATTTGTAATGGCCGCTCATCAATGCCGAACACATTGCTGCCAGACCGGCTGTACACAGATGACATTCAGTTGGTCGAGTACAGCAGGGTTAGCTGGCTGGTGGGGAGCAGCCTGCAGAAAACACCCCTTTCCCTGACCTGCATTCACGGCTTGGCCTCTGCAGCTGTGGGAGAGCTGTAAACTCCCCTGCCTCTCAGAACTAAGTGGCTTGCTCTGAACAGCCGTGTCCACCCAACAGTAAATGCATGTACATGATTCAGCACAGGGTAGGTTCAGGCAATGGAAGCAGAGGAAGGAGCTCTGCCTCCCATTAACGGTTCACTGCCCTACAGCCATTAAGCGATGGACTTTTCACTTTTTCTTCCTTTTTTTTTTTTTTTTTTTAATAGCAGAGGATGAAAGTCTGTGGTGCTGTCATCCTATTCTCTCTGAAACCAAGGGTATAGCTAATCTGAAGTTTAGTGCCCAGACAATGTTTTACCGACTGCCTATAGACGATCAAAAGTTTACAGTACAGTTGATGGATGTAATCATGACTGTTTGAATTCGATTACCAAGTCAAGTCCAACTGTGTTCCCGTAATGTTTCTTGCATATGGAACAACAGTTCCATTTCCAATGACCGAGATTTTAAAATAGTGCCTCACTAAAAGTCATGTACTTACCCACATCGATTATTTGTCTCTCAGCAAGATCATGCGAAAAGTATCAAAGCAGTTTAATGAAACTCTGAGGAAAGGTGGAACACAGTCCAGAGGCAAACCCACTGAATACCGGTGTGGATTCATGGTGCAGATCCACACCACCAAGAAGATCAAGACCCACTCAGCAAGGCTGAACACGAGCAATGTGAAATTACAGCTCATGAATTCTAATCATCCATGAACTGATATATATTTTCAATATCATCAATTTAAACTTTTCAGAAATGTAAAGACCAATTCTCTGTATTTTTCACACCCTATTACAAAAACATAATAAGGGAAATAACTCTCAGTCTATATCTACAATGACTTCTAAGTCTGCGGCAAGGTTCTGCACTCTCCTGACTAAGTTTGTATGTTGAAATCTTAGCCAAATCTTGGCACTAGCAAGTAAAGATTCTGTAAAAAAAAAAAATCAACAGCCAGATTTTAAAGCTGCTAGCACCACATACTTTAAAGTATGTAAGCCATTAAATCTTGGTCTATATATATCTGTATATGCATACAAAGTGGTGGGGGTTTCTTCCTCTTTTTTTTTTTTCCCAGTTTCTGATGAGTTATAACTCAGCTACCACTTTTGCCCCTTCAGGACCATCATCTCACAATTAAAAAATAAAGCCCTGGCCTGGGGGGAAAAAAAGAAGAAAACAATGTACACCTACCCTATAAACAAAATTCATAACATGATAACTGCACGACAGACACAACTAAAGCATATAAATCACACTGGGCTAAGGGTGCCAGACTTTTCCCTTTATCACTGCACCATACTTTAAAAGAAAGTTTTTTAAAAAAACACAAAAAATGCAGTCATGATACAAAAAAATTAACCCAAAAAACTTACCCCACCACCAACAAAACGCAAATTGCTCTTACGCAGATTTATTTTTTTCATGGGCAAATAGGCATTTACCATCTATTCTGGACATACAATCCCACTACTTGCACGCTGGTGACCTACTCGTTTTTGAGTGAACCAGTATTTTAGGAAGAAGACTACTTAGTTTCCTTTAGAATTAAAACAAAAAAGCTAGTGATAGTGGTATAAACTGCCAGGAGAGAAAAAAAAAAGTGTTTACTTTCTAGAATAAAGACAGGTGGTTGGGCCACACACAGAGCAAAAGAGCGGGCTACAATAAAAAAAAAATAATAATAATTTTTTTTAAAGTATTCAAGGACAGAAAAGTGGAAATTACTATTATTCCCATGGAATAACCTGAAGACAGGGAAACAGTTTATACATGCAAAAGCCCTCAACATTTCATTTGGGCACATATACATTCATATAGGTATACCACACATACGCACACACATACACAAACACACACACAGTGTCTGTATAAATTTCCCAGGGGGAAAAAATGAATGGCATCCATAACAGAACCTGTCACTTTTCCCAGGAACTCCTAAAAGGAATTCAAAGTCACTGTGATTAAATCAATTAGTTTATTAATATTTCATAATGATTAACAACCCATTCACAAGGCCTGACCATCCTTTTCAACAATGAAAATAGACATTTGCAGGCATACTGACACAACAGCCTTAACCGTTTAACGAAGGAGTCTCTTGAATGCCCTTACAACATTAATACACACTTACGATGACATTTTCAGCAGGCCCACGTTGTTCTCAGGGTTGGACCGGGTTCTGGACATGCATACCAAATTGACTGCATCCTGCTGGGCCTGCATGCGCGTAGGTACAAAGTCGCCATTGCGCATGTAGTCGCTGTTGTCAACACTGCACACATGGACACCTCATAAAGACAAAGTTTATATTCTTTCCATAATTGAGCACTGCTGTTTAAAGTGTTTTTGTTCACACATTCCTAATTATTATCATCATTATTATCATTATCATTATTATTAAGAGTACTTATATAGTGCCTACTCTTGGCTAGAGACCAAGCTCTAAGCGCTTTACAATCCACACTCTCAGTTTACATAACGGGCTATATAGTGCCTACTCTTGGCTAGAGACCAAGCTCTAAGCGCTTTACAATCCACACTCTCAGTTTACATAACAGGCTGCCCACCTGGGTAGAGCTGACTGAAGAGCTGACTGCCTGCGCTTTATCCAGTCGTTCCCCATGACACTCAGTCAGTATCATTCTTTGGTCCTTCCTTCTCATTGGAAGGACTTCTTTGTGAATCATTTTATTGTAACCTTTCAGCATCCTAAAACAAATTTCTGTCCTGTACTGATGTATCCTTCCTTCTCATTGGAAGGACTTCTTTGTGAATCATTTTACTGTAACCTTTCAGCATCCTAAAACAAATTTCTGTCCTGTACTGATGTATCCTTCCTTCTCATTGGAAGGACTTCTTTGTGAATCATTTTACTGTAACCTTTCAGCATCCTAAAACAAATTTCTGTCCTGTACTGATGTATCCTTCCTTCTCATTGGAAGGACTTCTTTGTGAATCATTTTACTGTAACCTTTCAGCATCCTAAAACAAATTTCTGTCCTGTACTGATGTATCCTTCCTTCTCATTGGAAGGACTTCTTTGTGAATCATTTTACTGTAACCTTTCAGCATCCTAAAACAAATTTCTGTCCTGTACTGATGTATCCTTCCTTCTCATTGGAAGGACTTCTTTGTGAATCATTTTACTGTAACCTTTCAGCATCCTAAAACACATTTCTGTCCTGTACTGATATATCCTTCCTTCTCATTGGAAGGACTTCTTTGTGAATCATTTTATTGTAACCTTTGAGTCTCATTCTAAAACAAATTTCTGTCCTGTACTGATGCATCCTTCCTTCTCATTGGAAGGACTTCTTCGTGAATCATGTTATTGTAACCTTTGAGCATCCTAAAACAAATTTCTGTTCTGTACTGATGTATCAAATAAACATTTAATCCTCTTCATCTTCACTGCACCAAATTTCCTTACTCTTTCAAACCATACCAGTACACTTTACAAATTCATGAGCAGGCAGATCCAGCCACAGTGCAATGGGTCAATCCATGACCCTGTAGCCAACAGTCATCTCCCATTTCAGACACTTTCAAAATGGCAGATGACAAAACAAGAGTCTGGTCCTAATCACCTAAGAAACAAACACAAAACAAAACAAAAAACTGTGATAAAAGAGTTTAGACATGAATAGAATTCTCCAAGTGTGTGTAGAACAGACGGATGTAGTGGTTCCAGTGACACTGGACAGGGAAGAAGGGGCTGAATCAAACTAGTAATGTGCTCCATGGCAGATGACTTTCTGATGTTGACTGTAAGCATGAGATGAAATATATTGTTCTTAAACAACTGAAGAGAAATACAGTATATACACTGCTGACTCAGACTTGTGCCAGTAAATCACTAAATGACTGATCGAAAGAAGGGGAATAGGAAGAAGAGGAGGAAAGGGAGGACACGGGGAAGAAGGAAAGAGTGGTGGTCTGCAACCAGTAGGCTTGCAGGCACCAAACCAGGCACCCACAGGGCAAATAAACTGGGAAAAAAAACAGTACGGATTTTGTGAGTGAAAAAAGGCAGACAAAATGGCCAGTGTAGCACCAAACCTCTCACTGATGTATGAACAGCAGCAATGCCGCATGTTTGGAGTGTGAAATGATCGTTTCTCAACATATGCAGGGTTCCACTGACTTTTTAGTTTTTGCGTCAAGAAACGCACGCCTCCGCAAAAATTGCGTCAGCGCTGAAAAAAATGCGTAACAAAGTAAACTGTACTCACTCCCGTCAAAACAGCTCTGAATCACGCGCCTTAACACAGAATCACGTGGGATGATCGTGTGTGCGTGGGAAGTCATAACGTATTCCGATTGGAAGATGGCACCATCGCAGACGCGGGAAAGATTCCATTTTATTTCGAGGGGAGAAAGGATGAGGCGTTTTGGAACATTCTTGATCTAGCAAAAAGTCAGCGAGTGCCACAGAGTAAAATGTGCACGCACTATCACTAATTGGCGGTGTCAAGCAGTCTGCTGTAGGTCTGTGCCGTGTTTTGCCCCTCTGACATAGGCTTGCGGTTGAGAACAGGGTCCTGGGAAAATTGCGTTGCTAAACGCACGGCCGCGAAAAAAATGCGTAGGAAGGCAGAAAAACGCAATAATTACGCAAAATTTTGCAATAAATGGAACCCCTGATATGCCTCTCCATGATCAAGAAATACTTGAAGTTGAACAGAAACAAACAGCCATGCTGTTGAATCCTTCAAATTCTTGTACATTACACTTTAAACTCATTTAACTGAGCAAAGGCACTTGAAATTGTTGTCAACTGGTGTGATATTTCCTGTCACACTCAAGCAGCAAAACACTAAAACTGGTCATGTAGCATGCATTACTTGACTTTTGTTCCAATTCTTTGGCTTATAACCCACAGGCCACGGCAGTACCGTCGATTTTTATTCTGATAAAAAGCTGAATTTTATGGAGTTTGCCATACTTTTCACATTTAGATAAATCACCTGATCTTGTAGTCCTTCTGAAGTAAGAGTAGTTCATTGATTCTGTGCACTCTAAAACATCGATGAAAGTCGTTTCATTTGACTTTAATCACGGCAGATCGGATAAGAGTATATTTTTGCGACGTGCTGCTCAAAGTTGTAACGCATACAGGAGACAGTCATTGCATCTTGGTAAATTGTTATACATTCTAGCAACGCACTGGCCTGAACTCCTGTGGATCACATTTGCATTTCACGCATCAGATGCACATTTGTGCATAATATTCAACACTGCTAAGCATGTACTCATACATGTGTATGCTCTCTCTCTTCTTCTTCTTCTTTCCTTTGGTGCCCACGATCATGAGGATGATCATTTTGGCACATAAAGGGGGGGTGTTGTTACTTCTAGGCAGTCCATTTGCATGTTCTGATCACTGATCACGTTCACTGCGATTCTCATTGTCCTTAAACCATAGCCGGTCCGTTACCGTAAGGGCCACATGTTATCATTACGCTGTCACTGTTACGCAGAGGTTTGCGACACAAAAGCATCGACTGTTGTTGCCTCTACTGTCTCACTGGGAAGATGGTTCCAGTCCCTAACAGTCCTGGGTAGAAATGAGCCACCTCTGTACTGAGTTCTGGTGTTGATAAGGCAGAACTGCTGGTTGTGGGTACGGCGCTGTTGTGGTGGAGGTGGGACTAGTTTGCTCTTGATAACTGGGCACTGGTTTAGTCCATGGTGGATCTTATAAAGGAGCCCCAGGCGTGAGGTTCTTCTACGCTGCTCAAGGGACGCCCAACCGAGTTGGTCGATCATCCGGCTCGCACTTGACGTGTTGTGGTAGCGGTTGAGCACAAAACGGGCGGTCTTTGAACAGCCTCCAACTTGTCAATGCTCTTCTGTGTGTATGGGTCCCATACTGATGATGCATAGTCAAGAAGGGGTCTCACAAATGCCTTATATGCCTTCTCCTTGATGGAACTGGAGCTGATCTTTAAATTACGCCTGAGGAAGCCCAGCGTTCAGTTAGCCTTGTTTACTATGTCGTTGATGTGGGTGTCTCTCTCTCTCACACACACACACACACACACACACACACACACAACACACACAC
>CM031597.1:137375963-137387289 GCA_018398815.1 Conus ventricosus | reverse complement strand
TTGTTGGCAGGCTGTCTCATTCCCTGATTGAAGAATCCCTGGATTAGTTTTGGCTTGAGTGAGGCAGAACTTCAAGTCATGTCCTCAACCCTGCAAAAGGAGGAGGGAAACAAGCTTCACTTGCATGCAGGGCAGTGGATGAGACTGATCGTAGATCTTGCACAGCATGCACAGCCTGGTTTTGCCCATCTGATCACCTGAGTAGGCCAGCCAATGAGTGAGCGGGTGTGGTGTGTGTGTGTGTGTGTGTATGTGTGTGTGTGTGTGTGTGTGTGTGTGTGTGTGTGTGTGTGTGTCCCTGATACAATTCATATAAAGCTGAAACTCCATTGTACAGGTGGACAGTCTTTGCATGACTTTTTGATGGTCAGGTCAGATGCTGGATTTTGGATCATGTACATGCACGAGTACACAATAAATATGCTACTGGCAGTGGCAGTAAGCAGGAAGTCAGTAATGCTTTAATACTGACATTGATGACCCATGACCATACTGAATCATCGTCTCTGTGGGTCACCCTTCGTCGCACACAACCAGTTTTTCCATCGTCCTCTACTCAGCTGATTTGTGTTAACGGAATTGCTTTATGTTTGTATATTCTGTATTTTAAAATGTAAATACCCAATGTTACAGAATTGTACTTGAATAGGCATCAGTGAAACAATCGCCTTTTTGAAAGGCCTTTTTGAAACCCATATATGTGTGTTATCTACAGCTAGAGCGAACATGATTGGAGAGTTGCAAGCCATATTGACAGTAGGAAAAAGAGTCAAACTGACATGAATGTGGCAGCTGTTCCAAGTCCTGCAGTCAAGATTTCCTCTTCATCTTGTTACGGATGGTATGGTGTGTCTGCAGGTGTCTGACTGTCCCGGACTCTCACTCAGAAATATGGATGCATGCACGACTTTTCTATTCTCATACACACACCCACTCGCCCGAACATTGACAGCCAGGCACAGAACAGCACTTCTTTTTGTTTTTTTATGCTGCCCGAGCCGTCAGACAAACATATAATATAAATGCAATGACATCAATAGAACAGCATGCCAACCATGAGGCGTACACACAATGTATATATGTATCGGCTATCAATTAGCACTGCTGGGTCCAACGACGACGTAGACGACGACGACGACAGCGAGGAAGATGTCACGATGACGTAGAGGACGAAACGACGACGAAGACGTCGACCTCAGTGTCAAGTCAAGTCCGAGACAGGACAAAAAAAAAAAAAAATTCAGAGCTGTGGCTCAAGTAAAAAAACACTAACACACTGTCGGCGTCTCTGCCGACGACGAGGTGACAGTCTCGCACAGGAACTGTGGCTCACACACAACACAGCGATGGCCTTGCCAACAGGTCGCTGGATCAAACACAGGAGCGGCGCTCTGGCTTGGCAGCAGCGGCGTCTCCAACCCAACTGGCTCCACAGGTAGTCGATCCCGGGCGCAGTGGCACGCCGACACAGGGCGGAGAACAGGGGCGTAGGCACGGCTACGGCCCTGACCCTAGCACAGTAGCAGCCAGTCCCCCTCAGTCCAGGGAATGCTTCTACCTGGGGGAAACTGACTGCCACCAGCAAACGGCTGAGTCCCTCTTCGGCCTTCAGTGAACTTGTGTTGCCGGAATCACTGCAGAGACTGCCTAACCGGTGCAACTCACCCGGCTTATAGCAACGCGCCGTGAGTAGCAGTCAGCTGAATCTTGCAACCGGCTTCCAGACAACCACCTTCCAGCAAGCGCGGTCGCATGAAAATTTGTGACCGGACGAAAAACGGTCCATCACAATCTTATATTGACAGTGAAATTACCCAAATAGAGCACTGTTCTCATCTGTCTACTTTCTGCTCTCAGTGTGGTAGACAGAAACCAACCAGTGCTTAAGCCAGACCAGCTCAACATGTCAGGCCATGAAACTTGCTACATGTGCAGGCACTATTAGTTCAGTAATGGACAATGATGTATAGTTCAGTCACAGACAATGATTTACAGTTCAGTCATAGACAATGATTTATAGTTCAGTAATAGACAATGATTTATAGTTCAGTCATAGACAATGATTTATAGTTCAGTCATAGACAATGATTTATAGTTCAGTCATAGACAATGATTTATAGTTCAGTCATAGACAGTGATTTATAGTTCAGTCATAGACAATGATGTAAAGCAAAAAATCCTTTTATTCCAACTCGCCAGCCAGTCTCACTATCCAAAATGGAGAGTGAGAAATGAAAACAGTCAAGCATATTGTTCACCATGACCAGACTGACAGTTCACATTCAAGAGAAAAACAACAACAACAAAAAAACACAGAGACTTATTTTGACAAAACAAATTGTATATTTCAGACACCCCATCAGAAGAAAGTACAGCGCCGAGGCGTCAGCACACTACTGTGGTGTGTGGTTATAGTAACCAGCAGCGGCAGCAGGCGTCAACATCTCTTCAACTGGTCATGGACGACTGTAGGCTGTGGACCTGCAATGAGGCAGACTTTCTACTTCAGCAAAAGGATGAGCTGGTGCTGCTGAAAGAAGACCGTGACCAGACTGAAAAGTTGAGGGTGGTGACAGTGCCTGGCAGGGACTTGGAGGAGTTGGAGCGGTGTGCCCACTGGCCCAAGTTTGGCGCTGTGTGTGGATCTGGAGCTGAGTTTGTTGTGAGTTACGGTGAGAAACGTTGCCTGCTGCTGGTCTGTGTGAGGCTGTTTGCAGTGTGTGTTTCACATTTGTGGATGTTTTTTTTATTTTTGCGCTTGCCTATGAGGAACAGCTTTTGTGGAGCATGTAATCAAGAACAGATAAGAGATGAGTTTCATTTTGTTATGTAATGCCCCAAAATGCAGATTCCAGAGCAAAATTCATATCTGGGAAATATGCTTACAAGTTTTAAATGGCGTTATTGTTTTTTGTAGATGATTTTCTGATGACAAGATGCTCAGTTTCAGTGAATTTATGAAAGAAAGTGGTTTAACATGGTTGATTTCACGATTCAGTCTCTGGTCATTTTACCATTTGGCCATGGTGGTTAAACCAACTGTTCTTTGTGTATTGTCATAAATAGTATATGTTTGTGTGGTTTTCGTTGGTGTTTTTAGGTGTGTGGGTTTTTTTTCTTCTTCAAATTTACGTATCCCATGCTCCTTAGGGATATAATAAATCTGTAAATCTTTGTGTCAGTGTATTAAGTCATGCATGTGTATACATTTGTGTGTTATTTTTGTTTTGTATGCGAATGATGTGATACGCCTGTGTGTGTGTCTTAGAGTGTTGGAGCTGACGATGATCCGTGCACCTTTATGTTTATCAGATGGCATCTCACTTGGAAAACTGTCAAGCTTTCACAGAAGTCAAGAGGGCTGTGATGAGTCAGGTGACAAGGACTGTGATGAGTCAGGTGACAAGAAGGACTGTGATGAGTCAGGTGACAAGAAGGACTGTGATGAGTCAGGTGACAAGAAGCAAGGGGAGGCCACTCTGATTCTGACGTGCCTGGACTCAGGACTGAGCATACAGCGTGTCAGCTGTGGCCTGGAGCACTGTGTGTTGCTGACCTCCCATGGCACCGTGCTGTCCTGCGGCTCAGGCAGGTAACATGATAGTCACTCCCTGGGCCGGCAGTGCAGGCTCTGGCTTGTGTTTGTTTGTAGGTATGTCTGTCTGCTAGGTAAGCTGACAATACTTGAGAGGATCCTAATTTTTTTTAGGATTGTATACAACTATAAACTATTTTCATGATTTTTTTTTTCCTTTTTTTTTTTTTTTTTAGGATTGTATACAGTTGTGAATTGTTTTCTTAAGTTTCATTTTATCTTATATTTTGAGGCCTTCAGATGCAAGACTAATAAAATGTCAAAAAAGAAACACATTTGACGTGTTGATCTATAGATCTTCATGTGCACAAGTAACAGTGCAATCCTTGGTTGTTGTTCTTTGAAAAATACTTTAATGAATTATCAGTTTGAATAATATAGAGGTGCGCCTTCTCTATATGTGGTGTTTGATAGTTGATGTAATGTTTTTCTTGCAAATTCACATAACTGTGTCAAGTGATGTGTGTAAAGATGGCACCAAGGAATTGTTCAGTAAAGTAACACATTTTGGAACTGTTGAAATATTGTGATGCTGTTTTAAATGAAGGACACACATGAGGCATTGTTCTGTTTTGTTCAGCTGACTCATCTTTTGTGCGGCTGTAGTGGCTTTACTCCTGCTGTAGTGGCTTTACTCCTGCTGTAGTGGCTTTACTCCTGTAGTGACTTTACCCCTGCTGTAGTGGCTTTACTCCTGTAGTGGCTTTACTCCTGCTGTAGTGGCTTTACTCCTGTAGTGGCTTTACTCCTGCTGTAGTGGCTTTACTCCTGCTGTAGTGGCTTTACTCCTGTAGTGGCTTTACTCCTGTAGTGGCTTTACTCCTGTAGTGGCTTTACTCCTGCTGTAGTGGCTTTACCCCTGCTGTAGTGGCTTTACTCCTGTAGTGGCTTTACTCCTGCTGTAGTGGCTTTACTCCTGTAGTGGCTTTACTCCTGCTGTAGTGGCTTTACTCCTGCTGTAGTGGCTTTACTCCTGCTGTAGTGGCTTTACTCCTGTAGTGGCTTTACTCCTGCTGTAGTGGCTTTACTCCTGCTGTAGTGGCTTTACCCCTGCTGTAGTGGCTTTACTCCTGTAGTGGCTTTACTCCTGCTGTAGTGGCTTTACTCCTGTAGTGGCTTTACTCCTGCTGTAGTGGCTTTACTCCTGTAGTGGCTTTACTCCTGCTGTAGTGGCTTTACCCCTGCTATAGTGGCTTTACTCCTGTAGTGGCTTTACTCCTGCTGTAGTGGATTTACTCCTGTAGTTGCTTTACCCCTGTAGTGGCTTTACTCCTGTAGTGGCTTTACTCCTGCTGTAGTGGCTTTACTCCTGTAGTGGCTTTACTCCTGCTGTAGTGGCTTTACCCCTGCTATAGTGGCTTTACTCCTGTAGTGGCTTTACTCCTGCTGTAGTGGATTTACTCCTGTAGTTGCTTTACCCCTGTAGTGGCTTTACTCCTGTAGTGGCTTTACTCCTGTAGTGGCTTTACTCCTGCTGTAGTGGCTTTACTCCTGTAGTGGCTTTACTCCTGCTGTAGTGGCTTTACTCCTGCTGTAGTGGCTTTACTCCTGCACTGCTCATTCAGACCGATCCACATCCTCCCCCTGGCTTGTGTCGCAGCCCAGGGACCGGCAGTCTGTAGCACGCAGTTCATGTCAGGTCGTTGCCAGGCAGTCCACCAGACGTAATACTGTTCTGCTGCTGAGGCACTGGGGTGGTGTTTAGTACTTCAACCCCAAACACAACACTAAATTTCATGGGCTTGGAGACCAAATCATAGTGCAGTAGGGCTTTAATAGAACAGCAGATCAGTAAAAGTGAAGAAATTGATACAAATCTCCCAGTATTTGTGATCAGTGGGGGTTATGTGATGTTTACCACAGATGCTTTACAACGCAGATTCTATTATTGAGGATACCATACTGAAGTGTCTTGGACAAAGAAAACATTGAATGACTTGATGCGCAGTCCCACTGTAGAGTAAAAATTTAACTAGAAAAGAAGATGGTGAATGTTACTTTTGTTGACCACTTTGAGACAGAGTGTTTGTCACCAGTGTCAGTCAGGACCTTGAACATTAAGTTCCAAGACAACCATGCCTCCATTCCAGTGGAGGAACATCGTGATCATGCAGTTGCAATGTCCTCCTCAACCAGTCCTCTCAGTTTCCAGGAACCGCCGGAAAAACAATTCAGGGGAAGATGATACCTCTCTTTCCATTGCAGATAGAGTTACCTTTTCTCAGTTTAAGGGTGAAGCAAAGAGATCCAGAGAGTGAAATATTTCATTTGACGCACGAGCTTGGATGATTGGGATATGGATTGGCTGCAATACAAGTGCACCGTTTCACAGCCAGGTTTTGGCATAATCTCTCCCTTAGTGGTCGGAGAAAACTGACAGATGGGCTGCAGTGCTGGGGAGGGGGGGGGGGGGGGGGCTGGGGGGGGGGGGGGGGGGGGGGGGGGGGGGGGGGGGGGGGGGGGGGGGGGGGGGGGGATGAAGGGGGGGGGGGGGCTGGGGGGGTGGGTGGGGGGGTGGGGTGGTGGGGGGTGGGCTGGGAAGTGGGGGGGAGGAGGGGGGGGGGGGGGGGGAGGGGAGACGGGGCGACCAAGAGGCATGCAGGGTAGGGATGAGAAGCATTACGGGTGTGGGTGACCGTGTGTGGTTTGATTACCCCACCACGGGGCCGCCACATTCGACTTCAAGAGATTTTGGAGACTGATAATGTTATGCTAGGAGCTTGTCACGACGAAGACAATCCCGCAAACTAGCAGAGCTAACAACATTTTGATGTAGCCTTGGTGTTCTAGCCCTTGTCAGTTGGTCTGACACAGCCTTAAGCCAAGGCTTGTTTTTCTCATGAAAGCAAGCTCTAACACAGTTTACAGATTTCTGAACATCGTTTGTCACCAGGAGTTTAGTGCATGATGCTTTTGCAGCCACAGATTACGGGTCTATAGTGACAATTATTTATACCTAATTAATTTGATTAATCGTGGATTACAATTTTGAATTTGACTGTAAACAGTGGCATAGTAAAGGATAGTTAGAATCTGTTGGGATATTATTCCACTGATACTGTTTTCTTGAATGTAATGAATCATTATATTCATAACTGTTGTCACTGGAAATTGCTTGAAGATATTACAGTAGTGTTGAAACCCTCGCCAAAGTCGTGACTAGTCAGCATGTGCCAGCTGCCAGGATGTAGAGCTGATATCACAGTAAGCTGTTAAGCAATGGCCGATCTGTCAACATCTGCAGTCTTTCTAATGATCATGACAGTATCTTTTAGTGCTCAGATTGTAAAACACATAGAGGGCTGGATTAGAGCTTATCATCTGGGAAAGTCTAGCCCTTTTGTGAGCATACCTTTTGGTAAAGAGAGTGCTGGAAATCACTGTATTTTGCCTGCAAATGAGTGCAACAGTAAACAATATATTTTTTCTCCCATTGGTTAGATCTAGATGGTTTGTGTGTGTGAGTGTGTGTGTGTGTGTGTGTGTGTGTGTGTGTGTGTGTGTGTGTGTGTGCGTGCGTGGGTGCATGCTTGCATTGTGCTCGCGTGCATGTGTCTGTGGGTATGTATGTGCATGTGTATGCTTGTGTGTGTGCGTGTGGTGTGCATGCGCACATGTGGTGTATTTATATATGCGTATCCAAACGTGGGTGTGGTTACATGAATGTGTATCTGCATTATGTATACATGCATATGTATGTGTGTGTGATTGCATATATTTGAGTATGTGTGTGTGTGTGTTTGCATATGTTTATGTATGTATGTATGTAGTGTGTGTGTGGTGTGTGTGTGTGTGTGTTTTCAGCCGTGGTCAACTAGGCATGGAGCCCTGGAGGATGAACAGGTGCCACGTGTGTTGTCGGCTTTGGAGGGTGTGCTGTGTACCTGTGTGGCTGCCGGAGGTTGGCATTCAGCCGCTGTCACAGGTGGGCGGCTTTGGGTTTTCAGCCAGTCGTTTTCATTGTGAAATGCTTCCCCTGTCTTTGAAAGTTTGTGCACAAAGTATGTGTGTGTGGGTGTAGTTACACATGTATCTGTGTGTGTGTGGTGTCTCTTGAAAGTTTGTGCACAAAGTATGTGTGTGTGTGTAGTTACACATGTATCTGTGTGTGTGTGGTGTCTCTTGAAAGTTTGTGCACAAAGTATGTGTGTGTGGGTGTAGTTACACATGCATCTGTGTGTGTGTGGTGTCTCTTGCTTTGTTTCACTAGTACACACATGTATATTTACACACATGCACACACACACAAACACACACACACACAACACACACACACACACACACACACACACACACACACACACACACACACACAGGGAGTTGCTAAGAATTAATTGCTGTTTGTTGCAAACTCATTTCATGAGCGTCCAGTCCTTTGTTGACAGATACGATTAAGTTCCGTCCTTTTAACAGTTCACAGCTGCTCCAGGCAATCCAGTCCTTTGTTGACAGATACGATTAAGTTCCGTCCTTTTAACAGTTCACAGCTGCTCCAGGCAATCCAGTCCTTTGTTGACAGATACGATTAAGTTCCGTCCTTTTAACAGTTCACAGCTGCTCCAGGCAATCCAGTCCTTTGTTGACAGATACGATTAAGTTCCGTCCTTTTAACAGTTCACAGCTGCTCCAGGGAATCCAGTCCTTTGTTGACAGATACGATTAAGTTCCGTCCTTTTAACAGTTCACAGCTGCTCCAGGCAATCAATCAATCCATCAAGATTATACTGTTTGTGACAAAAATGAAGAAATTTAGATTCACATCAATGGAAATGAAAATTGTGGGTTTTTGTTTAAAAAAACAACAACAATTATTTGGTCAGGCAGAGCACCTCCACAAACTTAGGTTGTTTCCTAAAGATTCTTCGAAATAAACTCCTGGTCTTTCTTCACTCACAGAACCACTCTGCAGTCATTTTCTATACAGACCAATTCTTGGGGTCTAAGCTGGAAGGTTCCTGGTGAGGAAAGGACATTTTCCTGTCACCTATCCCAGAGTCCTGAAGACCATTGGGGCGCCACAGAAGACTTTGCAATCAGCTGCCTCCACTCCTTCTGGTTTTCAGACGCTCTTAGGCAGTTGCTGAGTGTGAGGCCAGTCCATGCACTGATGTTGTCCTCCCATCTCTTTCTCTGTCTTCCTCATCTGCCTCCTCGCACTGTTCCTTGTAGAATGGTTTTGGCAAGTCCTGTTGATCTTGATACATGACCATACCGCCTCATTTTCCCATCTTTTCACTGTGGGCAACAGGTCTTCATATGGTCCAGTGGCTTGCCTTACTCCGGTCTGGACCTCTGTGTTGGTAATGTGGTCTCTGTATGAGATGCCAAGGATCTTGCAGCAGCATCTCATCTCTAATGCCTGAATCCTTCTCTCGAGTTCAGCTGTCCACGTCTCACAGGCATAGAGAAATGTGACATTGACCAGCGAACGCATCAGTTAGATCTTGGAACTGACTGTGATGTTTCTGTCACTCCAGATGGGATCTCAGTCTGGCTAACCCTGCTGTCATTTGCGCAACTCTGGAGAGCACTTTAGGTTTTGATCCCAATGGACCCAATCCCTGATCATCACCCTCCCCAAGAAAGGCAACTTACAACTTTGCCAATTACCAAACCATCAGTCACCTGAGCAAGATGACGCTGAAGATCCTTTTGAACAGACAGAATCTGCAAGCAGAGATCACTGGTAAAGAACAGGCAGGGTTTAGAGCAGGTCACGGTACCACCGAACAGATTTTTAACTTGAGAAGAATGTGTGAGAGATGACATCAGCACCAGCAGGACCTGTACCACATTTTTATGGATTTTACAAAAGCCTTCGATGAAGTGTAGCATGCAGCCTTATGGGCGACCATGAGACTGTACAACATCAACGCCAACCTTTTCAGGACCATAGAATGCCTCTGTGACAAAGCCGCCAGCGCAGTCTTCCTCAGTGATACCATAGGAGACTGGTTCAAGACAACTGCTGGAGTGAGGCAAAGCTGTTTGCACCCACCCACTCTATTCAACATTTACCTGGAGAGAATCATGACTGACGCACTGGAGGGACATCAAGGCTGAGCAAGCATTGGTGGCAGAATGGTCACAAACCTACACTTTGCTGATGACATCCACGGTTAGCATTGGTGGCAGAATGGTCACAAACCTACACTCTGCTGATGACATCCACGGTTAGCATTGGTGGCAGAATGGTCACAAACCTACACTCTGCTGATGACATCCACAGCTAGCAGGAGAGGAGCAGGAGCTAGCCAAACTTGTAGATTACCTTGACAAATGTTCTGCAGCATTCGGAATGGAGATGAGAGCCCAAAAGACAAAACTTATGACCCACACTAACGGCATCAGCGCTAACATTGTTATCAAGGGAGAAAACTAAAGACAATTCAGAGCTTCAAGTACCTCGGGGGAATTGTTTAGTTGAAGGACAACTTACAGAGATTTAATATTCACCCCTTCCATCCACTGCCCTCTTTACCTCCTCCCCCCCACCGTTGCCATTTCCTCTCCTATCCTTCTCCCCCTTAGCCACACCCCCTTCCCCTGAATAGAAAGTGTCAGTTATTTACTTCTATCTCTTGTTCTGGTCTCAGATGTTAGTTATGTTCAGGTTTAATGCTCACACCCACAAACGGTGATGTGGCAGATGGGGATACTCTTCAGGGGAAGGTGACCTACCTTACACTACTCAGCACCACCAGAATGACAAAACATTTGAATTGGTTGCAAAAATTGTAATTTTCATGTTTGGTACAGGCAAGATTTGAACTGACAACATTTGACCGCAACATGGTGCTGTACCAACTGATCCAACCAGTTGATGCTGGTGCTCTGCCAACATGGTGCTGTACCAACATGGTGCTGTACCAATATGTTACTGTACCATCATGGTCCTGTGTTGGTCCTGTACCAATATGGTGCTGTACCAACATGTTGCTGGACCAACATGTTACTGTACCATCATGGTCCTGTGTTGGTCCTGTACCAATATGCTGCTGTACCAACATGATGCTGTACCAACATGGTGCTGTACCAACATGGTGCTGGACCAACATGTTGCTGGACCAACATGTTACTGTACCATCATGGTCCTGTGTTGGTCCAGCCCTGATATGGCCCTTTGCGGTCGGCTGGGCTATAAGCAACATTATCTTATCTGTGTTGGTCCTGTACCAATATGGTCCTGTACCAGTATGGTGCTGTACCAACATGGTGCTGTACCAACATGGTGCTGTACCAACATGGTGCTGTTCCAACATGGTGCTGGACTAACATGTTGCTGGACCAACATGTTGCTGGACCAACATGTTGCTGGACCAACATGTTACTGTACCATCATGGTCCTGTGTTGGTCCTGTACCAATATGGTCATGTACCAGTATGGTGCTGTACCAACATGGTGCTGTACCAACATGGTGCTGGACTAACATGTTGCTGTACCAACATGGTGCTGTACCAGCATGGTGCTGTACCAACATGGTGCTGTACCAACATGGTGCTGTACCAATATGGTCCTGTACCAGTATGGTGCTGTACCAACATGGTGCTGTACCAACTGATCCAACCTGGCACTCACCTGCCCCAGAAAAGATCCTCACATGGTCACTCATGGACTTCTAGTCCCTCATAGTCAGTGGCATTACTTCTTACATTACAATTCATACGTGCGGGAAAAGTGGCATCTCAGACACCGCCAAGTCTCGACAACAACATCAGAACAGGTGGGGG
>CM031597.1:137358463-137370963 GCA_018398815.1 Conus ventricosus | reverse complement strand
TCTGTCGCGCCTAAATGGGCTTCACTTCAGGCGAATGTGCACCTGTTATAGGCAAACTAATGTACAGTGGTCGCACTTTTGTCACACGTATTTGCTTTGATGTGTGTTTGTTTCATTTCAATAAAATTGTCAGTTGACAATGGAATTGCGTTTTCTTTGCCTCTCAGTATACTTGGCCGATCTTTGTGAAAATTAGCAGGTATGTTCATTTTAGGTCACAGATGATGCCCGATGTTTTAGTTTACCGTTACAGCCGTTACTAATGGCTGTAACGGCCTGTAACGTTTTTTCTTCTTTATAAAATATCTCAAAAAGTACTTGGCCGATCTTTCTGAAAATTTGTAGGTATCTTCATTATGCGTCACAAATGCCTGATGTTTTAGTTTACCATTATAGATGTTAGTAATGGCTGTAACGGTTTTTTTTTCTTTATGGAATATCTCAGAAAGTATGTGGCCGATCTTTCTGAAAATTTGTAGGTATTTTCATTATGGGTCACGGATGATGCCCTATGTTTTAGTTTACTATTACATCCGTTACTAACGGCTGTAACAGCCTGTAACGCCTTTTCTTCTCCATGGAACATCTCAGAAAGTACTTGGCCGATCTTTGTGAAAATTAGCAGGTATGTTCATTAGGGGTCACAGATGATGCCCGATGCCCGAGTTTACCCCATTATAGCCGATACTAACGGCTGTAACAGCCTGTAACACTTGGCCGATCTTTCTGAAAATTTGCAAGTATGTTCACTATGGGTCACGGATGATGCCCGATGTTTTAGTTTACCGTTACAGCCGTTACTAACGGCTGTAACGGCCTGTAACAATTTTCTTCTTTATAGAATATCTCAAAAAGTACTTGGCCGATCTTTGTGAAAATTTGTAGGTATGTTCATTATGCGTCACAAATAATGCCTGATGTTTTAGTTTACCATTATAGACGTTAATAACGGCTGTAACGGTTTTTTCTTCTTTATAGAATATCTCAGAAAGTATGTGGCCGATCTTTTTGAAAATTTGTAGGTATTTTCATTATGGGTCACGGATGATGCCCGATGTTTTAGTTTACCGTTACATCTGTTACTAACGGCTGTAACGGCCTGTAACGCCTTTTCTTCTCCATGAAACATCTCAGAAAGTACTTGGCCGATCTTTGTGAAAATTAGCAGGTATGTTCATTATGGGTCACGGATGATGCCCAATGCCCGAGTTTACCCCATTATTACCGATACTAACGGCTGTAACAGCCTGTAACAGTTGGCCGATCTTTCTGAAAATTTGTAGGTATGTTCACTATGGGTCACGGATGATGCCCGATGTTTTAGTTTACCGTTACAGCCGTTACTAACGGCTGTAACGGCCTGTAACAATTTTTCTTCTTTATAGAATATTTCAAAAAGTACTTGGCCGATCTTTCTGAAAATTTGTGGGTATGTTCATTATGCATCACGAATAATGCCTGATGTTTTAGTTTACCGTTATAGACGTTAGTAACAGCTGTAACGGCCTGTAACGGTTTTTCTTCTTTATAGAATATCTCAGAAAGCATGTGGCCAATCTTTCTGAAAATTTGTAGGTATTTTCATTATGGGTCACTGATGATGCCCTATGTTTAGTTTACCGTTACATCCGTTACTAACGGCTGTAGCGGCCTGTAACGCCTTCTCTTCTCCATAGAATATCTCAGAAAGTACTTGGCCGATCTTTGTGAAAATTAGCAGGTATGTTCATTATGGGTCACAGATGATGTCCGATGTTTTAGTTTACCCCATTATAGCCGTTACTAACGGCTGTAGCAGCCTGTAACGGTTTTTCTTCTTTATAGAATATCTCAAAAAGTACTTGGCCGATCTTTCTGAAAATTGTAGGAATGTTCATTATGGGTCACGGATGATGCCCGATGTTTTAGTTTACCGTTACATCCGTTACTAACGGCTGTAACGGCCTGTAACAATTTTTCTTTTTTATAGAATATTTCAAAAAGTACTTGGCCGATCTTTGTGAAAATTTGTAGGTATGTTCATTATGCTTCACGAATAATGCCTGATGTTTTAGTTTACCATTATAGACGTTAGTAACGGCTGTAACGGTTTTTTCTTCTTTATAGAATATCTCAGAAAGTACGTGGCCGATCTTTCTGAAAATTTGTAGGTATTTTCATTATGGGTCACGGATGATGCCCGATGTTTTAGTTTACCGTTACATCCGTTACTAACGGCTGTAACGGCCTATAACGCCTTTTCTTCTCCATGGAATATCTCAGAAAGTACTTGGCCGATTTTTGTGAAAATTAGCAGGTATGTTCATTAGGGGTCACGGATGATGTCCGATGTTTTAGTTTACCCCATTATAGCCGTTACTAAGGGCTGTAGCAGACTGTAAACGGTTTTTCCTTCTTTATAGAAATCTCAAAAAAGTACTTGGCCGATCTTTCTGAAAATTTGTAGGTATGTTCACTATGGGTCACGGATGATGCCCAATGTTTTAGTTTACCGTTACAAGCCGTTGCTAACAGCCCATAAAGGTTTTCTTCTTTATGGAAAATCTCAGAAAGTTCTTGGCCTGTCTTTCTGAAAATTTGTAAGTATGTTCATTTTAGGTCACAGACGATGGCTGATGTTTACCAGAATAGCCATTACTAACGGTTACACTACCCCAAGACGGTTTTACCTCTTATGGAATACCCACCGCGTATTCAGGATAAACGGGGAGTACGTTTATATGCTTTGCATCTTGTTGTAGATAATATTTGTCCAAAAGACCAAACAACATACAAAACTGATAATCAATCAAAAAAGAAGGGATCTGATGCATGTGTTTTATTTCTTCTGCGTCAAACTGTTCCATGGAGTGACACTGTGCATGTGTAAAAGCCAGGCTATTCGCTAGCAGTTAAACAAACAAATACCATGGGACACCAGAACAATCATTATCTTAAACCCGATATTTTCCCTACAGTTCAACCAGTTCTGAAAATGGAAGAAACAACAACAATGCAACGGTAGGGCTTGTACATTTGACATGGCGTCATTTTTGTACTCCCAGTTCTTAAAGAACAGGGGGTACTTTAGAATGGGAACGAAGAAATCTGTCTGTGTGTGTGTGTGTCTGTCTGTCTGTCTGTCTGTCTGTCCGTGGTCAAAATGTGTTCCACTCGCTCCTGACAAAACTACTGGGTCGATCTTTCTGAAAATTTGTAGGTATGTTCAATATGGGTCAAGGATGATGCCCGACGGTTTAGTTTACCGTTACAGCCGTTACTAACTATTCTTTATGGAATATCTCAGAAAGTACTTGGCCGATCTTTGTGAAAATTAGCAGGTATGTTCATTATGGGTTAGGGATGATGCCCAATGTTTTAGTTTACCGTTATAGCGTTACTAACGGCTGTAACGGCCTGTAACGGTTTTTCTTCTTTATAGAATATCTCAGAAAGCACTTGGCCGATCTTTCTGAAAATATGTAGGTATGTTCATCATAGGTCACGGATGATGCCCGATGTTTTAGTTTACCGTTATAGCATTACTAACGGCTGTAACGGCCTGTAACGTGTTTTTGTTTTTTTTCTTTATGGAATATCTCAGAAAGTACTTGGCCGATCTTTGTGAACATAGCAGGTATGTTCACAATGGGTTACGGATGATGCCCGATGTTTTAGTTTACCGTTATAGCCGTTACTAACGGCTGCAACGGCCCGTAACGCTTTTCTTCTTTATGGAATATCTCAGAAAGTATTTGGCCGATCTTTATGAAAATTAGCAGGTGTCTTCATTATGGGTTGCGGATGATGCCCGATGTTTTAGTTTACCATTATAGCCGTTACTAATGGCTGTAACGGCCTGTAACGGTTTTTCTTCTTTATGGAATATCTCAGAAAGTACGTGGCCGATATTTCTGAACATTTGTAGATATGTTTATTATGGGTCACGGATGATGCCCGATGTTTAAGTTTACCGTTAGAACCGTTACTAACGGCACATAATGGTTTTCCTCTTTATGGAAAATCTCAGAAAGTTCTTGACCGATCTTTCTGAAAATTTGTAAGTATGTTCATTTTAGGTCACAGACGATAGCCGATGTTTGCCAGAATAGACATTACTAACGGTTACCGAGCCCAAGACGGTTTTTCCTCTTTATGGAATATCTCGCGCGTATTCAGGATAAACTGGGAGTACGTTTATATGCTTTGCATCTTGTTATAGTTTCAGTTTCATCAAGGAGGCGTCACTGCGTGCGGACTAGTCCATATACGCTACACCACATCCGCTAAGTTTTGAGACCACGCTACGCATGATTTGAAGCTGATGGATAAATAAATTAACAACAAAGATGAGACAATTGAAGAAGAGGGTCTCGTGGCTACGACTCAGCGGATGTCTGACCTACGCATTAGCCCAACGCGCTGCTAGACCTTGAATACCTACCTACCATTTTTTTGTTTGTTAGTTAGTTTGTTTTTTGTGTAGTGGATGTACACGTGTGTGTATGATGTGTGGGCATGGACCCATGTGTGTGCGTGGGCGCGTGTGTGTGTGTGTTTTTATGAAAACACCCTAAAGTGTGCTTGTATTGATGCTCTGTTGTTAACAAATAATAGCTTTATATGATTCTGTGATTTGTACCAAAGACACTACCAGCGTACAGAAGTTGAAAGCAGTAAAGCAGCAGTTGGGTGTTTTTTTTAAATAGAGCTATGGACTCGTTTGCTTTGAAATGATATATTCATTAATTACTCCCATGAGTGGTTTCAAAATCTGTTGGATGATTACGTCAAATGAATGATTTTGAACAAGAACAGCAGCAAAATTTGGTAAACATCCCTTTGGCATTCATAAACTATTACATATACTTCTTCATGTGTGTTATGCCAACACAAGCATATTGATTGAACCGCTCAGTTCCTGTAATGTCACTGTGGTGCAATGAAACATGATCACCAGTCACCATGGCACGATGAAACAGGATCACCAGTCACCATGGCACGATGAAACATGATCACCAGTCACCATGGCACGATGGAACATGATCACCAGTCACCATGGCACGATGGAACATGATCACCAGTCACCATGGCACGATGGAAGCACTGCAGACAGGGAGGTTGTCGGTGACAACACTTTGAGATGCCTGGGTACTGGACCAAAGAAAAAAAAAGTAGAGGCCAGCAGATGGAAGTGTATAACTGACATTTCTTGGCCCATGCTGACTCCTGGCCAGAGGTGAATCTGTTATGTGCTCGAATAGGGAGGCATAGACCACACAGTTTAGTCTCAGTAACTTGAAAGATGTGGCTTTTAGAGCATTGTTCACAGTTCCTGATCATCACTGCACATTTGTCTTAACTTTTAGTCTACGGCGCGCATGGCTCCGTGTGTTACTTATAGCTCTGCTGCCTATGGCACGCACTGTACTGTGCACCGGCTGAGAGCTCCGTTTTCTATGGCGCACACTCGTCCGTGCGTTCTTATTTAAAAAATTACTAGTATTTAAACTCTAATGGTCTAAGAGAAATAACTCGTGCCAGAACTTAGTAGAGGGCTCCTGGTAGCCTGACATGCCCTAGTTCTTAAGTTCAAGCAAAGTTCACGTTCGCTATCTGCGGCTGAAACAAAGAACCCCTCGCTGGGGGTTTTCCGACTTGAACTGACCGCGTTTCTGGCACCGGCCTTTCATCTGCTTGTCAAAATGCCAGCTTGGCGCCAGCAAGTCAATTCTTTAGAACAAGTTATTGAAGAACGTATTCAAGGCGGTTCCGATAACAAAGGAGAGTTGATCGACAGTGGAGATGATAGGGAAGATGAGGAACGTCTGTTTGAAGATGTTCTTGATTACAATGACAAATGAACATAGGCGCTTGACACGCAAAACCTCTGCAGCCCAAATTCTGTGAAATTGTTTAAAAATGGATCATAACTGATAGCGAAAAGCACCATAACCATATGTGTATTAGGTGAGTGCTTTTTTGTATCAGTTTGCTTTCATTGATCGTCAAACTCTGCACTTGTTTTTATTTCTGTGTGTTTTGGTTACTTTATTTATCCATGCATTGTCTCAACACTGGATCTCCTAGAGTTCTGAAAGTAGACTCGTCTTAAAGTCCCAAAAGTCTCCCTTCCTTCGTCCCACCGTCCACCCTCCCCCCTGTCTCTCTCTCTCTCTCTCTCTCTCTCTCTCTCTCTCTCTCTCTCTTTGTCTCTCTCTTTCTCTCTGTCGGTCTGTCTGTCTGTCTCTGTCTCTCTCTCTCTCTCTCTCTCTCTCTCTCTCTCTCTCTCTCTCTCTCTCTCTCTCTCTCTCTCAGAATTACGTGACAGGCTCATTGCGTGATCAGACGTAAGATTGGGAGTGAGGTGGGAAAAGTCCGCCTGTTTTGGGGGGCCTGGCGGGCACTCGCCCAGGAGTGACGAGTGTGATTCGGGCTGCAACGGGATTGTGGGACCACGGGACATGTTGGGCCCAAACTCACTGCCTGACAGCGTCCAAACTACTGAATGTATGATGACAAGATCATGTTCATGGATGCGTCACACAGAACAGGGCTACACGTGTTTACGGGGCAGAATTTCAGTCGTTACTTGGTCTCAAATTCTCATACATTTATTATCTTTCAAACCAAATTTCATCTAGCCCCGCACACGGGGCAACATGGGCATACCTTGCATTATGAATTTACTGTAGACTGTAGGCAAATGATTAAACACAAGAAAGCTCTCCTGTAAGTTGTTACATCACTTTCAAGTTGTCTGCATACAGCATCACTGTTTTGGCAGAGGCCTTCAGCGACAGTCTTTTGGCTTTTTTTTTGTTCTTACTTTTCTTCCGTTCTTCCGTCACAATTACGTTATCATTCATCTCGGTTTTGTCACTGGTGTTTGTATTACTGAAGACAAACACTAACTCAAGGAAGTCCCGTTGGGAAGAACATGAGCATGTCTGAGAGTCCCTCTAAGTATACCTTGAATGCAGTTAATTGCGCAATGCAGGGCAGTTGAGGGCCGCCGGGCCGTTTCGGTACAGGGGGTTTTCCCCTCGGAGTTAACATTGGTTGACTCCATTCTTCATGCAGTCCTTCGAATGAGACTATAAACCGAGGTTCCGTGTGTGAACGCGCGCATATCTTGGACACACGTAAAATCCCATCACCAACTTTCGGAAAAGAAGGCCAGTTTTGCCGTTGGTATGGATGACACGTTACACATAGCATGCACCCTCCCCGAAGTTGGAGAATGGCTGCCTTAATGGCGGGATACAAAACGGTCATACACACAAAACTGCACTCCCTTTGTTGGGTAGATGGGATTTATCCTTGCCTGTCTATACAGGGAGTGTCCGCAGGAGTATCAGCCTGCGTACGCAGAAGAAGAAGAAGAAGAGGGCTGGGCCTACCCCCACCTCACCTTGCCCCTCCAGAGAAAACCATCTTATCCAGGTATCACACACGACGCCGATGGTTGTTCCAGACATGCAGACGCTTATGAGCAACGATCCAAACTTTTATTTGTTATAAGATACGGACAGATGGAAGAATAACTTATCCGGATTGTGAATGTTGATATCAATTGTTTGAATTTTGATAGGATAACAAAATGAACATTACAGACAAGTAGCCAACATCAATGGCAGCAACATTCAGAGTTTGTTCACAGTACTGACTATTCCAGAGCTTGCTAAAAAAAAAAAAATGTTCGGGAAGTTACCTCTCACGCTAACATCTCCACGTGCATTCGAATCACAACTGTCCTGATGCTGGTATTAGTCAGAGCATTCCAACTCCCACACCCCATCTCCGTCCCCTGCCCATAATTACACTAGGGCTCCGTGTTTCCCTGCGATCGAATTCCATTCACATAATGGTTATATCTAAAACATTGAACCTCTGAGTACCCGTGTTAAGGTTTCCACCTATTCCAAGGGTGGACCTGAAACAATTGAACAGTTCAGCTTCTAAGTACACACCCTGAGGAGCTGTTCAAATGAGTCAACGACCCCTACAAACTCGTCCTGTTGTTTTGTTTTTAATTCTGCTTGTTTCGGGCAAACTTGGCAAACTCTCTGATCTACTGTATGTGGCTTCCAGTCCATCATGGGTATGTCGTTTCTATAAAAAGGTCAGCTGGGAGAAACAACGGCGTACATTGTACAGCTCATATCTGCTGTGAATAGCGCGTACAGCAGTGCTATCTAGACGCCAGACCAGAGCAACAACAAAGCGTTGTATGTGATAAACTGTACCCAGAGAAAAAGAAAGGCGTGAAGACGTTTTAGAAGCAGTGAGTGGGCCATGAAAGCACACACACACACACACACACACACACACACACACACACACACACACACACCCACACCACCACCACCACCAACAACAACAGCAACAACAACAACACCAGCAACAGCAAATGGACGACAGTAAAGAATTAAAAAAAAAAAATGTTTTTAAGAGCAGGCGGGGAAGGGGCAGTCTTGGAGGGAGAAAGAAAAGGGGAAACCACTAGCCCAGAATGTCCACCAATCAGTGATACAGTGTCCATTGAAAGAGCCAGCGCCATCTCCATGGAGGCAAAGAAGGTGAAGGTGGCGGCCTCCGTTAAGCAGCACGAACATAGGCATCATTGTCGTCAGTGAAGGGCCCCCTTGGCGACGTCCTGCATATCTTACATAGGCATCATTGTCAGTGAATGGCCTCCTTGGCGACGTCCTGCATATCTTACATCAACTTCTCAGTTTGAGAATACTTCTGAACCCTACCAAAGTGGCAGCAATGTAGGGTCTACCCTAAGATTGATAACAAGCTGTGGACTGCTGGTACGACGACTGATAATGCGAAGCCGAGCGTGGTGTATATTAGAAAGCCGGGTAGAGCGGCGTACGTAGAAGGAATGCCACTGTCAAGTCCACTGAAAGGGAGAGAGCAAGAAAACATTCGCCAGTGACTGACAAACTCATTGGGCTTTATTGCTGACATGTGAATGCTACCTGAAGAGTGTACAAACGAGCGAGGAGTGAATTTCTCCATCTAGTCATACAACGCTGAACACTACCTGTTGACTATACGCCTGAATGAAGAGAACAGAGAGGCTCTGTGAGGAGTTTTCCACGTTAACGGAAATAAACAAAATGATGGTATCAGAATCTTTTTACTTATCATCAAAGTTTTTGGTTATTATTGCAGTGAAAAGGGTGTCAATGTGGAACGGATCCTGGATCCGGCCTTTGATCCGGATCCATACCCAAATTCAACGGTTTCGGTTCTTGGATCAGTCTATCTTGCCACTAAGTTTCGCTAAAAATCGGCTGCGTTCTTTCCGCACAATCTAGCTGAATGGGATTCTGGGACATGCTCTTTTTGATCAGGATTCGCATCTGGATCTGCACCAACGTTTAGTTTATGGGTTCGTCCCTGGCTGGGGCCACTTCCATCTTTTCACAAAGTGGCGGTGAAATCGCTTCGGTAGGTTTTGCGCAATCTGGCTGAGAGTCAAACAAACAAAGCCACAAGCGCAGGTGAAGACATAACCGCTTTGACGGAGATAACAAGCCGATAAACAGAGAGCACGGATTCCTTCCCACCCCCATACTCCCCACGAAGAAAAGGGGGAGGGGGGAAGGGGGCGGGAAGAAAAAAGGAAAGAAAAAGAAGAAGAAAGCAGGCCAACCTTGATCTGATATACAACCACACTAATAAGCTGGATTGGTGAAGGTTCTCCTACATTCACCGCATTTTTTTTCTCGGCTGATTTATTTGGCGGACTGAGCTGCTAAGGTAAACAAACGCCCTAGTCAGAGTCGGCGGAAAATCCCACGAATACCCGCCTGAGGCTGCGGAGGTATCGGCTTTTCAAGCAAAGCCCCAGCTCTAGAGACTACAGTGAGACCTGTCTGTAACAATCCTCCCGATTAACTCTTTTGACACCAAGCGTTGTGGAATCCCGACAGTTCCCACGCTAGTTGATGCTACAGTCACTCACTTTCAATGCGTGTCATCTCCTCATTTCTGAAGCTACTATTTCACTCTAACGCGTACACTAAAGCAAAACGAGTTTAATTTAAAACCTACACTGTATTTTCTCTTCTCCACATAACAAAGAACAACCAGTTTAAACAGTGGCATCGTTTTATATTGGTGCAGAAATGCATCATCAACGTGGAACTTCGCTCTACGATTATTGCCACAATGGCGGGTGAAAGAGTTAAAAAAAACAAAACAAAAAAAACACCATCAGACTTGTTTCATTGAAACGTTTTTCTCTTTGTACAAGGCGCTCAATTTACCCTCTTCCCCACCCCTTTGCCTCTCCTTTTTAGAGAGGCCTTCAGACGTCGGTCCTGAGCCAGTGTTGAGCCAGTACTGAAGATACCGTCGGCCACGGAAAGGTCAGTCAACACGAAAGACACCTTGTGAAATCATTTGCACTCCTGACCTCAATTTCTCTTCGCTTTATGCGCGTGCATTCTGTCTTAGAGGCACGAATACCACCAGCTGGAATGAAGAAATTTTCACACAGATGAAACTGTTACTAAAACTCTAGCAGTAGTCAGACGTAAGTAGTAAGATAAAGATGCATTAATCCTGACACAGGTACCTGTCCTGTAAACGCTGGTGTCTGATCCTTCTGACACACATGTACCGTGACCAATGGTCAGCGTGCTGGGTTGGTCGTTTTGGTCACACACGCACACACTCGACAGAACTGGATTAACCACATTCTTCTACTCGGCTGATGTTATGCAGTCGGACATGTTTCAGCTTTCCTCATTCACATGCGATTCATTGTGTTTATGGCTCTGCAAATTGTGAATGTAGATACCCTGAGTGAAAACAGTTTCCATTTCTGCAGAAATGCAGCATCAACGTGGCTGAAAGGGTTAAAAAAAATCCCCAGACTACTGAAACAAGTCTGAGGGATTTTCAACTCTTGCATCGGCCATTGTGGTAATAATTGTAGTGCGAAGTTCCATGTTGATGCTGCATTTCTGCACCGATATAAAGCGATGCTACTGTTTGACTTCATTGCTCTATGTAGGAGCAAGCCACAATGGTATCTCCATGGGTGATCTATTCTTAATACTGGAAGAAAACAATTCTGACAGGTGCTATCAAAATAGGTAGGGAAGGATAATCCAGTTAAATTAGTCGTCTAATATGTCAGCTATCTGCTCTCGCAGTCGCGGACAGATGTTATTAATTAAGCGATACGAGGAAGACCGGCTCAAGCCGTGCAGCCTGATACGAGGAAGACCGGCTCAAGCCGTGCAGCCTCACAAGTTGCAGCGTGTGGGGGCTCTGAAAGATCCAGTTGTAAAGAGTACCTGGAGTCGTTATCAAGAGGTTCTGCTGTACACACAATTGGAACACACACACTGAGCGCAGACCTGCAGGATGCATGTGTCAACAATTGTCTCTCCTCTCCCTCATTTCTACAGCAGAAACGGCAAAGGGGTGACACAATGTAGGTGAAGTGTTTGGAGAGAGAAACAGAGAGGTTTTTAACAATGTGAGGGGGGGGGGGGGGGGGGGGGGGGGGGGGGGGGGGGGGGGGGGGGGGGGGGGGGGGGGGGAAGCTGACAAAGTCTTCTGCAACCCTGGACTCGCCCACGTTCCAAAGCATGTGACGTCCTTATCGGACACACGGTCTGAAAAGGATAGAGCGCCTTTTAATTGGTACAGCAAGAGTGAGATGATGACGTCACCGAACCAGAAGGACCCTTATGGCCTTTGCTTCTCAACATTCTCTCTCCCGTTAAGGCCTGGAACGCAATAAGACCATGACACATGTTCAACTACGTGAGTAGGCTTTCAGTGTTTGACAAACAATCCTTTCATCACGAGAAATGCAATCACTGACTTCATTTGGTTCGGTATGTAGCAAGAACAAACATCAAGAACAAACGGGCATCGTCACGGTGGCGCAGTGGTAGTAGTACGTGTTGTACCTTGGAGATCGCGGGTTCCAGTCTGTACATACGCAGCATAGGCCCATCAGAGTGGGACTGACTGGCAAAGGCCTCGCTCCAGTTGTAGGACCCACAGCTGGTGAGCATGCTAAGGACCTACATGGGAAGACTGCAACTACATAGCCGATTTTATCCTTACAGATTACAGAGGGAGGGGAAGGGTGGGGATGGGGGGGGGGGGGGGGTGATCAAATTCTCTTGCTGTCCATGCCCTGCTCTCTTGGTGACCTCAGAGTTTTCTCTTCACGTTTATGCCTGAGGTCTATTATACCTGTGGCGAGCTATGCCTTTGGTTAACTATGCCTGTGGCAAGCTACACCTGTGGTTGGCTATACCTGTGAACAAATATGTCTGTCGTGAATTATGTCTGTGGCGAGCTATACCGGTGGTAAACTATGCTTGTAGTGAACTATGCCTGTGGTTAACTATGCTGTGGTGAACTATGCTGGGGTGAACTATACCTGTGGTGAGCTATACGTGTGGTGAACTATACCTGTGTTAAGCTATACCTGTGGTGAGCTATACCTGTGTAAAGCTATACCTGTGGTGAGC
>CM031597.1:137338463-137353463 GCA_018398815.1 Conus ventricosus | reverse complement strand
GGTACACAGGTACTCAAGAGACTCTAAGCGCCCCCTCCCGGGGGGGGGGGGGGGGGGTAAGTTCCAACTAGGGGGGGGGGGGTAAGTTCTAGCTAGTCCTAGAATGACCCCCGGGGGTAAAAGCAGGCTAGCCCAGACTTACCCCGGGGTAAGTTCCAGAGGGGGGTAAGAACGGGCTGTTACACCGGGATATATTACAATAGCAGGCGTTTAGTACGGCCCTGTCATGCAGTCAGTCTCAGCACTTAGTAGGTGGTGTCCTGTTTATGTTGGATCAGATCAGACACCGCTGAACTCGGCAGCAGTGCAGTGTCTCCTTTGGCCAGGTGCTTCAAGAAGACTTGCCATTGCTTCCTATGGTTTGCCGGTGCCGGAACTGTGGCGGAACAAGCCGGGCTGTGGCTGCGGCCGGGAAGCGGGAAAAAGCGGCGTGGGTGCAGTGCCTCTGAGGTAGCGACGAAAGATGAGACTGGAAAAAAATGTTGTCCTCGCTTTTTTTTTTTTTTTACGGTGAACACAGCGACAGACATGGTAGCTAAACAGGCGTCATCCCACCAAAGGAATACCATCGTTGACTGTGGTGCAGTGCGCGTGCTATTCACGTGCCCACGCCTCATCTTTGAAAGGCATTCATGAACATGGACAAGTGCCCCTTAAGATGGGTGACGGCTTCATTCCACAAAGGTCTCATGATTGAAGAGTGAAACACTAGGACAGATGGGTGACGGCTTCATTCCACAAAGGTCTCATGATTGAAGAGTGAAACACTAGGAGGACAGATGGGTGACGGCTTCATTCCACATAGGTCTCATGATTGAAGAGTGAAACACTAGGACAGATGGGTGACGGCTTCATTCCACATAGGTCTCATGATTGAAGAGTGAAACACTAGGACAGATGGGTGACGGCTTCATTCCACATAGGTCTCATGATTGAAGAGTGAAACACTAGGAGGACAGATGGGTGACGGCTTCATTCCACATAGGTCTCATGATTGAAGAGTGAAACACTAGGACAGATGGGTGACGGCTTCATTCCACATAGGTCTCATGATTGAAGAGTGAAACACTAGGAGGACAGATGGGTGACGGCTTCATTCCACATAGGTCTCATGATTGAAGAGTGAAACACTAGGAGGACAGATGGGTGACGGCTTCATTCCACATAGGTCTCATGATTGAAGAGTGAAACACTAGGAGGACAGATGGGTGACGGCTTCATTCCACATAGGTCTCATGATTGAAGAGTGAAACACTAGGACAGATGGGTGACGGCTTCATTCCACATAGGTCTCATGATTGAAGAGTGAAACACTAGGAGGACAGATGGGTGACGGCTTCATTCCACATAGGTCTCATGATTGAAGAGTGAAACACTAGGACAGATGGGTGACGGCTTCATTCCACATAGGTCTCATGATTGAAGAGTGAAACACTAGGAGGACAGATGGGTGACGGCTTCATTCCACATAGGTCTCATGATTGAAGAGTGAAACACTAGGAGGACAGATGGGTGACGGCTTCATTCCACATAGGTCTCATGATTGAAGAGTGAAACACCAGGAGGAGAAAGACAGCAGAGGCACGACAGAAGAAACAAACAAACAAACAGGTCAACAAATAGTGTATGGAAGAAAAATGAAGAAACAGACCAGTTAGTTAGAAATATGCAGAGAGAGAGAGAGAGAGAGAGAGAGAGAGAGAGAGAGAGAGAGAGAGAGAGAGAGAGAGAAGAAAAAAATTATTAAACAGACCAGTTAGTACCAGAAGTACGCAAAAAAAGAAGACAGACAGACAGACAGAAAATCAAACAAAGATAGACAAAAGCTCATCTACCAAACCTCGGTGACAAAGGCATACCAATTTGGTTTTGATTTTGTTTCTTTTTTTTTTGTCTAGTACATTGTTATCACGTGCCTTGTGTCATTGCACATAGTGCCGCACTTTGATGAACAATCATCAGATGATCGTGGCAATGTGATTTCATTTCATTGATGGACAGTCATCACATGATCGTGGCAATGTGATTTCATTTCATTGATGGACAGTCATCACATGATCGTGGCAATGTGATTTCATTTCATTGATGGACAGTCATCACATGATCGTGGCAATGCGATTTCATTTCATTGATGGACAGTCATCACATGATCGTGGCAATGCGATTTCATTTGGGATTCTAACAGCCATCATTGCGTCAGTTTCTGCCGCCACAGTCGCTGCTGATCTTATTGTTTGTTACTACGAATGATGAAGATGATTTCAAAAGTCAAGCCGCCAAAGGATTTTGTTCTTTTTCCCCCCAGAGAGCAAGCGTTTCCGAGGATCATCCTTGCTAAAACTGTTTGGTTTAAATGGCACAGTGACTGATGATTGTATAACGAGAGTCATTAAAAAGTACTCAACAAAAGCATTCTGACTTTCAAAGCTATTAGTTAAGATGCATCATTTTTGTTTATAAATCGCCTCCGGTTGGGCGCTTTCTGATTAGTGTATGTGGCGTGCTGTTGTCGTCACTAAACTATACAAACTATACCATTTGTCACATGTAGCCAGACATCTTATACTGATCAGACTGTTTGAGCAAGATATTCACAGATGAATACAAGCGATGAACGAGAGTTCCTGCCAGCATGCAAGTCACGGCTCTGGAGGGGTATAATAAGTGCGGCTTTCATGAAAAGTTTTCTCTCATGACCAGTCGGAATTACAACTGACCTCCATACAGGCAAAGTCGCCATCAGCACTGCAAGGGACCCTTGTGGTGTAAAAGCTTGTCTCTGTCTGGTTTAAACAAATTTATTTTCCACTTTACAGACACGTAGCTTTACAAAAATGTGAAAATTTGAACATCAACATTGTCTCTGTCTTTGGTTATCAAGTCATTCTGTTCATGAATGGAACGAATAATGTCAATAACAACAACAATGGGTTTTTATCGAATCATAACAGTGTACATTCTGATAATCATAACAAAAGGGCGCTACGTGGCAGTATCAACAAACTGCCCCCTCCCCCTCCCCCTCCCCCACCCCATCCCTCATCTGCCACTAAGCTGTTGACATGAAGGTGTTTTTTTTTCGTCCACCAAAAATTCACACTCTTTAGCAATACAATTGTCAATGAAAAACAAACGTTGAAATGGAGATGATCAAGGTCATAGCCAGCAATCTTTGGTATGTACAACAGCTAAGATGAAACAACAGCGAAGATTAAGATTGAGCTCGCAACTTGGGGTGAGGAAGAACGTTCTCATGAATCAGTGCAAATGACAGACGTGGAATATTTCGGATGTAGAGCTTCTCTAATGGTCAGAAAAGGCGTATTACCGTCCTTCTCTCTGTTTGAAGGAGACTGACTACCCCACCCCCTCCTATCCCTCATATGGTCATCTGTCCATCCATCCTCCTGCCTCCCTTATAATTACAACACACACACACACACGCACGCACGCACGCACGCACGCACGCACACACACAGAGACTTCCTTTCTAAGCAAGAAATTCAATCGTCTTCTGCAAAGAGAAGAAAAGAAACATGGTAAAGTTGTGCCGAAGTAACTGTCCGTATCTCCAGAAACAGCTAAGCTTCTCCTGTCGCCACGAACGCTAGTGCTGCTGTGAGGAAGTCGATCACACGTGGTCTCTGTGACACGCCCGACCCCTTGTAGGAGATCTCTACCTCCCTGCTGAAGGAGAAGACCAGTGGTCTGCTGACACGTAGTCTCTGTGACACGCCTGACCCCTTGTAGGAGATCTCTACCTCCCTGCTGAAGGAGAAGACCAGTGGTCTGCTGACACGTAGTCTCTGTGACACGCCTGACCCCTTGTAGGAGATCTCTACCTCCCTGCTGAAGGACAAGACCAGTGGTCTGCTGACACGTAGTCTCTGTGACACGCCTGACCCCATGTAGGAGATCTCTACCTCCTGCTGAAGGAGAAGACAAGTGGTCTGCTGACACGTAGTCTCTGTGACACGCCTGACCCCTTGTAGGAGATCTCTACTCCCTGCTGAAGGAGAAGACCAGTGGTCTGCTGACACGTAGTCTCTGTGACACGCCTGTCCCCTTGTAGGAGATCTCTACCTCCCTGCTGAAGGAGAAAGACCAGTGGTCTGCTGACAGTAGTCTCTGTGACACGCCTGTCCCCTTGTAGGAGATCTCTACCTCCCTGCTGAAGAGAAGACCAGTGGTGTAGGAGATCTTACCTCCTTGCTTAAGGAGAAGACCAGTGGTGTAGGAGATCTCTACCTCCTGCTGAAGGAGAAGACCAGTAGGTAGGAGATTTCTACCTCCCTGCTGAAGGAGAAGACCAATGGTGTAGGAGATCTCTACCTCCCTACTGAAGGAGAAGACCAGTGGTCTGTAGGAGATCTCTACCTCCCTGCTGAAGGAGAAGACCAGTGGTCTGTAGGAGATCTCTACCTCCCTGTGAAAGGAGAAGACCAAGTGGTGTAGGAGATCCTACCTCCCTGCTGAAGGAGAAGACCAGTGGTCTGTAGGAGATCTCTACCTCCCTGCTGAAGGAGAAGACCATGGTCTGTAGGAGATCTCTACCTCCCTGCTGAAGGAGAAGACCAGTAGTGTAGGAGATCTCTACCTCCCTGCTGAAGGAGAAGACCAGTGGTCTGTAGAAGATCTCTACCTCCCTGCTGAAGGAGAAGACCAGTGGTGTAGGAGATCTTACTCCCTGCTGAAGGAGAAGACCCAGTGGTGTAGGAGATCTCTACCTCCCTGCTGAAGGAGAAGACCAGTGGTGTAGGAGATCTCTACCTCCCTGCTGAAGGAGAAGACCAGTGGTCTGTAGGAGATCTCTACTCCCTGCTGAAGGAGAAGACCAGTGGTCTGTAGGAGATCTCTACCTCCCTGCTGAAGGAGAAGACCAGTGGTCTGTAGGAGATCTCTACCTCCCTGCTGAAGGAGAAAGACCAGTGGGTCTGTAGGAGATCTCTACCTCCCTGCTGAAGGAGAAGACCAGTGGTGTAGGAGATCTCTACCTCCCTGCTGAAGGAGAAGACCAGTGGTCTGTAGGAGATCTCTACCTCCCCTCTGAAGAGAGAAGACCAGTGGTCTGTAGGAGATCTCTACCTCCCTGCTGAAGGAGAAGACCAGTGGTTGTAGGAGATCTCTACCTCCCTGCTGAAGGAGAAGACCAGTGGTCTGTAGGTGATCTCTACCTCCCTGCTGAAGGAAGACCAGTGGTGTAGGAGATCTCTACCTCCCTGCTGAAGGAGAAGACCAGTGGTCTCTAGGAGATCTCTAACTCCCTGCTGAAGGAGAAGACCAGTGGTGTAGGAGATCCTACCTCCCTGCTGAAGGAGAAAGACCAGTGGTGTAAGAGATCTCTACTTCCCTGCTGAAGGAGAAGACCAGTGGTGTAGGAGATCTCTAACTCCCTGCTGAAGGAGAAGACCAGTGGTGTAGGAGATCTCTACTTCCTGCTGAAGGAGAGGACCAGTGGTGTAGGAGATCTCTACCTCCCTGCTGAAGGAGGAAGACCAGTGGTGTAGGAGATCTCTACCTCCCTGCTGAAGGAGAAGACCAGTGGTGTAGGAGATCTCTACCTCCCTGCTGAAGGGGGAGAAGACCAGTGGTCTGTAGGAGATCTCTACCTCCCTGCTGAAGGAGAAGAACCAGTGGTCTGTAGGAGATCTCTACCTCCCTGCTAAAGGAGAAGACCAGTGGTCTGTAGGGATCTCTACCTCCTGCTGAAGGAGAAGACCAGTGGTCTGTAGGAGATCTCTACCTCCCTGCTGAGGAGAAGACCAGTGGTCTGTAGGATCTCTACCATCCCTGCTGAAGGAGAAGACCAGTGGTGTAGGAGATCTCTACCTCCCTGCTGAAGGAGAAGACCAGTGGTTCTAGGAGACTCTAACTCCCTGCTGAAGGAGAGACCAGTGGTGTAGGAGATCTTAACTCCTGCTGAAGGAGAAGACCAGTGGTGTAAGAGATCTGTATCCCGTGTGAAGGAGAAGACCAGTGGTGTAGAGATCTCTACCTCCCTGCTGAAGGAGAAGACCAGGGGTTTGTAGGAGATCTCTACTTCCCTGCTGAAGGAGAGACCAGGGGTTTGTAGGAGATCTCTACTTCCCTGCTGAAGGAGAAGACCAGTGGTGTAGGAGATCTCTACCTCCCTGCTGAAGGAGAAGACCAGTGGTCTGTAGGAGATCTCTACCTCCTGCTGAAGGAGAGACCAGTGGTGTAGGAGATCTCTACCTCCCTGCTGAAGGAGAATGACCAGTGGTGTAGGAGATCTCTACCTCCCTGCTGAAGGAGAAGACCAGTGGTGTAGGAGATCTCTACTTCCCTGCTGAAGGAGAAGACCAGTGGTGTAGGAGATCTCTACCTCCCTGCTGAAGGAGAAGACCAGTGGTGTAGGAGATCTCTACCTCCCTGCTGAAGGAGAAGACCAGTGGTCTGTAGGAGATCTCTACCTCCCTGCTAAAGGAGAAGACCAGTGTGTCTTGTAGGAGATCTCTACCTCCCTGCTGAAGGAGAAGACCAGTGGTCTGTAGGAGATCTCTACCTCCCTGCTGAAGGAGAAGACCAGGGGTTTCAGTAGGAGATCTCTACCTCCCTGCTGAAGGAGAAGACCAGTGGTCTGTAGGAGATCTCTACCTCCCTGCTGAAGGAGAAGACCAGTGGTCTGTAGGTGATCTCTACCTCCCTGCTGAAGGAGAAGACCAGTGGTGTAGGAGATCTCTACCTCCCTGCTGAAGGAGAAGACCAGTGGTTGTAGGAGATCTCTACCTCCCTGCTGAAGGAGAAGTCCAGTGGTGTAGGAGATCTCTACTTCCCTGCTGAAGGAGAAAACCAGTGGTCTGTAGGAGATCTCTACTTCCCTGCTGAAGGAGAAGACCAGTGGTGTAGGAGATCTACCTCCCTGCTGAAGGAGAAGACCAGTGGTGTAGGAGATCTCTACCTCCCTGCTGAAGGAGAAGACCAGTGGTGTAGGAGATCTCTACTTCCCTGCTGAAGGAGAAGACTAGTGGTGTAGGAGATCTCTACCTCCCTGCTGAAGGAGAAGACCAGTGGTGTAGGAGATCTCTACCTCCCTGCTGAAGGAGAAGACCAGTGGTCTGTAGGAGATCTCTACCTCCCTGCTGAAGGAGAAGACCAGTGGTCTGTAGGAGATCTCTACCTCCCTGCTGAAGGAGAAGACCAGTGGTCTGTAGGAGATCTCTACCTCCCTACTGAAGGAGAAGACCAGTGGTCTGTAGGAGATCTCTACCTCCCTGCTGAAGGAGAAGACCAGTGGTCAGCTGAAGGGCATTTCCATACTATCCGAAGACGTTAGGATATTCACCTCTCCCTGCTCCCCACTCCTACCTCCCTAGCCCCCCCCCCCCCCTCCTCTCTCTCTCTCTCTCTCTCCTCTCTCTCTCTCTCTCTCACTCACTCACTCTCTCTCTCTCTCTGTCTCTCTCTGTCTCTGTCTCTCTCTCTCTCTCCTCTCTCTCTCTCTCACACACACACACACACACACACACACACACACACACACACACACACACGCACGCACGCACGCACGCACGCACGCACGCACGCACGCACGCACGCCAACACACACACACACACACACACACACAGAGAGAGAGAGAGAGAGAGAGAGAGAGAGAGAGAGAGAGAGAGAGAGAGAGAGAGAGAGAGAGAGAGAGAGAGAGAGAGCCTGTTACCTATCTGAAAAAGTCCCAGCTCCTTCGGAAGAGAGTCCTAGCCAAAGTGGAACCCTTCGTGTTTTTGTTTTTTTTGTTTTAAAGAGGGGCCTTTTTTTTAACTTTACAAAAGAAGTTAGTGTCAGTCTTCCTCCGAGACGAAACAAAACAAAACAAAACAAAAACATGATCTATCGAGTTATATGCATGATTCCTGGGGTGAGTATTTTTACTATGAAACTATCAAACAAAATTAAAAAAAAATGTCAAGCTAATTCGACCCTTGAAAACGAAACAACTAACCTTTACTTGAACCTTTGAAAACAAATTGCAGAGTGCATTCAGCCCGACTGCGACCGTTGAATGTAATGAGCCATGCTGGCCTACACCTGACAGGGATGTGCTGAACCCATGGAAACTAGACACTTACGAACAGTCCCATTTGAGCATGCAATCAGTGGTATTGTATCACCAGTACCGTCCCTTCAGTTAGCTGATTAGATTGAATGATTAAGCCAGACTGTGCTCACCACAAAGCACTGTCTACACAGATGCGTCAATGAACGTCTGAAATATTCCTCCTGGTCCGTTGTGTTATGTAAGAGAGATACAAGATAGTGGCATGGCTGATGGGTCATCAGAACTTTGCACAATGACAGTTTTGTTTTAACAAATGAGAGAAATGAATGTGAATCCTTTCATCTACCTAACCCCCCCCCCCCCCCCCCCTTTTTTTTTTGTTCACAGACACGCTGGTGCACAACAGATACTAAAGAGACCACAGAGGATGTGTGTTCACCGTCTTTAGCCGCAGCGAGGGAAACGAGGAGAACATTGAAAAGTGGCGGGCGTGGTGTGTGGAGACGAGCAGAAAACGGCTGAATCGTCAAGACAAAGTAATGAAGGAAAGGGCAGACTGCGACGCAGGTCTGTAAAAGCAGTCTCTGAAAATGTATTGCCAGCACTGTGGAGTCACTGGCGGAACAGGTGGAGCGTCAGGTTCCATCACCAGTGAGATGCCACTTCATGCTGTAGTTCCTAACCTCAGCTCTCTCCATTCTGTCGGCAGGCAGACGGCTCCCACAAGCGGCGTGTCTCTCACAATCACCAGAAGGGCAACATTCCCCCACCTACACATAGGACCTATTTTTTCCTTGGCAGCCTTCAACCACGGCTATTGTGCTTTCTCTCCATAGACAATCCCCAAACTCGGACTATGTTTGACGCCAAAGGAGGAGTTTCATGTAGGATTAGTAGGGAAGAGATCCATATAAAAATAACCCAAGCCATAACATAATCCAACGAATCTACCAAATCTCCCGTATCAAAATGATTCTTTCTCGAGATTTGCAGTATCCATTTCCACTTCGTCCAGTTTCAGTACCGAATCTCAAAAAACAGCTGCCCAGACACCTTCGGTTTTTGAAAGACATATCACACTGCACCTCACAGTGAAGTTCCATTCTACCGCGTCATTTTCCCCAAACAAGAACAAGTGTTAGTGATCACTTCCGGGATGACAGCACGTATGAGCGTGTTGTGGTCAGAGTAATATATCACAGCCAGTGAAGAGCGATCTGGGGGCTGACAACTTCTGGCCTTTCTGTCGTCTCTGTTGTTGCTGCTGCTACTAGCAACACCTGTAAGTATAGCCCCATCTTTCTGACTTTTCACGGATCTTGTGTGATTCTCATATGGTAGCATTTTCCCGCCTTGTGACGCTGTTCTCTGTCCACCTGTTTTTGTGTTGGATTGTTCGTCACACACACCTCGACACATGACGGTGCTGAAGCCTTCAGGATCCACGATCCAGTGGTCCCAGCCCAGGTCTTGGAAGGTGACATGCACTCGTTCACTACAGCATGGCGTGGCATCTTGGGAAGGGCTGGGACACACGCCATCAACATGTCGTGCGGACCTTGAAGGGGCCGGATCGGTCAGTGAGGCCAGGGCTGTTTTGCTGGCAAAGATGACCAGATAAGGTCGATTGGGATTCAGGGTCAGGTCACCAGCAGACTCCCGGTTCTTGGGGCGACTCTTCTTCCTAGGCACGGGGCTGTCGATGGACACGCCGCCTTTGTGGCAACGCTTACAGCGAACCCGCAACACCAGCGACTGATTGGTTGACTGCAAAGCACGTGACACGATGGAGATGGGGATCGGGAGTTTGATCCAGTGAAACTTTTTATCAATGACGACCCGTTGCACGGCTACCCGCTTGAACTTGCCCCCGACTTCTTGTTGAGCGTCTGCACCAGCACCTTCACACGGTGAGACTTCTTGCGACGAGATTTGGACTTCTTCTTGGATAGGGAATTCATTTTTTTCTTGTTGGTGCGCTTTTGTTGATCACCCTGAAACCCTTTTCCTCTGAGGTCAGGGGTTTTTGCCGGTTCTTCTTGGGCTTTCTGTCTCTTGCGGTGCTTGCGTTTAGTGTGCTTGCTGGAACGGAGTCTGAGCAGGAGCGACACTCGATTGATACTGGCTGATTTTTTCCTTTGTATGCCGACCCGAAACAGGAAGCGATCTGCCATCTTCTTCCTCATATCTGCAAGACAAAAAGCAGACAATCAGATGCGAAAACTGCAAGTAATTGATATAAACATACCGCTCTCAGTATAAGAGGAATCTGGATCGCTACCTACGTGTATCATGCAAACAAAGCACCTGTGCTATGCTACATGTAAATCCATGTGGTTATGTGGGAAAGCCGGTAGATCAGAACAATTGGGTGAAATGGAACATCTGAGTTTGGATGCAAGAAGACAAAGGGAGTTAATATGATAGTTTGTATAAACAGCAGTGCAAGACAAAGGGAGTTAATGTGATAGTTTGTATAAACAACAGTGCAAGACAAAGGGAGTTAATGTGATAGTTTGTATAAACAGCAGTGCAAGACAAAGGGAGTTAATGTCATAGTTTGTATAAACAACAGTGCCTCCCCTGGAAGACTGAGCTCCCTGACTGCTGGTGAGGAGTCTGATCGCCGGTGAAGGACTGCAGCATCCACATCACGGGATGAGGGCAGATGTCATGTGACCAGGTTCCACTTTTTCTGGTCCTCATTCCAATGGGACAAGATGAAGTGCCTCCAGTGAAGCAGTAGCATCTTAAATAAAGCAATGTCTGTTCAGAACAAAACTGTTCATGCAGATGAAACAATAGCATCTAAATAAAGCAATGTCTGTTCAGACAAAAAGTGTCATGCAGTGAATACGGGGGGGGGGGGGGGGGGGGGGGGGGGGGGGGGGGGGGGGAGGGGGGTGGGAGGGGGGGGGGGGGGGGGGGAGGTTGGGGGGGGGGGGGGGGGGGGGGGGGATGAGGGGGGGGGGAGTGTGGTGGTTGTTGGAGGGGCGGGAGGAGGGATGGTGGTGGGGAGGGGACGGGGAAGGGCTGAGGCACACATCAGGGATGGAGGGGATGTCAGTGCGGTCTTTGGGCCCCGGGACAGATGGGCTCGTGAGAGGGTGGGGAACCTGTCAGGGGGAGGGGGAAGGTAGGGGTGGGGGTGGGGAGGGGAGGGGGGGGGGGGGGGGGGGGGGGGGGGGGGGGGGGGAGGGGGGGGGGGGAGGAAACCCTGTGATCTACGATTTTTCACAGAACTGACTGGAGTATTTTGAGGGCATGAGAACAAGTGAAATTTACACATTTCTTCATATCAAACAGGAAAGTTAGTTGTTGTGTGTTATTTTTTAAAGCCTGGTTTAAAACGGAACCGCAAGTAACTGAATGACGCACTTCCGACTGAAAATAGTTTACAAGCTCAACCTCATCAATGAATACATCATTCACAATGATCAGTGAACATGCACATTTCTACAGGATCTTTTATAGTGCATGAAATACTAAAATTGAAAGAAAGATGGATAATGCTGATTAAGACAGTGATTCGTCTGGTAAATCTCTTCTGTATATTTTCTGCCAGAGTGATATGTTTTCTCAAGTTAAGGGACCACATAACATGACCAAATTCCAGAATTAGTCCGACCAGAGGTTAGCACGTGGTACCATTGTGTCTGTGATTTGGAAGTGGATGTGTTAATGCAGTCATGGTCATCGTAGTGATTGGTTGGCTCTTTGAGATGAACATGTTCAACTTGTATTCCACACGTTCCTCTTTTACCATGTGACGTTTCTTTACCAAATGGCACATTAGTAGAATACAAAGGTTTTTTTTAATTCAAATAAGTTCATACAGTACAACGCATTAGAAAATAGAAAAAAATCCTAACAAACGGTAGATAAAGAAGAAATCAACAAAACAAACACAACGACAATGCCTTTTCTACATTTTCAAGATGCACGTTTACAGCCTCTTTATGTATGCATTTACACACACACACACACACACACACACACACACACACACACACACACACACCACACACATATATATATATATATATATATATATATATATATATATTATATATATATATATATTATTATATATATTATATATATATATATTATAATATATATATATAAGATACTGTATAACGTCCAAAGGGGATGTTTTAGGCGGTGTAACCGTTTTAGGGTGCTATACTCATACTGATACTAGTATAATGTACAATGTCATAATCATTCGTAATTCATTCTGAGCCTGCTAATCGGCATGTATGGGTGCCATTTGGAAAGAAAATCGTTACTAACCAAATTTTTTCGAGCAATGTATGAGTAGAATACAAAGTTTGTTATAGTTTCAGAAGCTTCCAGAACGTTCCGTGTATGGAACACGTCACGTGCCGGATATTGCATTCGCGACCTGTTATCGATAATGCAACGTCGACTGTAGGGCTTGAGAAAAAAAACTCCTCGTTTTTTTTTGTTTTTTGTTTTGGAGAGTAGATTGAACTGAATTTGGCACAGGTGAAAGCCATGCCACCACTCTGGGACCTACGTAACGATTGAACGATGTATGTAACGATTGAACGATGTATATGATGTGTATGAAACTGCGAACATTCTGCTGGAGGTAAACTGTAAAGACTTCAGACTGGTTACTTTAGGTGAACTTTCTTCTGTTAAGGTGTGGATACGGCGAGACATCACACCAGCAGCTCCAGCCTTCATTTCAATCAAAATTTTGACGTCATCTGACCTCTCTTCAAAAGTACACGCAGTTTTGAATGTAACGAATCATAACTGTTTGATGCTGTGCCGTGTCATGTGTTTCTGTGCTGTGTCTGTAAAGAATATTCAGTATTGTTACTGTGCTGTTTTATCATGTTTCGGAAAAACCCGCACTTCAGTTCTCCATTCCTGGGTACTGCGCATTGGCTGTTGGTGATTGGGTGAGCTCTTGTTTTCGTAGGGCTCGTTGTCTAGAAAAGCGTCGCCAAGAAACGCAGACAGCAAAGAACACTAACTCGCACTTTCATCCAACTCTCTCTCTCTCTCTGTCTATCTGTCTCTGTCTCTCTGTCTCTCTGTCTCTGTCTCTGTCTCTCTCTGTTCTCTCTCTCTCTCTCTCTCTCTCTCTCTCTCTCTCTCTCTCTTCTCTCTCTCTTTCGCTCTCGCTATCCCTGACAACCCTGATATGGACTTTTGCGGTCGGCCTGGGCTATAACCAACACAACCTTACCTCTCTTTCTCTCTCTCTCTCTCTCTCTCTCTCTCTCTCTCTCTCTCTCTCTCCCCCTGTCTCTCTCTCTCTCTCTCTCTCTCCCTCTCTCTCTCTCTCTCTCTCTCTCTCTCTCTCCTCTCTCTCATTCTGGCTCCCCGTCCACAGCCACAGCCAGGCTTGTCCCACCCCAGCCCCAGCCTAGGTAATCCACACTGAGCAGTCGACGTCAACATGAGGCAACCCGCTAGAGCTGTTACTGTACGACTGCCGAATCACCTTGGGGGTGGGGGTGGGGGTGGGGGGGGGGGGGGGGGGGGTGCGGGGGGTTCAGTGGTGCCTGTTCTGATCCAAGACATGCAGGACCACCTACACACGATAGTAACTGCTTAGTCGTGGAGCCAGTGTGAATGAGCTGTCCCTCGGAGGGCGCCACCGTGTCCGTCCAACGACAGTTCCCTTTGAACTTGCTGATACTGGTGACTACGACACAACCTTACCGAGGGCAGACACGAGGGGAGGCATATCGATTCTGAGGTTAGAGCATTCAGTCCTTCCAATGAGACTCTAAACCGAGGTTCCGTGTGTGGAACGCACGCACAACATCTTGCACACACGTAAAATCCCATCACCAGCTTTCGGAAGAGAGAGAAGGCCAGTTTGGCCCGTTGGTATGGATGACACGTGACACATAGCATGTACCCTGCGTGAGAAATGGAAAGAATGAAGGAAGTAAGGAAATTGATGTGAACGATATTGACTGGATGACACGGGAAACGACTGAATGAAGCGCCAGCTGGCAGCTCTTCAGTCGGCACTACCCAGGTAGGCAGCCCGTTGTGTGTACGAGTGTGGATTTGTAAAGCGCTTAGGCTTGGTCTCTAGCCGAGAATAGGTGCTATGTATAAGTATTCATTATAATAATTATAATAATTCATTGATTCAACGCCTATCTTGCGTCGAAGTGGATGAAGATAAGTGATTGCTCGTTCATTTTCGTTGTCCTGAGTGTTTTGTATGTTGCCTAAAGAAGATCTTAGAGGTCGAAACGCGTCGTGTTTTGTCTTGTGATTCGTTTGTCTACGTTTCAAATGTGTTTAGATTCCGCCTGCTGTCGCCTCTCTTTGCAAATAGAAAATGTATTTGATCTTCCCCTGGCCTGATAACATAGGCCTAACATAACCGACATATCAGTCCATTTTCAGTCAACACGCTATATCTAAACGATGGCAGCTATGTCAGAGACACGAAATCTAAACTTAGTCAATGCACTTTTGATATACCTGTCCTTATTCAGTTTAATATATGGTTCAATCATATGCGATTTCAAACTGTCTGCTTTGTGTGTGTGTGTGTGTTTTGAGGGAGAGAGAGAGAGAGAGGAGAGAGAGGAGAGGAGACGAGGGGGAAGAAGGAGAGAGAGAGGGGAGGAGAAGAGAAGTCGTGACCCCCGGGAAAATAACATCAACAAGGAATAAAGAACCTGTGACACAGGTCTACCTCTGTGAAGCACACGGAAACACAATCGATCACGTACACAACCTAACAAATTATCTAAAACGGTGATCGGAGATCAATGTCCCTAAAACCCCGATCCTAACAGCCTAACAAATCTATCTCAAACGGGGATAGAGATCAAAAAAACCCCTGGCCAGTCCACGGGATCTTGGATTTCCTGTGTCCGGATTTGCACCCCCGGTTTTTTGTTTTCTTTTTTTTTCTTTCTTTTTTTATTCTTTCTTCTTTTTTTTCTTCTCCTTCTTATTTCTTTTCTTATTATTA
>CM031597.1:137325963-137333463 GCA_018398815.1 Conus ventricosus | reverse complement strand
CAGTCGTAATGCCCACGGTGAATGCGTGGCCTTCTAGGGACGGCCTCCGAGTTGGGTTTTTAAAATATCAACCATGTTCTCAACAAATTAGATCAGTTATCGTCCATTATATATAACTCAGGCGACAGTTTCACGTATTTTGTTGTGCCGAATCACGTTTATCGAAGAATATATCTGATGCAGACGTATCTATTCCAGGTTACAACGCCGTGAGACTTGATCCCATTCTACCAAAACAAACTGGTTTAATCCTATATATCAGTCAGTCTGTTACGTATAAACGTATCATATCGTTTGAAAAACACAATGTAGAATGTATATGGGTCGAAATCAATCTAAAAAGAAAACAGCCATTATTCATTGGATTCATTTACAGAAACCCCGCCGAACATATAGAATGGGTCAACAAATTTAATGATATGCTTGAAGATGTAACACTCAATGACAATGAAATCATCCTTCCGGTGATTTTAACATTGATCTTTTAAAGCCCAATCATCGATGGATCCAAACAGTTGAGAATTTTGGACTTCATCAATTAATTGAAACGCCCACTAGAATTACTCCGCTTTCTGAAACACTGATTGATCACATTTATAGCAACACACAACAAAACATTGTAGAAGTGTGTTCTCCACATTGTGGCTGCAGTGATCACTTCCTGTTTGCCTTACTTGGTTCAGGAAAGGCACAAAAATTCCCAAGCTGGACACAAAGTTATTACCTATAGATCTTTTGCTCACTTTGATAAAGACGCATTTCTTTTCGACTTAGTCATTTCATCTTTACCAAACGTGATCAGTTCACTGATCCTGATGAAGCATTTCAATTCTGGCACAAGTCGTTTACTTATATCTATGACAAACATGCTCCCTTTATAACAAAAAGAGTAAAACATTCCCCCAAGCCTCCTTGGTTGACTGATGTCATCCAAGATGCGATGCGTGAAAGAGACATGCTGTTTAAAAGCAAAACAATTTCAAGATTTCAAAAAACAACGAAATAAAGTTACGGCAATGTTTACGTTCAGCGAAAAGAAATACTTCCGAGATCTTGTATTGGAAGGTTCTAAAAATTGTAAGTCGATTTGGAAAGCTATTAACATTCTCACAAAAAAGAAAGTCCATAAAATGTCTGCCTCTATTAAAGGGCTTTCAATGATGATTTAAATCACCATTTTTCTAATATATCTTCCACAACTATAACAAATGATAGGTCCTATTTAAATAATCTCGAGCTACTAAAAGAATTTTGTTATTCTAAAAATATAACATCAGACGCTGTCGTTCCTCCTATTACGGTGTGTGACGTTTACGTTCATCTTACACAACTCAAGCAGACAGGCACACGTGGCCTTGATAATTTAGATGGTAAGATTCTTAATCATGTGCTCCTATCATCACAGACTCTTTAACTTATTTGTACAATCTCTGCATTGACAAAAGCTATTTTCCTTATATTCTTAAGCAAGCCAAAATTGTTCCTATCTATAAATCTGGAGATGAAACTAACCCATCAAATTACAGACCTATTTCAATATTATCGGTCCTGTCGAAACCTTTGGAAAAACATGTCTATAAACATCTAATGTCACATGTTTCGGAGAACAATTTGCTTCATCCCAATCAATCAGGATTTAGAGAAAACCATTCATGCCACACTGCTTTAACTAACCTCGTCGAGGATTGGCTCGTTAATATCAATGACAACAAATTCACGGGAGTATTGTTCGTTGACTTTGCAAAAGCTTTCGACGTCATTGACCATAATTTGCTGCTACGTAAGCTAGCCTTATATAGACTTTCCGACCAAAGTCTTTCTCTTCTTACTTTCTTTTCTTTCTAACCGTCATCACAAGGTTTTCTTGGGTAACCAACAATCCAAATTCCAGACACAAACATTTGGTGTTCCCCAAGGATCCGTTCTTGGTCCTCTACTTTTTTCTCTCTATATTAATGATCTTCCCTTTTTACATTACAGGAGGCGTATGTGAACTGTTTGCAGATGATACGTCTATTCATTCGAGCCATTCTAATTTGAAGCAATTATTCACAACTCTGCAGAACAATGTTAGTAACTTAATTGATTGGACTGAGCTGAACCACATGTCTTTGAACGACCAAAATCTAAATACATGATAATAACTTCGCGACAAAAACGGCAAACAATAACCTTCAGTCTGCCTTCTATACACATAGGTAATACAGTCATTCATGAAGTTGATACTCACAAAGTTCTAGGTGTTACTATCGACAATAATCTTTCCTGGTCACCCCATATCGATAGTTTATGCAAACGTATTTCCCAAAGGTTATTTCAACTTTCAAAAATTAAGAATTTCCTCGATGTTACAGCTCGAAAGAAATTCTTTCATGCATTTATTTCATCATCTATCGATTATGCGTCAACACTCTATGATCAATGCAGTGCAAACACATTAAGATATCTAAACAGGATTTATAAACGCTCTCTGAAGTTACTACTTTTAAAAACTACCAGTTTGACGACTGAAGACTACTTAGCGCTGGAGATCCTTCCATTATCGTATAAACTACAGTTTAACAAAGCCGTTGTAATGTATCGAATAATGAACGGATTTGCTCCTTGTACACTAACCACACGATTTCCGCGAAATCAATCAAGATACACGAACAATATTGTAATGAGAAAACCCAGAATTGATCTTTTTAAAACAAGTCTCGCCTATTCAGGAGGGGCCCTTTGGAACTCCTTACCAAATTACGTGAAAGATAAAGAAAGCATTAGCTCGTTTAAATCAGCTTACAAAGCATTTCTCTTTCAGGCACTAAAAACTTTTTAAAAAGTACATAACATATTTTTAGACATGATATTTCTCTTCATGCCATATAATGCGAAAGAAAGAATATAACAGACATTGTGACCATTGTTATGTTTAAACAGTACTGTACAGATTGCTGATGTTGTCATTAGATCAATTCCTTCATGTGTGTGTGTGTGTGTTGTGTGTGTGTGTGTGTGTGTGTGTGTGTGTGTGTGTGTGTGTGTGTGTGTGTGTGTGTGTGTGTGTGTGTGTGTGTGTGTGTGAGCGTGCGCACGCGCATATGGATGCTTGCATGATTGTGTCGTTTGCTTTTGTAGTATTAGTCTGTTACTTCTTACAGTTTGCAAGTTGACTTAGTGTATTCACTTTTTCCTCTTTGTTGCCATATTGACTTGTGTGTTGTCCATGTGCTTTTTTTTTTCTTTTTTCCCAGGGCTGGGTGAAAAAAAGCATGCGCAATTTGCTTATCCCATTACCCTGGTAAAATAAAATAAAATAAAATTTCGTTCGTTCGTTCGTTCGTTCTCTCTCTGTCTGTCTGTCTGTCTGTCTGTCTGTCTGTCTGTCTGTCTGTCTCTGTCTCTCTCTCTCTCTCTCTCTCTCTCTCTCTCTCTCTCTCCCTCTCTCTCTCTCTCTCTCTCTCTCTCTCTCTCTCTCTCTATCCATCCTATAAAGATTTAAGAGGTAAATACATTTTGCCTCATACTAGAAATGTTCATCAAGTGTCATTGCTTCTTTTTACTGCAAAATGAAAAGAGAATTGTAACTCGCTCTGTAGCGATGTTTATTTTGAAAGCACTAAAACGAAGAGAGGAACTGGTATCAGTTAACACACAAATGCCAGAGTAATTTCAGGAAGAACATTTTGTTATGCAAATATTTTCTTTCATAATTTTCACTGTATGCACCGAGCGCGTGTGTGTTCTATTTTTGTTCTTGACCTCATTGCAGATAGGTCGGTGGCCTTTGCAAAAACTATTTGAGTTCTAAGTTTTTGAGTTTTTTCTTCCCCCCCCCCCCCCCCCCCCCCCCTGTCTCATTCTTTTTCTTCTTTTTTTTTTTGCTGTCCCAGCCTCTGTGCCACCTCAGAGGCCGCGCCGCTCATTCCGAAACCCCGTCCACAGCCACAGCCCGGTCGGCCCCGCCACAGCCCGCAACCAGCAATCCACAGGGAGCAGTCAATGTCAAGTCGTTTGGAGGCAACCACCAGGGGAGACAATGCACTGCTGCCGAGTCACTTCGGTGGTGTTCAGTGACGCCTGTTCTGATCTAACATATGCAGGACACCACCTACTAAGCCCCCTACTGACGGCAATAATTGGTTAGTCGCGGAGCCGGCGTGAGTGAGCTCTCCCTCCGGAGGGCGCCACCACGTTCGTCCAGCGACAGCCCCCATTGACACGCCGATACCGGTGACCCCGACGGAACCAAACCAAGGCCACAGACGTGGACAGGACATCGAAACTGAGGTCACCATGAGAGCAGGGCATGAAGGGCCACAGAATTTGAGACATTTTTTTTAAAAATGCTGATCAATGATAATGAGGATGATTAAGATGATGCTACGGATTTCCATTTCGGTCTGAGACTACATGACAGGGCTGTACTCTACGCTTCTTTTCATAATATATCCCGGCGTCAACCAGGCCCGAGAGATACAGGCACCTGCAGTGTTGGTCAGGAAATTTGAGCAACACTCTCAGAAAAAGCATCCATTAAGTGGATGAAACTCGACTGTGTGGTCCCAGTCTTCCCAACTGAGTCCGCAGCAAACTCAACTCTGGGTAGGAGCCGGTGGGGGCAGAAAAACCCACATGACTCTGATGGGATTCGAACCCACGACCTCCCAGCCGGGAGTCCGCGACGCTAACCACTTCGCCACGGCGGCTGGTCCCTGTCTCATTCTTTCTCTCCCTTCTCCGATCCCTCCAGCAATCACTTTATCAGCCGAAAATCTCGAAACACTTTCAAAAAAAAATTCTAACTCAAACAAAGAAGCAGCCTTTTTTTTTCTTACACATTTGCGTTCACACAGGACAGAAAGCCGGCCACTGTAGCATGCTGAATGACACAACAAACAAAAGTTACAGGTTTTTATTTTTTGTGTCATCTTCTCTGCAGCTTCAGCGGCCTCACCCTTCGCCGCTTATTCCAGTTACTCTTCCACAGTCCCGGCTTGTCTCGCCGCATGCCAGGCCCCGGCAATCCACAGGAAGCATCAACGCAAAGTCGTCAAGAGGCAACCCACCAGAGGAGACACTGCACTGCTGTCGAGTCACTTCGGTGGTGTTCAGTGGCGCCTGTTCTGCACCAACATCAACTTCTGAGCCTCTACCGACGACAATTATTGCTGAGTCGCGGAGCCGACGTCATTGAGCTTTCCCCGCCAGAGGAGGGCACCACCACGTTTCCCTGTAATGTTCATCATGAACTCGCTGATTCCCGCACCGTCACGTTCTCCCTGTAATGTTCATCATGAACTCGCTGATTCCTACACCACCACGTTCTCCCTGTAATGTTCATCATGAACTCGCTGATTCCCGCACCGTCACGTTCTCCCTGTAATGTTCATATGAACTCGCTGATTCCGGCACCGCCACGTTCTCCCTGTAATGTTCATCATGAACTCGTTGATTCCGGCACCACCACGTTCTCCCTGTAATGTTCATCATGAACTCGCTATTTCCGGCAACCTCGACAGAAAGTTCACCAAGGGCAATAACTGTGGACAGGAAATCGAACTAAAGTGACCTTGAGAGCACGACATGAATGGACTCGGAATCTGCAACTTTTTTTTTTTTTTAATGTTTCCAAATGCTTATCGATAAGGATGGGGATTATGAAGATGATTTCCGTCGGATTCCAGTCTGGTCCGACACTGCAGGGCGGGGCTGTTCTCTACGCTTGCTTTCATTATGTATCCCAGCGACACTGCAGGGCGGGGCTGTTCTCTATGCTTCCTTTCATTATGTATCCCAGCGACACTGCAGGGCGGGGCTGTTCTCTACGCTTCCTTTCATTATGCATCCCAGCGACACTGCAGGGCAGGGCTGTTCTCTACGCTTACTTTCATTATGTATCCCAGCGACACTGCAGGGCAGGGTTGTTCTCTACGCTTACTTTCATTATGTATCCCAGCGACACTGCAGGGCAGGGCTGTTCTCTACGCTTCCTTTCATTCTGTATCCCAGCGACACTGCAGGGCGGGGCTGTTCTCTACGCTTACTTTCATTATGTATCCCAGCGACACTGCAGGGCGGGGCTGTTCTCTACGCTTACTTTCATTATGTATCCCAGCGACACTGCAGGGCGGGGCTGTTCTCTACGCTTACTTTCATTATGTATCCAGCGTCAACCAGGCCCGAGAGGAACAGACACCTGAAGTGGTGGTTAAAATTTTTGAGTCTTCCCAATAAAGTCCACAGAAAACTTACGAGCCGGTCATGGGCCAAAAAATCCACACGAATATATACATGGCTCTGAAGGGAATCAAACGCACGACCCCCAACCGGGAATCTCACAGTCAGTGAGCAAGAGCGGCTGATCGGTTTTGTAGTTTCCTGCGTGATTCTACTGACAGACTGACAAACAATTCACAAGAGGCGGGTGAAAAAAAAAAACAAACGATTTTTCTGGCAGAGAAAAACCGAGCAATACATCATTAACATGGCCACAGTGAAAGGAATCATTAACATGACCACAGTGGAAAGAATCATTAACATGACCACAGTGGAAGGAATCATTAACATGACCACAGTGGAAGGAATCATTAACATGACCACAGTGGAAGGAATCATTAACATGACCACAGTGGAAGGAATCATTAACATGACCACAGTGGTAGGAATCATTAACATGACCACAGTGGAAGGAATCAGGCAATCGTGGAAAGATCGGAAACTGGAAGCAAGGTCCAGTTCAAACAGAAAAATTCGTCGTTGTGCGACGTTAGAAGCAGACAAAAAGGGGGTCATCGCCTACTTTCTTTTTTTTTTAAAGAACGTTGGCGGAAAGATACGAAAAGCCTCAGTCTGACACGAGTTGTCATGTCTTGGTCATTTCTCTAGGGGTTTTGACCAGTATTTATCAACACCTTTGAACAAGTCGACATACACTAGAATGTATTACGTAAGATCCACTTCATCAGCCTCTAAAGTCAAGACTACTCACGTGGCAAGAGCAGGCCGGAACTATATACTGCACGGTAGCATGTTGCTGTCTAAAGGCAGTGAAAGCTGTTTTCTTCATGGAAAGAGCAATGGCCCTGGAGATAAATAAACGGAAAAGAGAGAACGGTTACAAGTACAACTATTTTTTTCTTCTCCAGAGATCACGTCTGTTTTTCTGAAGACAATAACTGTTTTCCCTGAGGATCCAAATGATTTTTTTTTGTTTCCTTGGAATAATAACTGTCAAGGAGCGTGAAATCTCTCACAAAAGGCATTAGACGCTCGGAGACAAAGGGACATTGTACGTGGTATACAAATAGGTAATTGACCAATTAACCAGGGTACGTTACCCACCGCACACGGCCGAAGTGGTCAGATGACAAACAACACCTAGGAGAGAGTTCGGACCTGCCTGGTGGCGAAAGGGGGGAAGGGTTGTAACCACTACGACCTCGGGGCCCCAAGTGAGCGCTAAATGCTCGGTCAGCTGAGGTTCTTGTGTAAACAGTCAGTGAAGAGCAGGGGGCC
>CM031597.1:137310963-137313463 GCA_018398815.1 Conus ventricosus | reverse complement strand
CTCAAAGTAAGTTTTTGATTCTGAGTCTGTAACTACTTTTCTAATGTCGAATCCAGAATCCAGAAACCTATATTCTTATCAGTCTTCACTACTCTGGCGGCTTCTTGTGGAACCGCACTTCACTCTCCCTTGATGTTCATGCCAGCATATATAGCTTTAAAAGGACACTTCATACTCAACTATAACTGAATTTTCCAATTGATGCTCTTAAACTCTCTCTCTCTGTGTCTCTGTCTGTGTCTGTCTGTCTGTCTGTCTGTCTGTCTGTCTCTCTCCCTCTCTCTCTCTCTCTCTCTCTCTCTCTCTCTAAAGAGAGAGAGAGAGAAAAAAAATAGTCTCAGCTGGAATCCCCACATAACGTTACTATGCAAAAAGCTCTCCCAGAAAGTCTATCAGCTCACCAAAATCAAACACTTTCTTGACCTTCATTCACGAAAACTTTTTTTCCATGCTCATATTCAGTCTCATGTTGATTATGCATCGACTATATGGGATTCTGCAAGTGCAAACACACTAAAACAATTGTTCAGCCTACATAAATGAGCGCTCAAACTAATCCTTGTGAAGAAAACTAGCCTCGAAAGCTCTGATTATAAACATCTTCACATTCTTCCATTCAGCCAGAGACTCAAATACAACAAAGGGCTAATGATGCACAAGATTCTGACCGGAATGCTCCAACAACTTTAATGAGACGATTCTCAAAAGTCTCGTCGAGAAACTCCCACAAACTCCATATTCCAATCCCCAGAATTGACCTGTTTAAATCAAGTCTAACGTACTCGGGAACCTCTTTGTGGAACTCCCTTCCAGAATACATCAAACAAATCCATTGTTCCACAACTTTCAAAAACACTTACCTTACCCATCTTCTGCGGTAAAAAATAATTTAAAAAAAACAACATAAATAAAAATAAAATAAAAAAACCATAAGTAATACCAAGTAATCTCAAAAGCATAAATCATCCCATTTTCATGTACTTAACCAATTTGTCTTTTCTAATTTTTTTTTCTTCTTCTTTTTTTTCATGTATCAAGTATCTTGATATATATATATATATATATATAATATATATATATATATATATAATATATATATATATATATATAAAATAATGATTAAAAGCAAATCTTAAAACCCGGACGACAAACTTGTTTCGAGGTCCTTCCTCTCTTCAGATCCCGTGCCAATCCCCTGCTACTGACCTCAATTGTATATATATGTTTTGGATTGTGAGCTGTGGTTCAGTTGGGTTGTGTTGCACGTGTTGTGCAAGGGGGGGGGCCCTGTTAAGGTTGTAAGGCTTTCTTTATTGGGTATTACTGTATGGGGGGTCCTATCAGGGTTGCTATTTTATACTGTTGAAAATGAACCTGAAAGTACCACTGGAAGCAGGAAGAAAAACAGAAAGAGGAAAATAACCTGGTATAACCCACCATATGATGGTAGAGTGAAAACCAACATTGGCAAAGAATTCTTCAAAATATTAACAGAATCGTTCCAGAAAGACCATAAACTTTTCAAAATATTCAATAGGAACACTATCAAACTATCTTATTCTTGTATGCCAAATCTTAAAAAAGTAATTGATGCTTCAAACAAAAAGAAAACCAACGTCAAAAATGAGGGTGACAAACGGAAAACTTGCAACTGCACAATCAAAGGACAATGCCCTCTGAACAACCAATGTCTCTCTGATAACATCGTATACCAAGCCACTGTGACAACGAAAAGCAGCAAAGAGACATACATAGGGATTACAGAAAACAAATTCAAAGCTAGGTACGCCAATCACAAGCAATCTTTCAAGTATGAAAAATACAAACACCAAACAGAATTAAGTAAACATATATGGGATCTTAAGAAAACAAATACAGATTTTAACATCACATGGAAAATAATCAGAAAAGCAGCAGCATACAATAATAGCACAAAGAGATGTAATTTGTGCACGACAGAAAAGTGGATGATCCTGTGCAAACCTAGTATGGCAACATTGAACACAAGAGTTGAAATCATAGACAGTTGCAGGCACAAAAGGAAATTTTTATCAACAAGTATAAAATAGCAACCCTGATAGGACCCCCCCATACAGTAATACCCAATAAAGAAAGCCTTACAACCTTAACAGGGCCCCCCTTGCACAACACGTGCAACACAACCCAACTGAACCACAGCTCACAATCCAAAACATATATATACAATTGAGGTCAGTAGCAGGGGATTGGCACGGGATCTGAAGAGAGGAAGGACCTCGAAACAAGTTTGTCGTCCCGGGTTTTAAGATTTGCTTTTAATCATTATTTTAGCTGCTCCCGCATGGTTGAGCACTTTTTCAAAGAAAAGCCGGAAAATATATTACCAGCTATATATATATATAAGGTTTTAAAATGGAAAAAGTAAAAAAATTCTGAGTGGCGTTTTGGCTCTAACTTTATATATTATATATATATATAATATATATATAAATATATATATATATATATATATATATATATA
>CM031597.1:137292964-137300863 GCA_018398815.1 Conus ventricosus | reverse complement strand
GTATGTATGTATGTATGTATGTATGTATGTATGCATGCATGTATAATTATGTATGTATGTATGCATTCATGCATGTATGCATGTATGTATGTATGTATGTATGTATGTATGTATGTATGTATGTATGTATGTATGTATGTATGTATGTATGTATGTAAATATTTCTGTAAATATGATTTCCCATTTTCCATATATCTGTTCCTGTTTTCTTATTTCATATGTTCTTCTTGAAACTGGCTATCACCCATAGGACACCTCACCAATACCAACGTCAATGACCAAATAACCAGGTTCATCAGCAAGGGACGTCTACAGCTGCTGGAGACCAATGCAGTGAATAACATCTAATATCCTGATACTTACCGGAGAGAGTGTGCTTTGTGCGGGTTTCGTTCTGATACAAATTTCCATGCCTTGAATGGATGTCGTCAACTGAGGGGCCTCTACACACAAAGACACGACAGATGCGTTGAGATCATCAGAAAGGAGCTACAGAAATGCATTGCGACGGATTTTGTGGATGTTTTTCAAAATAGGCCTGTCTCAATAAACGGTGTTGAAGATCTACCAAGGCTGAAACCTGATCTATGCTTCATCGACCATCGAAACTCGGTGGCATTCGTCATCGAGGTTTCAAATCCATTTGACACTTTCATACAAACATGTTATGAGAGCAAATTTCAAAAATATATGCATCTTTGCTATGCTCTTAGTGATGCTGGATTTAGCACGAAAGTGGTTGTTCTTGTAATAGGTTCACTAGGCATAGTTCATAAAAGAGTGGTTTCAGGACTTTCAATGTTAGGTCTGCCCATAACAAAATGTAAACAACTCGCAAAATACTTGAGCATGTCTGTCATGATTGGTTCTAGGCGTGTTTGGTCAAGGCGGAATCACCTCATGAACCAGCATTGAAACTGACAGATGATGGCTCTTAAACTGTGCTATAAATAGTATCAGCTGACTAAAGCACTGACAGACAAAGAATTGGAGCCAGCCGGAGAGAGAAAGGGCGTGGGGACAAAGAGAGAAAGAGGGGGAATAGAGAGAGAGAGAGAGAGAGAGAGAGAGAGAGAGAGAAGAGAGAGAGAGAGAGAGAGAGAGAGAGAGAGAGAGAGAGACACTGACACTGACACTGACACTTTTTATTGACATTGGCCTAACTAGCCCTTATGTCAAGGGGTGTACATTGTCTTCGTAAACTTATCAAAGGCGAAAGATAGAAATAATAATCAGAAACCATAGCTTCACAAATGTAGAAAAATCTTTAACACATATGTGAAAATACTGTGGCGGGCACACATACACACACACACACACGCACGCGCACACACACAACACACACACACACACACACACACACACACACACACACACACACACACACACACACACACACACACACACACACACACACACACACACACACACACACACACACACACACACACACACACACACACACACACATATACTTACAAAAGTGTGCGTACAAAACCACATTTCAGCGTCAAAATTTTGCGTCTCAGCTTATTCGTCCAGTTTTAAACAGGGCTGGGACAGATCATCGTAAGAAGTAAATAAATAGGTATTTACCTATTGATTTGTCGAAAACGTAATATATTAATTACTTAGTTTCTTTTTTCTGATAGAACTGGCTTCTGCTATGAACTTCGCACGTGACTGGAGCAATTCTTCACTTTCAATGCATAACAACCCACATAAGTCATTGCGGACTGCAACATATGTTTTGAAAACTTTACATTTACTTCTTAAATCTTTATACAACTCACAATGAAACAGAAAATGTTCTTCATTCTCCTTGAATGCATGATGTTTATCTGAACAAAAGCTACACAAATTGTTAATGTTATCGCTATAGTACCATCTTTTATTATTGTTCAGACCAAGAGTTCGGTTTCTAAATCTCACTAACATGCTCCTATGCCACTTATTTGTAACTAGTAACAGATATTTTTCTGTCTGGAAAATACTTTTAAATGAATGAAACCAAGAATATCTTTCATTTTCCTCAATTTTGGAGTGCCAATTTTGTTAAAATGAAAACATCTTGAATTCTGATTAATTCCTTGTTACCCTTGACAAGCCAACGACCAAACCCTTCACGTAAGAACATTTTAATTCTGACCAATTTCTTCCCTGCCTAACTGTGTGAGCAAGGAGAGAAGAGAGAGAGAGCACAAGTAGAGAGAGACGAGAGACAGAGTGCAGAGATGATGGAGAGAGGAGAGAGAGAGAAGAGAGAGATGGAAAGATAACTTTTATGATGCGCCTGCAATCTGGACACTGTGCATTGTGTTGATTGACAAGTGATGCATTAAAGTAATTGATGTGTATGTAATGTATGTTTATGTATGTATGTATGTTATGTCTGAGTATGTAATGTATGATGATGTATGTATGTTATGTCAATGTATGTATGTATTGATAGTAGTATGTATGATGTGTATGTATGTAATGTATGCATTATATGTTCGTTCATCATTCGTCATTTATATATGTATTCATTTATGTTTATTTATTTATCAATTCATAAAGTATTTGTCATTTATCATGATTTTATGTTCATTGTTAACTTTTTATTTTTGTTGGTATTTTGAATGTAAGTCATAAATAAATCATTTGTATTTGTTCATGAGATCATTTATTCACTTTTTCTTCTGCTTTATTCTGTAAATAGATTTCCCATTTCATATATCGTTCCTGTTTTCTTATTTCATATGTTGTTCTTGAAATGACTATCAGCTATTTGCCTATTGATCTTTTAAACTGACTATCAGCTATTTGCCTATTGATCTTTAAACTTGACTATCAGTATTTGCCTATTGATTTAAACTGATATCAGTTTAGCCATTGATCTTTTAAACGACTACAGCTATTTGCTATTGATCTTTTAAATGTACTATCACTATTTGCTGTTATCTTTTAAACTGACTATACTATTTGCTATTGTCTTTTAAATGACATGCTATTTGCCATTGTCTTAACTGACTATCAGCTATTGCCTATTGATTTTTAAATGACTATCATTATTGCTGTTGATCTTTTAAACTGACTATCAGCTATTTGCCTGATTGATCTTTTAAACTGACTATCACTATTTGCCTGTTGATCTTTTAAACTGACTATCAGCTATTTGCCTATTGATCTTTTAAACTGACTATCAGCTATTTGCCTATTGATCTTTTAAACTGACTATCAGCTATTTGCCTATTGATCTTTTAAACTGACTATCAGCTATTTGCCTATTGATCTTTTAAACTGACTATCAGCTATTTGCCTGTTGATCTTTTAAACTGACTATCAGCTATTTGCCTGTTGATCTTTTAAACTGACATCAGCTATTTGCCTATTGATCTTTTAAACTGACTATCAGCTATTTGCCTGTTGATCTTTTAAACTGACTATCAGCTATTTGCCTATTGATCTTTTAAACTGACTATCAGCTATTTGCCTATTGATCTTTTAAACTGACTATCAGCTATTTGCCTATTGATCTTTTAAAACTGACTATCAGCTATTTGCCTGTTGATCTTTTAAACTGACTATCAGCTATTTGCCTATTGATCTTTTAAACTGACTATCAGCTATTTGCCTGTTGATCTTTTAAACTGACTATCAGCTATTTGCCTGTTGATCTTTTAAACTGACTATCAGCTATTTGCCTATTGATCTTTAAACTGACTATCAGCTATTTGCCTGTTGATCTTTTAAACTGACTATCAGCTATTTGCCTATTGATCTTTTAAACTGACTATCAGCTATTTGCCTATTGATCTTTTAAACTGACTATCAGCTATTTGCCTATTGATCTTTTAAACTGACTATCAGCTATTTGCCTATTGATCTTTTAAACTGACTATCAGCTATTTGCCTATTGATCTTTTAAACTGACTATCAGCTATTTGCCTATTGATCTTTTAAACTGACTATCAGCTATTTGCCTATTGATCTTTTAAACTGACTATCAGCTATTTGCCTGTTGATCTTTTAAACTGACTATCAGCTATTTGCCTATTGATCTTTTAAACTGACTATCAGCTATTTGCCTATTGATCTTTTAAACTGACTATCAGCTATTTGCCTGTTGATCTTTTAAACTGACTATCAGCTATTTGCCTATTGATCTTTTAAACTGACTATCAGCTATTTGCCTATTGATCTTTTAAACTGACTATCAGCTATTTGCCTATTGATCTTTTAAACTGACTATCAGCTATTTGCCTATTGATCTTTTAAACTGACTATCAGCTATTTGCCTATTGATCTTTTAAACTGACTATCAGCTATTTGCCTGTTGATCTTTTAAACTGACTATCAGCTATTTGCCTATTGATCTTTTAAACTGACTATCAGCTATTTGCCTATTGATCTTTTAAACTGACTATCAGCTATTTGCCTGTTGATCTTTTAAACTGACTATCAGCTATTTGCCTATTGATCTTTTAAACTGACTATCAGCTATTTGCCTATTGATCTTTAAACTGACTATCAGCTATTTGCCTGTTGATCTTTTAAACTGACTATCAGCTATTTGCCTGTTGATCTTTTAAACTGACTATCAGCTATTTGCCTATTGATCTTTTAAACTGACTATCAGCTATTTGCCTGTTGATCTTTTAAACTGACTATCAGCTATTTGCCTGTTGATCTTTTAAACTGACTATCAGCTATTTGCCTATTGATCTTTTAAACTGACTATCAGCTATTTGCCTATTGATCTTTTAAACTGACTATCAGCTATTTGCCTATTGATCTTTTAAACTGACTATCAGCTATTTGCCTATTGATCTTTTAAACTGACTATCAGCTATTTGCCTATTGATCTTTTAAACTGACTATCAGCTATTTGCCTATTGATCTTTTAAACTGACTATCAGCTATTTGCCTGTTGATCTTTTAAACTGACTATCAGCTATTTGCCTATTGATCTTTTAAACTGACTATCAGCTATTTGCCTATTGATCTTTTAAACTGACTATCAGCTATTTGCCTATTGATCTTTTAAACTGACTATCAGCTATTTGCCTGTTGATCTTTTAAACTGACTATCAGCTATTTGCCTATTGATCTTTTAAACTGACTATCAGCTATTTGCCTATTGATCTTTTAAACTGACTATCAGCTATTTGCCTATTGATCTTTTAAACTGACTATCAGCTATTTGCCTGTTGATCTTTTAAACTGACTATCAGCTATTTGCCTATTGATCTTTTAAACTGACTATCAGCTATTTGCCTATTGATCTTTTAAACTGACTATCAGCTATTTGCCTATTGATCTTTTAAACTGACTATCAGCTATTTGCCTGTTGATCTTTTAAACTGACTATCAGCTATTTGCCTATTGATCTTTTAAACTGACTATCAGCTATTTGCCTGTTGATCTTTTAAACTGACTATCAGCTATTTGCCTATTGATCTTTTAAACTGACTATCAGCTATTTGCCTATTGATCTTTTAAACTGACTATCAGCTATTTGCCTATTGATCTTTTAAACTGACTATCAGCTATTTGCCTGTTGATCTTTTAAACTGACTATCAGCTATTTGCCTATTGATCTTTTAAACTGACTATCAGCTATTTGCCTGTTGATCTTTTAAACTGACTATCAGCTATTTGCCTGTTGATCTTTTAAACTGACTATCACTATTTGCCTGTTGATCTTTTAAACTGACTATCAGCTATTTGCCTATTGATCTTTTAAACTGACTATCAGCTATTTGCCTGTTGATCTTTTAAACTGACTATCAGCTATTTGCCTGTTGATCTTTTAAACTGACTATCAGCTATTTGCCTGTTGATCTTTTAAACTGACTATCAGCTATTTGCCTATTGATCTTTTAAACTGACTATCAGCTATTTGCCTGTTGATCTTTTAAACTGACTATCAGCTATTTGCCTGTTGATCTTTTAAACTGACTATCAGCTATTTGCCTGTTGATCTTTTAAACTGACTATCAGCTATTTGCCTGTTGATCTTTTAAACTGACTATCAGCTATTTGCCTGTTGATCTTTTAAACTGACTATCAGCTATTTGCCTGTTGATCTTTTAAACTGACTATCAGCTATTTGCCTATTGATCTTTTAAACTGGCTATCAGCTATTTGCCTGTTGATCTTTTAAACTGACTATCAGCTATTTGCCTGTTGATCTTTTAAACTGGCTATCAGCTATTTGCCTGTTGATCTTTTAAACTGACTATCAGCTATTTGCCTGTTGATCTTTTAAACTGACTATCAGCTATTTGCCTGTTGATCTTTTAAACTGACTATCAGCTATTTGCCTGTTGATCTTTTAAACTGACTATCAGCTATTTGCCTGTTGATCTTTTAAACTGACTATCAGCTATTTGCCTGTTGATCTTTTAAACTGGCTATCAGCTATTTGCCTGTTGATCTTTTAAACTGACTATCAGCTATTTGCCTGTTGATCTTTTAAACTGACTATCAGCTATTTGCCTGTTGATCTTTTAAACTGACTATCAGCTATTTGCCTGTTGATCTTTTAAACTGACTATCAGCTATTTGCCTGTTGATCTTTTAAACTGACTATCAGCTATTTGCCTGTTGATCTTTTAAACTGACTATCAGCTATTTGCCTGTTTATCTTTTAAACTGACTATCAGCTATTTGCCTGTTGATCTTTTAAACTGACTATCAGCTATTTGCCTGTTGATCTTTTAAACTGACTATCAGCTATTTGCCTGTTGATCTTTTAAACTGACTATCAGCTATTTGCCTGTTGATCTTTTAAACTGACTATCAGCTATTTGCCTGTTGATCTTTTAAACTGACTATCAGCTATTTGCCTATTGATCTTTTAAACTGACTATCAGCTATTTGCCTATTGATCTTTTAAACTGACTATCAGCTATTGTCCTATTGATCTTTTAAACTGACTATCAGCTATTTGCCTATTGATCTTTTAAACTGACTATCAGCTATTTGCCTATTGATCTTTAAACTGACTATCACTATTTGCCTGTTGATCTTTTAAACTGACTATCAGCTATTTGCCTATTGATCTTTTAAACTGACTATCAGCTATTTGCCTATTGATCTTTTAAACTGACTATCAGCTATTTGCCTATTGATCTTTTAAACTGACTATCAGCTATTTGCCTGTTGATCTTTTAAACTGACTATCAGCTATTTGCCTATTGATCTTTTAAACTGACTATCAGCTATTTGCCTATTGATCTTTTAAACTGACTATCAGCTATTGCCTATTGATCTTTTAAACTGACTATCAGCTATTTGCCTGTTGATCTTTTAAACTGACTATCAGCTATTTGCCTATTGATCTTTTAAACTGACTATCAGCTATTTGCCTATTGATCTTTTAAACTGACTATCAGCTATTTGCCTATTGATCTTTTAAACTGACTATCAGCTATTTGCCTGTTGATCTTTTAAACTGACTATCAGCTATTTGCCTATTGATCTTTTAAACTGACTATCAGCTATTTGCCTGTTGATCTTTTAAACTGACTATCAGCTATTTGCCTATTGATCTTTTAAACTGACTATCAGCTATTTGCCTATTGATCTTTTAAACTGACTATCAGCTATTTGCCTATTGATCTTTTAAACTGACTATCAGCTATTTGCCTGTTGATCTTTTAAACTGACTATCAGCTATTTGCCTATTGATCTTTTAAACTGACTATCAGCTATTTGCCTGTTGATCTTTTAAACTGACTATCAGCTATTTGCCTGTTGATCTTTTAAACTGACTATCAGCTATTTGCCTGTTGATCTTTTAAACTGACTATCAGCTATTTGCCTATTGATCTTTTAAACTGACTATCAGCTATTTGCCTGTTGATCTTTTAAACTGACTATCAGCTATTTGCCTGTTGATCTTTTAAACTG
>CM031597.1:137282964-137285464 GCA_018398815.1 Conus ventricosus | reverse complement strand
ATTAAAGCCTACACATTGGTCTGCATTCTGAACAACAAGACATCAGGACAATTCCCCTCACCACTTTCCTTCAGTGGAATATCAAAGCCTACACATTGGTCTGCACTCTCAACAACAAGACATCAGGACAATTCCCCTCACCACTTTCCTTCAGTGGAATATAAATTGAATCATCAGACACCCTATTTGGGAACAGGATTTGATAGAATGCTGATCTACAGAAAGCATGTCGAGAATATTGTATTTCAGTGCAGGACGCGCATGTATGACATGCAAGCAATGGCAGCTACAAGCATTGAACAACTCCATGTCTGCCGACTGTATCATGCAGGTGTACTCAGTGTGAGTGATTACGGATTAGGGCTTACGACACTGTCCAAGGGCAAGCTTCTCAAATTAGAAAGAATTCAAAATGACACAATAAGACTGATGATGCGAACTACACAGGACACATTAAATCGAAACTATGCGACACTGCATGAGCTTCCTTCAAGGTGGGTCTGACACAACGCAGAAGAGGTCCAGGCATGTTTCAGAGCACCTGAACATCCATAGAACCCCACTACATGTGGCAGGCAAGGTAACAAAGGGTGAACATCCATAGAACCCACTACATGTGGCAGGCAAGGTAACAAAGGCTGAACATCCATAGAACCCACTACATGTGCAGGCAAGGTAACAAAGGGTGAACATCCATAGAACCCACTACATGTGGCAGGCAAGGTAGCAAAAGCTGAACATCCATAGAACTGACTACATGTGGCAGGCAAGGTAGCAAAAGCTGAACATCCATTGAACTGACTAAAGGTAGCAAAAGCTGAACATCCATAGAACCCACTACATGTGGCAGGCAAGGTAACAAAGGCTGAACATCCATAGAACCCACTACATGTGGCAGGCAAGGTAACAAAGGCTGAACATCCATAGAACTGACTACATGTGGCAGGCAAGGTAACAAAGGCTGAACATCCATAGAACCCACTGCATGTGGCAGGCAAGGTAACAAAGGCTGAACATCCATAGAACCCACTACATGTGGCAGGCAAGGTAACAAAGGCTGAACATCCATAGAACCCACTACATGTGGCAGGCAAGGTAACAAAGGCGGAACATCCATAGAACCCACTACATGTGGCAGGCAAGGTAACAAAGGCTGAACATCCATAGAACCCACTACATGTGGCAGGCAAGGTAACAAAGGCTGAACATCCATAGAACTGACTACATGTGGCAGGCAAGGTAACAAAGCTGAACATCCATAGAACCCACTACATGTGGCAGGCAAGGTAACAAAGGCTGAACATCCATAGAACCCACTACATGTGGCAGGCAAGGTAACAAAGGCTGAACATCCATAGAACCCACTACATGTGGCAGGCAAGGTAACAAAGGCTGAACATCCATAGAACTGACTACATGTGGCAGGCAAGGTAACAAGGCTGAACATCCATAGAACTGACTACATGTGGCAGGCAAGGTAACAAAGGCGCTAGTCCAGGACCTGGACAACCATGGGTGGGACAGGCAGAAGACAATATACAGCTTGTGTGCCAATTATCACAGCTCAAAGAAACGAAGGAATGCAAAAAATGTCCAGACCATTTCAAATGCCTCTGCCAGAGAGAGAGAGAGAGAGAGAGAGAGAGAGAGAGAGAGAGAGAGAGAGAGAGAGAGAGAGAAGAGAGAGAGAGAGAGAGATGATGATGATGATGATAATCTTTATTTCCAAGGGTAACAGATAAGCAAACACATGCTTTTTTTCATCCGGCCCTTGCCCCGTTAAGGGACTAAGTATGACTAGCGACGAAGACTTACAAAACTTTTAACAACCATACATATCTTCACAACATTAAAAAGTTTATGCATTAACAGTTAAGGCGTAGATGACTTTAAAAGGAAACAGAAACGATTTAAACAACAAACAAGAATAAAAAAATTGATTACAAAGAAGAAAAGAATTAGCACACACAGATATATGGAATAAGCGATCCTCCTATCTAAGAGAGAGAGAGAGAGAGAGAGAGAGAGAGAGAGAGAGAGAGAGAGAGAGAGAGAGAGAGAGAGAGAGAGAGAGAGAGAGAGAGAGAGTTACATTCCTTTTGTAAAAGATTAACATACAACAAACTGCTAAGGATGATAAACTAAGACAATTACAATGCATCAATAATATCAACATTTGTTCTTTCTTTTACATTTATATGATGTGGTTATAAGGCAAAACGAGAACGAACAATCAGTTATCAGTAAGCAGCAATAAATTCCTAGCATCAATAATTATAACATTTATTTTTCATGATGTGTGCGTGTGCATGTGCGCGCGCGTGAGCGCACGCGCGCGCGTGCATGTATGTGTTGTGTGTTGTGTGTGTGTGTGTGGGTTTGTGTGTTGTGTTGTGTGTGTGTGTGTGTTGTTGTGTGTGTGTGGTTGTGTGGTGTGTGTGTGTGTGTGTGTGTGTGTGTGTGTGTGTGTGTGGTGTGTGTGTGTGTGTGTGTGTGTGTG
>CM031597.1:137264352-137271852 GCA_018398815.1 Conus ventricosus | reverse complement strand
TCAGCACAAGAACAAACTGGATTCAGAAAAGAAAATGTCAAGAACAACTGACCTTGTTTTTATTCTGAAAAACAACAACAACTACAACATTGTTAACAACATGTTAAATTACAGAAAGGCTAGATCAATACAGCTGCTTCGTCGACTTTCTGAATACCGTCGATAGTGTTTAGCACGAAGCTCCACTAGCAAAACTGTTTGTAAGTAATACGATCAATCTATGACAACGTCAGAATCTGTGTAAAGACAACAGACGGGCTGTCCTCAGAGGTACCATTACTTAAAGATGTTCTTTAAGGAAACACACTGAGCCCGACACTTTCCAGTGCATTCATTGATGACATTCCAAATTACATGCAGAATAATGATTTACCTGACTTCAACACAAACAGTAACAGCAAAGTTTCGTCTTTTGTTATACGCAGATGACCTGGTGATCTTATCCATCTCCAACGCTGGGCTACAAAATAAGTTAAAAAACTTTATGAGTACTGTAATGAATGCGGACTTAAGATCAATGAGAAAAAAAAAAATTGTCATTTTCACGAAAACTGATCCTGAAGTAACCCTTGTATATAAACATGGTTCTCATATCTCAAAGATTATAAGCCAGTATAAATATGTCGTGGTAGTTTTCCATGAAAATGGTAAGTTCGCTAGTGGACAGGAGCATCATACAAAGCAAGCAAACAAAACACTGCACACCTGAGAAAGACGAACAAAGGCACAGAGCTAGAACCAGATGTTATGATATACTGACTGCGCCACCATCAACTTAAGCCACTGAAGTGTAGTTCCCTTATACTGATCACGACAGGAACAATCCCCATATTTCCACCCTTTTCCAACCAAGTCTGTCCCAAGCATTCCCTCACGAAAAGAACGCATACAGAATCTCGCAAGAACCTTTTAGGACTACATAAAAAACGCAATGAATCTCCCAGCATTTGCAGAACTCGGTCGTTTCCTAATCAGCCTGCAAACAATATGCCACACGCTAGGGCTCTGGTTACACATAACAAGAGCAGACAACTCGTCCTATCTCAAACTATCATACAGCGGCAGGCTTCAAAATATAGAAATATCTAACTCTTCATGGCTAGAATTCATCCGGACCATTTTACATAAATTGGGAATGGATCATGTCTAGAAAAATCAGTCAACCCTTATTATCGGGAGACCAAAATATGCCATCAAAAAGAAATTAGAATCTAAATATATAGACATCTGGAAAGAGTGAAAAAAATAAGGAGGCACTTCGAGACTATATTCTTACAATAAGATTGCAGATGCAGAAAACTATCGAATCGAACCTGACATAATAAACATGAAAAACTTCGAACAAACACGTGATCCCAGCAGACACATGACCTACAATTAGAAAGGGGTGGGTACACAAACACCCCGACAGAAGGTAGAAAATGCTCATCATGTTCTGTGGTCGAAGATGGAACTCATTTACTAAACAGCTGCTCTAAATACAAACTGCTACGACTGAAGCTAAAAGAACAGCTATCAAACGATTATGCTGAACTCAGACTTGCAAAAACTATGCCCAAGTGAAATGGTATGATGATTTTACACATTCATATAGCAAAATACGTTCATGATTGAATGAATGTGAAAAGACAATAATGGCTTCCTATATGGACTCATGCAATTATTGTCTGTCCATTAATGATGATTTCTCATAATTATTGTCTGTCCATTAATGATGATTTCTCATAATTATTGTCTGCCCATTAATGATGATTTCTCATAATTATTGTCTGTACATTAATGATGATTTCTCATAATTATTGTCTGTCCATTAATGATGATTTCTCATAATTATTGTCTGTCCATTAATGATGACTTCTCATAATCATTGTCTGTCCAATAATGATGATTTCTTATAATGCCATGCTGTGTCTAGAGACCCTTAAAGGTCTTCGTGACAATTAATGTCTGACTCCGAGTCTGAGAGTCTGATTCACACACACACACACACACACACACACACACACACACACACACACACACACACACACACACACACACACACACACACACCACACACACACACACCACCACCACCACCACCCACCACCAACAACAACAACAACAGCAACAACCACCTGCGTAGCTTGTTTTCGTCATGGATTCCACACTACACTACACTACACTACACTACACTACACTACACTACACTACACTACACTACACTACACTACACTACACTACACTACACCACACTGCACTACAACACACCACACTATAACACACCGCACCACACCACACCACACCACACCACACTACACCACACCACACCACACCACACCACACTACAACACACCGCGCCACACCACACCACACCACGCCACACTACACCACACCACACCACACCACGCCACACCACACCACACCACACCACACCACACTACACTACAACACATCGCACCACACCACACCACACCACACCATACCACACCACGCCACACCACACCACACCACACCACACTACACTACAACACACACGCACCACACCACACCACACCACGCCACACTACACCACACCACACTACACTACAACACACCGCACCACACCACACCACACCACACCACACCACACCACACCACACCACACCACACCACACCACACCACACCACACTACACTACACTACACTACACTACACTACAGTGTGCTACACTACGCCGCACAACACTACACATTACACCACACTACACTACACTATGCTATACGACACTACATTATACTACACTGCACTACACTACACTACACTGCACTACACTTCATTACACTACACTGCACTACACTACACTACACTACACTACACTACACTACACTACACTACACTACACTACACTACACTACACTTCATTACACTACACTGCACTACACTACACTACACTACACTACACTACACTACACTACACTACACTACACTACACTACACTACACTACACTACACTACACTACATTACACTACACTACACTACATTACACTACACTACATTACACTACACTACATTACACTACATTACACTACACTACACTACACTACACTACACTACACTACACTACACTACACTGCACTACACTACACTGCACTGCACTACACTGCACTACACTACACTACACTACACTACACTACACTACACTACACTACACTACACTACACTACACTACATTACACTACACTGCACTACATTAAACTACATTACACTACACTGCACTACACTACACTACATTACACTACACTGCACTACACTACACTGCACTACATTACACTGCACTACACTACACTACATACATACACTACACTACACTACAACTACACTGCACTACACTGCACTACACTACACTACACTGCACTGCACTACACTACACTACACTACACTACACTACACTACACTACACTACACTACACTACACTACACTGCACTGCACTACACTACACTACACTGCACTACACTACACTGCACTACACTGCACTACACTACACTACACTACACTACACTACACTACACTACACTACACTACACTACACTGCACTACACTACACTGCACTACACTACACTACACTACACTGCACTACACTACACTGCACTGCACTACACTACACTACACTACACTACACTACACTACACTACACTACACTACACTACACTGCACTGCACTACACTACACTGCACTACACTACACTGCACTGCACTACACTGCACTACACTACACTACACTACCGGCCAATCCAATCAGATTTAGAGATTAAGATGGAGGTTGGAGTGTTACAATACTTCCGGTTTCCCCACCTCAGCCTCCACCAACACCCCACCTGCCCCCCCCCCCCTCTCTCTCTCTCTCTCTCTCTCTCTCTCTCTCTCTCTCTCTCTCTCTCTCTCTCTCTCTCTCTCTCAGTCTCTCCGTTTCTTCTTCTTACACACTATACCTTTGGTCCAAAAATAACAATCAAGAGTCTCGGAAGTGCTTTCCGACATTCTTAGTGAGAAAAAAAAACAAACGAAAATGTGAAAAGAAAGAAGACCCTTGGTAGCAGCACAACCAACGTCATCATGTCTTTGTGCTATGAACACAGTAATTCGACCCTCAACCCCCCCCCCCCCCATCCTCACTCCACTCACCATCCCCACCCACCCCACCCCCACCCCCTTCTCTCCACCCCCGCCACATGCTCAAACAATTGTTTCAGCAACCGCTCTCGACTTTGTCCGGAATGGAGGCCATGACTCGTGAATGTTGAAATCGACCTCCCTGCATTCCCCCCCTTGCCCCTTCCCCCTTCCCATCTCAATCTCTCTCTCTCTCTCCCAACCTCTGATGGCCCCTCCCCCCCTCTCCCCCCTCTTCCCGCCTTCCCCTATCCCCAAACCCGCTTGTTTCCTTGGCTGAACATGCTTTTTGACGTGCATACATTGCCGACGTTTTGCAGTGACGCAACTAAAAGAAACAAATGAATTAAATCAATCAACAAACAAACAAATGAATGAATATTTTAAGTAAACAAATAGATGAATGAATAAATGCGTGTATAAGTAAATGAATAGATCAACTAGTTCCTCCTTATTCCTGTATGAAGGGATCCGCTGCTGCCGATCCAACTCAGTACCGGGAACAGGGACGGATCAGTTTGTCCAGAATGGGGATGGGGGGGGGGGGGGGGGGGGGGGCAGGTTGGATGTTAGTGATGGTAGTGGCGGTGGTGGAGAGGGAGAGTGTTATTTGCTAAAGAAGTCTCAACTGGAATAAAACAGGCTTGGAAAGTGTACTCTAGACGACAGAAGAAGATAATATTGCAGTATGCTCATTTTATTATTCATAAACTTCCATTCTTGTGTGTGTGTGTGTGCGTGTGTGTGTGTGTGTGTGTGTGTGTGTGTGTGTGTGTGTGTGTGTGTGTGTGTGTGTGTGTGTGTGTGTGTGTGTGTGTGCGTGCGTTGTGTGTGTGTGTGTGTGTGCGTGCGTGCGGTTGTACAAAGTATTCCATCTTGATCTTGACAGCACTAGTTAAACATTGTATGCAAATGTATTGTTGATGTATTGTTGTGTGTGTGTTGTGTGTGTGTGTGTGTGTGTGCGAGCGCGCGTGCGTGCATGCGAGCGCGCGCGCGCACGCGTGTGTGTGTGTGTGTGTGTGTGTGTGTGTGTGTGTGTGTGTGTGTGTGTGTGTGTGTGTGTGTGTGTGTGCGTGCGAGCGCGCGTGCGTGCATGCGAGCGTGTGTGTGTGTGTGTGTGTGTGTGTGTGTGCGTGCGTGCGTGCGTGCGTGCGTGCGTGCGTGCGTGCGTGCGTGCGTGCGTGTGTGTGTGTGTGTGTGTGTGTGTGTGTGTGTGTGTGTGTGTGTGTGTGTGTGTGTATGTGTGTGTGTGTGTGTGTGTGTGCGTGCGCGCGTGCTTGCATGCGAGCGTGTGTGTGTGTGTGTGTGTGTGTGTGTGTGTGTGTGTGTGTGTGTGTGTGTGTGTGCGTGCGTGCGTGCGTGCGTGCGTGCGTGCGTGCGTGTGTGTGTGTGTGTGTGTGTGTGTGTGTGTGTGTGTGTGTGTGTGTGTGTGTGTGTGTGTGTGCGGGCTCGCGCACGCATGCGTGCATGCGTGCGTGCGTACGTGCGTGCGTGCGTGCGTGCGTGCGTACGTGCGTGCGTACGCGTGCGCGCACGCGTGTGTGTGTGTACGTTTTCTCCCGTCTTCACATGCGGATCAGATAACTGCTGTTTTCACTGATATCTTTCATGACTCTTGTACAAAGTATTCCATCTTGATCTTGACAGCACTAGTTAAACATTGTATGCAAATGTATTGTTGATGTAACATGTGTATTGAATGGAAATATAACCTTCAGTGCAAGGGGAAAAAAAAAGAAAAGAAAAAGAAAAAAAAAGTATTCCATCTTGCCTCACATCAGCCATCCTCTTTCTTTTTCCTACAATCGCCAAAGCCGTCGCGCTCAAGGACCACAGACCTGTTGCACTGACATCTGTAGTGAGGGGAGCTTTCGAACGTCTTGGGCTTTCTTTTCTGAAATCTGCAACCGACCCGTCGGTGAATTCATTGAACTTGAGCTACTGGCAACCGACATATCTATGGTAGACGCTATGTCTCTTGGCTTTATTTTGTTTTCCATCGTTTGACAGATTCGATACTTATGCCGGCATTATTTTCATGGATTTCAGTCCGGCGTTTGACGGAACAGTCCCTTCCCAGCTAACCAAGAAGCTAATCAGCCTTGATGACCACATCCATTTATGGCGCTTGACCGCAGGTTTCCTGACCAGTGTTCCACGGGGAGTCAGAGTAGGACACCAAACGTCTGATGATATCATTTAGAACATTGGCTCTCCTCAAGGATGTGTCTCATCTCAAGTGCTTTTCACCCTATTCACCAACGATGTGTAGCTCTTGTAACTCTTCTGTTATCAAGTTTTTAGATGATACTACTCTGGAGCGCCTCATATGTCATGGTAATAAAACCATCCACTGAACAGAAAATAAGTAAGAAAAATGGTTGACTAGTGTTCCACAAATAGTCTTGAGCTATGTGTTTTAAAACTATCCACTGAACAGAAAATAAGTAAGGAAAATGGTTGACTAGTGTTCTACAAAGTCTTGAGCTATATGTGTTAAAAACCCCCCAAAGAAATGACAACTGATTTTCGGGAAAACAAAATCTTTCTTACCGCTGTCCACCAAGAGTCAAGAAATGCAATAAGTCGAATCATTCAAGTTTCTCGGTGTGCCTGTCTTTAAAAGCATTCTGTGGGGCGTCAGCATGCAGAAAAATACAACAAAGACTGTTTCGTTTTTCATCAGTTGAAAAGAAAAAGGAAAAAAAAGTTATCAGTACTGCAGTCTTTAAAGAGTTCTATCAGTGCATGTGTACTCACGTTCTCCATCATTGTCAGATAGGGATCTCCCTCAGCTAGAAAAGAAAAAAAAGGTGTTGGAGATCGCTTTGAACATCGTGTTCATAAACCCCCCACGTTGGATGCTATCCACATGATGCGCACAAGACGGAAACCAGGATCCAGCATATCCGATGACACACACTGAGCCAATCAGCTGCTCCATCTTCTTCACTCTGGCAGAAGACATTGCTATTTAAAGTGTAAAACAAACTGCTTGAGGAAAAAAAAAGAAAAGAAAAACACACCTCCATCCCCTTGCCAAGAAGACAGAAAATCTGTGCACATCGGCTTCCAGTATTAAGCATGTCCTCAACCTCTCACCAGTTACCGGGTGCTGCAGTGTCAATAACTGTCATTGGGCATCATCAGGTTGCACGTGCTGCAGTGTCAATAACTGTCATTGGGCATCATCAGGTTGCACGCACGCGTGCGCGTTCGTCTCTCTCTCTCTGTCTCTCTCTCTGTCTCTCTCTCTGTCTCTCTCTCTCTGTCTGTCTCTCTCTCTCTCTCTCTCTCTCTCTCTCTCTCTCTCTCTCTCTCTGTCCGTGTGTGTGTGTGTGTGTGTGTGTGTGTGTGTGTGTGTG
>CM031597.1:137236852-137254352 GCA_018398815.1 Conus ventricosus | reverse complement strand
CGGCTGCACATAAACCGGCCAAACCTGCAACCAGAGACAAAATAACATTGCCGGTCAAACTCGTTGGTATCTGGCAGCCACGTTCAGTCTATACACAAATGCACCAATCTTCGCACAGTTTGATAGTCGCTTTGACGACCTAGTTCTTTTTACTGTTAGTGTCACACTATCACAGCAGTCTATGTGTTTTGTATGGTTACAATTCTGGGTCTTGCTTGTAAATTTTCTTCAACGATAATGAAAATAAATGTCTAAGACAGAAATTCTTAAAAGATAGCTCCGCCGAACAACGTGGACAAACGAATCACAAGACAAAACACGACGCCTTTGGACCTCTTAGGTCTTCCTAAAACCCTCTTGCATTTGCATTTTCCAACCCAACACTGCTCCTAGTATTCGTATTTTCTTAGAAATCACTGCAATGCTTTCAGTTCACATCCATAGTCTGTGTGAATGAATCATTTACCACACCCCATACTACTGCTAAGATTTCATTAGACACCTCTCACGTATGCCTATTTATTTTAGCCAACCTTGACTTCAAACAAGATTGCAGTGTGTGAGGAAAGTAATGCAGCATGTGCGGCCGGTTGCGGCCATAACGAACACCAGGGAGACAACCAGAGCGGCCGGATACAGGCAAAACAAATGCAAGAGGGTTTTAAGGCAAGACACACAACACTCAGGACAACGACAACAAAGAACGAGCAGTCATTTATCTTGGTCAAATTGGCGCAAGTCAGGCGTTGAATGACAAACTGTCACAAGAGTTGACCAAGACAGGTGACTGCTCGTTCTTTATTTCCGTTGTCCTGAGTGTTGTTGTGTGTCTTGCCCGAAGAAGACCTAAGAGGTCGAAAACGCGTCGTGTTTTGTCTTGTGATCCGTTTGGTCACGTTGTTATCAGCGGAGGTATTATAAACACTTTGTAAACTTTGTTGAGATTTCCGCCTGCGGTCGCTACACTTTGCATCTAGTTAAGGCAGGTGGTATAGGATCGCCATCTGCTTCGTCTAATGCCAAATCATTTGGTGTTTGCAATGAAGGCACCGGCTCTCTCACAACGTGCAGTACCACAGAGCCCCGTATTCCACCTTCCTACTGCACAGTGTGTTGGATGTAACCATCAACTGGTGTTTTGCGATGAAGGCGCCGGCTCTCTCACAACGTGCAGTACCACAGAGTCCTCGGTATTCCACCTACCTACTGCACAGTGTGTTGGATGTAACCATCAACTGGTGTTTGCAATGAAGGCACCGGCTCTCTCACAACGTGCAGTACCACAGAGTCTCGGTATTCCACCTTCATACTGCACAGTGTGTTGATGTAACCATCAACTGACTTTAAAAAAAAAAAAAAAAAAACCAAAACAAAACAATGTAAAACCGACAACACGAAGATGGAATAGCATTTAGCAAAATCGTTTGAAACTTTTTTTCACTAACATGCACACAGAGAGAGAGAGAGGGAGGTGAGGAGAGAGAGGAGAGAGAGAGAGAGAGAGGAGGTGAGAGAGAGAGAGAGAGAGAAGGGGGGGAGAGAGTGGGAGGGGGGGAGGGGGGGGGGGGGAGGGGGGGACAGGCAGACACAAAGAGAGAGAGAGAGAGAGAGAGAGAGAGAGAGAGAGGGAGAGAGAGGAGAGAGAGGGGGGGGGATGGGTTTGGCAGATGAAGGGACTTAGGTGTTAAAGTCTTATTCGATGTGAAGAAGGAAAGCAAAGGGGGGGGGGGGGGGGGGGGGGGGGGGGGGGGGGGGGGGGGGGGGGGGGGGGTGGGGGGGGGGGGGTCGCGCTATTTACAAGATGTGGGCCCTGTTTGTCTTCTCCTGACACGTGCATGCTACCCGCGCCCCACCCCCCATCCCCATCCCGGCAACTGGGCTAAAAGGTCTGACAACTTAACTAATCACACACCCTCTCTCTCTCTCTCTCTCTCTCTCTCTGTCTTCTTCCTGACAACCAGTTAACTCCCCTCTATCTTCAATCTGACAACCAATTACCTCGCCCTCTGTCTTTCAGTCGTCCGACATCCAGTTATAACTCCTCTCTCTCTCTCTCTCTCTCTCTCTCTCTCTCTCTCTCTCTCTCTCTCTCTCTTCACAGGCGAAAACTGATTACAATGAGTGATTTTCATGTTGCAAGGTCGCTTGGTTCTTTGCGGGGTGTGGGAGGAGAATCGGGGGATGGTGGTGCTCTTTGTGGCTGTCTTAAATGCTCTTTGACGCACATACACACACACACACACACAGACACACACACACACTTACTAGACAAGGGCTAAGTATAGCCTACTGGACATCTCTTTTGTTTACTTTTTTGAAAATAAAAACTTTATTTCAGTGCTGTCTAGAAGACATTGTTATCGTAGTCATACGCTTTTTGTTTGGTGCCCAACACTTGGGTCTTTGGGGAGGACTTCTGTTGATTGTACTTTTTTCTTCACAATGTCCAGGTGAAGGGCAGGTTTGCAATACACACTAAACCCTCTGGTCTGTTCAAACGTCTGTTCTCCTCAGCTGTCTGTTCTCCTCAGCTGTCTGTTCTCCTCAGCTGTCTGTTCTCCTCAGCTATCTGTTCTCCTCAGCTGTCTGTTCTCCTCTGCTGTCTGTTCTCCTCAGCTGTCTGTTCTCCTCAGCTGTCTGTCCTCCTCAGCTGTCTCCTGTGGAGGAAGATGATTACACTGGATGTTTCAACTATTCTCATTTCGTTCGCTCAAGTTCGTAAATCAGAGGGACAAAGTCAGTAGATGAACAAGGTGGCGCGGGGATTGAGGGCGGAGGGAGGTGGTGGGGGGTTGAGGGCGGAGGAGGTGGATGGATGAGGTGGAGGGAGGTGGTGGGTTGAGGGTGGAGGGAGGTGGTGGGTTGAGGGTGGAGGGAGGTGGTGGTTGAGGGTGGAGGGAGGTGGTGGGTTGAAGGCGGAGGGCGGTGGTGGGTTGAGGGTGGAGGGAGGTGGTGGGTTGAGGGCGGAGGGAGGTGGTGGGTTGAGGGTGGAGGGAGGTGGTGGGTTGAGGGAGGAGAGGTGGTGGTGGGTTGAGGGCGGATTGAGGTGGTGGTGGGTTGAGGGTGGAGGGAGGTGGTGGGTTGAGGGCGGAGGGAGGTAGTGGTGGGTTGAGGGTGGAGGGAGGTAGTGGTGGGTTGAGGGCGGAGGGAGGTGGTGGTGTGTTGAGGGCGGAGGGAGGTAGTGGTGGGTTGAGGGTGGAGGGAGGTAGTGGTGGGTTGAGGGCGGAGGGAGGTGGTGGTGGTTGAGGGTGGAGGGAGGTAGTGGTGGGTTGAGGGCGGAGGGAGGTGGTGGTGGGTTGAGGGCGGAGGGAGGTAGTGGTGGGTTGAGGGTGGAGGGAGGTAGTGGTGGGTTGAGGGTGGAGGGAGGTAGTGGTGGGTTGAGGGCGGAGGGAGGTGATCGGGGTTGAGGGTGGAGGGAGGTGGTGGGCTGAGGGTGGAGGGAGGTGGGGGTTGAGGGTGGAGGGAGGTGGTGGTGGGTTGAGGGTGGAGGGAGGTGGGGGTTGAGGGTGGAGGGAGGTGGTGGGCTGAGGGTGGAGGGAGGTGGGGGGTTGAGGGTGGAGGGAGGTGGTGGGTTGAGGGTGGAGGGAGGTGGTGGGTTGAGGGCGGAGGGAGGTGGGGGTTGAGGATGGAGGAGGTGGGGGGTTGAGGATGGAGGGAGGTGGGGGGTTGAGGGTGGAGGGAGGTGGTGGGCTGAGGGTGGAGGGAGGTGGTGGGTTGAGGGTGGAGGGAGGTGGTGGGCTGAGGGTGGAGGGAGGTGGGGGGTTGAGGGCGGAGGGAGGTGGGGGGTTGAGGGCGGAGGGAGGTGGTGGTGGGTTGAGGATGGAGGGAGGTGGTGGTGGGTTGAGGAGGGTTGAGGGTGGGGGAGGTGGTGGTGGGTTGAGGATGGAGGGATGGTGGTGGTGGGTTGAGGGTGGAGGGAGGTGGTGGTGGGTTGAGGGTGGAGGGAGGTGGGGGGGTTGAGGATGGAGGGAGGTGGTGGGCTGAGGGCGGAGGGAGGTGGGGGTTGAGGGTGGAGTGGAGGTGGTGGTGGGTTTGAGGGTGGAGGGAGGTGGGGGGTTGAGGATGGAGGGAGGTGGTGGGCTGAGGGCGGAGGGAGGTGGGGGGTTGAGGGTGGAGGGAGGTGGGGGGTTGAGGGTGGAGGGAGGTGGTGGGCTGAGGGTGGGGGAGGTGGGGGGTTGAGGGTGGAGGGAGGTGGTGGGTTGAGGGCGGAGGGAGGTGGGGGTTGAGGATGGAGGGAGGTGGGGGGTTGAGGATGGAGGGAGGTGGGGGTTGAGGGTGGAGGGAGGTGGTGGGCTGAGGGTGGAGGGAGGTGGGGGGTTTGAGGGCGGAGGGAGGTTGTGGTGGGTTGAGGGCGGAGGGAGGTAGTGGGGGGTTTTGAGGGCGGAGGGAGGTTGTGGTGGGTTGAGGGCGGAGGGAGGTGGTGGTGGGTTGAGGGCGGAGGGAGGTAGTGGTGGGTTGAAGGCGGAGGGAGGTGGTGGTGGGTTGAAGGCGGAGGGAGGTGGTGGTGGGTTGAGGGTGGAGGGAGGTGGGGGTTGAGGGTGGAGGGAGGTGGCGGTGGGTTGAGGGCGGAGGGAGGTGGTGGTGGGGTTGAAGGCGGAGGGAGGTGGTGGTGAGTTGAAGGCGGAGGGAGGTAGTGGTGGGTTGAAGGCGGAGGGAGGTGGTGGTGGGTTGAAGGCGGAGGGAGGTAGTGGTTGGTTGAGGGCGGAGGGAGGTAGCATGTGCACCTAAAACATGAATGTGAGCAACTAGCTAACTTCTCAGTCTTATGATATGTATACTAAGTCCTTTCAACAAGTGTAATGTGCCAGACTTCATTTTTGGTGTGTGGTGCATGAGGCACTTTGTTTGATTCTGCATTTTGTTGCGCCACAGACATACAAAAGTTTCAACGAAGTAAATTCAACTCACTCATCCTCTAGAATCAAACGTCCGCGTTCCCGTGCGTGCACACACACACACACACACGCACACACACACCACACACCCCACACAAAACACACACACCACACACACACCACACACACACAACACACACACTCACTCACTCTCACACACAGACACAGACACAGACACACTCACACAGACACAGACAGACAGACAGACAGACACACACACACCACACACACACACACACACACACACACACACACACACACACACACACACATACACACACACAATATCACAAACGGCCGAATGCAGGCAGTTCATAAACCTTCCAACTACAAATGAAGACAGCATAATAAAATCATAGTTGTAGATTCCCATGTCCTGAAGATGTCTTCACTTCCCCCCTCTCCCCCCCCCCACCACTCCCTGTCTTCTTTGTGGCCCTCTGACTCGTCTGTCTCTCTCCTTACTGTGTCTCTCTGTGTCCGTCTTTCTCTCTTTGTGTCTTTCGACCCGTCTGTCTGTCTGTTGATCACTCTCTCTCTCTCTCTTGTATCTCTAACTCCCTCTCTCTGTCACTTCCTTTCTGTTTCTGTCAGTGGCTTACTCTATTTCCTGACCGGCTCTCTCTCTTTCTTTCTCTCTCTCTCTCTCTCTCTCTCTCTCTCTCTCGCTCTGTGCGTGCGTGCGTGCGTGCATGCGTGTGTGTGTGTGTGTGTGTGTGTGTGTGTGTGTGTGTGTGTGTGTGTGTGTGTGTGTGCGCGTGTGTGTGGTGTTTGTGTGTATGCGCGAGCGCGCACGCGTGTGTTCATGTGTGTATATGTGTGAGTGCGTGCGCGCGCGCGTGAGTGTGTATGTGTGTGTGCGCGCGTGCGCACGCGTGAGTGAGTAAATGTGTGTGTGTGTGTGTGTGTGTGTGTGTGTGTGTGTGTGTGTGTGTGTGTGTGTGTGTGTGTGTTTGTGTGTGTGTGTGTGTGCATGTGCGCGCGCGAGTAAGTAAGTGTGTATGTAAACATTCAAGCTAAACAGTCTGGGGAGAAATGATGTAAATGTTGGTGCTTGGATCGGAACCAAACGTCTCTTCAGCACGCTGGACGACTTCCAGCGTCGGCGTCATTCCAGTCACTCCCGTGTCAAGTGGGACCCGCGGGTAGAATTCAGATAGGACCTTTCGGTCTCCTCTTCAAAGCTTTTACAATGCGTGCTCACGCGCTCTTACATACACACGCACACATGCATGCACACAAGCACGCGCACAAGTGCGCAAGCATGCACACAAATGCACAAGCACACACACACACATACACGCGCGCACACACACGCACACGCACTCATGCACACACACACACATGCACACACACACACACACACACACACACACACACACACACACACACACACGCACGCACACACACACACACACACACACACACACACACACACACACACACACACACACACACACACACACACACTTCTCGCTTCTCTCTCAGGGTCTGTGCGCCTTGCTCCTATAAATTTTATCTATTTTTTTTTAAAGCATTATTTTCCTCCACTACCCCTGCATTTATTTCTTAACAATTTTTTTCTCTCGGCATTTTCTTTTGTTTTCTTTTTTTCCACCCTCCTTTTTGTTGTAAAGGCGGGCTTTTTTTTCTCCAACTCTCACGCACCATGCCATGGACATTTTCTTGCTGACTTTAATGTTTTGGCGTTTGATACAACCCCCCCCCCCCCCTCGGGTTTATTTTTGTATTAGTGTTAGGTGTGGTGACACTTTCATAGCGTGTGTAGCAAAAAGATACAGGAAAAGAGAGGGACAAAAGGGGGAAGGAAGAGAGAATGGTCATGACATCTCCCGGGAACCATCCTTACAACGAAAGACGAAAATACGTATGCAAGGATGACAGCAGAAGTGCGCGACAAAGGGCAGAAGGAAAGTGAGGAACAAGAAGAGAGAGAGAGAGAGGAGAGAGAGAGAGAGAGAGAGAGAGAGAGAGAGAGAGAGAGAGAGAGAGAGAGAGAGAGAGACAGAGAGAGAGAGAGAGAGAGAGAGAGAGACAGAAGAGAGAGAGAGAGAGAGAGAGAGAGAGAGAGAGAGAGAGAGAGACTCAAGACTCAAAGACTCAAAAACTTTATTACTCAAGGATAGAGATTTTAGGCAGTGCCTATTCTTCCAATCTGTCCTTGCTATTCTACAACATTCAACTAAACACACTGCACATATTAATAATGGTAGAAACAATGAAGAATATAGCAACATTATAATAATAACAATAACAATAGTAATAAGAATAATAATGATTAAAAAAAAAAAATCCATTACAAAATTACACAAACATAATCAGAGACGTACGTGCGCGCTCACATGCACGCACACGCCCACACATGCACGCACGCACGCGTACACCCACACCCACATACCACCCACCCACCCACACATACATACATACACATTTTCATCAGCTAATATAGAGGCAAGCATAAAAGTAGGGCGTTGAGACTATGATCAAAGGTTAGATTTATTGTTCAAGTAAATGTTTATGTATTGCTGATTTGAAGGACGGCAGTGATTGACATGTTTTGGCAGACGGAGGAAGAGAGTTCCACACAGATGGACCAAAAAAATGCAAAACTAGATTTGAACAAATCAATGCGGACACGTGGTAAAATGTAATTATTTGAATCATATCGCGTTGTTGCCATTTGGATAAACTCAGCAAGATATGTTGGCGCATGTTTGCATGGACTTTAAACATTAGTACTGCCTTATTATAGATCAGTTGGCTCTGCAGTGGTAGCATCATTAGTTTTGCGAATTTGCCCGTGGTTGATAGAAACTTGTCGGGAAGAATCAGCTTAATTCCCCGTCTATGCATAGAGTTGATCTTTTTTATGTGATTTTCACCGGCACCACTCCAGACAGTGGACGCATAGTTGATGTGAGAAAGGCAATGGGCTTCAAAAAATAATTTCCGGATGTGTGGTTCAACATAATAACTGAGTTTATTGAGCAAAAACAAATTGCGAGCCAACTGTTTGCAAACATGATTTATATGTGATTGCCATTTAAAATTATCATCAATAATCACGCCTAAGACACGGTGTTCGGTAACCTGCTCGTCAAGGTTTCACTCATTTTTAGGCTCAACATAAGATGCTGTCTTTGATGTTTCTGTCTCGATGCTAGGACCATACATTTTGTTTTGTGCGGATTAAGGACCATTCGGTTTCGGTTGCACCATTCTAAGACATCATTTATACTTTGTTGTAAAGAGAGAGAGAGAGAGAGAGAGAGAGGAGGAGGGGGGGGGGGAGGGGGGAGGGAGGGAGACACCCAGATGCAGTAAAGATGAGTACATCACGTATCGCGAACCGGCCTATTCCCCTAGAAGCTATCCTCATAGTGAAAAAAAGGAGACTACAAGGAAGACACGGGAAAGTTCTGCAGCGAGACAATCGTATCAATCAGAGGAGAGAGAGAGAGGAGAGAGAGAGGAGAGAGAGAGAGAGAGAGAGAGAGAGAGACGAGAGAGACGAGAGGAGAGAGAGAGAGAGAGAGAGAAGAGAGAGAGAGAGAGAGAGAGAGAAGAGAGAGTGAGAGACGGAGGGTTGAAGGGGGGGGGGGGGGGAGGAAGAAGAGTGTCTTCGTGAATTACATGATTCATATTATAATATATGCTGCGACTTGCAATTCCAAATAAACGGGAAATGTTTTCTAAAATGATTAAAAAGACAGAATCCGTATCTAAGGTACTTTGGCACCTCTCAAGCAAGGGAACAACAGAAGATTTTCCCCAGTATCAAACAGGCTCACCATGCCAGTCTGCATGATCACTATTGATGAACAATAACATGCACATTTCAATGTTCTGTCAGTCTTGAATAAAAGTTACTTTGTGTTAGTTTTCTTATGAGAGCAAAAGTTACCCCACCTGTTTTTTGTTTAAGCAATTATTGTCGTCAGTAGGGGCTTTAGTAGGTGGTGTCCTGCGAATGTTTAGATCAGAACAGGCGCCACTGAACACCCCGAAGTGACTCGGCAGCAGTGCAGTGTCTCCTCCGGTGGGTTTCCTCTAGACGGACTTGACATTGACTGCTCCTGTGGATTGCCGGTGCCGAGGCTGCGGCGGGCCGACCGGGCTGTGGCTGTGGACGGGGTGTCGGAATGAGAGCGGCGTGGGTGCACTGCCTCTGAGGTGGACAGAGGATGGGACAGCAAAAAATAAAACAAAACAAAACAGCAACAACAACAATTTTTTTTTCCGCCGGGCGAAAGGGACAAACAAATTAAAATACAAAACACGACGCGGTTCGACCTCTTTGTTCTCCCTTTCGCCTGATTTTAGGAGAATTTGTGATTCCTGGTTCTTCGTTTTCATTCTCCTCAATGGTATTTAGCTTGCCTGAAGAAGATCAAAGAGGTCAAAACGCATCGTGTTTCCCCTTGTAATCTGTTTGTCCCTATCATCCGTTGGAATAGTATTCTTTTCTGTTATACCCCTAAACCGCCATGATGTAATAGCTGATGCAACAGAAAGTGAGTGTATTACTCTAAGATCTTATTCTGACACCTTTGAGATGATTTATCAAGCTGGCCAATCTTTGATCATTTTTTTAATTTTTGCCTAAGCCCCCCATTTACTATTCACAAGATTTCGGGGGTATAAAATTAAAAAAAAAATGTTTTTCAGAAATTTAAAATGTATTTTTCTAACAATCTGAGTTTTCGAAGTTTCCGCCACACCCTTACAAGAGTGGGCTTGCGGGTTTTTTACATGTTGTGAAATGAAAAAATCCTAAAAGTACCCCAAGGGAAGACTTCGTTTCAGGGTCTTTAATGGGGAAAAGATGGGGGTTGTCCCTTTTAAAAATACATTCGTTTTGGGCCCTTTTCAAAACGTTCAATTTTCAAACCAAATGTTTCAAAGAATCAGCTGTTTCAAAATACTGAGTTGATAAACTGCTAACCCCCCCCCCCCCCCCTTCTCTACCTCGCCCCCCTTTCCCCTCCCCCATACCCCTCCGCTACCCCCTTCTGCCCATCTCCTCCCCTCCCCACCTCACACCCTCTCACGCTCCCCCTCCACCCCTTCCCCTCATCCCCCACCCTCCCCCCAACGTTTAACTAGTCTAATCCTGAAGGGGATCACTCCAAGTTGAATTAACACCGTAGCCGCAGCCTTGACCTGCCACTGACCGTGGCGAGGGACGTGTCTCGTTGGTCGCCTGTCTGGGCAATCGTCACCGGCATCCGTCACATCTCCACGCCTAGATTTCTACAGGCCTTGTTGACGTTTGCATGGTCTGGGCATGCACGTACTGATGGACATAACTGCATGCCTGCATGGGCACACGTATACACACATGCAATAGCGTACGCACAAATGTGCAGGAGGACGCACGCACGCACGCACGCACGCGCGCGCGCGCGCGCGCACACACACACACACACACACACACACACACACACACACACACACACACACACACACACATACACTCCCCTTTCCCTCCCTCTCCTTTGTTTCCTCCTCCCTCATACACACACTGTCACAGGTACCCGTCCATGCACACACCAACGAGTATTTTGAGAGAGAGAGAGAGAGAGAGAGAGAGAGAGAGAGAGAGAGAGAGGGAGAGAGAGAGAGAGGACTTCAGACTTCAGACTTCAGACTTCAGATTTTTATTCAGTAAGGCCATTGGCCCATTTGAAGGGGAATGAGCATAATCATTCACATTAAATGTAAGAAACAAATGATTTATCAGGAAACAAAAACAACAGAACACAACTCCTTCTAAGACGTCATTATTTCTCTGATCTTAAACGCCTTAAACAGAAACATACCTAAATTCCTAATAACCTTATAGCTGTTAGAGCTAAGTAGCAACTGTAAACGAAACATACATGGGCGCCTATAATATTTCTGTGGGATAAATTTCTGACGAATGTCTTCTAAAGCTGGACAAAGGAACATAAAGTGTATTTCATTTTCCTCACCTTGCATACACAATGGACATACCAAGTCATTTTGTCTATGCTGTCTGTATCTTAAGTAATGAGTCCTTATGTCCGAAACACCAACTCTGAATTTAGCAATTGATCTTTCAGATGCATATCCAAATCAATTTCAAATAAGGCTGAGTACAATGAAAACTAGAGTAATTTCTGTACAAATCATAACGTCCACTACTTTGGATATGATCGTCCCACATTTGCCATCTGCAGTCAATCAACCTTTGTCGGAAAACACGAATAAACTGGCTTTTGATTTCCAACACCCTGAGACAGCCAGACATCCCCAAATCCATGCTTACACAGACACAGACGTACATTTGAAACCCATGTTTGTTTTTCCCTTTACATCCAATTCGAACAACATTTCATAAGACTTACGAGGCAATCTATAATGCTCCATCTGTAAAAGCTTTAACCAATACCGCAGTACATCTAATGGCTGCACAAATAAACAATGGATATCTATTAGTCTCCCCATATACCAAATCATTAGAAATACGCCTGTCAAAACCTAAAACCTCTTCAAAGCAAATAAATGCACTGCCTCACAATGAACAACGGCATTATCCAACCCCCAAATTTCGGCCCCATACATCAGAACAGGCTGTATTTGGGAATCAAAGATTTTAAGAAATAACTCAAGCGAATTGTTATTCAAAGCAATTAATCTTTTCATTACACATATCAAAGCATTCTTTGCTCTACAAGCGAGATCTTTACAGGCAAAGGTAAAACTTAGGCGTGTAGAAAAATAGATCCCTAAATATTTATATACATTCAGCACAGGTATAGTAAGTCTGTCATACATCCATCTTTCCCTTGCCGCCAAATAACCTCCCTTTCTAAACACCACGATGTTGCTTTTATTCATGTTCACTTTCAACTCTAATGAAGAGGCAGCCCTGCTCAGGTTTTTTAACTGACGTTGCAAGCCAACTATCGTTTCTGAAACCAAAACAACATCATCAGCTAATAGTAGGATAAATAATTCTAACACATCTTCTGGAAATCGTCCACCATGAAGGCCATTATTGATAACCTCAATGGCAAGCTCACTAATGAATACAGAAAACAGCGCAGGACTACAAACATCACCTTGCCTAACCCCAGCAGAACAATTAATATAATCTGTCAGATTGGAGCCACTTCTTACCCTAGTCTTAACAACTTTGTACATGGCTCTAATGCAGCCAAATAATTTCCCTCTGACACCATTTTTTAATAATATAGACCACAAGAGCTTCCTACTGATGGAGTCAAAGGCCTTTTCAAGTCAATAAATGCAACATAAAATTTACGATTTAATGAAAATTGTTTCTGAACAAACGCAAGAAGAGTAAACATATGGTCGACAGTAGAGTAACCCTTTTTGAACCCAGCCTGATGCTCTCCCGTGATGTTATTATGTTCAATCCATTCCTGCAATCTGTTGTTAATAACAGTACTATACACTTTGCTACTAACGTCAACCAAAGAGATGCCTCTGTAATTATTAGGGTTATCTACGTCGCCCTTCTTGAATAAGGGCAAAGTTACAGACTCTGTCCAGTCTTCTGGGAAGATACCATCATCAAAAATTCGATTAAATTCGATTAAAATTCGATTAAAAAGAGCTAGTAAAAATCAACGACTTGAGGTCCAGCATACTTCAACAATTCACCAGTAATAGAATCGGGTCCTGCCGATTTGTTAGTTTTTAATTTTCCGCATGGCAAATATAATTTTCTTCTTTAGAAATGGGGCGATTGAAATACTCGTCTTCTCCCTCATCGATAACTTCAGAAAGCTCTTCATCACTTAAATATCTTTATCTAGCAAATGTTTAAAGTGCTCATACCATGTATCCAGGGAGATATTATTCTTAGTATATTTTCTTTTAAATGAAGCTCTTTTTAATGTTTTCCAAAACTCCTGTTGTGAAGGAAGAGATCTGATCATGTGATCTAACAAGTTTTTATTGAACATCTTTTTCTTCTGCTTTTGAAGATTTTTATATTCTCTCTTGCAATGACATACTCACTTCTATCGCTATCGTCCCAAAGTACGAAGCCATATTCTCAATAATTTTAGCGTTTTTCTTTTCATTACCAAACAGTCACTGTCAAACCAATCTTCCTTTTTAGCGCCGTTTCTTATTACCACACGTTTTTTCATACATTCAGCACTGTTTTTAATACATTCATTAAACAAATCTAAAGCTTTATTTACATCAACATTGATCAGTTCTGCAGCCTCATTTAATTTTGAGCACATTTCTGGATCACACAAATTGGTTCTGTAAGTCGAAACATAATCATCACTCCATACAAACTTTTCAATTACAGTCGCCTCAACATTCTCCGTTGACTTATCACTATGTTTCGTTGTTAAGTCAATATGAAATTCAACAGGTAAATGATCGGATTCAATACGTTCCGAAACAAACAAATAACATGAATCACAAAAGTGGTGAAAAAAATCTTTAGATACGAGGAAATAATCATTAACGCTGCTCCCACTGTCTGAAATGTATGTATAGCAACCATGGCGGTCCGCCCTGACATACACCATTCATAATGTACAAATCAAAAGCAACGCAAAGATTTAACAATAACTTACCGTAGTTATTCAGAACATTATCATGAGAACATCGATCTGTGCAAGGTGGCTGGCTTTTTGTTTGCATACAGGAATCAAAAAACATCAGTAGACAAGTCAGGAGAAAAATTTGCCGTCCTGCTGTTCAGATCGCCACACAGTACTATATCAATGTCACCAAGTGAGCACAAGCATCAGCCAAACATTCCTCCAACATGGAAATACCATTATCAACATATAAAGAATTATAGAAAGGAGAACCTTCAGGCTGAATATACGTACAAACCAAAGCAATATTTTTCAGTGTACCAAAAAGCGATTTTTCGATTAAAAAGACACATACGTTATAGTAATCAACTTCTACATATGATACGAAGGGAACAAATTCTTGTTTTATCAAACAAACGAGTCCTCCAGATCGTCTCCCCTGACGACTGAGTTTTACAGCAGGTTTAATAAAGGCTTTATACCCAACAAACATGTTCATGTCAAATATTTCAAGGAAAGTCTCTCCAAAACATATAAAATCAAAACCACAGGCATAGGAAATAAATGCATTGTCAAAAACCTTTGAGAGTAAACCATTTACATTCCAGGAAAGAAGCTTGAACACTTTATTATTACATACAGGCGTGTCCAGAACCCGGTTGTCAATGTACGTATCACCATTATGAAGTGCACCGTTTTCCACACATGCATTAATATTGCTATCTACATCATCATCAGATTTAGAAAAATCATCATTCAAACGGCTATCATTCAAACTGTCATACGAATTCAAGCGTTTTCCAGTGCCATCGCTCACACCATTCACAACACTGTCGTCAAAAGCACGTGCAAAACGGTTACTGCCACGCGTGACAGGATCCGGCGCGGCCAGTCTTTCCACCGGTGTCAAGGTATTTCTTTCTCCCTCTTAAATTAACATCTTTATCAGGGGGGCCGGATAGCTCAGTTGGTAGAGCGCCGGACTCGTGATCCTGGGGTTGCGGGTTCGAATTTCGGTATAGGGGGATTTTTCCCTCGGAGTTAACATTGGTTCTGACTCCATTCCCCATATAGTCCTTCGAATGAGACTATAAACCGAGGTTCCGTGTGTGAACGCACGCATAACATCTTGAACACACGTAAAATCCCATCACCAACTTTCGGAAGAGAAGGCCAGTTTGGCCGTTGGTATGGATGACACGTGACACATAGCATGCACCTTCCCCGAAGATGGAGTATGGCTGCCTTAATGGCGGATAAAAAAGGGTCATACACACAAAACTCCACTGCCTGGCTATACAGGGAGTGTCCGCAGGAGTATCAGCCTGCGTACGCAGAAAGGAAAAAAAAAAAAAAAACATCTTTATCATCGCAAGAGGACGGCCAAAACCCTATTTTAACTCTTTTAGCTGACCAGAGACATCAAGCCCGAACCTCTTGCCATCAACAAGGAGATGGTCAAAGACCATCGCGGCTCTCTTGCCACTGTTCCTCGCATTTTTCAGATGAGGAGTGAGTTTACGTCTAATGTCACGGACCCTGTACGTAAAATCTTCACCGACGAAGATATTGGTTCCTTTTAACTTGGTCTTTGCTTTTAGAATGTGTACCTTGTCCTTATACGAGGAACATCTGGCAATGATGGGGGAGTCATGCTTTGCATTCAAACGATGCGCTCTATCAAACTCGACCCCATTCACGCCCAACTTTTTAGCAGTCAAGTCCTTCAACATTCGTTCACAGTCATCACTGTTCTCATTCTCACTCTTACTCAAACCATAAAACAACAAGTTGTTACGTTTCGAGCGTCCCTCAAGGTCGTCCGCCTTCTTTTCCAGCAACTCTACTCTGTCAACCAGTTCAGAGTTCATTCTTTGCAGATCACTGTTCTGGGAACGTAATTCCACCACTTCATCTCTGAGACCCCTCACTTCGTTCTGCAAAGCAGCATACTGTTCACCTAGGGTCTTCACTTCTGTTTTTACATCATCCAACTTACTGTCCATGGCCTTGTTGGTCTTGTCCATCTCCAGCAGCTTGGTCATGATGTCGGCAGTGGTGGGTTCGGCGCTCGTCGGTCTGGATACAGTAGAGTCCTCAGAGGGGGCAGCACTCCTGTCCGCACTGGCACCGCGCGTAGCGTAGCCCAGCCGGGTCTGCTTCGCGTTGTCTGCCTTCACCGCTGGTGTAGGTCCGGGGTTCCGCTCCACGTCTCCACACTGCAGTAATAGTCCGCCCCAAAACAACAAGACGAGGAGCAAACCTGCCCAGACACCGTCACTCGGTCGACGCAGTTTCAAAATGGAAATCCTCATTTTCGCATTTTGTACAGTTCTCTTGTACATAAAATGCCGAAATATCTCCACAAAGCAACCGCACCTCGCCCTGAAAGACAGTCCATCCAATGGCATGGTTCAAATTCCAGCTGCAGTCACAATTACAGTCACTAACACCTTCTTGATCCGTCAAATATACAGGAAAACTTAGAGAGACTTGCACACTGCGTCTTACTCCAACACAACGTTGAACTCACCCCGAGAGAGAGGAGAGAGAGAGAATGTCGAAATGCATAACTGGATATTTAAATTGTGCATTTCCGAAACGTAGAGACAGAGAGAGAGAGAGAGAGAGAGAGAGAGAGGGGAAAGAGAAGAGAGAGAGAGAGAGAGAGAGAGAGAGAGAGAGAGAGAGAGAGAGAGGCAAAATGCATAACTGGGCATTTAAACTATGCATTTTCGAAATGTACATATTGCAGAGAATCTTATTTGACTTCGTTAAAAACACACAAAAAAAAGAAAAAAAAAGAAAGAAAACAACAACAACAAAAAACCCTGTTACGTTTAAAAAATATAACTAGAAGATGACACCATTACCATTTTAATAACAAAACAGATTTTTTGCCACACACACACACACACACACACACACACACGTGAGCGCGCGCGCAGGCACGCACACCTTTAAATTCGTAACCGTCCGGTTACGTATATGTTTTCATACGTCATTGCCTATACGTATTTATTTGTTTTTCTTTTTATGTCACAAGTCCTGAAGACGGTCTCTGACCGAAACTTTGTAGACTTTTTTTTTCTATTTTAAAATCTTCCAAGCATCCTCAAAGACAATCTGCCCCGTTTTAATAACATTTTCTCTTCGCGCTGTATATAAAACAGCCGAAAAATGTTGGATTCTTGTTTTAACACCCACAAACCCTCTGAATAAGCACTGCTTCGCCGTAAACACGTTTTTGTTTGGATTTTTTTCTCTCTTTGTCTGCATTTGATTTATCTCCCAAACAAGAATCCATCCCCGTAAAGACTTGTCTCTAATTTTTTTCTCTTTACAAGATCTACCAGATCTATCTACACCAGATCTAATTTCGAACTTCTCGTTGTACTGATTTCTGCAATCAAACATGTCCTTCACTATCTATGATCTATTTCCCACAATTCTTCCACGTACACACTTTTATAGTGAGACATATTTTTCTATATCTGTAATAGATCTCTCTCCGAACACGCCTCCCTAAACAGACTGTTACACCGGCTCATTTCCTTTTCTGTCTACGCTAAATCTCAATATTGATCCACCAATTTCTTTTATATCAGCCACATTGACTCAAATACTTCTCCTCAAGCTTCAGCTGCAATAGTTTCTTTTCATAAAACGGTGCCAGTGTCATCTTTATGCTTACCCCCATCTGATTTTGTCAGTCGATGAGAGCTGGTCAGCCTGAGTGATGAATTTCCATGTCCTTTCCTGCTGTTGGGTGATTTAAAGGGACATAATCCTCTTTGGGGTAGGCTAGCGTATATACCTCACCAAAGGTCTCCATCTTGAAGATTCTTTTTTTTTCTTTTCCAGAGCTGGATCTGTGTTGTCTGAATGATGGGTCCCCTACATACCTCCATTCTTCTTCAGGTACAGTTCCGTGTTTAAGATTTGTGATCCGTCGCTGGTCCTGTACTATGATCGGTTTACTCAGGACGGTTTGCAGCGAAGTGGCCACTTTCATGTGGTGTGTGT
>CM031597.1:137209835-137236752 GCA_018398815.1 Conus ventricosus | reverse complement strand
GTGTGGGTGTTGTTGTTCTTCGATTTAACGTCTTTTCACTTTAAAGTGATATTAGACAGGAAGTGAGCGTTTACTTGTATATGTGTATGAGTTTGTAGCATGCATGCGTGCTTGCGTGTGGTGTGTGTGTGTGTGTGTGTGTGTGTGTGTGTGTGTGTGTGTGTGTGTGTGTGTGCATGTGTGTGTGTGCGCGCGTGTGTGTGCGCACTTGTGTATGTGCGCCTGTGTGTGTTAAATATTAGTGGAAATACTACATAAGAACAATCCTTAGCAAAAAGCAACATTAACAAATCAAACTGCAACAGTCAAAACAAAACAGTCTAAAATATGCAGAAATCATAAAAACGAGCTGACTGGACTTATCATTAAGTTCTGAACAAAGTTCAAAAGAAATACAGGTTCTTGGAAAATGCATTTAGATTCATCTTTTCTGAATTTTGATAGAGCTGATTCAAAATATGGACAAAAGTACAAAATATGTGTTGTTGTACAACTATCAACAGCCCCGCATACACATTGAATGTTTTTTTTGAACTTGGTTTTGAAAAGGTTTAACCTAAGTCTTAAAACAGTGAAACTTTTTTTTTGCGGATTTTGGTTTTATTGACATTTTTTTGATAAAAGTATAACCCATTAATAAAATTTTTTTTTAAAAAATTTGTGATCGAGCGTTTTAGACACACTTTATGAAGAGTTGGGTTTTATTTTTTTTGGGGAGGCATGTGTCTTTTTATTTTTTTCAAAATTTTTCAAAAGAAATTTTTTGTAATGAGGTAGCCTCTTGTAAACTTAAAGAATGGAATATCCTTGGTTTTAAAGGATTTTTTGCACCTCCCCGAGCAGTACGATCAGCCCATTCATTTCCAGATATTGAACAGGGAAAGGATCCAACAAAATCAACTGCGTCCCCCTTATTAAGAACAGAAAAAGTAATTAATTTCTGTGCGATCTCAGCCCTTTTTCGGTTTGTTGACCCAAAAAATTGGAGAACGTTTTAGATCTACTAAAGAGTGCCCCTAAAAATTTAAATGGTGTAAAATGACAAAAGAAACCTTAAAATTGCATTAATTCAGCGGGAAAAAATGGAGAAGTCCTTACCAAGGTAAAAAGATTCTCAATTTTTAAGGGGGTGACAAAACCAACCCTGCCTGTTTGTCTAATAAAGAACCATCGTGAAGATTTTTAGAATTGGGATAAAAATCATTCATAGGGATCTACTTCATATGCAAAAAATTTGGGTTTAAATTTTTGGAAAATTGTGTATAGTTATAATCAAACTTTGCCTTAAAAAGCCCCCCATTTGGGGAGGGATTTTTGGAAAACCCCAAAGTTATTTCTTTTGATTAGGTTTAATTTTGTCAAGGGGGTTTTTTAGAAAAAAATGCAAGAATATTTTTATTAGATGGGATTCGTTTTGCCCCTTGGGGAAAAGAATAGGGACTAATTTAAGTTCCTTTTGGTTTGAATTTTAAAATGGTAGGCATTTAAAATGTATTTAGCACAGGCAATTTTCGCTGATCATAAGAGCAAAAACCCTCTTCAGTAAGTCCTATGGGGAACCATGAAAGGAACCCCAAGGGTATTCTTACTTTACAATTAGCTCCGCAGTTTTTTAATAATATTTTGGGACACTAAAAGATCCTCTTGTGCATACGACAATTTAGATCAAACTAAGCAGAGGACAAATGAATTAATGTATTCGTGTCTTGACCCCAGCTTTGTTTGCTTATGACTTTTAGAAGGTTCAATGATTTCTTGTTGATTTTAGCTTTCAAAATGCGGTTCCCAAGACAGCTTGACGTAATATAAACCCCAAGGAAAATTTAATATTTAAAAGCGTATTTAAGTGTGTGTTTTTTAAATTTAAATTTGGAGCATTGGAAACATATCCACTTGCATAAATAGCACATGTGGATTTTTGGGTGATAAGCAAAAACCATTTCAAAATATACTAGCGAATTATCTAACTATTGATAGCTCTTTTTATAAAATTTATGGACCATTTTGATTTTTTTTTTAAAAGAAATTCATCCCAACAGATATCACGGCATACAAATGATTACTTTTTTTGGGGAAATGATTTTGGAAAACGTAAGTTGGGATTTAAATAGAATGGAGAATTACAGAGCTTGGGGATACCCAATCGGTCTTTTAGTGAAAAAAAAGGCCCTTTTTTTGGGAACTTCTGTTGCCAAGAATGTTTTAAAACATATTATATACCGAAACCCAACCGTTTTTAACTTGTTAGTAATCTTTCATCCAAACCTGTCGTAGCCTTTTTTATATAAAAAGAATGGGGCAAGAACTTTTTGGTTTTTTGGAAAAATTGTTGTTTGATTTGAGTTGTTAATTTCACTAAATGTAAATGGTTGATCTCCCTTTTTCTAAAGCCCCTTTGGGTTTACGGGGGAAAATCCCACTTTTTCGCAATGAAAGACAATCGTTTAAAAAACAATTTGCCCATTAATTGAACGGAAGTCAGAGAAAAAGGTCTATAAATTTACATCTGTACTGGTTTCCCCTGCTTTAAAAAGGGGGACTATAATTGAATCTCTCCAATGGATGGGAGTTACCTTCAACCACCTTTCAAAAATTCCGTGTAAAAAAACAAAAGTTTCTGGAAGATTTTTTATCAATCATTGGGAAAATGGCCCCGACAACAAAGTTTTCTTGGTTTTGGGTAATGAAAGATACAGACAGTAATTTTTAAAAAAATGATTCAGCATTCAAGTTGACATTATTTTTCTCGGGTCTCGATATGTATTTTGTGATTGATTTTCCCTCAAAGTTCTGATTTGTTGATAGACTATTTTAAACTATTCTTTCAAAGGTGTCAGCAAATGCCTCAGCTTTTTGTTTCTGAAGGAATTTTTATCCCTAAATAACTGGATATTTTGGTAGAGAAAATCATTTTTTTTTCATGGATCTTTTCCAAATTTTATTTTTCTTTTTGGTCACTTTTTTAAAAACAAAAAGTTGCCAATAGTGCTTTTAGCACTTTTATAAATTGTTTCTTTGGTTTTTAGAGATTTGCAGGAACCCCGCCTTTCCTTTTTTAACTTTAGCATCGATTTTTAAAGGGTTTCTTTTTTTTGTCTACGCATTTTCATAGTCGCCACCATACTATACCAAAGTGTTTCGAAGAGTTTGACACATTTAATTTTTGGGGAAATTTCTTTTTCCCGCAGCTTTTAAACCGCCTCTGTAAAATGAGTAACATAGATCAAGTCTGTTTATCAAAAGAAATGCATCGTAAACCTTAGAACAGATTAAAAATTTTGGGCCCCGTCAGCCGTTTATAATCAAATTTAGGATTTTTTCCTTCCATGGTTAAATTAAATCCTCTAAAAAAAAGGAAAAAAGGAAAATGATCCTTCCCAAAGTGTTTCGTGTAAATTTCCACTGCAACTAGGAAAATAACTTTGGAGAATTAGGTCAGATCAATTGTGAGGTTTGTGGCTGGGAACAGGGGGGTCTTGTGACACTTCCGTCATTTAAAAAAAAAAGGGAGAAACTGAAAAATTTTCCACCAAGCGATTTGAGGTTACTTTTGACTCAAGACAGATACCCAAAAAAGGGGCTGTTCATTAAAATCCCCCCTATTAAACCATTATCTTTTGTAGTATTTAACGAAACTAGCCCGTCGAATGCAATCAAAAAACCTTTTGGGGAAAACACTGAAACGAAATTTAAAAATAGCGTTTGTCGAAACGGCCACGCTGCACAAGAAAAAAAATTTGTTGTGTCATTGACGGGGATTTGGGTTGGGTGGTAAAATAATTGGGCATTAAAAGTAAAAGGCCCCAGGGGTTTTCAAGACAAACATTTTCGGCCCCCTGTGGGTAGAAGAAATGTTTGAAGTGGCGTCCTTTTTTGCACATTCAGAGATGAAAGGGTGATGACCATATAGGTTTTCTCAAGTGTTTTGAAGGTTATTTTTTGTAGTGATTGAACCAATTCCAGTGTGGATCTCAAATTTTTTCTTTTTTACCTCAAAAAATTTAAAGAATAAAATAAGAAACAGAGAAATTCAAAAAAGCAAAGCAAAGTAAAGCCCTTAAAAGAAAAATACACTTTGCAAACACCAAAAAATGAAAATTTAGTATGGGAATACTAAAATCTTCAACTGTAAGATAATTGTGGTGTGGTGTGTGGTGTGTGTTTTTGTGTGTGTGGTGTGTGGTGTGGAAAAGCTCCTTTGTTTGTAGATGATCACCACCAGGGCCCCCACCCCCCCCCCAAAAATCGCTTAACTTTTTTAAAAAACCCTTAATCCCCTTACTTTTTTTTACTTTTTTTAAATAAATTTTTTTATTATTATTTTATTATTAAATTTTTTATTATTTTATTATTATTTATTATATTCTATTTTTATTGCAATACAAGCCCCCAAGGGTGCACTTTTCCCAAAATTTTCAAAACGTTCACTGGACCTTCTTTTGAAATGCCCAAGAAAATCAAGAAAAGTTTTTCAAGTCCGCTCCTGCAAAATTTCCCTTTACATTGCTTTCAAATGTGTAAAAAAAGGGCTGGCGACTTTACCAACACACGCAACCAAAAACATCATGCTTTTAACTGCCCAAAAGAAAAGAGCTCAATATGCGTCTCCCGACCATCAGCTGGGAAACCCGTAACACTCGAACTAAAACAAACCCCCTTTTAAAGGAATAAAGTCAGTTTTGGAAAACGTTGCCCAAAATGATTCAGAAATATCCCCGACAAAGTCTGGAAAATTGCAAAAAATCAAAGCGAAAACCACCAACTTTCCCTTTATCACTCGATCACACGACACCTGATTACACTGCATTGCCCAAAATCTGGCCCCGTATGAACAAAAATCACGTTTCACAACAAGTATTTGCTTTTTTTGAGAAACACCCCAATTGAAAAGGGAAAAAAAAAAACTCTTTACTTTTTTTTTTCATCATATGAAGTCTACGCCCCCCCCCTTTTGGGGAAAACCCTCTCATTCCTATTCCTAAACCCGAAAGACTTTTTAAAAGCCCCTTTGAATTATCACCCCGTAGCTCCGAGCTGCCGGGAACTTCCCTCTGAAGGGGGAAAAAGGAAAACTGTGGTCTTTTGCCCAAGAACTAGATGCTAGGGGGGCCACTTGGTTCACCATTTTGTCAGTCTTGAAACCACACCGGCAACGCTTTCCTAAAAAAACCCAACATGGGTTTCTTCGTTTTTACCGGATAAGGCTTTGACACCCAAGGAAAAACTGGAAAACCCCCCCCCCCCCCCCCCCCCCCGGCCCCCTCTTTTTAGGGATTTTAATCTGGGGCGGGACAGTGTTTGCTAATGGCCCCAAAACTGAACACTTCCACACCACCTGCCAGAAGATTTTACAACGGCAGGACGAACCAAGCACGGGGGCTTTACCAAGCGGACTTTCCCAGCATCCACCCATCCTGATGCTGTTTCGTCCCAAAGGGGAGGTCATGTAGCATCCACACCATTTCCCGATGCTGTTTCAGCTCAAGGAAGGTCATGTGAACCACACCAAAACCCGATGCGTCTCGCTCCAATGGGCAGTCATGTAGCATCCCCACATCCTGAGCTGTCTCAGTCCCAATGGGAGGGCATTTTCATCCACACCGTCTGAGCGTCTCAGCTCCAAGGGCAGGTCGTGCATCCACCCTCCTGAGCGCTCAGCTCCCAAGGGCGGTATGTAGCACCCACCGTCCTGACGTCCGTCCAAAGGGGAGGGCATGACCCCCAGCCTGACCACCTGTTTCCTTGACACTCTTCTACGGCGAGGCTGCATTAAGGAATGTTGCTTTTTGTCAGTACAGATCTTTCTCAAAACAAAGGAACAGTTGCTTTATGTCAGTACCACATCTTTCTCAAACTAAGGAACAAGTTGCTTTACTCTGTCAGTACATTCTTTCTCAAAACCAAGGAACAGTTGCTTGTCTGTCAGTACCAGGTCTTTCTCAAAACAAAGACACCTCAAAATGAAGGACTTTTTAAATACTTTTTTTTCTGTGTTTATTTCAGATCAATTCTAATTTATAACAACTCTCCCTCTGTAAAGACTTTTAACTGGGGGCATTTTTTTTTTTTGTTATATCATTCTATTTATTTTCTTATAGAAAGAAAGAAGGCGAATCTCCCTCTCTGATAGAAGTTTTTCTGGGACGTTCCCTCTCTGTCTTTTGTAAATCGATTGATCACTAAATTCCCTCCTCATTGACTGTTTCTGACAAGTTGTTTTCCCTTCTAAGTCTGCCAGTTTTACAAGGTGTGTTAGTGACTCCCTCCATTGCACTGATCTACTGTTGTAGGAGTTCCGGAGATGGTAATCATGACCCATGTGCAGATGTTGGCAAAATTAGGGACCCACTCGATTTGTGTCAAACTGGGCCATGGAGGCAGGTGCAGGCTGCATTTTCGCAAAATGTTGTTTATAAACGAGTTTGATTGCTTAAAGATTTTCTACGTATGGTAGTGGGGCTTGCTAGCTTTCCCTGAGTACTTGCGATGTTTTTTTGAGTTGCAACAAACATTACTAATGTTGTATTTTTAGCAGCTGTTTGCTTAAAAAAAAATTCTTTGCTTTTTAAATGCCAGTCAAATTTGCTGATGGGTATTTTCTTCTATCGCATTTATTCGCAGTCTGACACTTTTAAAGGAATCAAGTGTCTCGAATTTATCTTTAACTTTTGGTTAGTTTGGATACAGTAACCCAAATAGTATCCCAGTTTACATTTCGTGGTTCATAGATCATGAGATATCGATCACCGAAGTTCGCAATTCGCACCTGGTATTTGTGCAGAAACGATAAACATACACGAAAAATTGATTTATAGTTAGCGTCCCTTTCTTTTGTGACGTAGATATGGTGACCTCTTCTTCTAAGTAAGATGGCCGAGTTTGTGCATGTCATGTGAAAGACAGTGATTACGTCCCTTCTGCGTCAGATACTAACGACAGTGCATCTATGAAGGACCAGTTGGTCTTTGTAGGGGGGGGGGCCATACCATTCGATCCTGACGCAAGACGAGTCCACGGATCTGCACGTCATCAGACTACGACCGTACTTGCCAGCAGCGATCGTGAAGTTCGATTGAATTCAAGTTCTTGGTAAGGTTAAAGTTGTCAGTTGTACTAGTTTGTTTGTTTGCTTGTTGAAGAATGGTTAGTATATCTTGATATTTTGCGTATATATAGCCGAGAGATTTTGTGCATTTCTAAATCTCTTGATCAGGACTTTTGTTGACACATCGTTTGATTTGCCGCAACTTTCTTGGGCCCAGTGTGGACTGTGTAGTAGTAGTTGTAGTAAGCGGAAGGCTGTTTTACGTTAGCCTAGGCATCGCGGCCTTTCTTGTATCCCCATCAAAGTTATTGTTTTGTATTCTGAATTGGTTTGTTGCGCTACGCGCATATTGGTTTTATTGATCAAATTCAAATAACCTATTTTGTGAATTTATGATCTTGCATCAAGGTGTTTTTTAAATGTGTTAGTAAGATTGTGCAAAACTTGATGTTAGTTGGTGATAATTTCCAAAGATGTGTTATTCTTTTTCCAATAAACCATTTTTTGTTTTTTAGTCTGACAGTGTTAAATGATGATTTTCCCATCTGGCTTCCTGTGTAACCTAATCTGTATATAATTTGTAATATTCTTTATTTGTACATCACACCTATTCATTAATATTTGTAGTCCTCGATCAAGATCACCGCGGATACGTCTACTTTTAATGAGTGTTAGGTTAAGTTCTTAGCCGTTGTATCTTAATTATACTTTTGCCATTCCCGTAGTAGCTTGTGGCCCTTCTTTTGTTCTTTCTCAATCTGCCTTTGACGCTTTTGAGTAAGGGTTACCTTTATGATTTTTCCATATTTTCTAAGTGCGGTCTTCTTCTTATTCGTCCTCTATCTCCGGTTCACTCAAAATACGAGTAGGTCACCAGCGCGCATAAACGTTTAGGTCACCAGGTCGTACCAGTCTTTTGTTACAAATTTCTATATTATATCTTTTTTCAAGTTTGTGTAAGTTCTCTTTTTTAGTCCTTTTCATTTGGTTTGCTTTATTGTTGTATTTTATTGATATGTACATCGATGATAGAATTGTAGTGGGTGTCTATAAATAACACGATGATCTTTTTCTTACATCACTCACATTTATTTAATTTTCTTGTCCATATTTAACTTCATATATTTCTTTTTGTTTTACCAAGTGCTTAACACTACATTTGGATACGTTTGTAAGATATGTTCCATTCATTAGACCATTCTTGGAAATTTGAGTATACATCCTTTGTATTTTTGTTGATTGGTAGAATTTCCATAGTTTCGTTTTGTGTATGCAAAAATCTTTTCAATTTCTTTGGAAAGATTCTGGAAGATCGTTTATGAATATGGTGAAAATGTTATGGTCTAGGACTTTGCTTGAGGTATACAATTAGTACATCGATCTTTGTGGAAGTGGCGTAATTGATCCTTACTTTTTGTGTTGGTCCTGACGGGAACAGTGTATAATTAAGCCCTATTTTCAATTCAGGTGCTAATGTGGAACTGCCTCCTGTTATGGGCTCGCTGATAGGATTGCCTGTGCTGCGCCAGAGGTGGAGGAGATGGCAGCTGTCCGGCAGAAATTCCAGGCTGCAAATGCATCAGCATCATCCGGGGTTCCAAACTGTGTGCTTGATGTGTATGTGCTGAGGTGTTGAAGCATTACTCACTGTTTCGCACAGCAGTTACAGAGTAAACATTCTATATGGAATACAATAAGAGCAGGTTTTATTTTCCCAATAACTTGAACAAGAGAATATTCATCATGTACCCTGTGCTTTGGGCTGTCGACTTCGATACATTCTCATTCATTTTGTGAAATAACGCATTGTCATAAACGTTTTGCATGGGACAGTCTGTATGTGACCGTTATGCGGCCGACATCGTCAGTAGTACCTGGGTTTATGTGGTCCTAAACTTATTTAAAAACATTAGTAAAAGTGTAGAAGAGCCTCCCCACTTCAATTTCTCGCTTCTTTCTTTTTTGTTTTCTTGTTCCAAAAATAGCCCTTTTCAGTTATAGAGGGTTTCAGTTTTCATCTTTTCGTAGATTTGCAGTTTTTTTTGGTCCTGGTACGGAGAAGATAATTCATCTTGATTAATATGGGGATAAGGTGGGCGACACGGAATGAGGACTAGTATCAGACTGTCAGGGTGTGGCCTCAGCTCTATATGGGTAATGGGGGAGTATGTGGAAGTAATCGATGTTTCTGATGCTGTGTGAATTATCATTCAACTACATTTTTTTTTAGCTGAAAATGGTAGATGAAACACAGCTCTTTCTTCACTGAAAAAGCAATTTATTGAAAAAACTGGAAAAGAGCGAGATAACAAGAAGGGGGGGAGGATGGAAAGGGGGGGGGGGGGGGGGTTTATGGTTATGTATTAAGTACAATTTTGCCAAACATTATTATCAGTCATTTCAGTAACATAACTAAATATAAATTGAATGTGTAGTTGCCATTTCCGTTTATTTTTAGATTCCTGTGCTTTGCTATGGACATGATTACACTGGCATCACTGGTCCACTACAAAAGACTACTAGTCAAGATTACAATTTCTGTTGATATTAAATCATCATGCTACAGCGCAAAACAGTATTTGCATGTCGAGGAGATTGGTTGGGAATGCACATTTGTGTCTTACATGGTTTATTTCACCCTTGGGTCCAATCTTCACTCTCTCTCACAGGTGTTCAATCTCTAGTGAATGCCCCTTCCCTCCTACCTGTCCTGTGGAAGATGTAAGATAAGATCATGCATTGTGGATGTGGCCAGTTAGGAAATCTGGTTTCTGTTTGTAACAGAGCTGCTGTGGAACTGTGAACACTTGGTGCAAGGATTTTTGGGGAGGAAAAAAATGAAGAAAGTGTTGTGAAACGGGCTTGGGGGTGGGCCAGGCAGACAGTCACCTGCCTGCACCCACCCCCAAGCACGTTCATCACTGTGAAAAATTGATTCCTGCTTTCTGCAGACATGGGGACATGTGTCCCATGAAGTGTGAAATCTGTCTGAAGCACTGCTTACCAATATGGTAAGTTTTACATCTTTCTAGTTCAGGACTTGAAAAAAAAAAGGACACCTTTTAAATCACAATGATCCTCTCCCTTTAATGTAGAAACTACTAATTTTTTATTATGGGTTAAAGGTCTATAAGGAGGGTCTTTCTAACTATATATGATGCGGTTTGTATTTGTAATTTTACAGAAAATAGCATTAGCAGCTTATAGAATCTCAGTGTAAAGCACTTAAAATGGGGGAAATGTTGTCTTCTTACTGTTTAGGGATCAAGGAAAGTCTTATTACTTTATGGGAGGTTCCATGTTGTATTGCCTGTCATTCTGCTTGAAATTCATATATAGTGTCTTGAAACCCGTTAACATGTCACATGATAATATGGCAGAAAGAATCTGTATCCTAACAGCAAGTTTGTGTGGGGAAAGGAAAAAAAAAAGATGTCTTTCACGTTTTTTCTGTTTTTAAATACGGTGGTTGTTGGTGGCTTCTATAGAAAAAATAATTATAACATTTTTTAATTTTATTTGTACTAATTCTACTCCGTTTGTCTTGTGGGCAGGGCTACGATTTACATCAGCATATTCGGCAACCTGACTCGATTTGTTGTGGGGCTCCGGAAAGGTCATTCGGGGAGTGCTGCACATCATGTGCTGTCGTGAATAAATCCAGGGAGTGATACCTTTCCGTGTGCTGGAACGGCAGATTACCTCGGCTACTTGGAACCAGAGTGACAAGATTCGCAAGGCCCCTTGAAATGAAACTTGTCCAAACAGTGCTTGAAACCCCTTTTTAGTTTGAGTAGTTTGTGCCCTGCCTTTGTTTCTGGAGTGATGTTGTTGATATAATTATTAGTATTGTGCTTAACAATGTTAAGGTCAAGCATTTTCTTTGTGTCGGTATTATTTCTTTTCAATTCATTTCATACGAGTCATGCTGGATAATATTTTGAGTAATACTTAAGTATTCCACGCGCATTACACATTGGTTTGAACACGGCCACAATTTCAATTTCATCCTCAATCCATTCACTTTGACAGCATTTCCTAATATATAGCCAAAACTAGGTTCCTTTCACTGTTTCCAGTGCCAGTCTCTTCTTGTTAGTAGAGAGCGGTGACTGCTGAAAGGCATCCTCTTTGTTGGTTTTTGTGCGGATGCACCATAAGAGGGTGTGGAATCGCTTGCTGCTGATGTTGTACAAGCACCCTCTGTTCCATGTCGGTCAGGATTGCATCTTGAGCCAAACGGATCACTCGGGGCACTAGTCTCTGGACATTATTAGTGGCATTGAAAGCTATTTTGGTTGATGCTTTTCTGAAAAATGTTGAACAAAATGCAGTAGACTTGTACAGTAGTTTTTTTTTAGATATCAAAATTCCTAAAAAATATTCCAAAATTGTGGTCTTGTAGGGATTTGATCCTATTAGGAGTGTTACTTTTTAGGAGGGAACGTCTGCTAGGACGTTCGTCTTGATAGGGAGGTAGTTTTATATTGGGGATTCATCTCACGCGCCGCTCATACTGAAGCGCCCATTATAGTGATACTGAGTGCTTTTGCTCGTTATCATTACTTTTGGCTTCCACAGCATGGCTTTGGTGTTTGGTTTGTTTACATTATATTTTGGCCCTTTACACATGTAAACATTATGATTATTACTGTGGTTATCCCCCCACACCCAACCCGTTAAAAACCTTATAAAAATCGCCAGAATTAGTTCTATCTCGGGAGGGGTCTGGGGGTGGGGGGGTGGGGTTGGTGGATTTTTTAATACATTCAAAAGGCAATTCTATCATGGAAGTTTGGTCTTTTGAGGGAGGGAGGGAGTCATTATAATGGGTCTTATTTGGGGGGCACCTTTATATAAGCAATTGTGTTCATCTCATTGTCAGAATATGAAGAAGGTGGACATTTACTTTACAATATGTGCATGGACTCCTTAATTCTTGGACTACAAACCTCCCTTCTAGCTTTCCTGAGGAGGGACATTGTAGCGTAGTTGTCATCCTTCCTTTGTGCTGAGGTAGGTTTGCATGTTTTTATTGGAAGTTGATATGCGGGCCTGTATGTTCTGTAAATGGTTTAAAAGGATATTTGTGCTTAAGATATTTTATAGTTTTTAGGCATTAAAAAAGAAAAAGGTATTGTTTACAGTACACAGACTGACACAAATTTTGTTATGCTGACCTGATATTTTTTCTGCCTTGGGGGAAAAAGGACAGAGATTGAGAATATCAAAAATGCTAATCGTAGCAAGAGGGTGGGTACTAAGCTCACTTCATAATAAATTGGCATCGATCGCCATCATGACAGTGCCATGTTTCCTAAAAGATTGATGACAAATGAACACATTTAATGGATTCGTCCATATCGCTGATATTTTCTTTGGGACATTTATTATCATTTGGAAAACTTTGTCATTTCCTGTGGGTGTGAAATAGCGGAAATTTTCAAGCTGGTTTGGTCAGACTTGGTGATTTAAAAAAATAATAAGGATAAGGGAAGAGACATTTTACCAAATCAAATCCTTTTTTGTAACTGGTTACCATAACCTTTTCTTTTTGGAAGGACTTGGGGGGGGGGGGGGGGGGGGGGGGGGGGGGGGGAGTAATTTCATGTAACAATTTAAAAAAATCTTTTACTTGTTTAAAAATCCTTACTTATTTTGGTATATTGTGTCATTTAATACTGGTTCCTTGTTACTTTTTATATAATAACTTGGCAGATCCACCACTCTGTGTGTCGTTCACACCTTCCCCCTGCTCACCTCCGTCCCTCCCCTGTTGTCAGTGCGTCTGGCCCTTCGTCCAAGGTTCTGACTTTGGTGTTTACAAAGCTGGGCGGGAGATACCGAGCGTCCAACAGAAAGTGTATGTGCTACTGTTGTGGCCAAATTCCCACCTCTATAATTGACCGCAGGAGGGGTCCAGACACACTGAAGACCCAAAGATGGGCACTCAACGTGCTCACTGACATAATGGTTATAGAGTGCCTTATAAACTATATATATTTGGTAAATATAGGTTAATTTTCCTGTGTCCATCACTTCATAGGAGGAATCCAATCATCTTCGGAGCAGTAGTGGTGAGCACAGAGTGAAAAGGCCGCTATGGCTCGCAGTTTTGAGGTACAGTGGTACAGATGTGGGGACATCTCGCAGCTTGTATGTAGATTGGGGTATCCCAGGTTTGTACCGACACTTTGCGGCCTGTAATAGAAAGGTTGTTGAGACTTTATCGAGTCTTCTTTCCGTTACTTATTTTTAAATCTTAAACGTGGGAAATATTAGCTGGTGTGTATAAATGTAAAATTAGCCTTGATTCGTATTTACTGTTTCTTTCTGTGGGGCAGGGAAGACGGGTTATTGATTGCCGAGTTATTTCCAGCTGCATGCAATTTAAAACTTGGAAAATAATGTTTTCTTTGTTTGTCCTTTCATGCTGCGAGATTCTGGAAACTTGTTATATATGTAACATTGCTTTTAAGTAAACTTAAAACAGTTCTGTTTACTCATATCTTTGCAAATTTTGTAATTTTTGTATCTAAAAGTATCGTAATATGAACAACAAAAATTCTACTTGAAGCCGACTCTGACCTACATCTGAATCCTTTTAGGGCCAAGTGATGTATTCCTGGAATTTTGAGATGTTTCTTTCTTAATGGTTGTCTGTGCCACTTTATCTTGATTTTTAGATTCTGGGTCATCTAACTGGAAGGAATTTACACAATAGCAGTTGCCCCTGGTTGTTTTAGGGGGCCCACATTCTCTAAAATACTCTTTAACGCCATCTTGGAACACAAACAAAAAGTTGGCGATTTTGAATGACTGTACACGAAATTGTGTTCTAAAAGAGTGTTTCATGATTGTATTTTTTATTGGCTTTGACATGTTTTCATTTGTCGTCTCAACTTTAATTCAGTAGAAAACATTCCTATGCAATTGTAAGCATTTGTTAGTTTCAAATCAATTAACACTTCCACATAATGTCATTATCATATCGCCTTCATAGTGCTTTGTTGACCAACTACCTAGCAGAGTCTGTGTCCATGCTTCTCTTCTCCACGGGGATGTATTCTTCATCATGATCATCAGCCTGCTCACAGCACTCGTTGTCTTAGGTCCACTGGCTGGATCATTGGCGCTGGTTCTCATGGTCAGGGCTTCGTCTTGAATGTAGCTGGTGTCAGGTTCAGATAACTCTGAACTGACTGGCTGCACATCCTGGTACTGTTTACCTCTTTGTCAAGGTTTACGCTGCACACCTAGATTTTTATAGTGCACTGTGAAAGCATTGTTGAATTTAGTAAAAAATAAAAATAAAGTAGGAATACCCAATATGGTGTTTCAGAGTATTAAAAATGTCTTTAGGTGCAGAATTTGTGATTAAAAAGTGGGTGGGGGGTGGGGGTGGGCGGCTTGCTCGAACTATGTCATAATGTTATTTACTGAGGGTAAAGAGAGTAAGCTGGCCACATTTTCTGTCATTCCTACACCTTAAAAAAATGCAAACATCAAAACAATAATCAATATGGGAGGATGAACAATCACAAGCATATGCAAGGTGTGACTATAACTCTGCCAAACACATTTCGTATAATGTCATCAGTGACCGGACCCAAGATTTCTTTGTTTCTGTTATTGTACGAAGTACAGGCTACTTTTTTGTCGCACCCCCCGATTTCACTCTAAATAAACAGACTGTTGTCTCTGTTTTGATATTTTATATTCCTTACTCTATTGTCAGTTCATAGATCTTTATAAGGACTCGGGGAATCTCAGTTAGGAGAAAAAAAGTAACGCCTTGCTGTTCCATATAATGTGGTACACTATTTACTTACCTTTAAAGGATAGGCATGGGTGATGAACCTAGAAACTCGTTGCTTCTGGTTGAGTCTGTTTTTACCTTAAAACTAACAAAGAAAAAAGTGGTTACTCACTGTATAAAGACCTTTTAAAAAATAAAACAATTCCTTTTTCTTTTCTTTTTAGCCATTTACTTACACAAAGGACCATGTCTTGTAATCTTTTTTCTTGTATATGATATAACATGCATAATTGTATTTGCACACACACACGCGTTCAGTAAGGCTGTAAAATATAAGCCCACATACGGTAAGTATCATTATTAGGTATTCTTGTGCAATACTTACTAATGATATTGGACATTCTGGCACTTCATCTTCATAAACATAGATAGCATTATTTGCCGCACATTCATATGATAAACACAGTAGTGGCGTTACACCCTAGGTAGGGCACTCAGAAGGGCATACCACTTTTCTGCTAGAAAAAATTGCTGCTAAGAGCTGTTATATATGGTTAAATTCACTGTTAAATCTATCTCAAAGGGAGGCTTCTTTTGCATTTTATATCCATACTATTTGTTCAGCTTTATGCGGGCTTAGCCCCCCACACCCCCCACCCCCCCCTTTTGGGCATCGATCCCTTTTTGTTGGATTGCTAAGCACTGCCAATAATGTCAGCATTACAATGAAAAATTAAATACAAATACCCCCCCCCCTCATCCCATTAAAACTCACATGAACAGTGAAGTGCTGATGATGGATAAGTGAAAAATGACAAACTGTCCTGACTACAGAGAAATGGCTGTTGCCCTGTTTTTGCAGAAATCATTACATTCCAGAATAAGCTTGCCATATATTAAAAGTAATCAGACATTTCTCCTGGACTGACAGGCCAAATGAGATGTTTTAATCCAGCTGTGCGATGATCTTTGAACTAGTGTCTGGGTTAATCCACTGCACAGATATACTGAATACTAGTCACTTTCTTTTAAGTTTTTCATACTTTTGTTCAAAAAGCTAAGATTGCATGATTGAGGGAAAACCCTTGCTCTAAATGAAAATAAATCTCATTTAACTACATGAACTTAAAAAATCAAAGATACATTCTATTACATGTCCCTATTTGCAACACACAGACTGTTAATGAATATATTTACTGGGTTCGTAAAGCAGCTGTTGGTCTGGACGCCTGCATCTCAGTTGTAAATGTGCTGTTCGCAATCACGTGTATATCAGCTGCAGTCTGCAAGTTCTTTTGTCGATCAGGAGGAGGACGGGCAGTCAGCTCACAAATGTCCTGTTGCAAAAACTTCTGCCTTTACCCTGTGCACATGCACGCAGGCTGAATTAACTTTCTCATGGCACTAGCCACATACATGCATACCACACACAACCTCCCCCAAATTGTGCTAGCTCTCGAATCGAAAAAAATGCCTTTGATAATCTTGCTTTCCCTCCCTTCTTACCCGCTAACTAGAAAACGTATGCCTTGGTGAGGTGGCAGAAATTGTTGTTGCTTCCCCCTTACCTTCCCCCCTCACTTTCCTGTAACCTTTCGGTAGCTAAAAGATGTACAATATTATACACAACACTTAAACAACACAAACAACACACAGGAGTTTGTCACTGAATGTGATTTCCGCTGATAATGTGTTGACCCAAAAATGTTTCGTACCATGTACTTACTATAATCAGGTACATGATTCCATCTCTTATCTAGTATGCTAAAACATTGAGGGTATGGGAGTACAGATGTTAACAAGATTTAACAAAGTATTTTTTTTTTATTATCTTTATGTTGTCTGTACTGTAGCAATGCAGGCCATAGCCAACCCGGTGGGGTCTCACAGAAATTAGACAGCGAAACTGTTGTACTGTGTTGTAAGGGCTATGTAAAGAAGTGCTAGGTGTGCCCAAAGTTTAGACTAGTCCTATTTCCTGATTGTCTATGAACAGCATCAGGCCCAGCGGCCTATATTTTGCCAAGCAACTTTGTACTAAAGCTATTCTTATATGATTACTATATGGGGGCCGACTTAAGTAATACCTATATCTTACCCTTTGGCCGCTCCATTTTTGCATAGGCCTCGCACCTGACTTCACTCCTGGTATATGGAGGCAAACTGATGACAGCACAGGACGTCGTGATCTGTTGTACTGTTTGGCCTGAGTGGAGGCACTGTGTCGTAATTGTGGTTGTGCTCTCGGTGCTCATGCTGTTGGCTGTGGTCACCACACAATGGTTGTTGATGGTTGGCCTGAGCCAGAAATCAGAGCTGCCATTTGTTTTTGTTTGATGCCCAGCTTCGTTTGATCTTAGGATCATTGGGTAACATTTCCGATTTTGAATGTTTTCTCAAATGAAAGAATACGAATTGGGCGTCCACAACTTAGATCAAAATATTTCCGATGGTGTCTGGACGAACCTTACCCACTGTCTCTTGATCGCCTCGTCGCTTCTGGGATACCGTGCAAACTGTAAGCCTGACTGTGCGAATGTTGCATTCAGCTACACAACATGTACCCCCCTGTTCGCTTTTTCTTCTTTGGAACGTTTTCTGAACTGAGAGAGGTGTACGAATGATCGTTATGTGCCATGGTAAGAACTAAACTGGTTTCTTCGCGCTTTCTCAGCAGATGTTCCTGCGGGACTTCCAATAACGATGTCACTTCCGGTTTTCAGTGCTCGGGATAGTTTCTCAGGTGTATTAAAAAGAGTTTTTATTAAAATAAAAACATTTACGATTGTGTATGGCAGATTTTCTTCCCATGTGTTTAGTTGTTGATACAAACTGAATATTTTACAGCAATAAAAATTTTTGTCTCTTGTAGTCCTTTAAAAAGAAAAGTTCTGCGTTAGATTTGAGATCTAGTTCGCAGATGGGCATTTTTAAATGGATGAATTCAGATCTGTGACCTACAATTAGTTTTAAATGTCAAAGAAATCGTTGTATGCTTTGTTGTACACTCAGATGATGTCGTCTGGTGCTGTGAAGAGAACATCATGTTGCCGCCAATATGTGGGCAGAATGTAGGACATTTTAATATCAACATGTGTGTATACACATAGTGTGATTCTCTTCTTGGAAAGAAAAGTTACTGCACACCATAAATGTAATGCTCATGTGAAATGATATCTGAAATATATACATCAAAGATTAAAAACTTTAAATACCTTTGACATCATATCGACAAGTCCATTGAAACAATATGGTAAGTGCGCGCGCGCATGTGTGTGTGTGTGTGTGGTGTGTGTGTGTGTGTGTGTGTGTGCGTGCGTGCGTGCGTGCGTGCGTGCGTGCGTGCGTGCGTGCGTGCGTGTGTGTGTGTGTGTGGTGTGTGTGTGTGTGTGTGTGTGTGTGTGTGTGTGTGTGTGTGTGTGCGTACGTGTGTGTGGTGTGCTTTTTGCGCCTCTTTCTACTTATACGTTATCAGGGGGATGGTCTTTGACGTGTGAAAGGAAAATATAAAGGCCAGGCTTTAATAGTATATCATGTGTTGTGTGTGTGTGTGTGTGTGTGTGTGTGTGTGGTGTGTGTGTGTGTGTGAGTGTGCGTATGAGTGTGTGTATGAGTGTGTGTGTGTGTGGGTGTGTGTGTGTGGTGTGTGGTGTGTGTGTTGTGTGGGTGGGGAGGAGAAGAGGAGAGAGAGAGAGAAGAGAGAGAGAGAGGAGGTGTTGTGCTGTATGGTGTTTATGTGTGTGTGTGTGTGTGGTGAGGTGTGTGTGTGGGAGAGAGAGAGAGAGAAGAGAGAGAGAGAGGGGAGAGAGAGAGAGAGGGGAAAGAGAAAGAGAGAGAGAGAGGGAGTTTTGTGTGTGTGCGTGTGTGTGTGTGTGTGCGTGTGTGGTGTTGTGTGCATGTGTATGTGTGTGTCTGTGTGTCACGGCCCAAAATTCACCAACCGAAGTGTGGTCAGTCGTCGGCCACTCCAACTGGACATAAGTCCAAACTCAAACATTCTAGGCGTCAGAAAGACGGGGCCATAGGTCGGGTCCGGCCAATTAAGCATAGGGGAGGGGGGCTCCACAGAGACGTTCTGTCCCGCCAGACGACTAAGGCGGCTTTGAACCGACGCCTCGTGTCTGCCCAGACGGACCTCAGTGCCTGGGCCAGCCTTTATCCGGCCAATTTGTGGAACCAACGTCATTGTTAGTCGGACGTCGCAGGTTAAAGCAGGAAAGGGAGAGGGAGAAGGTAGTGTGTGGTGGGGGAAATCTAGCTAATCAATTAAATGACCAATTGACCACCACAGAGAGTAAGGTGTGTAGGCGTGACTGTCGTGATGTGAAATCCAATGGAATTAGAGGGAGATAAACTTCGGGGTATCGGCGGTAAAAATACTGACCAATGGTACTGGCCCTGGACACGGGGTTAGGCATAAAGGAATTGTGAGGAGAGAGAGGGGGGGAGGAAAAAAACGAACAGACAGAGAGAGAGAGAGGGAAGTTCGGGAGAGTAGGCTCTCGCCACAGGAAGGCAGGGAGATGAGAACGAACAAGACAGAGAGATGAGGGGGTTTTAGGTGTAGTCCTGCACGAGGGAAAAGGCAGAGAGATGAAGAGAGGAGAGAACGAGGGGAAGAACGAACAGAGAACAAGAGAGACAGAGAGAGGGGGAGGTTCTAGGTCTGCTTGAGAGAGAGGAGAGAGGATGAGGGAGGAGAAAGAGAACCAAGTTGAGAGATTAGCATGAGATAGTCGAAAGAGGAAGGACTGAGGAGAGATGTGGAGGAGAGAGAGAGTTGCTAATTAATGAGAAGAAAAGAAAGAAAAAAAAAAAAGAAAAGAAAAGCAACATGTCCATTTGATAAGAGCAGACTAGAAGAGAGAGAGGAGAGAGTGCAATGCGTTAATGCAGGAAGAAAGAAAGGAGAACAGATCGATGTTGATAGTAAACTGTTCTATCCTAAGGGGTTCGACCTCATCCCTGGCAGCGTCACTTCGCAAGCAGAACCACAGCCCAAACGCCAACAGTCTCACCTAAACCAGGCGCCATCAGACCAACACCAGTGCCGGCAGTTGTGTGTGTTGTGAAAGTGACAGAAAAAAGAAAAGAAAAGAAAAGAAAAGCCCAGTGATTGTAAATTAGTTAAGATCACCTGGCCAGGTAAAGTAGAAATCTGTTTATACCCGGGGTTAGTTAATGATGTTTAGATAAATGATTTTGTGAAGTTCAGGAAAGAGAGAATGTTTTATTTCATTTGATTCCATATGCATTGAGTTTCGTTCTATGATCTGTGTAGTAAAGTTATAGACTTTACTTGTGGTTTGATGTGACGAATGCATGATATATGAATGAGATTGTAAGCAAGCTGTGAGTGTGTTTGGGCTGTGCGCTAGTCTTCCTCCACTGGACATTACACCGAGGTTGACAATTTATTGGGGGAGCCTGCCAGGATATTCTGGCCCATTTATTATAATTGTTCAACTTCTCAAGAGGAAGCTGGGTGGGATTCAAGTAATTGTAATCCTAAGACAAGGGTTTTCTTACTGTATGTTCCCAAGATAGTTAATACTAGGCTTGGCATTGCTTCCAAGATATTAATACTAGGCTTGGCATTTCAGCCCCAGAGTACTCATTTCGCACAGATTGCCTAAAATTCGCTCTCATAGTTGGTCAGGCGCTGGGCGTCTTATAAAAACTAACTACGTTGTCCCAAGCTAATATTATCATTCATAGGATTGTGCTATTACGTCACTCGTGTCGGTAACCACCATTTTGGCTGTCGTAGTAATAAAATCTTGTTCAAAAAAAAAAAGAAAGAGATACAATGGCGGAAGAAAAGAACACCCCCTTTTGAACAACTTGTGAGCGTCGCTCGTGATTTAGGTTACTCGGGAGATGAGTTGCGAGCATTCGTTAAAACCAACAAAAGATGGAAAGAGATGAGCGAGCGGAAAGACGCCGTTTTCGCAGTAGAGACGCAGGAAACAAAAGAAAAAGGGGAAACGCAGGAAACAGAAAGAAGAAGCAGGAAACAGAAAGAATAAGGGAGGCGCAGGAAACAGAAAGAATGAAGCAGGAAACAGAAAAATTAAGGTTTCAGGCTAATGTAATCAGGCTAGGGAAACGCAGGAAACAGAAAGTTTAAAAGGGTTAAATTTGGGATTTAAGAGAAAGTGAGAATGCAGAGAGGGGCCACCGATGATGGTAGTTCACTTTCCATGACTCTGTGCGCAGCTATGCCCCCCGACCCAAGTTGCCAAAATTCTCGGAAGGGACCGATTCGATTGATGCATACATCAGTCTTTTCGAACGTTTGCGACCAGTCAGGGTTGGCCTCCAGAAGAGTGGGCAGTCATTTTGTCAGCGTTTATTGACTGGTAAGGCATTGCAGATTTTCACTGCGTTACCAGCAGAACAACAGTCTGATTTTGGTGCTGTAAAAGGAGTCTTTAATGAAGGGATTTGACCTCACAGAGGAAGGATTCAGAAAAAAATTTCTTTTCAGCTAGATTGCAAGCAGGGGAAAGTACACTCAGTTTGGTGAAACGTCTAGATCACTATTTTGAGAAATGGTTAGGGTTGAGTGGTACGAAGAAGGAGTTCGCCGAATTGAAAGAGCTAGTTATGAAAGAACGATTTTGTCAGGTTGTGGCCCTGAGTTAACTTACATTTGAAAGAGAGACAGCCAGGACAGCAGGAGAGTTGTTGAAGTTCGCAGAGGGAGTGTATAGAGAGGCACGTTTGGGCACTAAGGTGCGGGGAGAAACAGGTGCTAGGCACAGGTGAGAAGAGTGCAAGGAGACTAGGGGAGTTTCTGCAAAGTCTGCAAACCCAGTGGTGGGGCAAAAGGGAAGGGCAAAGGGCATTAGGTGTTTCATTTGTCACAAGAAGGGACATGTGGCGAGGGATTGTCGCATGAGGTTCCAGAAGGCAGCAGCCTTGCAAGAGGTGGATAAGGGTCGCCCAAGGGAAAGACCTGCAGTGGACAAAAGGGATTCAGTCGGAAGAGGGTGGAGTGCAGCTTATGGCTAGCACTGGACAGCAGTCAGTGTCAGGGAGGGAGGGCACTAGGCTGAGTGGTTCTTTTACCAGGGGAAGAAGGGGGATTGGCCAGCAGAGGGTGAAGTGTTACAGACACTGGTTGTTCATGCGGGGTAGAAACGAACAACGCTGGTCGTAAAGGGGATTTGACAGGGCAAATCCAGACCTGTACTCTAATCGAGGGCACTGTGAGGGATTTTTCCAGTTGCTAAGATAGAAGTACGTACCCTTATTATCAGGCGAGTTGCCTGCGTTGGTGATGGAGAAACCCCTTCACGATTGATTCATTGGAAATTTTCCCAGGTGCAAGGGATCCAGGGGATCCTGAGTTGTTGACTGCTACAGGGGCAGCAGTTCAAACACGGAGCAAGAAGGAGGAAAAGGTTGTTAAACCGTTAGTTGTTCCAGGAAGGAAGTCGGGCATAGAGTGTCGCCTGAGAGTTTAGGGGCAGCACAGGAACAAGACCTTCGCTCGTGAAGTCTTGGGAGTTGGCAAGAGGTGGAGAGAAACAGGAGGTTAGAGGAGGTGAGACAGAATTTCTTGTGAAAGGCGGGTTTGTTGTACCGAGTTTTCCCACCAAGGGGAAGACAGGTAAGGTGACCACTCAGTTAGAGGTACCAGCAGGTTATCGTGACACTGTCATGTCAGTGGGTCACGATCGTCATGGCGGGTCATCTCGGCACCAGCAAAACAGCGAACCGAGTCTTTGATGGGCTTTCATTGGCCCGGGCAATGGGAGACATAAAGCGGTTTTTTGCATGTCATGTGATGTGTGTCAAAGGTCAGCCACAAGAGGGGTGTAGGGAAGGCGCCTCTTAAACATCCCCTTTAATTGACACACCGTTCAGGAGAGTGGCTATTGATCCGATTGGCCCAACTCGCCCTGTTCCAAAGGTGGGCACAGGTATGAGACATGTAAGGTTGCAAAGGAAAGGTTGCAGAAGGCTAGGGTCGTGCAGAAGGAGCAATATGAGAAGGTGAGGAAGCAATCCCTCAAGGGGGGAGATCAAGTCCTGGTACTGCTTCCCCCGGGTCACAACAAGCTGCTGAGGCATTGGAAAGGACCATTTCACTATCACTGAAAAGGCCGATCGGGATTACCGAATTGATGTGAATGGGAAAAATAAAACTTTTCCATGCAAACTTTCTCCGCAAATATATTTAGCGTGAAGGGCTCAGGGAAAATAGGGCAGCAGCAATCATTGATGAGGTGAAAGAGACCCAGCAGAAGAAGGGGAGATTTTGTTGCCTAATTTCCAGGAGAAGAGTCATACAGGGGTGTGTCACGTATGAAGGGCTAGACAGTAGGAGTTCCTAGGTTTGTTGTCGGAGGCGACACAAAGCAGCCGGAAAGAGGAAAGGTTGGAGAAGATGAATGAATTCAGAGAGACAAAGACCAAAACAGAAGTCAGGAGTCTGCTAGGTTTTATTGGGTTCTATAGGGGTTTGTCCCAAACTTGCTGCAATCACGAGTCCTCTCAGTGAATTGGTCAAGGCAGGGAAACCGGCAGTGGTCGAGTGGTTTAGACGCTGCAGAGGCAAGCACTGCAGACGGTTTTTGGAAGACTAGGTTCCCGTCCCATCTTGAAGCTACCAGATATGTCCAAAACCATTTTTTGTTGCGGACAGATGCATCAGGTGGGGGATGGTGCAGTATTGTTACAGGAGCATGAAGGGGTCGAGTTTCCTGTGAGATATGCTAGCAGGAAGTTGACAAAGTGTGAAGAAGGGTACGCAACGGGGGAGAAGGAGTGTTTTAGCTGTCGTGTGGGCCGTGCAGAAGTTCCACAAATACTTGTATGGGAAAGATTTTGTGATAGAGACAGATCACCAACCACTCAATTCCTGCGGAGGCACAGCTGAAAACAGCAGGGTTCTGCGTTGGGCAATGGCACTGCAGCCCTACAGGTACCGAGTGCAGTACATCCCAGGTCGCAGAATGTCGGAGCTGACTATTTAAGCCGTTTTAGTCTAGCAAGCCCGCAACTCAGAGGAAGTCAGTCATATCCGGGGGGCTTTGTTGATAATATGTGTTGATGACAGTTATGTTGATTGGATATGGGTTCATTCCCATTGGCTATGGTTCATTTTTTTTTTTTGTGTGAGACTTGTTCATATTTTCCTTTTGAGACTTGTTCATGTGGATGTAGTTATGCTTGGAGCATACAGTCGCTTGTGTAGTGATGCATTATTTGCAAAAAGTTTAGGATGGAGATTCCCCAGTGAAGTGTCATGGATCGTGATCATATTATATTGTGCTTTTCATAAGAATTGTGAAGGGAAGATATGGCAAATCCTCAGGGGAGGGGAATTGCATAAGTGCGCACAGGGTCGTTATAAAATGAGTCGAAATAACGCAAGAGCGCCGGGCCAATGATAACTCATTGGAGTGGTATTCACTAATGATTATATTTTTATAACTTATAACCCTTGTTGTAAAGTATTTTTTTTTAAACTTTGCGCGGTAGCTTGTGTCAGCAAATTCGGTTGTTGTCTTTTTTGTACCGTTGTTTTGAGACAATGCGGTGCATAGTCTTTTTTCAAGGGGGAAATTGTCACGGTCAAAATTCAACACAACCGAAGTGTGGTCAGTCCCTCGGCCACTCCAACTGGACATAAGTCCAAAAATCAAACATTCTAGGGGGTCAGAAAGACGGGGCCAATGGGTCGGGTCCGGCCAATTAAGCAAAAGGGGGGAGGCTCCCAGAGACGTTTCTGTCCCGCCAGACGACAAGCGGCTTTGACCGACGCTCGATGTCTGCCCAGAAAGGACCTCAGTGCCTGGGCCGCCTTATCCGGCCAATTTGTGGAACCAACGTCATTGTTAGTCAGACGTCGCAGGTTAAAGCAGGAAAAAGGGGGAGGGAGAAGGTAGTGTGTGGTGGGGGTGAAATCTAGCTAATCAATTAAATGCCAATTGACCACCACAGAGAGTAAGGTGTGTAGGCGTGACTGTCGGATGTGAATATCCAATGGAATTAGAGGGAGAATAACTTCGGGTATCAGGCGGTAAAAATACTGACCAATTTGGGACTGGCCCTTGGAACGGGTTAGAGCATAAAGGAATGTGTGAGGGAGAGAGGGGGGGAGGAAAAAACGAACAGACAGAGAGAGAGAGAGGGGAAGTTCGGGAGAGTAGGCTCTCGCCTACAGGAAGGCAGGGAGATGAGAACGAACAGAGACAGAGAGATGAGGAGGTTTTAGGTGTAGTCTCTGCACGAGGGAAAAGGCAGAGAGATGAAGAGAGGGGAGAAAAGAGGGAAGAACGAACAGAGAACAGAGAGAGACAGAGAGGGGGGGAGGTTCTAGGTCTGCTTGAGAGAGAGAGAGAGAGAGATGAGGGGAGGAGAGAAGAGAACCAAGTTTTAGAGATTAGCATGAGATAGTCTGCAGAGGAAGGACTGAGGAGAGATGTGGAGAGAGAGAGAGAGTTGCTAATTTAAAGAAGAAGAAAAGAAAGAAAAGAAAAAAAGAAAAGAAAAGCAACCATGTCCCATTTGATAAGGCAGAATAGAAGAGAGAGAGAGAGAGTGCAATGCGTTTAATGGGAGGAAGAAAGAAAGGAGAACAGATCGATGTTGATAGTCACTGTTTTCCCATCCTAACCGGGGGTTCGACCTCATACCTGGCAGCGTCACTTCGCCCAAACAGAACCACAGACCAACGCCAACAGTCTCACCTGACCAGGCGCCATCAGACCAACACCAGTGCCGCAGTTGTGTCGTGTTGTGAAAGTGACATGAAAAGAAAAAGAAAAGAAAAGAAAAGACAGTGATTCGTGAATAGTTAAGATCACCCGGCCAGGTAAAGTAGAAATCTGTTTATACCCGGGTTAGTTAATGATGTTTTAGATAAATGATTTTTGTGAAGTTCAGGAAAGAGAGAATGTTTTTATTTCATTGATTTCCATATGCATTGATGTTTCGTTCTATGATCAAAGTGTAGTAAAGTTATAGACTTTACTAGTGGTTTGATGTGACGAATGCATGAAATATGAATGAGATTGTAAGCAAGCTGTGAGGTTTTTTTGGGCTGTGCGCTAGCCTTCCTCACTGACATTACACCGAGGTTGACACTGTGTGTCTGTGTGTTGTGTGTGTGTGTGAGAGGAGAGAGAGAGAGAGAGAAAGAGAGAGAGAGAGGGAGTGTGTGGTGTGTGTGTGTGGTTTTGTGTGTGTGTGTTTTGTGTGTGTGTGTGGCTGAGAGAGAGGAGAGAGAGAGAGAGAGAGAGAGAGTGGGTTTTGTGTCTGTATGTGTTTGTGTGTGTGTGTGTGTGTGTGTGTGTGTGTGTGTGTGTGTGTGTGTGTGTGGGGAGAGAGAGAGAGAGAGAGAGAGAGAGAGAGGAGAAGAGGGAAGAGAAAGAGAAAGAGAGAGGAGAGAGGGAGTTTGGTGTGTGCGTGTTGTGTGTGTGTGTGTGTGTGTGTGTGTGTGTGTGGGGTGTGTGTGTGGGTGCATGTGTATGTGTGTGTCTGTGTGTCTGTGTTGTGTGTGTGTGTGTGTGAGAGAGAGAGAGAGAGAGAAAGAGAGGAGGGGAGAGGGGTTTGTGTGTGTGTGTGTGTGTGTGTGTGTGTGTGCGTGCGTGCGTGCGTTGCGTGCGTGCGTGAGTGCATGCGTGCGTGTGTGTGTGTGTGGGGTGTGAGGGAGAGAGAGAGAGAGAGGAGAGAGAGAGAGAGAGAGGGGAGAGGAAAAGAGAGAGGGGAGAGAGAGAGAGAGAGAGAGTGTGTGTTTTGTGTGTGTGTGGGTGTGTGTGTGTGTTTTGTGTGTGTGTGTGGTGTGTGTGTGTGTATACAAGCCCCGCGTAGGTGTGTGGTGAAAGTGTCATGTTGAAAGTCAGTAGGCCTGCATCTTTTAAAACCATCCCTCCAAAGGCCCCTCCGCTCTCATTTCTCTGTATGTCTCATACCCTTTCGTTTTCTTCACTAATAAGGAATTTATTGTGGGTGTTTGTGCTTTGGCGTGGGTTTGTGAGCCTTCTAGAAGTACAGCTCTCTCTGTCTCTCTCTCCCTCTGTTCTCTCTCTCTCTCTCTCTCTCTCTCTCTCTCTCCTCTCTCTCTCTCTCTCTCTCTCTCTCAACATTCCTTCCGG
>CM031597.1:137196239-137206239 GCA_018398815.1 Conus ventricosus | reverse complement strand
GACCTGGGATTGCCCTGCCATACCCATTTCCCACTGTCATTTAGTGACCTGTGATTGCCCTGCCTGACCCATTCCCCACTGTCATTTAGTGACCTGGGATTGTCCTGCCTGACCCATTCCCCACTGTCCTTTAGTGACCTGGGATTGCCCTGCCTGACCCATTCCCCACTGTCCTTTAGTGACTTGGGATTGCCCCTGCTTCTTTGGTTCATCCTTCTTAAGGCTTCCCCCTAGTTTCTTAGACTCACTGTCCACTGGCTATCTAAACTGACCCTTTCCCTCTGATGGCGTGTCCTATTTTCCCCTGCTTCGTTTCCCATGAACCCTTTGAATAAGCTGTTTTCTTTTAACGCCTTTTCTACATTCCGTGATTCATCCATCATTACACATGCACATGCACACACACACACACACACACACACACCACACACACACACACACACACACACACACACACACACACACACACACACACACACACACACACACACACGCACGCACGCACGCGCGAACACGCACACACACACACACACACACACACACACACACACACACACACACACACACACACACACACACACACACACACACACACACACACACACGCATGCACGCACGCACACACACACACACACACACACACACACACACACACACACACACACACACACACACACACACACACACACACACACACACACACACACACACACACACACTGGCATTAATTCGTTCTAAATTATCATACGCCCCAAGAGGCTTTCTTTAGCGCACCTAAATATTTGTTACAAAAACTACAAAGTGTGGATAGCAAAGCCTTCAAATTATGCCTAGGAGTTCCGGTATATGCCTCCACTTTGAGGACATACAGAGAAATAGACGTTTTTAACCTTTAAATGAATATAGGAAATCTATCACTTGCAAAATATTTCATGAAATGTTCAACCTTGGAAGGTGTAAATGAAACGGAAATATCTATAAACCCAGAGAGTGATTATCCAAAAAGAGCAAAAAATATTGCCTCTCTGTGCACTATCAGTTCATACACTGCTGATTTGTTTAAGAAAAGTAATATAGATGTTAAGTCTTTGTCAAAAACGTCCCTTATAGATCCCATTCCAACGTGGGAAAGAAAGAGGGCGAAGTTTGATCTTGATTACACTGATACAAAGAAAGCAAATCAGCCTTACATCTTGTCATATTTAACGAAGATGCAAATGCAAGACAGATATTCCAACCATCTTAAGGTGTACATAGATGGATCGTTGACGAGTAACAAAGAGGCCGGATCAGCATTTGTTATTCCATCGCTAAAAGTACAAAAAGCATATTTCATTGGAAAATATCGCTCCATATTCGTAGCTGAAATGATAGCGATACTTATGGCGTTGACATTTCTAATTGATTTACCGCAGTCAATTTTTCAAGTATTGTTTTGTGTAGATTCGCTGTCAGTGTTACAATCGATCAAGTTTTTAAATTCAAATTCAGATAACTTTATTTTGAAGGAAATTCAACATTTAATCCACGTCTTGATATGTAAAGGAACAGATATAACTTTCCTCTGGGTTCCTTCACACTGTGGAATTTCGGGCAATGAACTTGCTGACAGATGTGCGAAAAAAGGCGCTGAAAATGGAACGAGGGTACAAACTATTTCCATACCGTTCACTTTGAAAGAGAGTCAACAAATTTTAAAACATACAGCTTGGGAATATTTCAGAAATGGGCAGAACAACGCTGTTATTCATGTTCAGACACAAAATAATCCTCTTTTTAGTATTGATCATTTCAAAAGCATCCAAAATCTGCACATTTATGATATGCATCAATACAGAAACTTCGTTTCAATATTCCATCGATTGAAACTGGATGCTTTTAGAACTAAATATAGCTCTGCAACAAAATGCATATGCGGGGAAACAAAATTGACAAGAGATCATGTTTTGTTCGAATGTGTGCCTCTCAAGGCATTTCTGCCATATTTATCAGGCATGTCTGTGACAGATATTTTTTCTGATATTGATTTTGCTTTGAAAGTTACTTTCTGCTTGATTTGTAGTCCAGTCAGGTATTTGCTTTAATCTGATATTGTTAGTGTGTGTAGGTTTGTTTGTTTATTCGTTTGAATGTCTGATTGTTTTCTGATTTTATGTACACCACCCTCCGCTCACTCCCATCTCCACCCCCTCCCTACACACACACACACACACACACACACACACACACACACACACACACACACACACACACACACAACACACACAAACACACACACACACACACACACACACACACACACATATTTGTATGCAACATGAACAGACTCTATCTATCTCCCTCTATTTGCCTGTCTATCTCTCCTTTCTTGTCTAATATCACATAGTTTGTGAAAAGACGTAAAATTAAAGTACTACTACTACTACTACACACACACACACACACACACACACACACACACACACACACACACACACACACACACACACACACACACACACACACACGCACGCACGCACGCACGCACGCACGCACGCACGCACGCACGCACGCACGCACGCACGCACACACACACACACACACACACACACACACACGCACGCACACACGCACGCACGCAAGGGCACAGTCAATGATTGGTAGGTACCCAAGGTCTGACCAGCGCGTTGGGCGAATGCGTAGGTCAGACATCTGCTAAGTCGAAGCCACGAGACCCTCTTCTTCAATTCTCTCATCTTAGTTATTAATTCATTTATTCATCAGCTTGAAATTATGCGCAATGTGGTCTCGAAACTTGGCGGATGTGGTGCTGCGTATATGGACAAGTCCGCACGCAGTGACGCCTCCTTGATGAAACTGAAACTGAAACATTCGTCATTGAACATTTTGATGAGCTCGTTATCCTTCAGACCTCTCTTACATTCTCTATCCATTTTCCATCAATAAGTGGAATTGTCTTTCCCCTATAGGCCTGTCCAATCTCCCTTTGTTGTCACACTGACAGTTTCAGTTAGTTCTTTCCAATCTCCTTTTGTTGATTTCACATTGACAGTTTCAATTGGTTCTTTCCAATCCCCCTTTGTTGATTTCACATTGACAGTTTCAATTAGTTCTTTCCAATCTCCTTTTGTTGATTTCACATTGACAGTTTCAATTAGTTCTTTCCAATCCCCCTTTGTTGATTTCACACTGACACTTTCAATTGGTTCTTTCCAATCCCCCTTTGTTGATTTCACATTGGCAGTTTCAATTGGTTCTTTCCAATCTCCCTCTGTTCATCTCATATTGACATTTTCAATTGGTTCTTTTCAATCTCCGTTTGTTCATCTGACAGTTTCAATTGGTTCATTCCAATCTCCTATTGTTGATGTCACATTGACACCTTCAATTGGTTCTTTCCAATCTCACTTTGTTCATCTCACATTGACAGTTTCAATTGGTTCTTTCCAATCTTTCTTTGTTCATCTCACATTGACAGTTTCAATTGGTTCTTTCTAATCTTTCTTTGTTCATCTCACATTGACAGTTTCAATTGGTTCTTTCCAATCTTTCTTTGTTCATCTCACATTGACAGTTTCTATTGGCTCTTTCCAATCTCACTTTGTTCATCTCACATTGACAGTTTCAATTGGTTCTTTCCAATCTTTCTTTGTTCATCTCACATTGACAGTTTCAATTGGTTCTTTCCAATCTCCTTTTGTTCATCTCACATTGACAGTTTCTATTGGCTCTTTCCAATCTTTCTTGTTCATCTCACATTGACAGTTTCAATTGGTTCTTTCCAATCTTTCTTTGTTCATCTCACATTGACAGTTTCAATTGGTTCTTTCCAATCTTTCTTTGTTCACCTCACATTGACAGTTTCAATTGGTTCTTTCCCTGCCACACCTTCGGTGTCATCCTTGGTTCATTCTCCATAGGTCATTTGATTACCCCCCCCCCCTTGGGGCCTTTAAAACTTTCCTTCGTTTGTTTCCCCTTCAAAGGGCTCGTTCCCCACGAGCCTTTCATAAATCCCTCGGTTCCTATCTTTCCCCTTCAAAGGGCTCTTTCCCCACAAGCCTTTCATAAATCCCTCGGTTCCTATCTTTCCCCTTCAAAGGGCTCTTTCCCCACAAGCCTTTCATAAATCCCTCGGTTCCTATCTTTCCGATAATGGCAACTTGCTTATTTCCTTTTGAGGCTTTCCTGCACTTCTTTGGTCATGTCACATGAAGTGTTTTTAACTGGCTGTTTTTTTTTTCCTGATGGCCTTTTCTTCCGTCATTCACCCTCATTCACCCAAGCGCGTATCTGCCTTCATCGGATTATCCCCTATACATATTTTTGATTTCTTATGTTCCTCTGATCATTCCTCAGCTGTTGACTGAATCGATTTTCTCCTGTGAAGGCCTTTTCTGTCTCAGAGTTCCTTCCCATTGATGAATTTAATCGGCCCTTTTTCTTTACCACTTTTTTTACCTTCCCTAGTTGATTCACCATTTGGGGGGCCAGAATAGCTCAGTTGGTAGAGCGCCGGACTCGTAATCCGTGGGTTGCGGGTTCGAATCTCCGCCGGGCCGTTTCGGTACAGGGGGATTTTTCCCTCGGAGTTAACATTAGTTCTGACTCCATTTCCCATACAGTCCTTCGAATGAGACTATAAACCGAGGTTCCGTGTGTGAACGCGCGCATAATATCTTGCACACACGTAAAATCCCATCACTAACTTTCGGAAGAGAAGGCCGGTTTGGTCGTTGGTATGGATGACACGTTACACATAGCATGCACCTTCCCCGAAGATGGAGTATGGCTGCCTTAATGGCGGGATAAAAAACGGTCATGCACACAAAACTCCACTCCCTTTGTTGGGTAGATGGGATTAATCCTTGCCTGTCCATATAGAGAGTGTCCGCAGGAGTATCAGCCTGCGTACGCAGAAGAAGAAGAAGAAGAAGAAGATTCACCATTTGAAGTGGTTCTCAACTGGCTTTTCCTTCTTAAGAGCTAAGTTATCTTTCTTCGATCATTTCTCATTTGCCATTTGAATTGAACCTTTCCATCCTAAGGATTTTCCTACCTTGGTTCATTCTCCATCAATGGGAGGCCGTCCTGACGCAACCCAGCAGAGGAGGCACTGCAGTGCTTTGAGTCATCTGTGCGGTGTTCTCTGCCACCTCTTCTACTCCAGCACACGCAGGACACCGTCTGCAAAGTCCCCCACTGACGACAATTCTTATTTTGTCACTGAGACCCCCCACCCCCATCCGGCCCCCTTTGCTTCCCATTCCTGCACCACTCCCGCCACATCCGTCCAACGTCAGTCCTCCATAAAATCACTGACACAGACCACTTTGACACACACTCAGCACGGACCATCACACACACGCACACACGCACGCACGCACGCACGCACGCACGCACACACGCTCTCTCTCTGTCTCTGTCTCTGTCTGTCTGTCTGTCTGTCTCTCTCTCTCTCTCTCTCTCTCTCTCTCTCTCTCTCTCTCTCTCTCTCTCTCTCTCATTCTGTGACAATCAATGGTAATGTTTTACGAGATGCTGTTGTTTTGTGTTTTGCTTTTGTCCAACACAACTTTAGGACGTTGGACTTTGAGTGTGTGAGTGTGTACACAGATGTCTAAAAATTTTGACTTGTTGGGTAAATTTTGTTCCGAAATTGTTCTTTATATGGGTAATAAGTTCACGCCCCCATGTCATAACGGCTGTACAGCTATTGACATTAAAATATCATTGAGTCATTGAGTCATTGAGTCTCTCTCTCTCTCTCTCTCTCTCAAGCGAACCTTTTATAAAGTACAATGTTTAAAGGTGCCTCTCTCTCTTAGGTGTGTTCGGTACTGGTTGAAATTGATAAAAATGAATGATTTTAGGTTACCGAAGAATGCTCATAATATGTTATATAATTTGGATGCTGCCGGATAGATAAACGGGCAATGAATTTGAGAGCTAAATTATACGAATTGCTTTTCGGACATTTCTAGTTAAATCATGGTGTCAGAGATGAAAAGGGTTTTATTCGAATGCCCCATACCCAATGTGTTGAGATGGCAAGAAGAGAATGCCGACCTGAATGACAGTGTTAGCTTTGATCTGTGTGGACAATAGAACTCCCTGCATTGTCTTCCCGACCTGAATGACAGTGTTAGCTTTGATCTGTATGGACAATAGAACTCCCTGCATTGTCTTCCCGACCTGAATGACAGTGTTAGCTTTGATCTGTATGGACAATAGAACTCCCTGCATTGTCTTCCCGACCTGAATGACAGTGTTAGCTTTGATCTGTATGGACAATAGAACTCCCTGCATTGTCTTCCCGACCTGAATGACAGTGTTAGCTTTGATCTGTATGGACAATAGAACTCCCTGCATTGTCTTCCCGACCTGAATGACAGTGTTAGCTTTGATCTGTATGGACAATAGAACTCCTTGCACTGTCTTCCCGACCTGAATGACAGTGTTAGCTTTGATCTGTGTGGACAATAGAACTCCTTGCACTGTCTTCCCGACCTGAATGACAGTGTTAGCTTTGATCTGTATGGACAATAGAACTCCCTGCATTGTCTTCCCGACCTGAATGACAGTGTTAGCTTTGATCTGTATGGACAATAGAACTCCCTGCATTGTCTTCCCGACCTGAATGACAGTGTTAGCTTTGATCTGTATGGACAATAGAACTCCCTGCATTGTCTTCCCGACCTGAATGACAGTGTTAGCTTTGATCTGTATGGACAATAGAACTCCCTGCATTGTCTTCCCGACCTGAATGACAGTGTTAGCTTTGATCTGTATGGACAATAGAACTCCCTGCATTGTCTTCCCGACCTGAATGACAGTGTTAGCTTTGATCTGTATGGACAATAGAACTCCCTGCATTGTCTTCCCGACCTGAATGACAGTGTTAGCTTTGATCTGTATGGACAATAGAACTCCCTGCATTGTCTTCCCGACCTGAATAACAGTGTTAGCTTTGATCCGTATGGACAATAGAACTCCCTGCATTGTCTTCCCGACCTGAATGACAGTGTTAGCTTTGATCTGTATGGACAATAGAACTCCTGGCACTGTCTTCCCGACCTGAATGACAGTGTTAGCTTTGATCTGTATGGACAATAGAACTCCCTGCATTGTCTTCCCGACCTGAATGACAGTGTTAGCTTTGATCTGTATGGATAATAGAACTCCCTGCATTGTCTTCCCGACCTGAATGACAGTGTTAGCTTTGATCTGTATGGACAATAGAACTCCTTGCATTGTCTTCCCGACCTGAATGACAGTGTTAGCTTTGATCTGTATGGACAATAGAACTCCCTGCATTGTCTTCCCGACCTGAATGACAGTGTTAGCTTTGATCTGTGTGGACAATAGAACTCCTGGCACTGTCTTCCCGACCTGAATGACAGTGTTAGCTTTGATCTGTATGGACAATAGAACTCCCTGCACTGTCTTCCCGACCTGAATGACAGTGTTAGCTTTGATCTGTATGGACAATAGAACTCCTTGCACTGTCTTCCCGACCTGAATGACAGTGTTAGCTTTGATCTGTATGGACAATAGAACTCCTTGCACTGTCTTCCCGACCTGAATGACAGTGTTAGCTTTGATCTGAATGGACAATAGAACTCCTTGCACTGTCTTCCCGACCTGAATGACAGTATTAGCTTTGATCTGTATGGACAATAGAACTCCTTGCACTGTCTTCCCGACCTGAATGACAGTGTTAGCTTTGATCTGTATGGACAATAGAACTCCTTGCACTGTCTTCCCGACCTGATGACAGTGTTAGCTTTGATCTGTATGGACAATAGAACTTCTTGCACTGTCTTCCCGACCTGAATGACAGTGTTAGCTTTGATCTGTATGGACAATAGAACTCCTTGCACTGTCTTCCCGACCTGAATGACAGTGTTAGCTTTGATCTGCATGGACAATAGAACTCCTGGCACTGTCTTCCCGACCTGAATGACAGTGTTAGCTTTGATCTGTATGGACAATAGAACTCCTGGCACTGTCTTCCCGACCTGAATGACAGTGTTAGCTTTGATCTGTATGGACAATAGAACTCCTTGTACTGTCTTCCCGACCTGAATTACAGTGTTAGCTTTGATCTGTATGGACAATAGAACTCCTGGCACTGTCTTCCCGACCTGAATGACAGTGTTAGCTTTGATCTGTATGGACAATAGAACTCCTTGCACTGTCTTCCCGATCTGAATGACAGTGTTAGCTTTGATCTGTGTGGACAATAGAACTCCTGGCACTGTCTTCCCGACCTGAATGACAGTGTTAGCTTTGATCTGTATGGACAATAGAACTCCCTGCACTGTCTTCCCGACCTGAATGACAGTGTTAGCTTTGATCTGTATGGACAATAGAACTCCCTGCATTGTCTTCCCGACCTGAATGACAGTGTTAGCTTTGATCTGTATGGACAATAGAACTCCCTGCATTGTCTTCCCGACCTGAATGACAGTGTTAGCTTTGATCTGTATGGACAATAGAACTCCCTGCATTGTCTTCCCGACCTGAATGACAGTGTTAGCTTTGACCTGTATGGACAATAGAACTCCCTGCATTGTCTTCCCGACCTGAATGACAGTGTTAGCTTTGATCTGTATGGACAATAGAACTCCTTGCACTGTCTTCCCGATCTGAATGACAGTATTAGCTTTGATCTGTATGGACAATAGAACTCCTTGCATTGTCTGCCGGTTTACCGTCATTGAAAATGGACAGACGTCTAAAATTTATACTGACAAGATTTTGATTTTGGAATATCGGATATCTTAATTCATCATTTTTGTTGTCGGCAGCATTGTCATTCTGACATGATCTTACTTGCCCATTATGCAAAAAAAAAAAAAAAAAAAAAAAAAAAACCACGTGTGAAAGTGAAGTTCATTTTGTACTGTAGTGTACTGCTTTGAGTGATCTTAGCGATGAGTTCACTCCTCCTGGATATCATAAGCAGCCATCTGTGTTTAGACGCGTCTTACTCGTGGCTTGTACTGAAGAGGGTGTTGTTAAAAAAGGTTGCCCTGTACTTACACAGAGCTTCTAAACTCCGGTAGCATGTTCATGATCATGTGCTGTTTTCATTTTGTTCAATATGTGTACATTATCATTTCGCTTTATATGTGTATATTATCATTTTTGTTCAATATGTGTATATTATCATTTTTGTTCAATATGTGTATATTATCATTCTGTTCAAGATATGCGTATTATTATTTTGTTCCATAATATGTATATATTATCATTTTTGTTCATGTGTAATCCACCCCTTCATAACAGTCATGACCTATAATGAGCAAATCATCCGTATGCGTATTCCTGTGTGTGTGTCTGTCTGTAGCTGTCTGTCTGTAGCTGTCTGTCTGTAGCTGTCTGTCTTTCTGTCTGTCTCTCTTTCTGTATGCGTGCGTGCACGTGCGGATGTGTTGGCAACCGGTATAATACTACATAAGCCTCCCACTGCTCAAAAGAGGTTCACATTTTCTTTCTTTCGTGTTTTTTTTTCTTCTTTTGTTTTGCTGATTGATGCACAGATTGAACCTGAAGAAAGTAAAAGGTATCCCGCCACTCTAACCCCCAACATCCCTTCAACATCATTATTCTAATCCTTTTCATTCAAGACAAAAACAAAAACAAAAAACAAAAACAAACAAAACAACAACAACAACAAACAAACAACCCAAAACAAAACCAAAAAAGAAATAAAATAAAGAAAGAAAATTTGAGTCGAGAAAGCACTCAAAAAAACCCAACCAGCACAATCTACGCTAAGCATGATCAACCATCTCTTCGATTTAGAATCACTGTACACATTAAACAAAGAAAGAAAGAAGAAAGGGAGTGTGTGTATGAAACGGTGATGGGCAAAAATCGGTGCCAGCCTGAACCGTCTGCAGACTGCTGACCTGAGAGACAGGCCTCCTGGTTCCCCTCTGCCCTGACAGCCGCCTTCACGTTCTGGCAGGCTTCCCCCCCCCCCCCCCCC
>CM031597.1:137186239-137188739 GCA_018398815.1 Conus ventricosus | reverse complement strand
GGAAAGGAAAAGTGGCCGAATCTGTGGTCTTCTGTGTTGCCAACCAGGCCATTCCAACAGTCACAGAAGAACCAGTCAAGAGCCTTGGAAGATGGTATGATGATACGCTGAAAGACACACAAAGAGCAAAAGAAACCAAGCAGATGGCGGAAGAAGGCTTGAGACCATTGACCAGTGTGGCTCCCTGGCAAATACAAGGTCTGGTGTCTGCAGTTCATGCTGATACCAAAGCTCCTATGGCCTCTGATGATATACGACATCTGCACCAGCACAGTGGAGGCAATGGAAGCCAAAATATACAAGTTCACAAGGAAATGGCTTGGTGTCCCACCCTGTCTGACTGACATCGCGCTGTACTGTCGCCAAGCAAAGCTCAAACTACCACTGAAATCAATCCTGGAGGAATACAAAGCAGGGAAGATCAACTTCAAAGCATGCTGGAGGACTCAGGAGACAAGGTGGTAGAAGCAATCAAGCCCCAGCTGAAGACAGGCAGAAAATGGAAAGTTCAAGCGGCGATGGATTCTGCAAAAGAAAGTCTCAAGATCAGAGAAATAACAGGACACACACAGACCAACAGACAAGGACTGGGGTGACCAAAACTGAATGGTGGTCAAAGGCCAAAGGAAAAGCCAAAAGAGACATGATGATTCAGGAGATGAGAAAAGAAGAAGACCAAAAAAGACTCCAAAAAGCAGTCCAGCAGAGCCAGCAAGGGCAATGGACAACGTGGGAGAATGCACTCCAAAGAAGTCTAACTTGGAATGACATTTGGCACATGGCCCCTCTCAGGATCAGCTTCATTCTCAGATCTGCATATGACCTTCTGCCCTCAAATGCAAACCTGGTGAAGTGGGGGAAAACAGACGATCCTGCATGCCCCCTCTGCCATGAAAAACAAACAGTGGAGCATGTTCTAAGCTCATGTAAAGTAGCTCTGGCTCAAGGAAGGTACACATGGAGGCACAACCAAGTGCTCAAAGAGATTGTACAAGTAGTCTGGGCTAGTACCAACACCACAAAAGGGAGAATCAGGACTCCAAAAGCACCCGCAACATTCTTCACGGCAGGAGGCAGCAAATCATGGCCAAGAACAACAGTGCCACTCGAAACATGCAGGCAGAGTCTGCTGGATGGGGCAGATGACTGGGAGTGCACTGCAGACCTCCCAGAATGGAAGAGTTACCCAGAGATCATCAGCAAGAGTGGCATGAGACCAGACATAGTAGTCCACTCTAAGTCAACCAAGCAGCTGATCATGATCGAGCTCACGGTGCCATATGAGAACAGAATGGAGGCAGCTCAAATCTACAAGACTGAAAAGTATGCTGATCTGGCAAACAGCCTGAGGAGAGAAGGCTATCAGGTCAAAGTCCTCACTGCAGAAATTGGAGCGAGGGGATTTGTAGGAACGTCTGCATACAGCCTCATGAAACAGCTCTCAGTTGCAGGGAAGGAAAAAACCAGAGCCCTGAAAGCAATGGCAGAAGCGGTAGAGAGGTGTTCAAGCTGGATCTGGTCAAGGAGGAACAAAAGTGAACTTCATAAGGCTTAATTTCCCTACAAATATCAGGTGTCCCTGTGGCTCAGTGGTTAAAGCGCGAGTCATTAAGTAGAAAATGAGCATGTCCAGAGGGTCATGGGTTCGAATCCCAGCCATGGCTCGTCCTAAGATGGGGAAAAATAAAGGGGCAGCAGAGGGACATCCGGAGTCATGAACCGGGTGTGGCCCAACCCCCCTAGAGTGTCAGGAGATAAGGCCGAAACACTTGCTTGAAGGGGGCTTCTCTTCTGAGGACTCTCTGCTGCCACGCTCTCCACGAGTTTCTTTCTACAAAAGAAGAATTTGGCAAGCAACAGAACACAACACAAACACAACACACACGCACACACACAGACACAGACACAGACACACACACACACACACACACACACATACACACACAACACACACACACACACACACACACATGCACATGCGCCTCCCCCCCCCCCCCCCCCCCCACACATTCAGACACACAAACACACGCGAGCGCGCGCGCACACACACACACACACACACACACACACACACACACACGCACGCACGTGCGCTCCCTCCCCCCCCCCCCCCCACACGTTCAGACACACAAACACACGCGAGCGCGCGCGCGCACACACACACACACATGCACGCGCGCGCACACACACACACACACACACACACACACACATACACTCGCGCGCTCACACACACGCACAGAGAGAGAGAGAGAGAGAGAGAGAGAGAGAGAGAGAGAGAGAGAGACAGAGAGAGAGAGAGGGGGAAGCGGCGGTGTATGGAAGGAGAGAGAGAGAGAGAGAGAGAGAGAGAGAGAGAGAGAAACAAACACCAAGGGGATGGAGGAGCCAGGTAATTATCTCATCCACAAGGACGACAAGTCGTCTCAACGGTTTGGTAGACTTTCTTTTTCATCTGCCAAGGCCGAAGCGAAGGAACGGGAGCCAAACTTTCCCAAGA
>CM031597.1:137163739-137178739 GCA_018398815.1 Conus ventricosus | reverse complement strand
AGAAAAGGGAAGGGAAGGGGGAGAGATGAAGGCAACGAAACCACGTGAGAAATGAATGATGTCATCGGAAAGGTTCTAGAATCTGACGGGCAGAGGTTGGGGGAGGAGGCAAACGTTTAGTCATGTCCTTTTCACCCTTCCAACTGAGAAGAAAAAAAGGATGAAAATGAAAAGAAAAAAAAGCGTAGAGAGCGCTGAGTTTCAGCTCCGCCTTCAGCGTTATTCCAGTCCACTGGTGTTTCCCTGCAGGGATTGCCAGGATGGAGGGGAAGGTCAGGTAGATACATGGAGGGGGATTGCCAGGATGGAGGGGAAGGTCAGATAGATACATGGAGGGGGATGCCAGGATGGAGGGAAAGGTCAGGTAGATACATGGAGGGAGGGGGATTGCCAGGATGGAGGGGAAGGTCAGGTAGATACATGGAGGGGGGTATTGCCAGGATGGATGGGAGGTCAGGTAGATACATGGAGGGGGATTGCCAGGATGGAGGGGAAGGTCAGGTAGATACATGGAGGGGATTGCCAGGGTGGAGGGGAGAGGTCAGGTAGATACATGAAGGGGAGGGGGATTGCCAGGATGGAGGGGAAGGTCAGGTAGACACATGGAGGGGGAGGGGTTGCCAGGATGGAGGGGAAGGTCAGGTAGACACATGGAGGGGGTTTCCAGGATGGAGGGGAAAGTCAGGTAGACACATGGAGGGTGAGTGCCAGGATGGAGGGGATCAGGTAGATACATGGAGGGGATTGCCAGGATGGAGGGGAAGGTCAGGTAGATACATGGAGGGTGATTGCCAGGATGGAGGGGAAGGTCAGGTAGACACATGGAGGGTGAGTGCCAGGATGGAGGGGGTCAGGTAGATACATGGAGGGGATTGCCAGGATGGAGGGGAAGGTCAGGTAGATACATGGAGGGTGATTGCCAGGATGGAGGGAAGGTCAGGTAGACACATGGAGGGTGAGTGCCAGGATGGAGGGGGTCAGGTAGATACATGGAGGGGATTGCCAGGATGGAGGGGAAGGTCAGGTAGATACATGGAGGGTGATTGCCAGGATGGGAGGGGAGAGGTACAGGTAGGGGACACATGGAGGGGGATTGCCAGGATGGAGGGGAAGGTCAGGTAGATACCATGGGGGATTGCCAGGATGGAGGGGAAGGTTCAGGTAGCACATGGAGGGGGATTTGCCAGGATGGAGGGGGTCAGGTAGATACATGGAGGGTGATTGCCAGGATGGAGGGGGGTCAGGTAGATACATGGAGGGTGATTGCCAGGATGGAGGGGGGTCAGGCAGATACATGGAGGGTGATTGCCAGGATGGAGGGGAGGTCAGGTAGACACATGGAGGGGGATTGCCAGGATGGAGGGGAAGGTCAGGTAGACACATGGAGGGGGATTGCCAGGATGGAGGGGGTCAGGTAGATACATGGAGGGTGATTGCCAGGATGGAGGGGAAGGTCAGGTAGACACATGGAGGGGGATTGCCAGGATGGAGGGGGTCAGGTACATACATGGAGGGTGATTGCCAGGATGGAGGGTAAGGTCAGGTAGATACATGGAGGGGATTGCCAGGATGGAGGGGAAGGTCAGGTAGACACATGGAGGGTGATTGCCAGGATGGAGGGGAAGGTCAGGTAGATACATGGAGGGTGATTGCCAGGATGGAGGGGAAGGTCAGGTAGATACATGGAGGGTGATTGCCAGGATGGAGGGGACGGTCAGGTAGATACATGGAGGGTGATTGCCAGGATGGAGGGGAAGGTCAGGTAGACACATGGAGGGTGATTGCCAGGATGGAGGGGGTCAGGTAGATACATGGAGGGGATTGCCAGGATGGAGGGGGTCAGGTAGATACATGGAGGGTGATTGCCAGGATGGAGGGGAAGGTCAGGTAGACACATGGAGGGGGATTGCCAGGATGGAGGGGGTCAGGTAGATACATGGAAGGGTGATTGCCAGGGATGGAGGGGGGTCAGGTAGATACATGGAGGGGGATTGCCAGGATGGAGGGGGTCAGGTAGACACATGGAGGGTGATTGCCAGGATGGAGGGGAAGGTCAGGTAGATACATGGAGGGGGATTGCCAGGATGGAGGGGAAGGTCAGGTAGATACATGGAGGGGATTGCCAGGATGGAGGGGAAGGTCAGGTAGATACATGGAGGGGGGATTGCCAGGATGGAGGGGAAGGTCAGGTAGATTACATGGAGGGGATTGCAGGGTGGAGGGGAAGGTCAGGTAGATACATGGAGGGGGGATTGCCAGGATGGAGGGGAAGGTCAGGTAGATACATGGAGGGGATTGCCAGGATGGAGGGGAAGGTCAGGTTGATACATGGAGGGGGGGATTGCCAGGATGGAGGGGAAGGTCAGGTAGATACATGGAGGGGGATTGCCAGGATGGAGGGGAAGGTCAGGTAGATACATGGAGGGGATTGCCAGGATGGAGGGGAAGGTCAGGTAGATACATGGAGGGGTATTGCCAGGATGGAGGGGAAGGTCAGGTAGATACATGGAGTAGGCATTGCCAGGATGGAGGGGAAGGTCAGGTAGATACATGGAGGGGATTGCCAGGATGGAGGGGAAGGTCAGGTAGATACATGGAGGGGGATTGCCAGGATGGAGGGGAAGGTCAGGTAGAACATGGAGGGGGATGCCAGGATGGAGGGGAAGGTCAGGTAGATACATGGAGGGGAGGGGGATTGCCAGGATGGAGGGGAAGGTCAGGTAGATACATGGAGGGGGATTGCCAGGATGGAGGGGAAGGTCAGGTAGATACATGGAGGGGGTGATTGCCAGGATGGAGGGGAAGGTCAGGTAGATACATGGAGGGGGGGATTGCCAGGATGGAGGGGAAGGTCAGGTAGATACATGGAGGGGATTGCCAGCATGGAGGGGAAGGTCAGGTAGATACATGGAGGGGGGGGGGTGGGGGGATTGCCAGGATGGAGGGGAAGGTCAGGTAGATACATGGAGGGGGGGATTGCCAGGATGGAGGGGAAGGTCAGGTAGATACATGGAGGGGATTGCCAGGATGGAGGGGAAGGTCAGGTAGATACATGGAGGGGGGATTGCCAGGATGGAGGGGAAGGTCAGGTAGATACATGGAGGGGATTGCCAGGATGGAGGGGAAGGTCTGGTAGATACATGGAGGGGGATTGCCAGGATGGAGGGGAAGGTCAGGTAGATACATGGAGGGGATTGCCAGGGTGGAGGGGAAGGTCAGGTAGATACATGGAGGGGGGATTGCCAGGATGGAGGGGAAGGTCAGGTAGATACATGGAGGGGATTGCCAGGATGGAGGGGAAGGTCAGCTAGATACATGGAGGGGGGATTGCCAGGATGGAGGGGAAGGTCAGGTAGATACATGGAGGGGATTGCCAGGATGGAGGGGAAGGTCAGGTAGATACATGGAGGGGATTGCCAGGATGGAGGGGAAGGTCAGGTAGTACATGGAGGGGGGTATTGCCAGGATGGAGGGGAAGGTCAGGTAGATACATGGAGGGGGATTGCCAGGATGGAGGGGAAGGTCAGGTAGATACATGGAGGGGATTGCCAGGGTGGAGGGGAAGGTCAGGTAGATACATGGAGGGGAGGGGATTGCCAGGATGGAGGGGAAGGTCAGGAAGACACATGGAGGGGAGGGGGTTGCCAGGATGGAGGGGAAGGTCAGTAGATACATGGAGGGTGATTGCCAGGATGGAGGGGAAGGTCAGGTAGATACATGGAGGGTGATTGCCAGGATGGAGGGGACGGTCAGGTAGACTACATGGAGGGTGATTGCCAGGATGGAGGGGAAGGTCAGGTAGACACATGGAGGGTGATTGCCAGGATGGAGGGGGTCAGGTAGATACATGGAGGGGATTGCCAGGATGGAGGGGGTCAGGTAGATACATGGAGGGTGATTGCCAGGATGGAGGAGAAGGTCAGGTAGACACATGGAGGGGGATTGCCAGGTGGAGGGGGTCAGGTAGATACATGGAGGGATTGCCGGATGGAGGGTCAGGTAGATACATGGAGAGGTGGGGATTGCCAGGATGGAGGGGGTCAGGTAGATACATGGAGGGGGGATTGCCAGGATGGAGGGGGGTCAGGTAGACTACATGGAGGGTGATTGCCAGGATGGAGGGGAAGGTCAGGTAGATACATGGAGGGGATTGCCAGGATGGAGGGGAAGGTCAGGTAGATACATGGAGGGGATTGCCAGGATGGAGGGGAAGGTCAGGTAGATACATGGAGGGGGGGATTGCCAGGATGGAGGGGAAGGTCAGGTAGATACATGGAGGGGATTGCAAGGGTGCAGGGGAAGGTCAGGTAGATACATGGAGGGGGGGATTGCCAGGATGGAGGGGAAGGTCAGGTAGATACATGGAGGGGATTGCCAGGATGGAGGGGAAGGTCAGGTGATACATGGAGGGGGGGATTGCCAGGATGGAGGGGAAGGTCAGGTAGATACATGGAGGGGATTGCCAGGATGGAGGGGAAGGTCAGGTAGATACATGGAGGGGATTGCCAGGATGGAGGGGAAGGTCAGGTAGATACATGGAGGGGGTATTGCCAGGATGGAGGGGAAGGTCAGGTAGATACATGGAGTAGCATTGCCAGGATGGAGGGGAAGGTCAGGTAGATACATGGAGGGGATTGCCAGGATGGAGGGGAAGGTCAGGTAGATACATGGAGGGGATTGCCAGGATGGAGGGGAAGGTCTGGTAGATACATGGAGGGGGGATTGCCAGGATGGAGGGGAAGGTCAGGTAGATACATGGAGGGGATTGCCAGGGTGGAGGGGAAGGTCAGGTAGATACATGGAGGGGGGGATTGCCAGGATGGAGGGGAAGGTCAGGTAGATACATGGAGGGGATTGCCAGGATGGAGGGGAAGGTCAGCTAGATACATGGAGGGGGGATTGCCAGGATGGAGGGGAAGGTCAGGTAGATACATGGAGGGGATTGCCAGGATGGAGGGGAAGGTCAGGTAGATACATGGAGGGGATTGCCAGGATGGAGGGGAAGGTCAGGTAGATACATGGAGGGGGGTATTGCCAGGATGGAGGGGAAGGTCAGGTAGATACATGGAGGGGGATTGCCAGGATGGAGGGGAAGGTCAGGTAGATACATGGAGGGGATTGCCAGGGTGGAGGGGAAGGTCAGGTAGATACATGGAGGGGAGGGGGATTGCCAGGATGGAGGGGAAGGTCAGGAAGACACATGGAGGGGAGGGGGTTGCCAGGATGGAGGGGAAGGTCAGCTAGATACATGGAGGGTGATTGCCAGGATGGAGGGGAAGGTCAGGTAGATACATGGAGGGTGATTGCCAGGATGGAGGGGACGGTCAGGTAGATACATGGAGGGTGATTGCCAGGATGGAGGGGAAGGTCAGGTAGACACATGGAGGGTGATTGCCAGGATGGAGGGGGTCAGGTAGATACATGGAGGGGGATTGCCAGGATGGAGGGGGTCAGGTAGATACATGGAGGGTGATTGCCAGGATGGAGGAGAAGGTCAGGTAGACACATGGAGGGGGATTGCCAGGATGGAGGGGGTCAGGTAGATACATGGAAGGTGATTGCCGGGATGGAGGGGGTCAGGTAGATACATGGGGGGGATTGCCAGGATGGAGGGGGTCAGGTAGACACATGGAGGGTGATTGCCAGGATGGAGGGGAAGGTCAGGTAGATACATGGAGGGGATTGCCAGGATGGAGGGGAAGGTCAGGTAGATACATGGAGGGGATTGCCAGGATGGAGGGGAAGGTCAGGTAGATACATGGAGGGGGGGATTGCCAGGATGGAGGGGAAGGTCAGGTAGATACATGGAGGGGATTGCAAGGGTGCAGGGGAAGGTCAGGTAGATACATGGAGGGGGGGATTGCCAGGATGGAGGGGAAGGTCAGGTAGATACATGGAGGGGATTGCCAGGATGGAGGGGAAGGTCAGGTTGATACATGGAGGGGGGGATTGCCAGGATGGAGGGGAAGGGTCAGGTAGATACATGGAGGGGATTGCCAGGATGGAGGGGAAGGTCAGGTAGATACATGGAGGGGATTGCCAGGATGGAGGGGAAGGTCAGGTAGATACATGGAGGGGGTATTGCCAGGATGGAGGGGAAGGTCAGGTAGATACATGGAGTAGCATTGCCAGGATGGAGGGGAAGGTCAGGTAGATACATGGAGGGGATTGCCAGGATGGAGGGGAAGGTCAGGTAGATACATGGAGGGGGATTGCCAGGATGGAGGGGAAGGTCAGGTAGACACATGGAGGGGGATTGCCAGGATGGAGGGGAAGGTCAGGTAGATACATGGAGGGGAGGGGGATTGCCAGGATGGAGGGGAAGGTCAGGTAGATACATGGAGGGGATTGCCAGGAAGGAGGGGAAGGTCAGGTAGATACATGGAGGGGGTGATTGCCAGGATGGAGGGGAAGGTCAGGTAGATACATGGAGGGGGGGATTGCCAGGATGGAGGGGAAGGTCAGGTAGATACATGGAGGGGATTGCCAGCATGGAGGGGAAGGTCAGGTAGATACATGGAGGGGGGGGGGGGGGGGATTGCCAGGATGGAGGGGAAGGTCAGGTAGATACATGGAGGGGGGGATTGCCAGGATGGAGGGGAAGGTCAGGTAGATACATGGAGGGGATTGCCAGGATGGAGGGGAAGGTCAGGTAGATACATGGAGGGGGGGATTGCCAGGATGGAGGGGAAGGTCAGGTAGATACATGGAGGGGATTGCCAGGATGGAGGGGAAGGTCTGGTAGATACATGGAGGGGGGATTGCCAGGATGGAGGGGAAGGTCAGGTAGATACATGGAGGGGATTGCCAGGGTGGAGGGGAAGGTCAGGTAGATACATGGAGGGGGGGATTGCCAGGATGGAGGGGAAGGTCAGGTAGATACATGGAGGGGATTGCCAGGATGGAGGGGAAGGTCAGCTAGATACATGGAGGGGGGATTGCCAGGATGGAGGGGAAGGTCAGGTAGATACATGGAGGGGATTGCCATGATGGAGGGGAAGGTCAGGTAGATACATGGAGGGGGATTGCCAGGATGGAGGGGGAAGGTCAGGTAGATACATGGAGGGGATTGCCAGGGTGGAGGGGAGGTCAGGTAGATACATGGAGGGGAGGGGGATTGCCAGGATGGAGGGGAAGGTCAGGAAGACACATGGAGGGGAGGGGGTTGCCAGGATGGAGGGGAAGGTCAGCTAGATACATGGAGGGTGATTGCCAGGATGGAGGGGAAGGTCAGGTAGACACATGGAGGGTGAGTGCCAGGATGGATGGGGTCAGGTAGATACATGGAGGGGATTGCCAGGATGGAGGGGAAGGTCAGGTAGATACATGGAGGATGCTTGCCAGGATGGAGGGGAAGGTCAGGTAGACACATGGAGGGTGAGTGCCAGGATAAAGGGGGTCAGGTAGATACATGGAGGGGATTGCCAGGATGGAGGGGAAGGTCAGGTAGATACATGGAGGGGGGGATTGCAAGGATGAAGGGGAAGGTCAGGTAGACACATGGAGGGGGATTGCCAGGATGGAGGGGAAGGTCGGTAGATACATGGAGGGGATTGCCAGGATGGAGGGGAAGGTCAGGTAGACACATGGAGGGGGATTGCCAGGATGGAGGGGGTCAGGTAGATACATGGAGGGTGATTGCCAGGATGGAGGGGTCAGGTAGATACATGGAGGGGGATTGCCAGGATGGAGGGGGTCAGGTAGATACATGGAGGGTGATTGCCAGGATGGAGGGGAAGGTCAGGTAGACGCATGGAGGGGGATTGCCAGGATGGAGGGGGTCAGGTAGATACATGGAGGGTGATTGCCAGGATGGAGGGGAAGGTCAGGTAGATACCTGGAGGGTGATTGCCAGGATGGAGGGAAAGGTCAGGTAGACACATGGAGGGTGATTGCCAGGATGGAGGGGAAGGTCAGGTAGATACATGGAGGGTGATTGCCAGGGTGGAGGGGAAGGTCAGGTAGACACATGGATGGTGATTGCCAGGATGGAGGGGAAGGTCAGGTAGATAGATGGAGGGTGATTGCCAGGATGGAGGGGAAGGTCAGGTAGACACATGGAGGGTGATTGCCAGGATGGAGGGGGTCAGGTAGATACATGGAGGGGGATTGCCAGGATGGAGGGGATCAGGTAGATACATAGAGGGTGATTGCCAGGATGGAGGGGAAGGTCAGGTAGACCACATGGAGGGGGATTGCCAGGATGGAGGTGGTCAGGTAGATACATGGAGGGTGATTGCCAGGATGGAGGGGGTCAGGTAGATACATGGAGGGGGATTGCCAGGATGGAGGGGGTCAGGTAGACACATGGAGGGTGATTGCCAGGATGGAGGGGAAGGTCAGGTAGATACATGGAGGGGATTGCCAGGATGGAGGGGAAGGTCAGGTAGATACATGGAGGGGATTGCCAGGATGGAGGGGAAGGTCAGGTAGATACATGGGGGGAGATTGCAGGGATGGAGGGGAAGGTCAGGTAGATACATGGAGGGGATTGCCAGGGTGGAGGGGAAGGTCAGGTAGATACATGGAGGGGGGATTGCCAGGATGGAGGGGAAGGTCAGGTAGACACATGGAGGGGATTGCCAGGATGGAGGGGAAGGTCAGGTAGATACATGGAGGGGGGGGATTGCCAGGATGGAGGGGAAGGTCAGGTAGATACATGGAGGGGATTGCCAGGATGGAGGGGAAGGTCAGGTAGATACATGGAGGGGATTGCCAGGATTGAGGGGAAGGTCAGGTAGGTATATGGAGGGAAGTATTGCCAGGATGGAGGGGAAGGTCAGGTAGATACATGGAGGGGATTGCCAGGATGGAGGGGAAGGTCAGGTAGATACATGGAGGGGATTGCCAGGATGGAGGGGAAGGTCAGATAGATACATGGAGGCGAGGGGGATTGCCAGGATGGAGGGGAAGGTCAGGTAGACACATGGAGGGGAGGGGGTTGCCAGGATGGAGGGGAAGGTCAGGTAGACACATGGAGGGGAGGTTCCAGGATGGAGGGGAAGGTCAGGTAGACACATGGAGGGTGAGTGCCAGGATGGAGGAGTCAGGTAGATACATGGAGGGGATTGCCAGGATGGAGGGGAATGTCAGGTAGATGCATGGAGGGTGATTGCCAGGATGGAGGGGAAGGTCAGGTAGACACATGGAGGGTGAGTGCCAGGATGGAGGGGGTCAGGTAGATACATGGAGGGGATTGCAGGATGGAGGGGAAGGTCAGGTAGATACATGGAGGGTGATTGCCAGGATGAAGGGGAAGGTCAGGTAGACACATGGAGGGGGATTGCCAGGATGGAGGGGGTCAGGTACATACATGGAGAGGATTGCCAGGATGGAGGGGAAGGTCAGGTAGATACATGGAGGGTGATTGCCAGGATGGAGGGGAAGGTCAGGTAGACACATTGAGGGGGATTGCCAGGATGGAGGGGAAGGTCAGGTAGATACATGGAGGGGATTGCCAGGATGGAGGGGAAGGTCAGGTAGACACATGGAGAGGGATTGCCAGGATGGAGGGGGTCAGGTAGATACATGGAGGGTGATTGCCAGGATGGAGGGGGTCAGGTAGATACATGGAGGGGGATTGCCAGGATGGAGGGGGTCAGGTACATACATGGATTGTGATTGCCAGGATGGAGGGGAAGGTCAGGTAGACACATGGAGGGGGATTGCCAGGATGGAGGGGGTCAGGTAGATACATGGAGGGTGATTGCCAGGATGGAGGGGGTCAGGTAGATACATGGAGGGGGATTGCCAGGATGGAGGGGGTCAGGTAGATACATGGAGGGTGATTGCCAGGATGGAGGGGAAGGTCAGGTAGACACATGGAGGGGGATTGCCAGGATGGAGAGGGTCAGGTAGATACATGGAGGGTGATTGCCAGGATGGAGGGGGTCAGGTAGATACATGGAGGGTGATTGCCAGGATGGAGGGGGTCAGGTAGACACATGGAGGGTGATTGCCAGGATGGAGGGGAAGGTCAGGTAGATACATGGAGGGTGATTGCCAGGATGGAGGGGAAGGTCAGGTAGATACATGGAGGGGGATTCCCAGGATGGAGGGGAAGGTCAGGTAGATACATGGAGGGGATTGCCAGGATGGAGGGGAAGGTCAGGTAGATACATGGAGGGGATTGCCAGGATGGAGGGGAAGGTCAGGTAGATACATGGGAGGGGGATTGCCAGGATGGAGGGGAAGGTCATGTAGATACATGGGGGGGATTACCAGGATGGAGGGGAAGGTCAGGTAGATACATGCAGGGGGATTGCCAGGATGGAGGGGAAGGTCAGGTAGATACATGGAGGGGATTGCCAGGATGGAGGGGACGGTCAGGTAGATACATGGAGGGGGATTGCCAGGATAGAGGGGAAGGTCAGATAGATACATGGGGGGGATTACCAGGATGGAGGGGAAGGTCAGGTAGATACATGGAGGGGGATTGCCAGGATGGAGGGGAAGGTCAGGTAGATACATGGGGTGGGGGGATTACCAGGATGGAGGGGAATGTCAGGTAGATACATGGAGGGGGATTGCCAGGATTGAGGGGAATGTCAGGTAGATGCATGGGGGGGGGGGGATTGCCAGGATGGAGGGGAAGGTCAGGTAGATACATGGAGGGGGATGGATTGCCAGGATGGAGGGGAAGGTCAGGTAGATACATGGAGGGGGGGGATTGCCAGGATGGAGGGGAAGGTCAGGTAGATACATGGGGGGAGATTGCAGGGATGGAGGGGAAGGTCAGGTAGATACATGGAGGGGATTGCCAGGGTGGAGGGGAAGGTCAGGTAGATACATGGAGGGGGGATTGCCAGGATGGAGGGGAAGGTCAGGTAGACACATGGAGGGGATTGCCAGGATGGAGGGGAAGGTCAGGTAGATACATGGAGGGGGGGGGGGATTGCCAGGATGGAGGGGAAGGTCAGGTAGATACATGGAGGGGATTGCCAGGATGGAGGGGAAGGTCAGGTAGATACATGGAGGGGATTGCCAGGATTGAGGGGAAGGTCAGGTAGGTATATGGAGGGAAGTATTGCCAGGATGGAGGGGAAGGTCAGGTAGATACATGGAGGGGATTGCCAGGATGGAGGGGAAGGTCAGGTAGATACATGGAGGGGATTGCAAGGATGGAGGGGAAGGTCAGGTAGATACATGGAGGCGAGGGGGATTGCCAGGATGGAGGGGAAGGTCAGGTAGACACATGGAGGGGAGGGGGTTGCCAGGATGGAGGGGAAGGTCAGGTAGACACATGGAGGGGAGGTTCCAGGATGGAGGGGAAGGTCAGGTAGACACATGGAGGGTGAGTGCCAGGATGGAGGAGTCAGGTAGATACATGGAGGGGATTGCCAGGATGGAGGGGAATGTCAGGTAGATGCATGGAGGGTGATTGCCAGGATGGAGGGGAAGGTCAGGTAGACACATGGAGGTGAGTGCCAGGATGGAGGGGGTCAGGTAGATACATGGAGGGGATTGCCAGGATGGAGGGGAAGGTCAGGTAGATACATGGAGGGTGATTGCCAGGATGGAGGGGAAGGTCAGGTAGACACATGGAGGGTGAGTGCCAGGATGGAGGGGGTCAGGTACATACATGGAGAGGATTGCCAGGATGGAGGGGAAGGTCAGGTAGATACATGGAGGGTGATTGCCAGGATGGAGGGGAAGGTCAGGTAGACACATTGAGGGGGAATTGCCAGGATGGAGGGGAAGGTCAGGTAGATACATGGAGGGGATTGCCAGGATGGAGGGGAAGGTCAGGTAGAACACATGGAGAGGGATTGCCAGGATGGAGGGGGTCAGGTAGATACATGGAGGGTGATTGCCAGGATGGAGGGGGTCAGGTAGATACATGGAGGGGGATTGCCAGGATGGAGGGGGGTCAGGTACATACATGGAGGGTGATTGCCAGGATGGAGGGGAAGGTCAGGTAGACACATGGAGGGGGATTGCCAGGATGGAGGGGGTCAGGTAGATACATGGAGGGTGATTGCCAGGATGGAGGGGAAGGTCAGGTAGACACATGGAGGGGGATTGCCAGGATGGAGAGGGTCAGGTAGATACATGGAGGGTGATTGCCAGGATGGAGGGGGTCAGGTAGATACATGGAGGGTGATTGCCAGGATGGAGGGGGTCAGGTAGACACATGGAGGGTGATTGCCAGGATGGAGGGGAAGGTCAGGTAGATACATGGAGGGTGATTGCCAGGATGGAGGGGAAGGTCAGGTAGATACATGGAGGGGATTCCCAGGATGGAGGGGAAGGTCAGGTAGATACATGGAGGGGATTGCCAGGATGGAGGGGAAGGTCAGGTAGATACATGGAGGGGATTGCCAGGATGGAGGGGAAGGTCAGGTAGATACATGGAGGGGGATTGCCAGGATGGAGGGGAAGGTCATGTAGATACATGGGGGGGATTACCAGGATGGAGGGGAAGGTCAGGTAGATACATGGAGGGGGATTGCCAGGATGGAGGGGAAGGTCAGGTAGATACATGGAGGGGGATTGCCAGGATGGAGGGGACGGTCAGGTAGATAACATGGAGGGGGATTGCCAGGATAGAGGGGAAGGTCAGATAGATACATGGGGGGGATTACCAGGATGGAGGGGAAGGTCAGGTAGATACATGGAGGGGGATTGCCAGGATGGAGGGGAAGGTCAGGTAGATACATGGGGTGGGGGGATTACCAGGATGGAGGGGAATGTCAGGTAGATACATGGAGGGGGATTGCCAGGATTGAGGGGAATGTCAGGTAGATGCATGGGGGGGGGGGGGGGGGGATTGCCAGGATGGAGGGGAAGGTCAGGTAGATACATGGAGGGGGATGGATTGCCAGGATGGAGGGGAAGGTCAGGTAGATACATGGAGGGGGGGGGATTGCCAGGATGGAGGGGAAGGTCAGGTAGATACATGGAGGGGGGGGGGGGGATTGCCAGGATGGAGGGGAAGGTCAGATCGATACATGGGGGGGGGGGGGGTGATTGCCAGGATGGAGGGGAAGGTCAGGTAGATACATGGAGGGGAGCGGGGTGCCAGGATGGAGGGGAAGGTCAGGTAGATACATGGAGGAGGGTGGAGATGATTGCCAGGATGGAGGGGAAGGTCAGGTAGATTCATGGAGGGTGAAAAGCATCTGGGAGACTGGCACAGGGCGCACAGTTCCCTGACATGATGCTCTGTGACTGGCACCAGGGCGCACAGTTCCCTGACATGATGATCTGTGACTGGCACAGGGGCACAGTTCCTTGACATGATGCTCTGTGACTGGCACAGGGCGCACAGTTCCCTGAATATGATGATCTGTGACTGGTACAGGGCGCACTGTTCCCTGACATGATGATCTGTGGCTTTGGAGTTTGCTGCCGTACACGATATTAGCCTCGGTAAAGAATGTCATCTTAGCACATGATGTTACGTTGGTAAAGAACGCCTCCCTGATGCATGATGTTGCCTCGGTAAGAATGTCACCTGAGTACAGAATGTTATTTTGGTAAAGAATGTCACCCTGGTTCGCGATGTTGCCTCAGTAAAGAATGTCACCTTGGGATAGCATGTTCCCATGATGCAGATTGTCACCCCTTTAGAGAATTTCACCTGGTTCCTTATGTTAACCCAGTACAGAATGTCACTTTGGTGCAGTATGTCACCTTAGTAAAGAATGTCACCCTGTCAAAAATATCACCTGGTACAGAATGTGGCTCCGGTGCATAAGATCACTTCGGTTCAATATGTCACCCTAGAAGAGAATGTTGCTTTTGTATATGATCACTTCTGTGCAACATGTCACCCTAGTAGGAATGTCACCCTGGTACAGAAGGTCACTTCGGTACAAGATATCACCCTAGTAGAGAATGTTACCCTGATATAGAAAGTCACTTCGGTACAATAATCACCCTAGAAGAGAATGTTATTTTGGTATAGAACGTCATTTCTGTACAACATGTCACCCTAGTAGAGAATGTACCCTGGTACAGAAGGTCACTTCTGCACAATATGTCACCCTAGTAGAGAATGTTACACTGGTACAGAAGGTCACTTCTGCACAATATGTCACCCTAGTAGAGAATGTTACCCTGGTACAGAAGGTCACTTCTGCACAATATGTCACCCTAGTAGAGAATGTTACCCTGGTACAGAAGGTCATTTCTGTACAACATGTCACCCTAGTAGAGAATGTTACCCTGGTACAGAAGGTCACTTCTGCACAATATGTCACCCTAGTAGAGAATGTTACCCTGGTACAGAAGGTCATTTCTGTACAACATGTCACCCTAGTAGAGAATGTTACCCTGGTACAGAAGGTCATTTCTGTACAACATGTCACCCTAGTAGAGAATGTTACCCTGGTACAGAAGGTCACTTCTGCACAATATGTCACCCTAGTAGAGAATGTTACCCTGGTACAGAAGGTCATTTTTTTTTCTGCACAACATGTCACATTGTAGAGAATGTTATCCTGGTACAGAAGGTCATTTCTGCACAATCTGTCACCCTAGCAGAGAATGTCATTCTGGTACAGAATGATATCCCAGTACAGAATGTCACATCAGTACAGATTGTCATTCTGGTACAGAATGCTATCCCAGTACAGAATGTCACATCAGTAGAGATTGTCATTCTGGTACAGAATGCTATCCCAGTACAGAATGTCACATCAGTACAGATTGTCATTCTGGTACAGAAAAGAAAAAGAAACACCCGAAGGTGCTGGGGAGGACCCAGAGAAGCACCGTCTTCACCTGCCTTTAGAGCAGTCCTGTACCACCCTTGGAGGCCTGCGCTGTGTTGACGATGGGTACAGGCACGCGCAGGACACTCCATTAAGATATCAAGGGACATAACTGCTCCTGAACAGAGGTAAATTAGACTACAGGATGCAGCTCATAACAGCCTTAAAGTAGCATCCCCCATGGGTGTACCAGCCCGTATTTCATGACTGCAGAGCCCACCGGCAAAAAACACCACCCTCCAGCTGCCGAGCACACCCCACAGACCCAACCACCCCTGCCCAC
>CM031597.1:137136239-137138739 GCA_018398815.1 Conus ventricosus | reverse complement strand
GAATTTCAGTAGAGGGTCTCGTAAGGCTTCTACTTAACAGATGTCTGACCTACAGCATTAGCCCAACGCGCCGGTCAGACCTTGAGTTCCTACCTAAAAATTGGTTGTGCAATTTTTAATCATTGTATGTGTGTAGTGAATGTACACATGTGTGGGCACGGGTCCATGTATGTGCGCGCATGTGTGTGTGTGTGTGTGTGTGTGTGTGTGTGTGTGTGTGTGTGTGTGTGTGTGTGTGTGTGTGTGTGTGTGTGTGTGTGTGTGTGTGTGTGTGTGTGTTTGTGTGTGTGTGTGTGTGTGTGTGTGTGTGTGTGTGTGTGTGTGTATGTGTGTGTGTGTGTGTGTGTGTGTGTGTGTGTGTGTGTGTGTGTGTGTGTGTGTGTGTGTGCGCGTGCGCGCGCGCACACACACACAATAAGACCCCCCCCCACACACACACACGCACACACACCAAGGCTTGCACACTCACGTGCGTGGACTCTCTAATTAACACACCTGGATCACCCCACTGACGAACACACACCAGCGCACACGTCTACAGTGCACACCGAGGGCTCTGAGAGATTCAAAGTCTTATCTCAGTTGACATGTGTTTGATCATTTGTGTCTATTACTAGAAAGGCCCAGTATGAGTTTGCCCCAATCTCTAGGAGTCTTCGCGGTGTTGGCCTTGAGATTATTCCAATGTTTGTTTGGTTGGTGATGTTTCTCGCTCTTCCCTTAAGTCTGCATGTGCGGCCACATCCTCTCTTGATGTTCAGATCTAAAAAATGGTCTATGGTATAGTGGCTTTGCCTTGCTAGCCAGTGTGTTTGCTCTCTCGTTTCCTTTAACTCCAGCATGTCCAGGGCAGTACATCCATATCAGTCCCTCCAATGGAAGGTTGCGTATTAGTTCATGCCAAGCAGTGATTCCCATTCCACTCTCCACTTTTTGAAGTAGGTTTATGAAGTCAGTCAGTATCATGGCTTGTTGAGTTTGAAACTGCTCTGTGGATGTAATCCAGTGAAGTGCTTGTGTCACTGCTTCTACCTCCATTGTCAGACTTGAAGTTGTTAAACTGTGCGCACCATTGTCTTCCTGGATGGTTCGGCCATTTTGCTTCACTGTGTATCCCCAGCCTGACTTACCTTTGGTGACAGAAAAACCAGTGTATATAACAAAATCATCTTTTGTGCCACAGTCTTCTAGCTGCATCTGAATTTCTGCGTTGGTTCTGCCTTCTGGCCATTCTTGACAGTGTCTTCCAAGTTCTGGAGCGACGGCAATTTGGTAGAGGTGTTTTTAAATGTTCTGGATACTTTTCTCATTCCTTCGGTTCTTGTTTGGTCAATCAAGGGGAGTTTGCATTTCTTAGAGATCCAAATGAATCTGTTGGGTACAGTTCAATGCTGCTGACACTGTCGGCCCTGTGACTGGCAAGGGTTAGGTGACCGCTTTGCTGGCACCTTTTGGCCTCCCTTGTTTCCTTCAATGGATTGTCGAGCACAGGCCCAAAGATATCTCATTTTATTCATTCTTCTTTTACCCATTTATGTTATTTTTATGCAACTTATTTATTTACGATACTTTCTTTTCGATTTGCTTTGCTACTTTGTCTAGCTGCTTTGGAGATAGCGTGGGATGTTCTGTTGGAGCCTTGGTAGTGACAATATAACAGACCCTTGGATGTTCTGTTCGGAGCCTTGGTAGTGACAATACAACAGACCCCTTGGATGTTCTGTTGGAGCCTTGGTAGTGATAATACAACAGACCCCTTGGATGTTCTGTTGGAGCCTTGGTAGTGACAATACAACAGACCCCTTGGATGTTCTGTTCGGAGCCTTGGTAGTGACAATACAACAGACCCCTTGGAGGTTCTGTTCGGAGCAGACCCCTTGGATGTTCTGTTCGGAGCCTTGGTAGTGACAATACAACAGACCCCTTGGATGTTCTGTTCGGAGCCTTGATGTGACAATACAACAGACCCTTGGATGTTCTGTTCGGAGCCTTGGTAGTGACCATACAACAGACCCATTGGTGGTCTACCTCCAGAGATGCCAAGCGAGGTCCGACACCATCAGCTGGATTCTACTGGCGAGTCTGTGTTGGTGGACGAAAGTGGACACTGGACACACGATATGAAAGGAGGGGTTTGTAAGATGAACTTTGACAGTACTCACAGGCTGCCAGGGAATAGTGTAAAGTTTACATCCTGCCTCTTTTTCATTTTCGTTTTCTTTCTCCCACTCCTCTCTCCTTTCCTCCTCCCCCCCCTCCACCCCCCCCCCCCCCCCCCCCACACACACACACACACTTTTGCTTTAATCTGTAGAAAGTCATTGTTTGAATGACGGAGGAATTATTCAGTCTGCACTTGTCCCCACCCCACCCCACCCCTCCCCCTTCCGATTTCCCATTTGTTCTATAGGATCATTTCTTCACAGAAAGATATTAACGAAGCGGACATATTGGGAAACAAATCGATGCATATATATATATATACTTAATTGTTCAGCAT
>CM031597.1:137122080-137136139 GCA_018398815.1 Conus ventricosus | reverse complement strand
CCCTTCAAAATTGTATGATTACTGGGAAAATTGGTTACAAGGATGCATGTATAAAATCTGTTTTATAAATTGTTTGATGTGTTTTTAGTAAAGTGTTTTTCCCTGAAGGAGAGGGGGAGAAGAAAAACATTCGGTAGTGCGCCTTTTGGTTGATTGGAAAGATTGCGTGTGGTATGGAGTAAATGCTGTCATGAATGCCATGTGTGCAAAAGTGACAGTGTGACAATGACTTCACTTATAAAAAAATCAGGGCCAGTGCTTTGCCACCCTCAAGACTCTGGATGACTTTCTTCACTTCCTCAACTTTTAATAAGCGGCAAGATGGGGTCAAATGCAGAACATCCGGTTTTTGGATGGTCATACTTTGGACAAAACCGAGATTCTACAAATTTTTCAAATGGTTTAACCACTGATGTTCTGAGATTGTGTTATTTGTGTTGGAGCGACTGCGATACTTACTGATTGCAGGCCAAAAGACCCGAGAATCATCATAATATGATTATAATAGGGGGAAACCAGGTCACCTTGTCTGCATCCTCTTTTAATTTTCAAACCAAGGGGATGCTTGCTCATTTACTATTCAGTTGCCTTACTATTTAAAAAAGTTTCAATCCAGTTGCACGTTGAATCACCAAAACCAAAGGTTTTTACTACTTTTAACATAAAAGTCCAATTTACAGTATCAAAGGTTTTTTCGAAATCTACCATAATAGTAAACCTTGTAATTGTTTTTGTTTAATTTCAAAATGGAGTGAATGACGGGGCGAACGAAGCAAGATTAGGAATAGAGTTTGTTTAGAATTACCGCCAATGACATTGACAAACAAAGCACAAGACAAACAATGCATTTCAACCACTTGGGTCTTCTTCAGGCGAAAAATAAATACATTTAACATGTGGGACAGTACAAACAACGAAAAACGAAAAAGAATGAAAAATGACTTTTTTCTTTCTTGTCCATGTGTTTCGTGGGCGGAAAAGGGACATGGGGCCCAGGGGGATTATGGGAGAGGAACGGGAGGGGGGGGGGGGGGGGGGGGGGGGTTTGCGTCAGGGGAGGTGTGTGTGTGTGATATGATAGGGTTGTGTGTCAGTTTATTGGGATGGTGTGTTCTTTGTGATGGTTGTGGTAATGGTGGATTGATAATAATGGTAAGGGGGGAAAAAAAAAGAAAAAAAAAAAAAAGGGGGGTGGGGGGGGGGGGGATTTAAGGGGAAGGATAATACAAAACTGAGATTAAATAGTTTGGAGGGTTGCTGTAACTACTGTATGAAGTGAGTGAAGGGGAAATGTGGTGGTGGTGTATGTAAGTGTGTAGTATGTGTGTGTGTATGTGTGTGTGTTGGTAGGGGATTTTGGCCAACTGGTGTGGAAGAGGTGAGTATGTGTGTTTGGTTATTGTTGTTATTGATGCCTTGGGGGTGTAGTGTGCCCAGTTTGGCAATGAGATGGGATTCGTGAGTTGTGCGTTCAAATGAACTCTGTGACTGCCAGAGTGCCATGACTTTGACAGGGTTTCGATGTTGTGTTGGGTGTGGTTGAAGTGTAGGGCGACGGGTTTGGGTCGGTGGTGGCGGATTCGGCCAGGTGTTCAGAGATGCGTGTTTCGAGTGTGCGTGACGTTTCCCCTATGTGATCTTCCCACACAGCTGGCAGTGGATGGCATATATAATGTTGCGGTCTGACATGAGAATGGCGTTTGACTGTGAAGGAGTCTTTGGGGCCCTGTAGGATGGTTTTGGGTTTGGTGAGGGGGCAGATTTTGCAGTTGGGTTTGGAGCAGGGTGAGTATCTGGTGGTTTTAGCTGTGGTTCTGTTCAAACTGGCCCGCACGAGGAGGTCTTTGAGGTTTTTGTCACGTTTGAATGTGATAAAGGGGTTTGGTATGGAAGGGGGTTTGTGGTTATGTACAATGTCCCAAATTTGGATTTGAGGATCCTACAGTTTGGGAGGGTGGCGGGTGGTAGAGGAGGTAGGCTGTGGGTCTGTCTGTCTTGGTTGGATGCTGGGTGTCCAGAGCAGTTTGTTCTGGATACAGCTATGGTGCAGCGGAGTGCTGCATTGATGATGAACTGGGGTATCCGCGGTTGGTGAAAACTTGTGAATTTTGGCTGCTTGTATAGTGAAGTCTTCCTCGCTGGAGCAGGTCTGCGAAGACGGAGAAATTGTGAGTATGGGATGCTGTCTTTTAGTGTGTGGGTTGTGGAGGATGAGTAGTCTAGGTATGCATGTGCGTCGGTGGGTTTGTAGAAAATGGAGGTTTTGAGTAGGCCTTCTTTTGGGGAGATGGTGATGTCTAGTAAGTTGACGGACTGCGAAATGGTTGTGGGTTTGAGTCGGTTTAGATGGATGGAAGGTCTGGGCAAAGTTGAGGAAGTTGAGGAGGTCTTGTTTTGGTTTAGATGTGGCTCCAGTCCATCATCGATTTACCTTTTGTACAGTTAGGTGTGGGGCCTGTGTATGTGTTGAGTAGGCGGTTGTTCCAAGTGTCCATGAAGAGGCAGGCATAGGCTGGTCCCCTTTTGGTACCCATGGCAACACCCCTAATTTGTGAAAATGTGTGCTTGTTGAATTGAAATGTGTTCAGGGTGGGACTAATTCAGCGAGTCTGACCGTGTGGTGGTGGGAGGGTGTTGTTGGTTGGGGGGCCGTTTGTCCCGGAAAAATGTGAGGGCCCTTAGTCCTCAGTGTGGGGGATGGAGGTGTAGAGTGACACCACGTCAAGTGTGAAGAGGAGGCTGGGTTTGAAAGCGGGGTCTGTGTTGTGAGAGTTAATCATGTTGAGTGTGTGGGTTGTGTCTTTGAGGTATGTGGGGAGGCTTTTTTACTATGGGTTGAAGGAGGAAATCTAGGTATTGCGAGATGTGTTCAGTGGGGCAGCTGCAGGCTGAAACAATTTGGGTCTGCCAGGTGTGTTCATTTTGTGTATTTTGGGGAGTTGGTAGAAGGTTTGGTGTCTGTCATAATGAGGAGCTTGGCTGTGTGGGTAGATGGTGAGTTTGATTTTTCTTTGATTGAGTTAGCAATGAGTTTCTGGTGTTGAGGGAGGGGTGATGTTTGTGAGCGGTGTGTAGAAATTTGTGTTGGACAGTTGTTTTTGTGCTTCTGCTATGTATAGTTGTTGTCCCAAACTACAACTGCACCACCCTTGTCTGTGGTTTTATGACGATGTCCTGTTTGTTCTCGTAGTGGGTTTGAGGGCTTTTTGTTGGTTTTTTGAAAAGGGTTGCAGTGTCGGACAGGTTTGGATTTGATCCGGCTGATGTCTATTTTGCATGTTTTTATGTTGAGTTAACTTCACTGGATTTGTTGGGGGGTTGGCGGAGCATTGGGGGTTTTAATAGTGAGTGAAGGTGTCAGAGTTTTGGGGTGGTGGGGGCCTGGGAGTTTTCAAGTGCTGCCATCCAACGAAGTTTCCTAAAAAATCTTTCCAAAATCAATGTGGTTCTGGTAATTGTTGGTGGTGGGTTGAGTTGGGATGAATTTAAGTCCTTTTGTTAAGACTGATCTTTCTCGTCAGAGAGGGGAGGTTGTCAGGGATGCATAGAACAAAAGGGGGGGTGGTGTTTTGATGTGGTTGTGGGGTCAGGATTGTGGGGTTGGTGGAAGCAGAATGGTCCGGGCGAGTAGTTGTTTGTCTGTTTTGTAATTGTGATAGTTTGTTTTGTTTGGTCTGGTTGCAGTGGGGTTTTAAATGAGTTGGTTGTGTGTTGGATGAGTTGTTGAGTTTTGGGGGCAGGGGGTGTGGCATGATGATTGTTGTTTGTTGTTTGAAATGTTGGAGAAGGTTGAGAGAGATTTCATGGTGAAAACTGAGTGTTTTTATATGTGCCAACATGAGTTTACGACTGGCCCGGAAGAGAATCTTTTTGGTGGTAGTGATGAGAGTGGTGTTGTGGAGGTTGGAAGGGGTGTGGGAAAGTGAGAAGCCCCGAGGTGTGATGGTAGTTTAAGACATTGTTTAAGAAAGTTGAAATGGGATGCTGATTTGGTTTCGAAACTGTGTTTTGGCATAGCCTAGTGCGAATGGTTGGATGGTGGGTGGTAAAAATGAATGGACCTGCAGAAGCTGGCATGGGTACGGGAGAAATTTTGGGCAGTTGGCATTGTGTTGTGGTGTTAGTTGTTGTTGGCAGGTAGGGGAACAGGACGAGTGGGGAATCAAGAATGCAGAATGAGATTGAAAGTGTGTAGTTGGAAGTGGAGGGGGACGGAGAATGGAAGATGGGACAGTCAGAATCAAAACAAAAAAAAATTAGAATCAAATGGAGGGCAGTGGGAGTGAGGAGTGGTAGTCAGCTTTTCACAAGTACTGGTAGGGGGTCGAAGACGTGACGTGAAATTAAAAAACCAAAGGTTATCAGGGTTGACAGGTACACACACACCAAAAAAAAAAGGTTGAAAACAGGACGTGAAATGCAACACAACAAAGGGTGTCGGCGTGCACAAAGATATCTAGAACCCAGGGGACGTGACGTAAAAGTAAAACATTATATCAATATCAACCTAATATTGTCTACTTTTGTCTCCTGGGATAAAACCTGTTGATCTTCTTTAAAACTAGACTTGGGAGAACTATTTAATTTGGAAGCTAATTGCATGAGATCCTATCTTGTAAATACATTCAAAAGTGTGATTGGTCCCCCAGTTTTAAAAAAATTCTTTTGGTTTGCCAGGCGTAGGGATACAAATTATAATACCTTCTTTTTGAGTAACTGAAAATTTCTTTACTTTCTAAGCTTCGTTTAAAGATCTAACTATGAATTTCCCCAATTTGACTCCAAAAGATTTAGAGAAATTTTTCAGGTGAAACCTTCAGTCCTCGGGCTTTTTTTTTTTCATATGCTTGAGCGCTGTTGTTGCCTCCGTTTAAGGTTTTATTTCCTTCTAAAGCCGTTGAGCTCTCCTCCGAGGTGTTTGCAAGATCTTGAACTATTTCATGTATGTCACATTCTGTACGCTTTTCTTTTCATATAACATTCATAGAAGTTACTGACTTCAAAATAATATCTTTATTGTCTGCTAGAGAGTCTTTCCCTAATTATCTTGTGATTATTCTTTTGGTTATAACAAAATTTTTTTTTTCCAGCACAGAAGTAAATTTTTTTTCTCCCCTTGAGGATCCATCTTGCTTTGATTTTAAACAGAACACCTCATTTTTTTTTTTTACCCTGAAGTCTTTCGTTATTGTTTTTTTTTTGTCAAATTTCTGTGGTTTGGATTTTTCTTTAGGTTTAATTCTATTATAAGTTCTTTTTCTTTTCTGCGTTTCTTTTTTTTAAAATGACGAATATTTTTGTGGGAACGGTTTTATTGTAATCATCAAAAAAACAATGTTGTGTTATTTTAAATTTAAATTGCTTAAATGGGTTTGGGTCAAATTCCAATTGTATCGTATTTATTGTCTCTTTAATAGTTTTTTAATTGTTGTCTGCCCCTGTGCATATTGGCTTTTTTAAATAAGCCCCATTTAAATGGGTTGAATGTACAAGAACGATAGCCCGATGGGAAAAGTCGTTTCGTCACACCCTTATTTTTTACGTGGAATAAGAGGTTTGATTTTGTAAACAACAATGAATTTAATAAAGTATGAAAAAAAGATGATGATGTTGAGTGAAATGTGTTTGGTTGCTTTGAATGTTGATGCCCGTTTTTTCCCTTGAAATGAATTACACAAAAGAAATTTAATCATGCAATTACTAATAAAAAAACAAAGTCACTGCCCTTTCCCTCTCGTTTTTTGCAGTACAAAATACGACTGCCCGTTGTGCTACAAAATATCTTCGGAGAATAGAGCGAATATGTTTACACAAAAAAAAAAATAAAGAAAAATGTCTGAGTGTGTGTAGCGTGCTTAAATGGGAGGGTGTTTTTAAATTAATTTGATCAGCTTCACGGAATCCGTGGGTTCCGGGTTCCTTTGCGCTTAGAGTCCCCCCCGTTGGTATTTAAACCCCCGCAGTTCTCTAACGAGAATGCGAGGTGGAGTGTGAAAAAAATAAAGATAAAGTGGGAGTAGTGGTCGCGAAAAAAGGAAAAAAAAAGTACGAAAGGCCCTGCAAGATAAAAAATTGTTTAGATCTTGCACTTAGTGGCACATCCTTTCCCCCCTTTAGTTCCGCTTTAAATTGCCTCTTGTCTTCATTTACAATTGATTTCCTTAAAAATTGTTTTAGTATCTCGTTAACAAAGGGGAAAAGTGAAATAAAATTTTTCCCCATTTGTTGATGATTTATTGCGGGCTTCTGTTTGACGAAAAATTTATTTAATTGAACAGATTAAAAAAATGGCGTTTTTCATATTACCAGTCATTAGATTGAGAAAAATTTTTTTGTCATAATTTGAACTCGTTTACGATTTTTTTTAAAATAAAACTGTTCAACAAAAAAAACATTTAAAAAAATTTTGGTTGATTACAACGGCAAATAAAATGAATTTCATAATTGGATTGAAATGGCAAACCGATATGATGGAGAAAAGATAAAAATGACGTTCGTCAATATAGTGTTGACGGTAAACCTGAAATTTTTTGTTGAGCTTTTAAATGATGCGCCCCAAAAAAATTTATTAAACGGTGATGTCCTTAGGATTATATTGAAAAAAATTTGTTGGCTATACGAAAAAAATGATTTGATTATTTTCAAACTTTTTTTAGTCCCCACAGTTAGGCTCGCCCGGGCTTGGACTCGTTCAGCCTTCCCGAAAATTTGGGGTTGCCCTTGCCTGTAGTGTTCAGCCGGCCTAGCTGAATTTCAAAGGTCTTGCTCTGAAAAAATGGATTTTTTTGGGATAATTCCAAAAGTGGGTTGTGCAGAGGTAGATGGGTTTCTATTTAGACTGCGCGGACGGAGAAACACTGACACTTGGACGATGGTTTGGTCAGTAGACGGTTTATATAATTGAAAAATTTTTTTTTTTAATCAAAAAAAAGTTGCTGCGCAAAAATTTAACGTATGCCTAAAGCAAAAAAATAAAATTTTTTTTGTCGTTTGGCATAAAAATATTAAAAAAGGCAGAGCGAAAGGTTTTCGTTTTCTCTTTTTAATGAAAATGACCCGAGCTTTGAATAAATGTCAAAAATATCCCTTTTGCAAAAAACCTTTTAAGAAAACCCCTAAGAAAAGTGAAGTCCTTTTAAAAAGTCGATACGTAATTGCAAAAAACCCTCTAAAAACACCGTGCGGGATTAAACAAAAAATTTGCCAATTTTCGCATTTTAATATATTACATTTGCAGGATTCAGAGTGCTTTATCTTAAAAACAGTTACTGCTCATGTGTTTCTTGAGTACGGTTTGATTGCTAACGTTCCTCCAAGTTGGAAGGATAAAATGTGATCAAATAAAGTTGTGGACACTTTCGCCTTTATGTCACTCCAAAATTTTCCCTCATACCCTTGTGAAAACCGGCCTTGCTTTTCTATGCCAAAGGGCATACTTTTCCCCATGATATTGTCATGAGGACTTTTTTCCCCGTTGTTTCGCCCCTGGATAGCTGTGGTCAATTAACATTGTGGGCCCTCGGTTTTTTAAAGGATGAGGGTATATGATCAGTAGATATCTTCGTTATGACCCTCCTCCTGATAAAATGCGAAATCTTTTTATTTAACCCCTTCTCTTTCGAATTTCTTTGGGGAATTTTCGTGGTAGACTTCTCCTTCCCTTTGATTCAATCTTGAATGACTGGTTGTTTTGGAAATGGTGTACGGCCCTTTCCGGTTAATTGGGCTTTTTGTTTTTCTGTGGAAAAGTAGACTAGTACCTTTTTTCCGGGAAAGGATGTTCATTTGTTTCCCATTTAGACTTCGTTGTCGTCCGGCAGCCTTGTCTGATGTAGAGCTATTTTGCAGTTTCCTAAATCTTTTAGAAAAGAATTCCGCTGTTTTTTTGACGTCTGTTTCTGTCCTCGTTGTCCATATTTTTTAAGCCCTGCATTGGTCCACGTAATGTCTCCATGGTATTTAAAATGGGGGGAATTGGTGTTTTGTGGTGCTTCCTGTAAGAAATAATACGCGGGAAAAAATTGCCCATTTTTGGGTTGTCCAAAAAGTTTTTAACATGCCTTCAACGTCCCATTGTTTTCACGAGTCCGTTGGTTGAGGTGGTATGGCGTTGTGGTGACCTTTGATGTTCAAGAGTCTGTTGCCCCTTGCATTGTCCAGAAAAAATTGATCCCCTGTCCGGGAATTTGTGTTGGTTTTCCCACTGGCCCAGTTTTTCCCCAGAGCTCACCCATGCTTCTGTGTTGATGTTAGGGAGTGTGTTGTTTGCGTAGGGTGCTTTAGTCTTTCGGTGAGAATGTATTTTCCTGATGATGAAGGGGGTTAAATGGGTAATGTGTCCACTGAACACGTGGAAATGGTATTAAATCGTGGCACCCTCTGAATTGGTGCTTTCCTAATATATTTCTGCTTCATTTGGGGAAGTATGATGACGCACAATATTTTGACGTCCCTTCCCCTTGGGCCCAAAAGAATCATGTAGCTAGCAGAGTTTTTCGTAGCCTCACACAAGGTGTCCGACTAGGTATGTCTGAGCTATTTGTAGTACTTAGATTGGTTTCTGGGTCCCACAATTGGGGTTTGTTTTTTTTTTTGTCGTTGGTGTACGCATTTTTTCGTTCCTTTCTTATCAAAAAAGTGTTTAAACTGTTTTCTGGTAGTGCGTTTTTGGGTTTAGGGCCCAACTAAATCAACTTTTGGGTGTGGGTTTTTTGTCTGTTCTTCTTTCAAGTCTGCAGGGATAAATGCTGCATGTGTTTTTAAAACTTGAGGGGTTCTTGTTTCCCGGTGATGCTGCCGCTTGGATGGGATAGACGGTAATTAAAAACCCCTCCTTTCTTGCTTGGCGTTTTTCCCAAATCAATACTGGGCAAAGGGTTTTTCCCAAGAGATTCTTTTTGTTGAGAAGTAGGGAGTCTCTGTGTACTTCCCCACAGGAAGTTTTTGTTTGATGAGGATGCTGTCCCTCTTTTTTCTGCCCTGTAAAACAATGCTCGGAACAAAGTTTCCCAAGTCTCTGGAAAGAGCCTGTATTCTCAAAGCACCCACCTTTTTCCCCCTCGACTTTTTGTGCAAAAAGGATTGTTGACCCCCTTACAATTATCCACAACTTTTGATATCCTTCAGTTGAATTGTGCAGCCTTTGTGTGTACACATCGCGTGTCATTTCCTTTGTTACAATCCCTCGGTGATGTGGTCCCAAATCGGAAAAACTTTTTGAAAGCGATAATTTTCCTGTCGTTGCCTTTGTCAGTTACAGCCCCTTGGGCTTGTCTTTTCCGGCTTCCTTGTTGGCCTTGTTGTTTTTCCCATGACCATACCTCGTGTAGGTTTGCTTTTCACGGTAACCCCTCCCCCGAGTTCCGTTGTTAAATAGATTGTGCTCAAAGTTTCCTTTCCAGTTGAGGATTCTTCTTGACAAATTTGCCTGATCAAAAGGAATGCTTCCCGAAATTTTCTCCCGGATTAACATTCTTTAAAAACTTCTTCTGTCCGTTGACAAATTCACCACCTCTCTGCCCCATTGACAAACGTCCCCTAGTGACGAGGTAGTGTCTCTTTGGTGCGTCGAATTTTGTCTGTATGACAAGCACTCGTTGTACTTTTGAAAAAATGCCTGTTTGATGAGTTTATGTCCGTGATTGCTGCGGGTAGTTTTACTACGCTTCCCCAGCTCTGCCCCTTTAGTATGGAGCTAAAACCTGGGACCCCCTTTCCCCCTCGTTCAAACCCTGATGATGTCCTTTTTAAAAAAGGTAAATATGACTCGGCGTCCTGCCTTAATAAGGTAATTGAACCTTTGCCGAATACCGTTGAAGAATGGTTGGGCGCTGCATTTGGGTTTGGCCCCCCTGCTTCCTGCTTTAACTCTGTAACTCTAGTTAAAGTCTTCGGTTCTTTCTTCTCGTCTTTTCTCGCATTTTCTTTTTCTCGATCTCTTTCTTTTCACGTTCCTTGTTCTTGTTTTCACCTCCCTTTTTTTTTTCGTTTTTTTTCTTATTAAAAAGGAGTTTGTCCTTTTAGGTAGTTGTGCCCCGGGTTTCCTTTTTGGAATTGGCCTAGTTCGAATTTGTTGAGACTCTTTTGTTGTGGCGTGCCTGAGTCGGGACTTTTGTCGATGTCGCTACAGAAAAATCTGTTGTTTAAAAAAATTTTAACATACAAAAAACGCGGAAACCCATACCCTAGCGTTAGTGCCAAAAAGATATTGACACGTTTCAAAAAAGAGGGTTTGAAAAAAATTCCCACCAGTGGGAAACCATACACAAACCCGTGTAGAAAAATGGGGTAAACACCCAAAACCCAAAAAACGTGTATTCAAAAAACGTCAAAAAAAACCAAACCCGGGTTTTTAACACAGTACGAACGAAAAATACCAAACTGCGAAAGGACGTGCTGAAAAAAAAAATTTTTTCCATTTCGTAGTGATTTACCCCAAAATTACGGCGCCCCCAAAAAACCCGTGGTGTACCCCGCTCAACGTTATAGTTACGTTGAAATGGTATAGAATAATACTTTATCTAAAGTGTGTCCCAATCCCACACAAATACAACACCACTGCACAAAACCCAAAGCGTACGTCAAAAATTGCCTAAAATGGCAACTTGAATAAAGACTTCTTTTACAAAGATTTTGAAATAGATCTAATAAGAAGTTAAAAAAATGTCGTGGTAAATGACGTGAATTTGGGCCCGGTGTTCTTTTTGCCTGTGTTGGGGCCTTTTTGGATTAGGGAATAATGAAAAAATAGCGTCGGCAACGAAATAAATAAATGATTTAGACAAAACAAAATGTGAAATTTAAATTTTTTAATTTAGTTTAATGGTCAAACATAATGTCACAGGCGCACCCTCCCAAATCCGCTAGAAAAAAGGTGAAAGGTTTCGGTCTAAAATTCTTGCCTGCATCACTGGTCTTCCCGGTACTTTAGATCGAAGACCGGGAGAGCCCCCCAAAAAATGTGACGTTTTTATAAGACCCCATTTTTTAATGTGGTTGAATGTCGGCAAGAACGATAGCCGGTTTGGAAAGTCAAGCTTTTTGCCACCCTTCACTCTTTCTCCGTGGAAAAAGAGGTTTTTTTTTGTAAAACAACGAAATTTTTAAAATATGAATAAGGGTGAGATGATTGCAGTGAATTGTGTATGGTTGTTTTAAAGTTTTTGTCCCTTTGTTCCCCATGAAATGAATTACAACAAAAGAAATTAATATGCAATATACAATAAAACAAAGTCAGTTTTCCTCTTGCTCTTGCGTAGACAAATATCGACTGTCCGCTTGTGCTACAAAAATATCTTCCGGGAATAGACGCAGAATTGTTATAACAAGAAAAAAAAATACAAAAAAATTTTGAGTTTGTTAGCTGTTTAATTTGGAGGGAGTGTTTGAATAATTTGCATCGCTTCCGGAATTTTCCGTGGTGTTCCCCAGTTTCCCTTTACCTTAGGTCCCCCCGGATTCGGTAAAGGGTTTAAACCCGCCCCTTCTAACAAAGAATCAGAGGATAGAGATGTTTGAGAAAATGAAAATAAGTGCGGAGTATGTACGGGTCGAGTAAAAGGAAAAAAGTCGAAAGGCCTGAAAGTTTAAAAATTGTCTTAGATCTTTTAATTTGGGGAATCATATTCCAATTAACGCTAAAACGCTTTACAAATTTCATGCTTTTCTATCATTACAATTTTTTTCCCTTAAAAATTGCTTTACGTATAATCGTTAACAAAGAAGGGAAAATGTAATGATATTCCAATCTGCCTTGATGAGTTTTCGCAGGCTTAATGCTTGCGAATTACAAATTAATTTAATCTTGAACAATTAAATAATGGCGTCACTTATATTTAAAAGATCCTTAGATCTGAGAAAATGTTTCGTCCCTAACTTAACTCGTTTACGATCTTTTAAAAAATAAATCTGCTACACAAGTATACATTTTAAATATTTGGGGCATCAACGGGGCTGAAATAGAATTTCTTTTAGGATTAGTACTGGAACACGATTGATGAAGCAAAGATGAAAATGCAGCTTTCCCCCTCAAAATGTGTTGACCGGTAAACCTGAATATTTAGTTTAGGAAATTAATGATTCGCGCGAAAAATATTATTGAAGGTAGGTGCCTTATGCGATTATATTTAAATAAAATTTTTTGCGCTTACGAAAAAAAAAGATTTTGACTTTTTCCCCCAACCGCTTTTAGTCGCACAGTTTTTGGGCCGCCACGGGAAAGAGAGACTCGTTAGACTCTCCCCGAAAAAAATTGTGGGGATCGTCTTGTGAGTGCCTTGTCCCGGGTAGATGTATTTCAAAGGACTTTTCCCCGAATAAATGGACCTTTTTGCGGAGCCCCTCCACGAGGCGGGTTTTCCAAGATGGGAGATGCAACGGTTATATTTTTCTGCCATGCGCGGAGGGAAACCTGAAACTTGGGACGACGGATTTGGTCAGTACGCCCGGGTTTTCCCTACCTACGATTGTATTATTTTATTATTTTACAAATGCAGTCTGTGACGCTTGGAAATTTTAAAAAAATACTGCCATAAAAAAAAACCCCTTGTTTTTTCTTTTGGACATAGAAAAAATTAAAAGTGCAGAGCGAATGAGTATGTATCGATTCGTAATTTTCTTAATGAAGAAAGATCCCGGGTTATGAAAGAATGCGTTAAAGCGTTAAAATCAAAAATGTGTTTTGGTTTCGAAAGGGGGTTTTTTAAATTTAACACCCCATAGAGGTCAGTCCGTAAAAGGGATATGTCGCAGTAGGGCCCTCGGGAATTATGTTCATTCGAGTAAAATTAGTTGTTTGTTGTTGGGTGCTCTTCTCCAAGAAATTGTCTGCTGCCGGGTGAGTCAGCCAAATGTCGATCTTCATCTACATCGCTCTTCAGTTGTGCGGCTTTAGGGTTTTTAAAAATTGGTAATTTTTATAAAAAATTTTGGATTTAAACTAAAACGCCCCGTTAGTTTTGATTAGGGTTTTATTAAAGTTAGGTTTTTAATTTCTTTAAAAGTCGGGGGAATCCTTTTTGGACCAAAAAAAAATTCAAGAAATTCCTTTTCTTTAAATTAGTGAAAAAACAGTGTTTCTCGAATTTTTGCTTTCTTGAATTTTTAATTAAAGTTTTATAAAAAAAAGGAAAACAACACCCCCGAAATTTTACTTTGGAGGCAAAAAAGTGATATCCCATTGGGTCTATTACTTGTCCCTGTTTGGATTTAAAAGGTGTCTTTAAGTGGAAAAATAACCCCTTTTCCCTTAAAAAATTAAAAAAATTCTTTTTTTTTTAAATTTTAATCCCTGGCAGTTCAGAGCAGTGTAATGGTTTTATCCATTTTTTTGGAAAAAAGAGTGCAGATCGTTGGTTTTTTCTTGAAAAAACCGGTTAGGTATATTTGACAAAGTACATTATTGAAGTTCGAAAAAAACCAAACTATTTGGAATGTGCATTGGTTAAACAAAAAATCATTTTACAAATCCATCACATAAGTTAGTATGACAAAAAAAAAAAAATTGATTTTTATATTTTTAAAAAAAATATACAAAAAAAGGAGAATACAATGTTAACGAATATAAAGACAGTTTATCCGTTCTAGTCTTCCAACATTTTGTCCCTTTTTTGCTCTGTTAATTCGGTAAATTTATGAGGTTAAAAATATTTTCAGGGGAACCATCCTGATTAAATTGGTTTTGTTGATGTGTCATCCTTGCCAAAATGTTAAAACTTTCTCCTTGTTTTCATACAAAGGATTTAAGGAAAGAGAATTATCTGTTTCGTAATCAGAATGATATGCTCATATTAATCTCATTATTGTCAATTATTTCAATTAAATGCAGGTCTGTTGTGCTTTTGTTTCTTTTTTGTGTGTGTAGGTTTTGTGTATAATGCACTCACCCCCTTCATCAGGGGCCAAGGCCTATAAATGATTAAACCACCCGAATCCGAATCCAAAGGTCTCTCTCGGGACGGGTCTTACGTTGAAGTAATCGTTAATATCCATTGTAACTTTTGTCATATCTATCTGTCTATCTATCTATCTATCTATCTATCTATCTATCATCTATCTATCT
>CM031597.1:137112080-137117080 GCA_018398815.1 Conus ventricosus | reverse complement strand
CCCACCACCACACTACTGCTAATACTACTATGCTATTACTGCTGCTGCTACTACTACTACTACTACTACTACTACTACTACTACTACTACTACTACTACTACTACTACCACCACCACCAGTAGTAGTACTATTAATATGATAAACTACCACTACTTCTGCCCAAGATGGTCTGGGTCGAACTGTTGAGGTGGAGTCGGTGGTCGTGGTTGTCAGGACCTCGGTTAATGCGACGCAGCTGTTGCCGCGGTGATGATGCTAAACGCAATGATAATACGATTGCTCAGAATGGCGGTGGGACGGCAGCTCCTGCTGCTGCTGCTTCCTTTTTCTGCACTGCTTCCCCAATGACCATACCAAGTGTTATGCAGCTTCTGCCGCCGATGAAGTCGCCTTAGTTTCTCCTGGATTTAAACCTTGCGAAGCCTCTCCTGCGATACACGCCATCGTGACTTACAGTTGGGATGGATTGCGATCTAGCTTGGAAGGAACCGGACACTCAGCCACCTGCCTTATACGACTGTCTCAAAGGTTCCAGAATGAGCAGGACAACGACAGTGATAATCAAATCAACGAGGAGACATCTAGGATTTGAAACAAAGTACGAGGCTCTAGGACCACATCCAGATGATGTCAATCCAACATAAAGAATGTGTTCGTGAGAGACATAGGAGATTGGGTTAATGAAAGCGGCAGCTGCAACACTGATAGTGGCAAAGATGGTGGGGGTAGGGTACAGGATGGGTAGAGGATGGATAGAAAGGGGATACATATATCGAGAAGAGAGTGGGATCGTAAATGAGGTTGGGAGGAAGAAGAACGAGAAGTCGTTTTTTTTACTTTATAGCATCGTCAGATGTAGCCAAAAACAATCGGATAAAAAAAGCAATCAATTGTACTACCATGAATCTGGTAGTGATCTTTTATTGGGAGGAAACGAGCCGAAACTGACAGTGAAGGAACGTCTCTGTAAATACGAAAAGGAGAAGCGTTTCTTGGCTTGAAGACTCGTTCCACAAAACACATAGAAATCCAGCTGCGATCAAGTCTACGTACTAACCGACCAAGACCATCACAACTACTGCCACTGGCTTTGATTTTCTACTGTTGCATAGTGCACTGGTAGCAAAAGCCGAAAGATCAGAATCCATCGGAAAAATCACTTTCACCGCCCCCCCCCCCCCCTCCCCGTGCAGCAGTGGCAGCAGCTACAGCAGTAGCATTATCCAGGAGATATGATATCAGTATCGATTCCAGTGCTACGTTTCAATTCATCCTCGAGAGAGAACCGTGGAAGAAGAAATACTCTCAAATGCTATCCAGTTTACAGGGGAATACGATAATACAAGATAACTTCACATGTTTGTTATAAATATAAAAACCGTTCTATGTTAAGTGTCTAGAAGTTATACGAACAGTTTGGCTTTGTAATATCAGAAATATTTTTATTTTCTTGAAAATGTACTGTGTTGACCATTCGATGATGTGTGTGTGTGTGAGGACGGTGCTTTATACCGTACGGCGGTCAGTCTGTCCATTTCACAGCCTGCCACGGTCTGTGTTCTGCTGGGCAGTGTCCAGCAATGAGTCCCTCCGCTTCACGCTGTTCAGCAATGGGTCTGCTTTTCACTATACGGTGGCGAGTCTGTCTTATTCACACGAAATAGTGTTGAGTTATACTGCTACACACTGCAAGCGATTAATCTGTCTTCTTCGTACATAACAGCAGTGGGTTATTATTTTGCTTCATATTGTACACAGCTAGTCTGTCTCTTCCTCCCTCAGCCTGCTGTGGTGAGTTATTCTGCTTGACATTGCACATAGTTAGTATGTCTATTTCCCACTGTACAGCAGTGAGTCTGGTTGCTTCACATCATACGGTTGTGATACTATCTGATTTACATTGGACATATGACTTATTCTGCTTCACATTGCAGAGTCATTCTTCTTGAAAGTACAGCATTGAGTCATTCTGCTTCAAACTGTGTACTGCTATCTGTTGGTTGTTCACAGTGTACAGCAGTCAGTGATTCTGGTCCCCACTGTACACTGCCAGTCTGTGTTTTTTTTTGTCAAGCACTGAACCCACGTTCCTGGTTAAAACGGTGTTCTGGCATCATAAATATGCATTTCGACGGAAAGAATACTTGAGCAAACAAGGTTTTTTTAAAGTCTCATTTACCCTAAAGGCACAACTCATATTTTGTAAGTCGACGTGATTCGAAGACGTTCTGACATTTTTGTAGCTTTGATGTTCATCAAATCGGGAACACAAGTAACATATAGGTTGATAATGAAAGGCATTTTTGTTTTGAGAATTTTTTTTTGTGTGACAAGTTTAATGCCAGTTTGGAAAAGGACAAATAGGGTGTGAGTCCATGGGGAAACCTGGTTGATAGTTGATAGAACTGAAACATGTGTGCATGAAAATAATTGTATGAGAGTATAGAAAAATGCTCTATGTAAATAGTGCAAATTCAGTTGTAAATGGAAAAGAAAGCACCTTCTGTTTGTCCGTCTGGTTGTTTGTCCACAGCATGCAAGATGCAAACTGACTGAGATGATCCCTAATTAAAGAAAAAGGCTTGGACTTATCATCTGACACATCACTACCGTTTTACTAAGATTAGGATTGTTTCCAGTGTAAAAAAAATAAATGGGGAAAACAGAGAAACATAGACACACACACACAAAACACAGACAGACACAGACAGACAGACAGACAGAGACGACAGACAGACAGACAGACACAAAACACACACACACACCCGAGAAATATTTTGCTTTTCATCTCATTCCATATATACGTAATTCGTATTTTTTCTTCTTTTTTTTTGACAGGGTTTTTGGTCTTATTCATATGTTTACATTGAACGAACGAGATGTGAGTGTGTGTGGGGGTGTTGTGTGTGTGTGTGTGTGTGTGTGTGTGGGGTGTGTGTGTGTGTGTGGTGTGTGTGTGTTGTGTGTGTGTGGTGTGTGTTAAGTCTTGTTCATTGTTTAGGGTTCCATCCCCTTTCTAGTTCATGGGAACATATCATTATCATTAGATTCTCCCTGATGATTTCCTCTTCCTTCCCTCCTTTCCTTCTCGTCTATCATGGCTCTCCCAGTCTTGGTTCTTGTTTCTTTCTTTTCAACACCCCCTGTCAAAAATATTTGACTTTTGAGGTTTGAATATATGTAGAAAGATTTTTTTCTTTAGTTTTTTGGTTAGGTTGCCTTTCCATGTATTCCAGATTTCCTTTTCGAATTTTCGTCGTTTCAGTATTTGTTCTTTTATTATGTACCTTCTGTACCAAGATTGAAATAACCAGCAATTCTAAATCACAAGTGTCTGTACTCGTTCAAAATTTTTCTTTTCAAAATTCCGGCGATGAAGATAAACTACGTCAAAATTATTTGTCGAGTCCCTCTTGTGTATTTATTAGTCTCAGGGACAATTTTCTAAATTTCAGAATTACAAAAGCTATATTTGGGAAAAGGAAGAGAAAGTGAATAAAGGGTAATGCTACAAAACTTACTATTACAGATGGTCAAAGGAGAGGAGAGAAGAGAAAGAGGGGGGGGGGAGAAAAAGAGAAGAGAGGGGAAAAAGAGAGAGAGAGGGGAGAGAGAGAGAGAGGGGAGAACTTGAAAATTTAAAAAAAATAAAAAACTTCAGCGTGGATATCGTCAAAGACGTTTGAAGTTGATACTTGTGATGATAGATAAATAAATATGATGGTTCTTCCACTTGTAAATCCGTGTCTTCCGTTTGATGAAAATCGCAAGTAGATTAATTTATGTCTTTATTGATATTAAACTCCCGCGACTTCTTATGCTTTGCCCAATGAAAATGACCCCTGTCTTTCATTTTTCGTGGCAGTTTGAGAGCCCTTGCACTTTACCTTTTCCACTTGTAAGTCAACCACTTAGGCCGATTTGAAAGGGAAATTACTTAAAAACAAAAAAACAACAACACAAAACAAAAAATTAAAAAACAAAAGAAAAAAGATCTATGCATGAAGGAGGGCGTATGCAAAAAAAAAATGCATGCTGTTCCAGCCGGTAAGAACGAGTCATTTGCAGCACTTTTAGCTCATTCCAGTCACTTTCCTGACTGTTGGATCCCTTTTTCATAGATCACTAATCACTTTGAAAGTATGTATAGTTTGTTTCTGCAAGAGCAAATTTTACAAAGCTTTCAGAGCTAGAGGCTCTTTCAGTTTATGTTTGTGACATATAATTTTAATGCAAAAAATGTTTGCAAACTCACAGATCAGTGCAAGAGAGCACCTGCTGGGAAAATCGGGTTTCAGGGAATCAAGCTTTTAAAGTGTTTGAAACGATTGCCAGTTCTTTTGTTGTCTACTTCCGTATCAAATAGAACAGCCAGGCAATGGCGTGCAGGTGGTCGATAATGGCGTGCAGGTGGTCGATAACAATGGCGTGCAGGTGGTCGATAACAATGGCGTGCAGGGGTTGTCACTGTATAAGACAGTAGACAGGGATACATGTATTAATATATCCCCGTTATAACCACCCCTTTCCCCCTTTTACTAAGTATGAACGCCACACAACAAACACACACAAAAGAAAATACAGTGCACAAACAGAAGGCTTTATTTGCATTCACACACGCACACTCACCCACAGAATGGCAGATGAAAACACCAATACCTTTATATATCCGACACATAGGCAGTTTTCCCCACACATACACACACAAAAAAAAACAAACAAACCCCAAAGAATCCAACAATACTACAATACTCGACCTCAACACATGGCCCCTTATGCATACCGTGCACGCATGTGCTGCACGTTTACATTAACAACCTTCCTCAGGAGGCACAAATACACACCTCAGCCCACCCAAAAGGGTAATACCCGAAGGAACAAAGGTGACTCATCACATCCCCTGGTAACCCCAGGCTGAAATACCAAACAAGGTTGATACTCATAACCTGAAGCCCACCATGTCCTTTCAAATGTATTCTTTTGCTAATTTTTATGCCGG
>CM031597.1:137086552-137111080 GCA_018398815.1 Conus ventricosus | reverse complement strand
CTGCACGCCATTGCCCTGGCTGTTCTATTTGATACGGAAGTAGACAACAAAAGAACTGGCAATCGTTTCAAACACTTTAAAAGCTTGATTCCCTGCAACGATTTTCCCAGCAGGTGCTCTCTTGCACTGATCTGTGAGTTTGCAAACTTTTTTGCATTAAAATTATATGTCACAAAATAAACTGAAAAGACCTCTAGCTCTGAAAGCTTTGTAAAATTTGCTCTTGCAGAAACAAACTAACATACTTTCAAAGTGATTAGTGATCTATAAAAAAAGGGATCCAACAGTCAGGAAAGTGACTGGAATGAGCTAAAAGTGCTGCAAATGACTCGTTCTTACCGGCTGGAACAGCATGCATTTTTTTTTGGCATACGCCCACCTTCATGCATAGATCTTTTTTCTTTTGTTTTTCTAATTTTTTGTTTTGTTGTTGTTTTTTTTTTTGTTTTAAGTAATTTCCCTTTCAAATCGGCCTAAGTGGTTGACTTACAAGTGGAAAAGGTAAAGTGCAAGGGCTCTCAACTGCCACGAAAAAGATGAAAGACAGGGTCATTTTCATTGGGCAAAGCATAAGAATCGCGGGAGTTTAATATCAATAAAGACATAAATTAATCTACTTGCGATTTTCACAAACGGAAGACACGGATTTACAAGTGGAAGAACCATCATATTTATTTATCTATCATCACAAAGTACAACTTCAAACGTCTTTGACGATATCCACGCTGAAGTTTTTTATTTTTTTTAAATTTCAAGTCTCTCTCTCTTTTTCTCTCCCCTCTCTCTCTCCCCTCCCCTCTCATCTCTCTCTCTCCCCCCCCCCTCTTTCTCTTCTCTCCTCTCCTTTGACCATCTGTAATAGTAATTTTGTAGCATTACCCTTTATTCACTTTCTCTTCCTTTTCCCAAATATAGCTTTTGTAATTCTGAAATTTAGAAAATTGTCCCTGAGACTAATAAAAAACAAGAGGGACTCGACAAAATAATTTTGACGTACGTTTTATCTTCCATTCGCCGGAATTTTGAAAAGAAAAATTTGAACGAGTACAGACACTTGTAAATTTAGAATTGCTGGTTTATTCAATCTTGGTACAGAAGGTACAAAATAAAGAACAAATACTAAAACGACGAAATTCGAAAAGGAAATCTGGAATACATGGAAAAGGGAACTCAACCAAAAAACTAAAGAAAAAAATCTTTCTACATATATTCAAACCTCAAAAGTCAAATATTTTTGACAGGGAGTGTTGAAAAGAAAGAAACAAGAACCAAGACTGGGAGAGCCATGATAGACGAGAAGGAAAGGAGGGAAGGAAAAGGAAATCATCAGGGAGAATTCTAATGATAATGATATGATTCCCATGAACTAGAAAAGGGGATGGACCCTAAACAATGAACAAAACTTACACAACACACACACACACACACACACACAACACCACACACACACACACACACAACACACACACACACAAAACACACACACACACACACCCCACACACACTCACATCCTCGTTCAGTTCAATGTAACATATGAATAAGACCAACAACCTGTCCCAAAAAAAAAAAAAAAAATACGAATTACGTATATTGGGAATGAGATGAAAAGCAAAATATTTCTCTGTGTGTGGTGTGTGTGTGTCTGTCTGTCTGTCTGTCTGTCTGTCTGTCTGTCTGTCTGTGTCTGTCCGTGTTTGTGTGTGTGTGTCTATGTTTCTCTGTTTTCCCCATTTATTTTTTTTTTACACTGGGAACAAAACCTAATCTTAGTCAAACGGTAGTGATTTGTCAATGATAAGTCCAAGCCTTTTTCTTTAATTAGGAGTCATCTCAGTCAGGTTGCATCTTGCATGCTGTGGACAAACAACCAACGGACAAACAAAGGTGCTTTCTCTTTCCATTTACAACTGAATTTGCACTATTTACATAGAGCATTTTTCTATACTCTCATACAATTATTTTCATGCACACATGTTTTCAGTTCTATCAACTATCAACCAGGTCCACATGGACTCACACATATTTGTCCTTTTCCAAACTGGCATTAACATTGTCACACAAAAAAAAATTCTCAAGCAAAAATTGCCTTTCATTATCAACCTATATGTTACTTGTGTTCCTGGATTTGATGAACATCAAAGCTACAAAATGTCAGAACGTCCTTCGAACTCACGTCGACTTACAAAATATGAGTTGTGCTTTAGGGGAAATGAGACTTTAAAAATCCTTGTTTGCTCAAGTATTTCTTTCCGTCGAAATGCATATTTCATGATGCCAGAACACGTTCAACCAGGAACGTGGGTTCAGTGCTTGACAGAAGAACACAGACTGGCAGTGTACAGTGGGGACCAGAATCACTGACTGCTGTACACTGTGAACAAACCAACAGATAGCAGTACACAGTTTGAAGCAGAATGACTCAATGCTGTACTTTCAAGAAGAATGACTCTGCAATGTGAAGCAGAATAAGTCAGTACTGTCCAATGTAAATCAGATAGTATCACAACCGTATGATGTGAAGCAACCAGACTCACTGCTGTACAGTGGGAAATAGACATACTAACTATGTGCAATGTCAAGCAGAATAACTCACCACAGCAGGCTGAGGGAGGAAGAGACAGACTAGCTGTGTACAATATGAAGCAAAATAATAACCCACTGCTGTTATGTACGAAGAAGACAGATTAATCGCTTGCAGTGTGTAGCAGTATAAACTCAACACTATATTCGTGTGAATAAGACAGACTCGCCACCGTATAGTGAAAAGCAGACCCATTGCTGAACAGCGTGAAGCGGAGGGACTCATTGCTGGACACTGCCCAGCAGAACACAGACCGTGGCAGGCTGTGAAATGGACTAGACTGACCGCCGTACGGTATAAAGCACCGTCCTCACACACACACACATCATCGAATGGTCAACACAGTACATTTTCAAGAAAATAAAATAATTTCTGATATTACAAAGCCAAACTGTTCGTATAACTTCTAGACACTTAACATAGAACGGTTTTTATATTTATAACAAACATGTGAAGTTATCTTGTATTATCGTATTCCCCTGTAAACTGGATAGCATTTGAGAGTATTTCTTCTTCCACGTTCTACTCTCGAGGATGAATTGAAACGTAGCACTGGAATCGATACTGATATCATATCTCCTGGATAATGCTACTGCTGTAGCTGCTGCCACTGCTGCACGGGGGAGGGGGGGGGGGGGGGCGGTGAAAGTGATTTTTCCGATGGATTCTGATCTTTCGGCTTTTTGCTACCAGTGCACTATGCAACAGTAGAAAATCAAAGCCAGTGGCAGTAGTTGTGATGGTCTTGGTCGGTTAGTACGTAGACTTGATCGCAGCTGGATTTCTATTGTTTTGTGGGAACGAGTCTTCAAGCCAAGAAACGCTTCTCCTTTCGTATTTACAGAGACGTTCCTTCACTGTCATGTTTCGGCTCGTTTCCTCCCAATAAAAGATCACTACCATATTCATGGTAGTACAATTGATATGCTTTTTTTATCCGATTGTTTTTGCTACATCTGACGATGCTATAAAGTAAAAAAACGACTTCTCGTTCTTCTTCCTCCCAACCTCATTTACGATCCCACTCTCTTCTCGATATATGTATCCCCTTTCTATCCATCCTCTACCCATCCTGTACCCTACCCCCACCATCTTTGCCACTATCAGTGTTGCAGCTGCCGCTTTCATTAACCCAATCTCCTATGTCTCTCACGAACACATTCTATTATGTTGGATTGACATCATCTGGATGTGTCCTAGAGCCTCGTACTTTGTTTCAAATCCTAGATGTCTCCTCGTTGATTTGATTATCACTGTCGTTGTCCTGCTCATTCTGGAACCTTTGAGACAGTCGTATAAGGCAGGTGGCTGAGTGTCCGGTTCCTTCCAAGCTAGAATCGCAATCCATCCCAACTGTAAGTCACGATGGCGTGTATCGCAGGAGAGGCTTCGCAAGGTTTAATCCAGGAGAAACTAAGGCGACTTCATCGGCGGCAGAAGCTGCATAACACTTGGTATGGTCATTGGGGAAGCAGTGCAGAAAAAGGAAGCAGCAGCAGCAGGAGCTGCCGTCCCACCGCCATTCTGAGCAATCGTATTATCATTGCGTTTAGCATCATCACCGCGGCAACAGCTGCGTCGCATTAACCGAGGTCCTGACAACCACGACCACCGACTCCACCTCAACAGTTCGACCCCAGACCATTTTGGGGCAGAAGTAGTGGTAGTTTATCATATTAATAGTACTACTACTGGTGGTGGTGGTAGTAGTAGTAGTATAGTAGTAGTATTTAGTAGTTAGTAGTAGTAGTAGTAGTAGTAGTAGCAGCAGCAGTAATAGCAGTAGTAGTATTAGCAGTAGTGTGGTGGTGGTGATCGTAAGCACTAGTAGTAGTAGTAGTAATAGCAGCAGCAGTAGTTGTTAGTAGTAGTTGTTGTTGTTAGCAGCTGTAGCAGTGGCGGACACTTTCTGTCTCTCTTTTCTCATCACATTCTGCTATGATCCGCCCCAAACCAGGTACTGGGATCTTTACTAAGGACCAAACACCCAGAATGAAATGCCAACACAGATTAAACAAAAGAGAGAAGTGTTGTCATTACCCTTAAACAGTGTGTGTTTTGTGTCAAAGTCAAAGTCAAAGTCAAAGTCAAAATGATCTTTAATGAGGGTAAAAGAGTAAGCGATACAGCTTTTTTACATCCTGCCCTCCAAAAAACAATAGAAAAGAACATCATAAGGCAACATACACACACACACACGCACACAACACACACACACACCACACACACACACACACACACACACACACACACACACACACACACACACACACACACACACACACGCACACACACACACACACACAAGCACATATATGTAAGAAAAAGGAACATCATGAGCACATATAAAAGTTAAACAGATATGTGAAGTACACCATGTGTAAATACAATTAAAACAGTTATACTACAAACTGGTTTTCAGTTCAACCTTTTTTTAATTAATGATTAATACAAGTACGTTATATATCAAGACTTGAAGAGAGTAAAGGAGAGAAGAGGAAGAGAGTGAGAGAGTGAGAGCGAGGGAGCGAGCGAGTGAGAGAGAGAGAGAGGAGAGAGAGAGAGAGAGAGAGAGAGAGAGAGAGGGAGGGAGAGAGAGAGAGAGAGAGAGAGAGAGAGAGAGAGAGAGAGAGAGAGAGAGAGAAGAAGAAGAAGAAGAACAAGATGAACAAGAAGAGAAGAAGAAGAAGAAAAGAACTAATTACAAGAAGAAGAACAAGAACAAGAAGTGTGTGTTTTTGTGTGTGTGTGTGTGTGTGTGTGGTGTGTGTGTGTGTGTGTGTGTGTTGTGTGTGTGTGCGTGTGTGTGTGTGTGGTGTGTGTGTGTGTGTGTGTGTGTGTGTGTGTGTGTGGTGTGTGTGTGTGTGTGTGTGTGTGTGTGTGTGCGTGTGTGTGCGTGTGTGTGTGTGTGTGTGTGTGAGTGTGCGTGCGCGCGCGTGTGTGTGTGCGTGTGTGCGTGCGTGCGTGCGTGCTTGTCTGTGTGCCTGTGTGCCTGCGTGCGTGCGTGTTTGCGTGCCTGTCTGCCTGCCTGCCTGCCTACCTGCGTGCCAGGAGAGTAGATAAATAATTATCACATTTATGTTGAGCGGAATTATTGGTTTATTTGTCATCAATTAAAAAAAAGGAAAACAAATTCAAGCTAAAGATGCCTATCATGTTACTTTGTCTGCGAATTAGTTTTTTTTTAAAGTTTTATTCACTATGAAAAACACAATTCCTCCACAAAAAAGGGGATAATGTTAACTGGTTTGCAATACTGACTGATGTCCCCCTGTGGAGCCATCCAAATGTAGATTGTCTCCTGACGACCGTTGAGAAACGTTAAAAGTAATGGAAGGAGAAGGATGTGCTCCATTAGCCAATGCCATCTCCGTTTGTTGCTGTTGTTGGCTAGGAAACCTTTTTTTTTGTTGTTGTCAAAGCTTTTGACTACTAGATGATCTAGGCCTACCTACTGTTACCTCTTCCCATTGACTTTTCCACTACTACGCCTACCAACCCCCACGCTTTCTGTGACAAAGGACAGTCTACATGTTAAACGGCAAACAAGATATTGATCTCCGCCGTAGGGTTCTCTTTTTTTTTTGCAACTAGCATCTCAGGAAAGAAGACGGATGTTATACATGGTAGGAAACTGTGTTATACAAATTGCTCCCACATTATGCGACAGCTTTGTTTGGAAGACTCGAGAATAAACCAGCTAGATCTACACGCTCCGAGTCGTGTCCATTCCATCAGGAATACTGTTCCCTATCCTCTTTTTGATCCCCTGTCCTCTCTCTCTCTCTCTCTCTCTCCTCTCTCTCTCTCTCTCTCTCTCTCTCTCTCTCTCTCTCTCTCTCTCTCTCTGCGCGCACGTGCGCTTATGAGTGTGTGTGTAATTGTGTGTGTGCGTGTGTGTGTGTGTGTGTGTGTGTGTGTGTGTGTGTGTGTGTGGGTGTGTGTGTGTGTGTGTGTGTGGTGTGTGTGTGTGTGGTGTGTGTGGTGTGTGTGTGTGTGTGTGACCTGGCTGACATTTGGATAAAACAAATTTGCATGACACAGCCCATCGCACCGTTTTTGTCGTTAAAATCATCATCCCCATAATTCACAAATTATGTTGCCCTTTATGCTTTTCTAAGGATTACCTTTTAATTTACACTTTCCATTCGCACAGTGATCATTGTGATTTTGCATCAAATTCTACGATATTGGCATAGTCCAGGACATCGTCGTCGAAGAGGCGTGTCAGCTGTCTATACTCCAAGTGAAACTTCTGACTTCTGCTGTTCATGAAGTCACTTCCGTCAGTGTTTGTTCTAAATATTAAGTATCCTGCATACGTTGAATTAAAACAGCCACTGATGAATGAGAATCATTAAGCAGAACTGCAGGCATGATTTTGTCTGATGGGTACCCATATGTTGACCTAATAATGATGGCTTGCTATTAATTCATGATTTTTTCTGATGGGTACCCATATGTTGACCTAATAATGATGGCTTGCTATTAATTCATGATTTCTTTCTGATGGGTACCCATATGTTGACCTAATAATGATGGCTTGCTATTAATTCATGATTTTTTCTGATGGGTACCCATATGTTGACCTAATAATGATGGCTTGCTATTAATTCATGATTTTTTTCTGATGGGTACCCATATGTTGACTTAATAATGATGGCTTGCTATTAATTCATGTTTTTTCTGATGGGTACCCATATGTTGACCTAATAATGATGGCTTGCTATTAATTCATTTTTCTAAAGGGTACCCATATGTTGACCTAATAATGATGGCTTGCTATCAATGCATGGCGCAGGAAGACTTGATCATGGCAGTGCACGGACAAGGTGGACCGTTTTGTGTCGAATAATGCTATCAAGAACCATGAACAGGAAAACAACAATAACAGCAGCAACAACAACAACAGCAACAACAACAACAACAACAAAACACACTCACTACGAGTTCATCGTCCTTAAAATGCTTTAGACCATATCTTATAGTTAATGGATCGTTTTGTTTCTCATTCACTGAACAGGAACTCCAATGTTGGGCGTGGTACTGAGGACTGTTCGTAAAATGATCATCGTCAACGTCTTCAAACACATGTCACACAGCGAGAAAAAAATCGATAACATGATCGTCGTCAACGTCTTCAACCACATCTCACACTGCGAGAAAACTGATCAATAAAATGATCGTCGTCACCGTCTTCAAACACATGTCACACTGCGAGAAAACTAATCAATATCTACACCTCTGAACAGCTGTCAGCTTGGCAGAGCAAGAACGAACTGAAGAAATGGTCTTATAGTTCGACGCATTCGATTACAACAATAAATACCAGCAAATTGTCGTGCCTCTATGCTTTTTTTTAATAGCAATTAACATGCGCTGCGAATCTGTGCTCTTGTTGACATTTTGGATAGTTATTCCTTGTTGCCATAATAGCGTTTATTTTAAGAAGTAATTACCAATGTGGCTTCTTTACCATTGCAACAATGAAATGCCCAGCAAGTTTTAAGAAGTAAACTAGCTTCATACCTTATAAATGCCTGTTTTCTAATGTGTTGAAATTTAAGAAAACATGTAAATCCCTCAACTGAACAGTAAAGAAGAAAATATCAGGTGGCATCATTTTTGCCTGAAAGATTCTTTCCATTTATCAATCATACATCCTTAGATTGTACAATGAGCCAGCAAATGTCTGCGAGTAAATGGTTGTCTGTAAAACAGCTCTTTTTCTTTTAATACAGTTTTTCATTAAAAAAAAATTCATTAAAAAAAAAATTCACAAGTTCACGTCTAATCAGTGTGAAGGTCCCAGAATTTGTCACTTTGATTTTGTCGTTTCTGGTGCATGTCTGTCTTACTAAGGTTTCAAGAATCAACGAGAGTTGTTGAAGAACACTGTAGTTCAAATGAACACGGTGATGAAAAGGAACGGTGTACTGCCGCTTGACCAACTCACTTTCATTTAAACACACACACACACACGCACACACACACACACACACACACACACACACACACACACACACACACACACACACACACACAGCTTCTTTCAGTTTATGCACAGCTAGCCTGGACAGCCAAACGCTTCACGCTCTTCCTAGCAATAATGTTGAAGTCAAATGTTAGCATACTTGGCATTCCATACATTTGCCAGTTGCCAAAGCCATTACATCGAATGTCTTAAGGTGCCTGCAGCACATGAAATAGCTGAAGATGATTGCCTGTAGCATAATAAGTACTGATCCCCCGCCCTCGTTAACAAAAGAGGCCAACGAATGTTACTACTGAAATACAGAGACGCCTTTGTTTAGCTTCACAACAGAGGTTCCATTATTATACAATACACAAACAAGGCTATGTTCTCAGATAGTACAACACAACACACACACACACACACACACACACACACACACACACACACACACACACACACAGACACACACACACACACACACACGCACGCACGCACGCACACACACACACACACACACACACACACACACACACACACACACACCACACACACATACACACACATACACACACATACACACATATACACACACACACACACACATGCTCGTGCATGTCCTTTGCATCATTCACCCAAAACGTCAAGTATATCTACCTATCCATGCGCGTGCGCGCGCATGTGTGTGTGCGTGTGTGTGTGTGTGTGTGTGTGTGTGAGTGTGTGTGTGTGTGTGTGTGTGTGTGTGTGTGTGTGTGTGTGTGTGTGTAATAACAGCTATATACACATACAGATAGAGAGATGATAGAGAGATAGACAGACAGACAGACAGACAGACAGACAGACAGATAGATAGAGATAGATAGATAGATAGATAGATAGATAGATAGATAGATAGATAGATAGATAGACAGATAGATATGACAAAAGTTACAATGGATATTAACGATTACTTCAACGTAAGACCCGTCCCGAGAGAGACCTTTGATTCGGATTCGGGTGGTTTAATCATTTATAGGCCTTGGCCCCTGATGAAGGGGGTGAGTGCATTATACACAAAACCTACACACACAAAAAGAAACAAAAGCACAACAGACCTGCATTTAATTGAAATAATTGACAATAATGAGATTAATATGAGCATATCATTCTGATTACGAAACAGATAATTCTCTTTCCTTAAATCCTTTGTATGAAAACAAGGAGAAAGTTTTAACATCTTGGGCAGAGATGACGACATCAACAAAACCAATTTGAATCAGGATGGTTGCCTGTAATATATTTTACCTCATAAATTTAGCTCGAATTAAGCAGAGCAACAAAGGACAAAATGTTGAAGTACTATAGAACGGGATGAAACTGTCGTTATATTCGTTAACATTTGTATTCAGTCCTTTTTGGTATGATCTTTTCAAAATATTAAAAGATCAGATTTTTTTCTTTTGTTGCATACATTAACTTTATGTGATTGTATTTGTAAAAGTGATTATTTGTTTAACCAATGCACATTCTCAAATTAGTGTTGATGTTTTTTCGAATCTTCATATAATGTACTGTTTGTCATATATGCACACATAACCGTGTATTTCAAGGTAAACCTCACGATCTGCACTCTTCTTTCCAAAAATGGATCAAACCATTACTATCTGCTCTGTAAGCTGCCAGGGATTAAGAGATTTTAAAAAAAGAAGAGATGTTTTTCATTATTTAAGGGGAAAGGGTCATGATATATTCCTACTTCAAGACACTCATTTAAATCCTAACATGGACAAGTACTATAGAGCCGAATGGGGATATCAGTGCTATTTTGCCTCTCATAGTACAAATTCTAGGGGTGTTGCTTTCCTATTTAATAATAACTTTGAATTTAAATTCAAGAAAGCTGATAAAGATACGGAAGGAAACTACATGTTTGTTTCACTGAATTTCATGAACAAGGAATTTCTTGTAATTAATGTTTATGGTTCCGAATAGAGATTACCCCGACTTTTATCAAGAAATTGAAAACCATATACATGAATTGAGAACTCCTAATCAGAATCTTATACTAGTGGAAGACTGGAATTTAGTGTTAATCCAAACATTGATTATGATAATTACCAGCATATTAATAACCCTAAAGCTACGCACAACTTGAAGAGCTGATGGTAGATGTAGATGTAATCGACATTTGGCGTGAGGCTCTATCCCGGCAGCAGACAATTTACTTGGAGAAGAGCTACACCAAGACAACAAAGCAGACTAGATTTTTATCTCGTAAGTGAACATATAGTGTCTGATGTCGCTGACTGCGACATTATCCCTGGTTACAGGACTGATCACTCTATGGTGGTGTTAAAGTTTAAAAACGGCTTTAGGCGAAACCAAACACATTTTTAAACTTTAACTGCTTTAACTGCATTCATTCATAAGCTCGGATCATTCTCATTAAGAAAATGACGTAATCGATACATGACGTCTATTCGCTCTGCACTTGTTTAATATTTCTATGTCCAAACGACAAAACTAATTGTTAGTTTTTGCTTTATGGCAGTACGTTTATAATTCCAAGCGTCATGCAGACTTGCATTTGTATATAATAATAAAATAATTTACAATCGTAGGGTATGGAAACCGTCGTACTGACCAATCGCGATCGTCCAAGTGTCAGTGTTTCTCCGTCCGCGCATGTGCAGTAAATAGTAACCGTTGCATCTACCATCTTGGACAACCCGACGTCGTGGAATTGGCTCCGCAAGAAAGGTCCATTTATTCGAGAGCAAGTAACCTTTTGAAGATATCAGTCTAGGCCGGACTGAAGGGGCACTACAGGGCATAGGACGATACCCACAACTTTTTTCGGGGAGAGTCTGAACGAGTCTCATCGTTCCGTGGGCGAGTCCGTAACTGTGGCGACTAAAAGACTGTGTTGAGGTAAATAAGTCTAAATCATTTTTTTCGTATAGCGCAACAAATTTATTTCAATAAAATCGCATTAAGGCACATCAACCGGGTTCAATAATATTTTGTGCGCGCGATCATTTAATATGCTCTGAACTAAATATTTCAGGTTTACCGGTCAACAGTATGATTGATCGTAGAGCTGTCATTTTCATCTGTTTGCTCTCATCATATCGTGTTGCCATGTACTAATCCATATTATGTAAATTCTATTTCAGCTCGCCGTTGTATGCAACCAATATTTAGAAGATGTGATACTCATGTGTATGCAGATTTATTATTTAAAGAGTCGTAAACGAGTTCAAGTTATGGACGAAACATTTTTCTCAGATCTAAGTGATCTGTGTAATATGAAGATTGACGCCATTTGATTTAATCTGTTCAAGGATTAAATATAATTGTAATTCGTCAAGCATTAAGCCTTGGCGAATAACTCAGTCAAGGCAGATTGGAATATTCATGTACACTTTCCTTCTTTGTTAACGATTATATCGTAAAGCAATTTTTTGAAGGAAATCAATTGTAAATGATAGAGCAAGCTAGTGCAATTGTAAAGCGTGTTTAGAGCGTGTAATGGGTGGAATAGTGATTGTGCCACTATAGTGCAAGATCTAAGACAATTTATCTTGCAGGTCCTTTCGTACTTTTTTCCTTTTAAACGTCGATCCTGTACATATCTCCGCATCTTTATCTTCATCTTCGTCACACATCTCATCCTGCTGCATTCTTCGTTGAGAGGAACGTGCTGGTGTGTCAACCTTACCGGAATCCGGAGGAGGACTCTAAGCGTCAACGGAACTCCGGAACACCACAGGATTCCGTGAAGCTGAGTGCAAATTATTCAAACACATCCCTCCACATTCAAGCACGCTACTCACACACTCAGACATTTTTCTTGTATATTTTTTTCTTGTGTATAACTATATTCTGCGTCTATTCTCCGGAAGATATTTTTGTAGCACAAGCGGACAGTCGATATTTGGCTACTGCAAGAAGCGAAGAGGAGAAGGACAGTGACTTTGTTGTTATTAGTATATGTGCATGATTAATTTCTTTTGTGTGTAATTCATTTCATAGGGAACAAACGGACATCAACATTCAAAGCAACCATACGACAAAATTCACTGCAGATCATCATCATCTTTATTCATACTTTATTAAATTCAGTTGTTGTTATCAAAATCAAACCTCTTATTCCATCTGTAGAAAGGAAGTGAAGGGTGTGGACGAAAGCTTGACTTTCCTACTCGGTCTATCGTTCTTGCCTGAGCATTCAACCATCATTTATGAATGGGGTCTTATTAAAAACGTCACATATTATTTGGGGCTCATCCCGGGATCTTTCGATCTGAAAGTACCTGGAAGACTCAGTGATGCAGGCAAGAATTGTAGACCGCAACCTTCACCTTTTTCTAGCGGGAGGTTGGATGGTGCGCTCTGTGATCTATTATATGTGTTGACCATCTAAACATATAATTAGAAAAATTTAAATTTCACATTTTGTTTTGTTCATAAATTCATTTATATTTATTTCGTTAGTCGCGACGCTATTTGTTCATTATTTCCCTAATCCTAGAAAAGGCCTCAACACAGTGCAGAGAAAGTAACGACCTTGCCAATTCACGTCATATTACCACGACATGTTTTAAACTTCTTATTAGATCTATTTCATTAGATCTGTTGTGAAGAAGAAGTCTTTATTCAAGTTGCCAGGTTAGTGCAATCTTGACGTACTGCATTGGAGTTGTGCAGTGGTGTTGTATTTGTGTCGGATTGGGACACGACGATTAGAGTAAAGTATTGATACTCTATAGCGGCATTTCAACGTAAGCTATTAACGTTGATGCGAGGTAGCACCACGGGCTATTTTGCGGGCGCCGTTTTAAATCTTGGTAAATCGTACGTACGATATTGGATATATATTTTTTTCAGCACGTCCGTTCGTCAGTTGGTACGTTCGTTCAGTAGCTGTGTGTACAAACCGTGGTTTGGTTTGTTGACGTGTTTTGAATACACGTGTTTGGGGTTTCGAGTGTGTTTATCCCCATTTTACTACACGGGGTTGTGTAGTGTGTTTCCCAGTCGTGGTGGGAAGTTGTTTCTTAACACTCTGTGTTTTGAAACGTGTGTCAATATCATTTGGCACTAACGCGTGACGGTAGTCGGTTTCCGCGTTATTGTATTGTTAAAATTTGTTAAGACAACAGGACTTGCAGGGTAGGCGACATGCTGACAAGAAAGTCCCGACGTCAGGCATCTGCCACAGACGAAAGTCAGTCTCAACAAATTCGAACTAGTGCGCAATTCCAACAATGGAAAGCCGAGGCACTAGAGCTAGGCCTAAAAGGAGCAGAACTCGCTCTTTATATCAAGGAAAAGGAAGAACGAGAACAAAGAAAGGAGCGTGAAGAACAAGAACGAGAGGAACGTGAAAAGGAAAGAGATCGAGAAGAAAGAAAGGAGTGCGAGGAAAGAGATCGAGAAGAAAGAGAGGCCGAGAGACAATTACAGCTAGAGTTAGCTAGAGTTAAAGCAGGAAGCAGTGGTGATGCTCAACCAAGTGCTAGCGCCCAATCCATTCTTCAGACTGTAGTGTCGGCTAAGGTCAAGTTACCTTACTTATAGGACAAGGACGACCTTGAGTCATATTTGACTCAATTTGAAAAGGTAGCAGTCATAAACGGATGGAACGAGGGGGAAAATGGGGTGCCAGGTTAGCTCCATTACTCAAGGGCAGAGCTAGGGAAGCGTATGTAAAACTACCCGCAGCAGAGTCAGCGGACTATAAACTCATCAAACAGGCACTTTTGCATAAGTATCAACTGAGTGCTTGTCATTACAGACAGAAATTTCGTACAGCACGCAAAGAGAGCACTGACACGTCATTGTCACTATGGGATCGTTTGTCAATGTGGCTAGAGAGGTGGTTGAATTTGTCCAACAGGACAGAAGAAGATTTGAAAGAGATGTTAATCCTGGAGAAATTTCTGGAAGCATTGCCTTTTGATCGGGCAAGATTTGTCAGAGAGAGAGATCCTCAGACTGGAAAGGAAGCTGTGCAGCAGCAGATCTATTCGAACAGACGAGACTCGTGGAGAGGAGTTACCGTGATAGCAAACCTGATCATCGTAGGTATGGTCATGGAAATGACAACAGAGGTCCACACAAGGAAGCTCGGAAAGAGGACAAGCCAAGGGGATCTGTACCTGACAAGGGAGGCAACGACAGGAGAAATTATCGCTTTCAGATAAAGTGTTACCGATGTGGAGGACCACATCACCAGAGGGATTGTAAGCAAAAGAGAAATGACACAGCGATGTGTACTACGACAAGGGCTGCACAATGTCAACTGAAGGATGATCAACAGTTGTGTGATAATTGTAAGGGGATCGAATTCAATCCTTATTGCACGATAGAAGTCGGGGGAAAAACGGTGGATGCTTTGAGAGATACAGGCTCTACCATGACGATCGTGAGGAAGGACTTAGTTCCAGAGCATTGTTATACAGGTCAGAGAAAAAGAGGTATCACTGGCATCGTCATCAGTCAAACAAAATCTTCCTGTGGCGAATGTACACATGGAGACTCCCTACTTCTCAGACAAAACTGAAGTACTCGTTATGGAAAAACCCGTTTGCCCAGTATTGATTGGAAATACGCGCAAGCAAGAAAGAGGAGGGATTATTAATGTACCTGTCTATCCCATCCAAGCGGCAGCAGTCACCGGTAAACAGATGAAACCGCTCAAGATTAAAGAAGCGACATGCAGCATTGTATCTCCTGCAGACTTGAAAGAAGAACAGACAAAAGACCCATCACTCAAGAAGTTGATTGAGTTGGCCCGTAAACCAGACAACGCACGTACCAGCAAAACAGGTGTTGAAACATCATTCTTGATCAAGAAAGGGATACTGTATAGGAAGGTGCGTACACCAACGACGCAACATACCCAAGTTGTGGTACCCAGGAAACTCAGATCTAATGTACTACAAGTAGCTCATGACATACCTATGTCTGGACACCTTGGGGGAGGGCGTACGAAAGAGCGTCTGCTAGGCTACATGATTTCTTTTGGCCAGAGTGGAAGGTGACGTCAAAAGATATTGTGCGTCATGCGATACGTGTCAGAGATGTATCGGCAGAAATAGTATTAGGAAAGCACCAATTCAGAGGATGCCACTGATTGAGAAAACCATTCCATCGTGTTGCAGTGGACATCATTGGACCCATTAACCCCATGTCATCATCAGGGAAGAGATACATTCTCACCGTAATAGACTATGCTACGCGCTACGCAGAAGCACAGCACCCCGTAACATCAACACAGAAGCAGTGGCTGAAGCTCTGTGGGAAATCTGGACGCGAGTGGGAATACCAACACAAATTCTCACGGACAGAGGTAGTCAATTTCTTTCTGGGACAATGCAAGAGGTCAACAGACTCTTGAACATCAAAGGTATCACCACAACGCCATACCACGCTCAGACCAACGGACTCGTGGAAAGATTCAATGGCACGTTGAAGGTCATGTTGAAGAAACTTTGTTTGGATCAACCAAAGAATGGGACAGATTTCTTCCAGCAGTATTATTTGCTTACGGGGAAAGCACCACAAGAATCACTCAAGTTCTCACCATTTGAACTACTCTAGGGGAGACATGTACGTGGACCAATGCAGGTCTTAAAACAATATGGACAGACGAGGAGCTAGAAACAGACGTCAGAACAACAGCGGAATATGTCATTAATCTGAAGGAGAGGATTGAGGAAACAAGCAAGATAGCTCGTGACAATCTAGACAAGGCTGCCGGACGACAAGCGAAGTGCTACAATAGGAAGACGAAGATGAGACATCTCATTCCTGGAAACAAGGTAACTAGTGCTACTTCCACAGAAACACAACAAGCTCCAATTAACCTGGAAAGGACCGTACACCATTTCCAGAAGAGTCAATCCAGTCGATTACAAGATTGAGATCAACGGCAAGGAGAAGTCATCCCACGTCAATCTCCTCAAAGAATACTTCAAAAGAGAAGGATTGAAATAACAAGAGTATGTCGCAGTTGTTATGCAGGAGGAGGATCATGAACAGAAGAGTATCTGACTGATCATATACCGCTCATACCTTTGAAGAGAACCGAGGACTCCAGCAATGTTATATGTGAGACCACAGCTATCCAGGGAACGGAAGACAGAGCTGGGAAACTTTGTTCGTCGTCATGACAATATCAGTGGAAATGTATGCCCTTTGGCATGAGAAACGCAAGTGCCGTGTTCACAAGGATGATGAGGAAATTATGGAGTGACATAAAGTCGAAAGATGTCCACAACTTTATTGATCACATTTTGATCGCTTCCGAGACTTGGGAGGAACATGTTGAGGCAATCAATGCCGTACTCAAGAAACTACATGAGCAGTAGTACTGTTGTTGAAGAGTAAAGCACTCTGGAATCCTGCAAATGTATATATATTGAGAAATGCAGAAGAGTTGTGCATAATTTGATTGTTAATCCTGCATCGGTGTTATTTATGAGGTTTGATAGCATAATTACTGTATTCGACTTATTAATGGACTGTCACTTTTCTTAGTGTTTTGCTTAAATAGGATTTTCGCTAAGAAGGGGGATATATGTGACATTCATTCATAAGCTCGGATCATTCTTCATTAAGAAAATGACGTAATCGATACATGACGTCTATTCGCTCTGCACTTGTTTAATTATTTCTATGTCCAAACGACAAAACTAATTGTTAGTTTTGCTTTACGGCAGTACGTTTATAATTCCAAGCGTCATGCAGACTTGCATTTGTATTAATAATAAAATAATTTACAATCGTAGGGTATGGAAACCGTCGTACTGACCAATCGCGATCGTCCAAGTGTCAGTGGTTTTCTCCGTCCGCCCATGTGCAGTAAATAGTAACCGTTGCATCTACCATCTTGCACAACCCGGACGTTGTGGAATTGGATCCGCAAGAAAGGTCCATTTATTCGAGAGCAAGTAACCTTTTGAAATAAACAGTCTAGGCCGGACTGAAGGGGCACTACAGGGCATAGGACGATACCCACAACTTTTTTCGGGAGAGTCTGAACGAGTCTCATCGTCCGTGGGCGAGTCCGTAACTGTGGCGACTAAAAGACTGTGTTGAGGTAAATAAGTCTAAATCATTTTTTTCGTATAGCGCAACAAAATTTATTTCAATATAATCGCATTAAGGCACATCTACCGGTTTAATATATTTTGTGCGCGCGATCATTTAATATGCTCTGAACTAAAATTTCAGGTTTACCGGTCAACACGTATGATTGATCGTAGAGCTGTCATTTTCATCTGTTTGCTCTCATCATATCGTGTTGCCATGTACTAATCCATATTATGTAAATTCTATTTTAGCTCGCCGTTGTATGCAACCAATATTAGAAGATGTGATTTGTGTGAATGCAGTTTTATTATTTAAAGAATCGTAAACGAGTTCAAGTTATGGACCCAAACATTTTTCTCAGATCTAAGTGATCTGTGTAATATGAAGATTGACGCCATTTGATTTAATCTGTTCAAGGATTAAATATAATTGTAATTCGTCAAGCAGTAAGCCTTGGCAAATAACTCAGTCAAGGCAGATTGGAATATTCATGTACACTTTCCTTCTTTGTTAACGAGTTATATCGTAAAGCAATTTTTGAAGGAAATCAATTGTAAATAATTAGAGCAAGCTAGTGCAATTGTAAAGCGTGTTTAGAGCGTGTAATGGGTGGAATTAGTGATGTGCCACTATAGTGCAAGATCTAAGACAATTGTTATCTTGCAGGTCCTTTCGTACTTTTTTCCTTTTACGTCGATCCTGTACATATCTCCGCATCTTTATCTTCATTTTCGTCAAAACATCTCTATCCTGCTGCATTCTTCGTTGAGAGGAACGTGCTGGTGTGTCAACCTTACCGGAATCTGGAGGGAGGACTCTAAGCGTCAACGGAACTCCGGAACACCACAGGATTCCGTGAAGCTGAGTGCAAATTATTCAAACACATCCCTCCACATTCAAGCACGCTACTACACACTCAGACATTTTTCTTGTATATTATTTTTCTTGTGTATAACTATATCTGCGTCTATTCTCCGGAAGATATTTTTGTAGCACAAGCGGACAGTCGATATTTGTGCTACTGCAAGAAGCGAAGAGGAGAAGGACAGTGACTTTGTTGTTATTAGTATATTGCATGATTAATTTCTTTTGTGTGTAATTCATTTCATAGGGAACAAACGGACATCAACATTCAAAGCAACCATACGACATATTCACTGCAGATCATCATCATCTTTATTCATACTTTATTAAATTCAGTTGTTGTTATCAAAATCAAACCTCTTATTCCATCTGTAGAAAGGGAAATGAAGGGTGTGGGCGAAAGCTTGACTTTCCTACTCGGTCTATCGTTCTTGCCTGAGCATTCAACCATCATTTATGAATGGGGTCTTATTAAAAACGTCACAATATGTCACTAGGGTCAGACATACAATTAAAGAGACTATTAAAGAGTATGCAATAAGATACGATGACAATATGGAATTTGACCAAACCTATTTAAGCAATTTAGAATTTAAAAATAACACAACAGTTGTTTTTAGATGTATTACTAATGAAAATCCGTTCCCTGACAATAGGATATTCGTCATTTAAAAAGAAAGAAACGCAGAAAAAGGAAAAAGAACTTATAATAGATATTCAAACCTTAGAAAGACAAAATCCAAAGACCACAGAAGATTTGACAAAACTAAAAAACAATAAACGAAAGACTTCAGGCTATAAAGAAAAGAAAATGGAGGGTGTTCTGTAAGATCAAGAGCAAGATGGATCGCTCAAGGGGAGAAGATAACAGTTTACTTCTGTGGGCTGGAAAAAAGAAATTATGTTAGTAAGCAAATGAATAAGTCACAAGATAATTATGGAAAGACTCTCTAGCAGACAATAAAGATATTATTTGTGAAGTCAGTAACTTCTATGAATGTTTATATGAAAAGAAAAGCGTACAGGAATGTGACATACATGAAATAGTTCAAGATCTTGCAACACTCTCGGAGGAGAGCTCAACGGCTTTAGAAGGAAATATAACTTAACGGAGGCAACAACAGCGCTCAAGCATATGAAAAAAAATAAAAGCCCGAGGACTGAAGGTTTCACCTGTGAATTCTCTAAATTCTTTTGGAGTCAAATTGGGGTATTCATAGTTAGATCTTTAAACGAAGGCTTAGAAAGTAAAGAATTGTCAGTTACTCAAAAAGAAGGTATTATAATTTGTATCCCTACGCCTGGCAAACCAAAAGAATTTATTAAAACGGCGACCAATCACACTTTTGAATGTAGTTTACAAGATAGGATCATCATGCATAAAGCTTCCAGAATTAAATCAGTTCTCCCAAGTCTAGTTAATGAAGATCAGACAGGTTTTTATCCCAGGAGACATAGTAGACAATATAGGTTGATATGTGATATAATGTTTTACTTTTACGTCACGTCCCCTGTTCTAGATATCTTTGTGCACGCCGACACCCTTTGTTGTGTTGCATTCACGTCCTGTTTTCAACCTTTTTTTTGGTGTGTGTGTACCTGTCAACCCTGATAACCTTTGTGTTGTATTTCACGTCACGTCTTCGACCCCCTACCATGTACTTGTGAACGCTGACTACCACTCCTCACTCCCACTGCCCTCCATTTGATTCTATTTTGTTTTGTTTTGATTCTGACTGTCCCATCTTCCATTCTCCGTCACCTCCACTTCCAACTACACACTTTCAATCGTCATTCTGCATTCTTGATTCCCCACTCGTCTCTGTTCCACTACCTGCCCAACAACAACTAACACCACAACACAATGCCAACTGCCCAAATTTTCTCCCGTACCCATGCCAGCTTCTGCAGGTCCATTCAGTTTTTACCACCCACCATCCAACCATTCGCACTAGGCTATGCCAAAACACAGTTTCAGAAAACCAAATCAGCATCCCATTTCAACTTTCTTAAACAATGTCTTAAACTACACATCACACCTCGTGGCTTCTCACTTTCCCACACCCCTTCCAACCTCCACAACACCACTCTCATCACTACCACCAAAAAGATTCTCTTCCGGGCCAGTCGTAAACTCATGTGGCACATATAAAAACACCCCAGTTTCACCATGAAATCTCTCTCCAACCTTCTCCAACATTTCAAACAACAAACAACAATCATCATGCCCACAGCCCCTGCCTCCAAACTCAGACAACTCATCCATACACACAACCAACTCATTTACAACCACTGCAACCAGACCAAACAAAACAAACTATCACAATTACAAAACAGACAAACAACTACTCGCCCGGACCATTCTGCTTCCACAACCCACAATCCTGACCCCACTACCACATCTGATCACCACCACCCTCTTGTCTACTGCATCCCTGACAACCTCCCCCTCTCTGACGATGAAAGATCAGTCTTAACAAAAGGACTTAAATTCATCCCAACTCAACCCACCACCAACAATTACAGAACCACATTGATGTGGAAAGATTTTTTAGGAAACTTCGTTGGATGGCAGCACTTGAAACATACCCAGGCCCCCACCACCCCCAAAAATCTGACACCTTCACTCAACTATTTCAAACCCCAATGCTCCGCCAACCACCCTCAAACAAATCCAGTGAAGTTGAACTCTACATAAAAACATGCAAAATAGACATCAGCCGGATCAAATCCAAACCTGTCCGACACTGCAACCTTTCACAAAACCAACAAAAAGCCCTCAAATCACTACGAGAACGACAGGACATCGTCATCAAACCAGCAGACAAGGGTGGTGCAGTTGTAGTTTGGGACAAACAACTATACATAGCAGAAGCACAAAAACAACTGTCCAACACCCAAAATTTTTACACACCGCTCACAACATCACCCCTCCCTCAACACCAGAAACTCATTGCTAACTCAATCAAAGAAGAAATCAGACTCAACAATCTACCCACTACAGCCAAGCTCCTCATTATGACAGACACCAAAACCCTTTTACCTACTCCCCAAAATACACAAAATGAACACACCTGGCAGACCCATTGTTTCAGCCTGCAGCTGCCCCACTGAAACACATCTCGCAATACCTAGACTTCCTCCTTCAACCCATAGTACAAAGCCTCCCCCCATACCTCAAAGACACAACCCCACACACTCAACATGATTAACTCGCACAACACAGACCCCGCTTTTCAACCCAGCCTCCTCTTCACACTTGACGTGGGTGTCACTCTACACCTCCATCCCCACACTGATGGGCTAAGGGCCCTCACATTTTTCCTGGACAAACGGCCCCCCAACCAACAACACCCTCCCACCACCACACTGGTCAGACTCGCTGAATTAGTCCTCACCTGAACACATTTCAATTCAACAAGCACACATTTTCACAAATTAGCGGTGTTGCCATGGGTACCAAAATGGGACCAGCCTATGCCTGCCTCTTCATGGGGCACTTGGAACACCCCCTACTCAACACATACACAGGCCCCACACCTGAACTGTACAAAAGGTATATCGATGATGGACTGGAGCCACATCTATGCCAAAACAAGACCTCCTCAACTTCCTCAAATTTGCCCAGACCTTCCATCCATCTATCCGACTCACCTACACCATTCGCAGTCCGTCAACTTACTAGACATCACCATCTCCCTAGAAGAAGGCCTACTCAAAACCTCCATTTTCTAAAAAACCCACCGACGCACATGCATACCTAGACTACTCATCCTCCCACAACCCACACACTAAAGACAGCATCCCATACTCACAATTTCTCCGTCTTCGCAGACTCTGCTCCAGCGAGGAAGACTTCACTATACAAGCAGCCAAAATGTCACAAGTTTTCACCAACCGCGGATACCCCAGTTCCATCATCAATGCAGCACATCCGCTGCACCATAGCTGTATCCAGAACATCTGCTCTGGACACCCAGCATCCAACCAAGACAGACAGACCCACAGCCTACCTCCTCTACCACCCGCACACCCTCCCCATCTGTAGGACCTCAAATCCAATTGGCACATTGTACATAACCACAAACCCGCCTTCCATACCAAACCCCTGATCACATTCAAACGTGACAAAAACCTCAAAGACCTCCTCGTGCGGTCCAGTTTGAACAGAACCACAGCTCACCACCAGATACTCACCCCTGCTCCAAACCCAACTGCAAAATCTGCCCCCTCACCAAACCAGACACCATCCTAAAGGCCCCAAAGACTCCTTCACAGTCAAACGCACATTCTCATGTCAGAGCCGCAACATTATATATGCCATCCACTGCCAGCTGTGTGGCAAGATCTACATAGGGGAAACGTCACGCACACTCGAAACACGCATCTCTGAACACCTGGCCGATATCCGCCACACCCGACCCAAACCCGTCGCCCTACACTTCAACCCACACCCAACACAACAATCGACCATGTCAAAGTCATGGCACTCTGGCAGTCACAGAGTGACAGCTTTGAACGCACAACTCACGAATCCCATCTCATTGCCAAACTGGGCACACTACACCCCCAAGGCATCAATATCCAACAATAACCAAACACACATACTCACCTCTTCCACACCAGTTGGCAAAATCCCCCACAACACACACACATACACACACAACATACTACACACTTACATACACCACCCCACATCCCCTTCACTCACTTCATACAGTAGTTACAGCAACCCTCCATCTATTTAATCTCATGTTTTGTATTATCCTTCCCCTTAAATCCCCCCCCCACCCCCACCCCCTTTTTTTTTTTTCTTTTTTTCCCCCTTACCATTATTATCAATCCACCATTACCACAACCATCACAAAGATATCACACCATGCCCAATAAACTGGACACACAACCCTATCATATCACACACACACACCTCCCCTGACGCAAACCCCCCCCCCCCCCCCCCCCCCCCCCCCCCCTCCGTTTCCTCTCCCATATCCCCCTGGCCGCATGTCATTTCCGCCCACGAAACACATGGACAAGAACAGATAAGTCATTTTTTCATTCTTTTTTCGTTTTTTCGTTGTTTGTACTGTCCCACATGTTAAATGTGATTTATTTTTTCGCCTGAAGAAGACCCAAGTGGTTGAAATGCATCGTGTCTTGTCTTTTGCTTTGTTTGTCAATGTCATTGGCGGTAAGTTCTAAACAAACTCTATTCCTAATCTTGCTTCGTTCGCCGCCGTCAGTCACTCCATTTGAAATTAAACAAAAACAATTTACAAGGGTTACTATTATGTGTAGATTTCGAAAAAGCCTTTGATACTGTAAATTGGACTTTTATGTTAAAAGTAGTAAAAGCCTTTGGTTTTGGTGATTCAACGTGCAACTGGATTGAAACTTTTTTTAAATAGTAAGGCTACTGTAATAGTAAATGAGCAAGCATCCCTTGGTTTGAAATTAAAAGAGGATGCAGACAAGGTGACCTGGTTTCCCCATATTTATTCATATTATGATGATTCTCGGGTCTTTTGGCCTGCAATCAGTAAGTATCGCAGTCGCTCCAACACAACTAACACAATCTCAGAACATCAGTGGGTTAAACCATTTTGAACATTTGTAGAATCTCGGTTTGTCCAAAGTATGGACCATCCAAAACCGATGTGTCTGCATTTGACCCCATTCTTGCCGCTTATTACAGTTGAGGAAGTGAAGAAAGTCATCCAGAGTCTTGAGGGTGGCAAAGCAGCTGGCCCTGATTCTTTATAAGTGAAGTCATTGTCACACTGTCACTTTTGCACACATGCATTCATGACAGCATTTACTCCATACGCACACGCAATCTTTCCAATCAACCAAAAGGCGCACTACCGAATGTTTTTCTTCTCCCCCTCTCCTTCAGGGAAAAACACTTTACTAAATCACATCAAACAATTTATAAACAGATTTTATACATGCATCCTTGTAACCAATTTTCCCAGTTACATCAATACACATTCTGTAAAGTCATGGCCTTCACATAACACTGGC
>CM031597.1:137076740-137081740 GCA_018398815.1 Conus ventricosus | reverse complement strand
CGAGTACAAAGAAGCAATAGATCCTTGTAATGTTTTTTGTAGTGATATTACAATCCGCCCTTTTCCTGCGTATGCAGTTCAGTTCATACATTTCGTGCTGACACAATTTGTAACATTAACAATATAGCACTACGCTCTCCTCTCTCTCTCTCTCTCTCTCTCTCTCCTCTCTCTCTCTCCTCTCCTCCTCCTCTCTCTCCTCTCTCTCTCTCTCTCTCTCTCTCTCTCTCTCTCTCTCTCTGTGTGTGTGTGTGTGTGTGTGTGGTGTGTGTGTGTGTGTGTGTGTGTGTGTGTGTGTGTGTGTGATGTGTCTTCTGTTATCCATTGGTTTTATAAACTTCCTGTTGTTGAAGGAATTGATTCTGACCATATACATTTGGGATATAGCATTGGTTATCTTCAAGGCAATAAAGCAAGAAATATGAAGACAAAAGAAAGAAAACCTTGCTGTGGTGTTTAATGAGACAAGCGAAGAACGAAGAGCAAAAATACACCGTCATTACTTGGGTAAGCTATTCCTCTTATTGATGAAGATGTTAATGCCGCTCTTCACTTAATGATGAATATATTATTGCCTTCCACGAAGAGAATACAAAAACGTGACCAGAAGAAAGATAAAGAAAAGGAAAGTTCTCCACTGTATAACCTGGCATACTCGGTAAATGACCAACAAGAATTTTGGAAGCACTTATGTAAATTACCCGTGAATAGAATGCACACATCGTTATACAACCATTGATGACTGGTTTCCTCATGTTGATAAAGTTCTTGAAAAAGATAGCACTGAGAAAAATGTTACTGGTATGACTAATAAAGTGCATTTTCTGAAAATGATGATTTATTTTTTATCGTCCAATATCTAGAGAGGGGATTTAAAAATCAACGAAAAGTCTTACAAACAGAAAATTGACAAGGCACGATGGAATTTATGAAGAATTACTAAAAATTGATGGTGATTTTACCATTGATTTTTTTGGGTTAAATTTTCAGCTCACTTTTGGATAAAGAGATATTTCCAGAACGATGGACGTCCCTGGTAATAAGAAGGCATATCGAATTAGAGATGAACATTAAGCGGTGTTTGAGAAGGTCTGTTCATCTGTAGATCAAATGTTCACAATTTTTTACGTTAATACAGATTTAAAAAAAAAAAAAAAAAAAAGCTTTCGATTCTCTATCAAAGCCAGTACTTTGCCCTGTATTCTAAAGGAATGGGATTCAGGGGAAAGTCCATAAATGTGTTAGCAGTATGTATAGTAGTGTCAATGCATGGATAAGATCTGGTGCTAGTTTTACAGACTATATCATGTGTACAGGAGGGACAAACAAGTAAGATGATGTAGCCCTGTACGTTTTTCCTTGTCTAGTAATAAGCTAGCCCTGAAAATAATAAAGAAAGGGAAGCAGCATGCAATCTTAACTCCTGGTTTTATTGAATTGTTATTTTAACATCACCAGATGACACTGTCTTTCTCTCTGAAACACCAGTTCGTCTTCTAACATGGCTGAATAACTCACGCAGCGCAGCTTCAAGCCTTCAGCTCAAGGCGAAGATGGAAACAAATGATGTTGTATACAAGAAAGGCCATTACCTTGAAGCGAGAGAAAGGTGGTTTCTAAATGTTGCTGTAACTATCTTGGTATAGGTTTTTTCCCCCACAAGATTTAGTTTTGTATTTGCTTGTTTCCTTGCAGCGTTGGTTGAATGTGGAACAGCGTGTGTCTGGAATGTTTATGGTGCGTACTAAAGATCTTAGCGTTCATCAACATTTCTGATCATTTAAAGTTCATGAGGACATTAGTGGAGCAACACGATGAGCAAAGGAAAGCCAGAGACACGGGTATGGCTGTACTTATCCAGGTTGTTCTGAGTATGGCTGTACTTATCCAGGTCTGTTCTAAGTATGTCTGTACTTATCCAGGTCTGTTCTGAGTATGGCTGTACTTATCCAGGTCTGTTCTGAGTATGGCTGTACTTATCCAGGTCTGTCCTGATGACAAACAAAACATATCCAAACTTACACACATCCTCCCACCTTCCCCTCCTTTGCAACCCCCCCCCCCCCCTCGCATTTCCACTCCCCTCATACACATACTTATGTCAGGCGGATAGAGCCTATTCTGTGCGTTTCTTTTACTCTGAACCAATTCTAGAACTGGCGGGGAAGTTTGAAATTAAAACGTTCCCTAGCAGTTCTGGAGAAGTTTGGGATTATTCTGCAAACGCCCGGTAGTTGGACGCTGTTTGGAAGAAGCGTCAGGAAGACATCACCTAGTGAAGTTAAGTCTCTACTAAAACGAGAGAACTGCCTCCCGCTATCATTTTGGACACGTTTTGAAAGGTTCAATACATAAAACAATATTACGTAATCAAACTGAATATCTATCATTCATTTAATAGGCCTATTAATTGAGATTACAAGAGAAAAAAGTTATTGACCAAAGGGAAGATTTGTCAGTTTAGACGGTGTTCGTGGCTGTAATATGTCACCAATCGTTACATAATGCCTGTCCCCCTGTTTCATCACCTCACGTGAGAATATGATGAGCTGAGAAACGCTACGAATGGGACATGGCAAATATGTTCGCAGATGGATCTCCGTCTTGTCGGTAAATGTTTCTTAAAGTAGATAACTGCTTTCATGCAGGGGGTCAAAAACGGGATACTGTTCATACGCCTAAACATTATGTTTGAATGGTTTCATATTAAACCAACATATATCATGCGTTCAAGAAATATCAGAAGAATGATCATATTAATACTAGGGAGGGAGGGGAAGGATAGAGGGTGTGAAAACACAACAGATCTCCTACATTATGAAGTTCTAACGGACCGAAATTCAGTTAAGCCGCCGACAGTCGACACATAACCTCGTGTCCATCTCCCTTTTTCACATGAACAATAGGCGCAGAGCTAGATGTCGAACATTCCCACCTTTGATACTGTGTTGACCGCCCTGTTGACGATGTCGAACATTCCCACCTTTGATACTGTGTTGACAGCCCTGTTGACGATGTAGAACATTCCCACCTTTGATACTGTGTTGACAGCCCTGTTGATGATGTCGAATATTCCCACCTTTGATACTGTGTTGAATTGACAGGCCTGTTGATGATGTCGAACATTCCCACCTTTGATGCTGTGTTGACAGCCCTGTTGATGATGTAGAACATTCCCACCTTTGATACTGTGTTGACAGCCCTGTTGATGATGTCGAACATTACCACCTTTGATGCTGTGTTGACAGCCCTGTTGATGATGTAGAACATTCCCACCTTTGATACTGTGTTGACAGCCCTGTTGATGATGTCGAACATTCCCACCTTTGATACTGTGTTGACAGCCCTGTTGACGATGTCGAACATTCCCACCTTTGATACTGTGTTGACAGCCCTGTTGACGATGTCGAACATTCCCACCTTTGATACTGTGTTGACAGCCCTGTTGACGATGTCGAACATTCCCACCTTTGATACTGTGTTGACAGCCCTGTTGACGATGTCGAACATTCCCACCTTTGATACTGTGTTGACAGCCCTGTTGATGATGTCGAACATTCCCACCTTTGATACTGTGTTGACAGGCCTGTTGATGATACCACTAGACAATTAGAATCTCCCACGCATGCATTCGTACCTGTCAGTAACACCCTGTGTAAGAGATAACCCTACGAGTAAACTCGCTAATAGACGAGCGTTGGCCCCTGTAGCGTAAAGGCAAATGTACATCATCTTTTGACTAACAAATGCACATTTTTCGGTCGCATGCCTGTATTTTTCCGTCCTTTCAGAATGCTTCGCACATTCTATAACAATGGTCTGCTTTGTTGTGTTCTGAATAAAAATACTACTCATCAAAACATGACTTTAAGGCATTCTTTGCAAGTATTGTTTTCCACAGTTCCTTCGAATGTACCCCGTGCTAAAGAAACTTGGTTTAATCATGTGGTAAATTGATACAGCCCTTCCAATGTGCTAATTGTGGTGCACAGCTTGGATTTCGCGTTCTGCTTCAGTTGCTGTATGTTTGTGTTACATCCAGTTTGGTGAACAAGTTTTGCCGTCAGTGTAAGCAAGATCATCATCGTCGGAACCTGGCAGGTTTCTAAGTTAGACACAACATCCACTGTTGTTTCATGGAAACCTCAAAACCTTGCAAGAGCTACTGGCGCTACCCAGTCAAAATTTTTTTTTATCCCTTCTCTCTATAGCCTGTCAAATTCATTATTGAATTTTGTAATGTTTAAAACCATATAATATGAATCGATGAAGATGAAATTATTTCCCCAGGAGACTTGGGAAGAACACAAAACAACAAGTAGGCTGTAGTTTCCCAACATTTCGGCCGTTGGGCCTTCCGCTGGGGAGAGTTCATTTTACTAGCATGGAAGCAGTCACACTCAAACATTCTATACAACAACAAAAGTGAAAATCGTTCACTTAGGTCAAACCTTCCTGCAACAGACAAATCTTATACCCCCCTCCCCCCCTCCCCCCACCACTCATAAACCTGTCGTGCCTGAACACAACTCCACCCCCCTCACCCCCCCCCCCCCCCCCCACATATACACACAAGCTACTCCCACACATGTGCTCAGTCAGTGCTTCACTCACCATTCCCCATCCCCACTCTCACGCCCAACCCACATTCAGCCTGAAGATTACCTGTCCGTCCAGTTCAACTAGCTTACTATGACAAAATTAGAATGAGGACAGGTTAGGAGGTGGGGAAGGGGAGACTATGTGGGAGGGGGAAAGGGGATGGAAGTGTTCAGTAATGCATGCTAGGACTGTCCCGCACAGACCATTCCTACCACCAAACTGTGGTCACCTCATTAGCTTTCAGCCAGAGAGACCCATTTCCCACCCCTCACCCCCACCCCACCCCCACCACCCCCCAAAAAAAGAAAAGCCACCACCACACAAACATGCATACCCCCAAATCTGACACTGGAAGGCATTGGTTCATAAACACCTACCCATACACACACGCGCGCGCG
>CM031597.1:137046740-137071740 GCA_018398815.1 Conus ventricosus | reverse complement strand
GTCTTTCACTTTTGTCGTGTGAAGTATCAGCATTTATCGTGTGCTTAATAACATTAGATCGTTTACTCGTCGTCCGGTTTCCATTAAGTTTTCTTCGCTTCAGTAAAGGCCACGCCCACATTGCGTCATGTATGTCCTGGATGATTGGTCTCAGCTTATCAGCCATCCCATTTCTGCCAAGTTTACACCACTGGGAATTTTACAGTCAGACAAGCATATGTATTCCTCTGCCTGTGACCAGAATATCTTTTGCTGGCAAGAACTACTCCTTTGCTGTGATGGTGGTTCTCAATTTCATTCTCTTTCTCGTCATTGGTTTGGGGCAGCTTGTCATATACCTTTCTGTACGTTCCAATAGACTGTCAGATTCTTGTAGTGGTCAACAGTCGAAAGATATGGATATTGCCCGGAGATTACTCACCATTGCTTTGTCAGATTTCATGTGCTGGTTTCCTGTTGGTCTGCTTGGCATATTGGCTTCTAGAAACGTCTTAGTGCCTGGTGAGGTCAGTATAGCACTGGCGATTATTGTCATGCCTTTAAACTCAGCCATCAATCCTTTCCTCTACACAATGAACATTATCACGGAAAAAAGACGTAAAATGAAAGAAGAAAAGCTTTACCAGCGGTTTAGAAACAATAGATGTGCTTCGTGACCTCCAGATGGTAGTAGTGTAAATGTGTGTCCCATTGGGCAGAGAACATAGTAGTAGTGTAAATGTGTGTCCCACTGGGCAGAGAACATGTGTTCCTCTGTTCTTTGAGGGAAGGCCGCACGGCGTGAGGGCAGCAACTGAATTAATGATATGTCCTCTCCGGCATCAACTTTCTCAAAGTTTCCCCTCGTTTGCTCTAATCTAGTCTGTCTTTGAACAAAATTCGACTCATTTACAAGATTTGTTGTTTTCTTGTGCATTGCTAAGAAATGATGAAACAAAAATGAACGGCACTCTAGGATAACGTATCAATAGGAAAAAGCACTGATAGTTGAAATGCAGACTAGTCTACTTACATAAACTTCTGCTTTGCTGGAACAGTAAATAGCATGTAAGGAAACTGCTGAAGCCACCAAATTAACATCAGCATCAGAATGCTTTGAGAGCATTTGCAAAGTTGGTAGTTAATAATGATAGCAGACGCGATTTCAAACAAAATAGATAGATAGATAGATAGATAGATAGATAGATAGATAGATAGATAGATAGATAGATAGATAGATAGACATAGATAGATAGACAGACAGACAGACAGACAGACAGATAGATAGATAGATAGATAGATAGATAGATAGATAGATAGATAGATAGATAGATAGATGATAGATAGATAGACCGATAAAAATAAATTAATAGAAAATAGATAAATGAACTTCTCCTTAAGAGTGCAACGGCGTAGAAGGGGAAGCAGAAGTCATTTATTGACTGGACACAACAAAGTATTCATTTTCATATCCATAGTCATGTCACAAATTAGATTCTTTTTAGTTACAAAATACTTCATATAAAGGGCTTAAAACACAGCATTCAAAAGAATATGTGTACCACATCGGCTGGACATACGTGAGTGCTGCATCTATCTCTCTCTCTCTCTCTCTCTCTCTCTCTCTCTCTCTCTCTCTCTCTCTCTCTCTCTCTCTCTCTCTCTCTCTCTCTCTCTCTCTCTCTCTCTCTCGCTCGCTCACTCGCTCTCTCTTTCTCTGTCTCTCTGTCTTCCTGTTCTCTCTCTGTCTGTCTGTCTGTCTGTCTGTCTGTCTGTCTCTCTCTCTCTCTCTCTCTCTCTCTCTCTCTCTCTCGCTCTCTCTCTCTCCTCTTCTCTCTCTCTCTCTCTCTCTCTCTCTCTCTCTCTAGTTGCAAGAAGGATAAAATGGCATTCAGTTACAGAGGAATATGAGATGCAGAAAGTGATTCTGGAAAAGTGAATTTTGTTATTTCCTTTTCACAGAATTTTGTTATTTACCTTTTCCCATTATACAAAGTGTTTAGTCATTGTCACTCACGAGGATTGTTTATTTAGCCAGCAGCACAGATCAAAGTTTTACCTATGCCTTCAAAAAGGAAAACGATCATAAGTACACCCTTTCTGCCATTGACAACTCACAGGATATTGTAGAATTACATTCAAAGGAACTGTTCACTTGCTTATCATCAAATCAGACCATGGATATAACAGCATCGAGTGTGTCTGTGTTTTTTACACAAAGTGCCAACCAGGTTGATCCCAACTCCTTCTGTGTACTGCATATCACGTCACCAATTATCATGAACAAAAATGATTCAGTAACAAAAACGGCTGTTTATGATATAGAATTTGTTTATCAAACATGTGCACCAAAGAATGTTGTGGTCGTTTCTCACAAAAAAGCATTCAATTGGCCGTTCTTCGTGCATGACTTTCTATGGGACAGAATTGTTTGGACCGGATGTGAACCTGAGTATGACCCATTACCAATTTATACAAGAGACGAGAAGGAGCTGTGGATAGTTCTGTATGTGAATGACGTCATCATAGACTATACCGTTCAATTAAACGTCAGTACAGGGAATCATCGTTCATCTGGAACAGATTTAGAAGGAAAATCTGTGTATTTCAAGCTTGGTAAGGGTTACATTGTCAAAGCGTTTACTTGAAACCTGTGAACATTGCACATTTTGATATCATGGGATTCTGAGATGATCTATAACATCGTGGTAAATGTTAATCTCCCACTCCTTTGCATCTCTGCAAACAGAAATGACATCGTATCCTCTGTAATGTAAAAGGCTGCAGAGCTAGAGAAGTCTGTTGACATCCAGAACAAATCTATGTAGAAGCTGTTACACATACAACACAACCAACGTGCCAACATTGATAAACAGACATATCTAAGGTGCCTTCACTCTTACACTGAGGTTTAGAAAACATGCCAGCCTCGGATTCGTAGCCACACAAGAGGAAAGGTAAACAAAAAAACAAATAATCTATTGAAAACAAAAAGAAACAAAACAAACAAAAAGAAACAAACAAAAAACAAGTGTAAATGTAATTGACAACCGCACCGCCAAAAAATGTAGACAAACGAATCACAAGACAAAACACAACGCGTTTCGACCTCTTAGGCAAGATGCAAAACACTCAGGACAAGGAAAACGAACGAGCAATCACTTATCTTCATCCACTTCAGCATAAGATGAGCGTTGCATGAAAACGAGGCTGTCAAGAAGGAGACATTGTGTTAGTCTAGGTAGTAATGATGATAATTATCTTACTGATAGGAATAATGATAATGGTAATGATGATGATCAAAATATTTATTAAAAAAAAATAAAGACAGGATTACTTCGACGTTTTGGTGATAATATGGCAAAAGCAGTTGTAGTATGGGAGAAATGAGAGTGGGTTAGAGGATTCTTAAACAGCATGGTTGCCGTGGCAACGGTTTTAGTGGTGATGGCGATGATGATGTTAATAGTAGTGATGGTAATATCAATGACAACAATCGCATTAATAATAATGATGATAATGCTAACAACTATAGCAACGGTAATGGTAATAATAGTACTGATAACAAAAGCTTGACACAGAAATATAATTTCAAAAAAAAAAGTTAGTAACAATAATCTTGATAATAATAATGATAGTACTAATACTAAGGGGGGAAATGAGGAGGCGGAGGGGAGGACAGGAAGAGCAAAGAGGAGAATGAAGGCATAGATTATGGGAAGGATGGAATGTAAAAGGTATATCAATAATCATAATATGTATATTAATATTTAGAAATAGAGTTTGTTTCTTACCGCCAATGACATTGACAAACAAAGCACATGACAAGACACGATGCATTTCAACCACTTGGGTCTTCTTCAGGCGAAAAAATAAATCACATTTAACATTTGGGACAGTACAAACAAAGAACGAAAAACGAAAAAAAGAACGAAAAATGACTCATCTGTTGTTGTCCATGTGGTGGGGAGAATAGGCGGTAGGCGGAAATGACATGGGGGATTATGGGAGAGGAAAAGGAGGGGGGGGGGGGTTGCGTAGGGGGAGGTGTGTGTGTGTGATATGATAGGGTTGTGTGTCTAGTTTATTGGGATGGTGTGATATCTTTGTGACGGTTGTGGTAATGGTGGATTGATAATAATGGTAAGGGGGAAAGGGGGGGGGGGGGGAAACTGAGAGGGAAAAAAAGAAAAAAAAAGGTTTAGGTGAATAAAATAAATGATTTCGTTGGGTGATGAAAGAGGTAGTGGTAGTTATGCGTGGGTAGTTGTGAAGGTGTGTGGGTAATGTTAGGGAGGGAAGGGGATGGCAGATAAATGGGTGATAAGGTATGATCGGGGGGGGGGGGGGGGGGCGGGGTGTGCGGTGGGAAGAAAAAAAAGAAAAAAAGGGGGGGGGGAATGGGGGGAGGAGGGTAATATGTTTGTGGGGGGGGGGGGAGGGAAGGGGGGCAAGAGAAGGAGAGCTCATATCTCTTCATCCACTATGGGGTGGGGGGTGGGGATGGGAGGTTCATATAAATGGTGTTGTTTAAAAAAGTGAACAATGCTGTGGGATGATGTTCATTGCAACAGGTGAAATAATGTGTTGGCATCAATATGCTGATGTTTGTTGAGAGAAGATAGCAGTGATCAATGAAAAAACATATATATATATTAATAGTTTTGATAATAACCATGGTACATATATTAAACTTTGAGATAACAATCATGACTGCAACCATATAGTAATGATATAGTAACTAGATTACACAAAAGCAAAACAAAACAACAACGACAACAACAACACAACAACAACAACAACACACACACACACACACACACACACACACACACACAGAGAGAGAGAGAGAGAGAGAGAGAGAGAGAGAGAGAGAGAGAGAGAGAGAGAGAGAGAGAGAGAGAGAGAGGAGAGAGAGAGGAGAGAGAGAGAGAGAGAGAGAGGAGAAAATAAAACGCGTAAGAACAATAACAAAGACGTAAACGAGCTATTGAAAATTACATCATCTATAAGAAAATAACTTAATAACAGAAATGGATATGATCAAACAAAGAATATGAAGCCCTGTTTGAGAAAAGACGAAACTCCAACGTTGGCATTCTAAATGGCTCTATTCTCAACAGAATGGAAGGCTTTTGCTTGGGATGTGTGTATGACTTTGAAGATGTAAACTCTAAGTCGTCATCCATACGCTGCCTAAACCAGTTTGGTTATGAGCAACGTAAACGAGGGGAAGGCAGCAAAATTACAACAGACAGATGGGGTGGTTTGAGGAAAAGGATGGCGAAAGGAATTTGCCAACCACTGATGATACTGTGGAAGCAGATGGATTTTGAATGACCCGCTCTTCCAACTGATTCCAGTTGGAGATAATGCAGGAAATGATAGAGCATTTCTTTTGCCCTGTTCTACTGTCCCGCATCAGGAGGCCACGGGTGTTGTTGACAGCTCGACGGGAGATAATGCTCTACTATAAATTCTAAATGGACAAAAAAAGTGCCGTCTGTCGCAAAATCTGAAATGGATGCCGTCATTGATCAACATGGACTAAATAAACCAAAGACGAAAAGAACCTTGCATTGTCAACAAGTCTTTTGTACAACTGTCAATCAGATTCTATCCCGCTACCAAAGACGAAAGTTTTTTTTGTTTTTTTTTAAGTAGGACGCAATCAATGAAAGACACATTGCTGTAGTCCAAGCGAGCTTTTTGTTTTATTAAATTGAAAACAAACACACAACATAATATGGCATGTAGGCTGCAGGACCTTTTGCCCAATCTACCTGCTTATCGATAACAAGCAAATTACAATATCATATACTTACAATTTTGCCAGCATGAAGTATTTCTTTGTTACCAGTTGTCTGCAACAGAGTTTTAATAACATCAGTGTAACTTTGGATTAAAAACAGGAGTTGTTGTGCCACCACACGAGGAATGAATATATGACAAATCAAACACTACACGTTTCGGCCTACGCGGTCTTCTCCTGGCGAGAAGACATCAACAGGATAATGTAAACGGACGAACAGGCAGTCACTTATCTCTTCACGTCAGGCGCATAATGAAGGTAGAATGGAAACCAGGCTGCTAGGAGGGGCGATGCACCCATGATCATCATCATCGTCGTCATCATCATCATCATCATCATCATCATCATCATCATCATCATCATCATCATCATCATCATCATCGTCATTATCATCATCGTCATCAAAAATAAATAAATAAACACACACACATACATGCATACACACATGCACACATGCATATCAATCATTTTTATTGCAAATTTTTGATAACTACAAGTATGCAACCTTGTCCATAAATGTTCAAAACACCAACAACAGCACTCCAATAGAAACTCACATACATACATATATATATACACACATACATACATACATACATACATACATACATACATACATACATACATGCATGCATACATGCATATATACATACATACAGAGACGACACCTACTACTACTACTACTACTACTACTACTACTACTACTGCTGCTGCTGCTGCTGCTGCTGCTGCTGCTGCTGCTCATAATGATTTTAGTATCATCATGAAATAACAGCGCGAGTCATTAAGTAGAAAATGAGCATGTCCAGAGGGTCATGGGTTCGAATCCAGCCATGGCTCATCCCAAGATGGGGAAAAAAAAAGGGGCAGCAGAGGGACATCCGGAGTCATGAACCGGGTGTGGCCCAACCTCCCTAGAGTGTCAGGAGATAAGGGCCGAAACACTTGCTTGAAGGGGGCTTCTCTTTGAGGACTCTCTGCTGCCACGCTCTCCACGAGTTTCTTTCTACTGATGCATGGGTAAACATTGACTTCGGGAATAGGCCGGAGGACGTCGGGAAAGACCGGAGGACACTGGGAAAGACCAGAACAAGGGCTCTGTGGGCTGGCTCCCACTTTGCCTTAAACATGTGGCTACTAAAAATAAAAGGAAAAGATGCTCCAGGATTCACCGAAAGGGGGAGAGAATGATGAATCCATCGGTGCTCAACCAGTCACGACTGCAAATCCAAACGGACTATGAACATGGACCAAATGGAATATCCATGTGTCTGTGGAAAGCGTTTCGCTACCACCGTGGCATGAAGATCCACAGAACAAAGATGGGATGTGTGAAGATCTTCTGAATGAGCAGCAGCGCACTGCATCAGCAGATAAGACGTCGGAAGACCAAGGCCAGGATTTAAACCACAGTGCAAGGACATCCACGCTGTTGGTTCGGATGAGGAATTTGCACAGGCCCTCGATGCCAGGCGCCTGAAACTCAACTGCCACGTACAAACGAAACTGAAGATTGGGAGAAACTGGATGCAAAAATCGTCCAAAGACTCGATGCACTGATAGGAAAAGCACCCTGGAACACAAACTAGCCACATATGGGGACATTGTGTTATGCCACATGTAGAGGACGCCTATGGAGTAAAACTACCCAAAGAGAAAACACCTCCAAAGAAATCCAGACGCCAAGAAAAGATGGACAAGATCAGAGTCAAAAGAACAACCTCAAGAAGCAAATGAAGACCGCACTGCAGCTGAAAAACAAGGCTTGGAAAAACTGTGGGAAGACCTGAAAGAAAAACACAGCGCCCTCAGCAAAGCGGAATCTGCGAGGAAGAGGAAGAGCAAAAAGAAGAAGCACAAAGAGCGCTTCTTCAGAGACTCCTTCCAGTTTGCCAGAACACTGTTTGAGCAGCCAAAATCTGGGACCCTAAGTGTGGACAAAGGAGTTCTTGAGCAGCATCTGAGGAAAACATACTCTGACTCACAGAGCAAAGCACCACTCGACATTCAAGGTTGGTGTGGCCAAACAACCTGAGGAACAGTTCAATGGCAAGCCTCAACGTTGGCGGAAATCAGAAGGTGGTCGACAAAGCAGAGCCAAATCATCACAGGGCCAAACGGATACCTTACCAGCTTTACAAGAATGTCCCAAGGTGCTGGAGTGGCTCCACAGGCTGCTGCGATCGGCTTGGAGAGAAACCAGAAGATCAGCGGCCAGTGGATAACGGCAGATGGTGTGTACATCCCAAAGAGCAAAAACTCAAGTGACATCAGCCAGTTCAGGCCAATATCATACTGAACGTCGAAGGGAAAATCTTCTTCTCTCTGTCATGGCAGCAAGGCTGACCAAGTACCTGATGGAAAACAAGTACTTGGATGTGTCAGTCCAGAAAGGTGGCAACCCAGGCGTGGCTGGCTGTGTAGAACACGCCACAATGATCTGGGACGCAATCAAAAAGCAAAAACAGAAAAGAGAGACCTGGACGTAGTGTGGCTTGATCTGGCAAACGCATATGGATCTGTGCCCATGAGATGATACAGTTGGCTCTTGAGATGTACCATGTGCCAAAGAACATCCGCGACATGCTCAAGAAGTACTTCAATGGCTTCTCAATGCGGTTCTCTACCAAGGAGTACACAACTGATTGGATCAACTTGGAAGTGGGCATTGCAATGGGCTGTGCAATTTCCCGATACTGTTCGTGCTGGCAATGGAACTCATCTTGAAAGCAGCAACAAACAACGCGAGACAAACAGACCTTGGCGATGGATACAAGATGCCTCCTCTCAAGGCCTTCATGGATGACACTACAGTGATTTCATCCAGAGAAGACGAGACACGTCATGTGCTGGAGAGGCTGGACGACATAGTTGCCTCATCCAGAATGAAGTTCAAGCAAAGAAATCACGGAGTCTCTCACTGAGAAAGGAAAAGTGGCGAATCTGTGGACTTCAGTGTTGCCAACCAGGCCATTCCAACAGTCACAGAAGAACCAGTCAAGAGCCTTGGAAGATGGTATGGTGATACGCTGAAAGGACACACAAAGAGCAAAAGAAACCAAGCAGATGGCGGGAAGAAGGCTTGGAGACCATTGACCAGTGTGGGCTCCTGACAAATACAAGGTCTGGTGTCTGCAGTTATGCTGATACCAAAGCTCCTATGGCCTCTGATGATATACGACATCTGCACCAGCACAGTGGAGGCAATGGAAGCCAAAATCAACAAGTTCACAAGGAAATGGCTTGGTTGTCCCACCCTGTCTGACTGACATCGCGCTGTACTGTCGCAATGCAAAGCTCAAACTACCACTGAAATCCATCCTGGAGGAATACAAAGCAGGGAAGATCAGACTTCAAAGCATGCTGGAGGACTCAGGAGACAAGGTGGTAGAAGCAATCAAGCCCCAGCTGAAGACAGGCAGAAAATGGAAAGTTCAAGAGGCGATGGATTCTGCAAAAGAAAGTCTCAAGATCAGAGAAATAACAGGACAACACAGACCAACAGACAAGGACTGGGGGTGACCAAAACTGAATGGTGGTCAAAGGCCAAAGGAAAAAGCCAAAGAGACATGCTGATTCAGGAGATGAGAAAGAAGAGACCAAAAAAGACTCCAAAAAGCAGTCCAGCAGAGCCAGCAAGGGCAATGGACAACGTAGGAGAATGCACTCAAAGAAGTCTAACTTGGAATGACATTTGGCACATGGCCCTCTCAGGATCAGCTTCATTCTCGATTGCATATGACTTCTGCCCTCAAATGCAAACCTGGTGAAGTGGGGGAAAACAGACGATCCTGCATGCCCCTCTGCCATGAAAAACAAACAGTGGAGCATGTTCTAAGCTCATGTAAAGTAGCCCTGGCTCAAGGAAGGTACACATGGAGGCACAACCAAGTGCTCAAAGAAATTGTACAAGAAGTCTGGGCTAGTACCAACACCACAAAAGGGAGAATCAGGACTCCAAAAGCACCCGCAACATTCTTACGGCAGGAGGCAGCAAATCATGGCCAAGAACAACAGTGCCACTCGAAACATGCAGGCAGAGTCTGTGGATGGGGCAGATGACTGGGAGTGCACTGCAGACCCCCCAGAATGGAAGAGTCACCCAGAGATCATCAGCAAGAGTGGCTGAGACCAGACATAGTAGTCCACTCTAAGTCAACCAAGCAGCTGATCATGATCGAGCTCACGGTGCCATATGAGAACAGAATGGAGGCAGCTCAAATCTACAAGACTGAAAAGTATGCTGATCTGGCAAACAGCCTGAGGAGAGAAGGCTATCAGGTCAAAGTCCTCACTGCAGAAATTGTAGCTAGGGGATTTGTAGGAACGTCTGCATACAGCCTCATGAAAGCTCTCAGTTGCAGGGAAGGAAAAAAACCAGAGCCTGAAAGCAATGGCAGAAGCGGCAGAGAGGTGTTCAAGCTGGATTGGTCAAGGAGGGAACAAAGTGAACTTCATAAGGCTTAATTTCCCTACAAATATCAGGTGTCCTGTGGCTCAGTGGTTTAAAGCGCGAGTCATTAAGTAGAAAATGAGCATGTCCAGAGGGTCATGGGTTCGAATCCCAGCCATGGCTCATCCCAAGATGGGGGAAAAAAAAGGGGCAGCAGAGGGACATCCGGAGTCATGAACGGGTGTGGCCCAAACCCCCTAGAGTGTCAGGAGATAAGGGCCGAAACACTTGCTTGAAGGGGGCTTCTCTTCTGAGGACTCTCTGCTGCCCCGCTCTCCACGAGTTTCTTTCTACTCTACAGTATTTAAAAAGAAGATAATTGCGATTGCAGTAGTAATAGTAACACTGACAACACTGACAGAAGAGAAAGAAGAGGGCTTTGAGGATATTGAATTGTAATATTATAGTGAAAAATGTGGTGACCGTGAAGAAGACGACGACGACGACGACGACGACGACGATGATGATGATGATGATGATGGTGATGATGGTGATGATGATGATATTGATGAACAATAATAAAGGTGATGATGACAATAACAACAATGATAATGTAATATAATGTAATATAATATAATATAATATCATATAATATCATATCATATCATATCATATCATATCATATCTGTGGTCTTCAGTGTTGCCAACCAGGCCATTCCAACAGTCACAGAAGAGCCAGTCAAGAGCCTTGGAAGATGGTATGATGATACGCTGAAAGACACACAAAGAGCAAAAGAAACCAAGCAGATGGCGGAAGAGGGCTTGGAGACCATTGACCAGTGTGGGCTCCCTGGCAAATACAAGGGCTGGTGTCTGCAGTTCATGCTGATACCAAAGCTCCTATGGCCTCTGATGATATACGACATCTGCACCAGCACAGTGGAGGCAAAAGGAAGCCAAAATCAACAAGTTCACAAGGAAATGGCTTGGTGTCCACCCTGTCTGACTGACATCGCGCTGTACTGTCGCCAAGCAAAGCTCAAACTACCACTGAAATCCATCCTGGAAGAATACAAAGCAGGGAAGATCAGACTTCAAAGCATGCTGGAGGACTCAGGAGACAAGGTGGTAGAAGCAATCAAGCCCCAGCTGAAGACAGGCAGAAAATGGAAAGTTCAAGAGGCGATGGATTCTGCAAAAGAAAGTCTCAAGATCAGAGAAATAACAGGACACACACAGACCAACAGACAAGGACTGGGGGTGACCAAAACTGAATGGTGGTCAAAGGCAAAGGAAAAGCCAAAAGAGACATGTGATTCAGGAGATGAGAAAAGAAGAAGACCAAAAAAGACTCCAAAAGCAGTCCAGCAGAGCCAGCAAGGGCAATGGACAACGTGGGAGAATGCACTCCAAAGAAGTCTAACTTGGAATGACATTTGGCACATGGCCCCTCTCAGGATCAGCTTCATTCTCAGATCTGCATATGACCTTCTGCCCTCAAATGCAAACCTGGTGAAGTGGGGGAAAACAGACGATCCTGCATGCCCCCTCTGCCATGAAAAACAAACAGTGGAGCATGTTCTAAGCTCATGTAAAGTAGCCCTGGCTCAAGGAAGGTACACATGGAGGCACAACCAAGTGCTCAAAGAAATTTTACAATAGTCTGGGCTAGTACCAACACCACAAAGGGAGAATCAGGACTCCAAAAGCACCCGCAACATTCTTCACGGCAGGAGGCAGCAAATCATGGCCAAGAACAACAGTGCCACTCGAAACATGCAGGCAGAGTCTGCTGGATGGGGCAGATGACTGGGAGTGCACTGCAGGCCTCCCAGAATGGAAGAGTCACCCAGAGATCATCAGCAAGAGTGGCATGAGACCAGACATAGTAGTCCACTCTAAGTCAACCAAGCAGCTGATCATAATCGAGCTCACGGTGTCATATGAGAACAGAATGGAGGCAGCTCAAATCTACAAGACTGAAAAGTATGCTGATCTGGCAAACAGCCTGAGGAGAGAAGGCTATCAGGTCAAAGTCCTCACTGCAGAAATTGGAGCTAGGGGATTTGTAGGAACGTCTGCATACAGCCTCATGAAACAGCTCTCAGTTGCAGGAAGGAAAAATCCAGAGCCCTGAAAGCAAATGGCAGAACGGCAGGCAGAGAGGTGTTCAAGCTGGATCTGGTCAAGGAGGAACAAAAGTGAACTTCATAAGGCTTAATTTCCCTACAATATCAGGTGTCCCTGTGGCTCAGTGGTTAAAGCGCGAGTCATTAAGTAGAAAATGAGCATGTCCAGAGGGTCATGGGTTCGAACCCAGCCATGGCTCGTCCAAGATGGGGGGGGGGGGGGGGGGGGGGGGGGGGGGAAAGGGGCAGCAGAGGGACATCCGAGTGTCAGGAGATAAGGGCCGAAACACTTGTTGAAGGGGGCTTCTCTTCTGAGGACTCTCTGCTGCACGCTCTCCACGAGTTTCTTTCTACTAATATAATATAATATCATATAATATCTATCATATCACATCATATTCATATCATATCATATCATATCATATCATATCATATATGACGTGACGTGACGTGACGTGACATAGTATAGTATAGTATAGTATGTATAGTATAGTATAGTATAGTATAGTATAGTATAGTATAGTATAGTATAGTATAGTATAGTATAGTGACAATAACAATACTAATAATAACAACAACCAATATTATCATCATGATAATAACAATGATGATGATGACGATGATGATGATGATGATGATGATGATGATGTTGATGTAACCATCATCACCATCGTCATTGTCGTCGTCATCGTCGCCGTCATCATCATCATCGTTATCGTCATCATCACCATCACCATCACCACCATCGTCATCATCGTCATCATAACAAGAATTATAATAACAATAATAATGATGATGATGATAATGATAATGATGATGATAATAACAATGATAATGATGATCATCATCATAATGATGCTGCTGATGGCAATAATAATAATGATGATGATAATAATAATAATAATAATAATAATAATAATAATAATAATAATAATATAATATAATAATGATGATGATAACAATAATAATGATTATAATCATCACCATCACGATCATCATCATCAACATCAGAATGATAATAATAATAATAATAATAATAATAATAATAATAATAATAATAATATAATAATAGTAAGAATGATAATAACAAAAATAATAATAATAATAGTAAGAATGATAATAATAACAATAATAATAATAGTAGTAGTAGGGAAAGAGTAGAAGAAGTAGGAGGAGGAGGCAGAGGAGGACGAACAGGAGCAGAAGCATATGAGGAGGAGGAGAAGGAGGAGGAGAAGGAGCAGGAGGAGAAGGAGGAGGAGGAGAAGCAGACAGGGACAAGAACAGGAGGAGGAGGAGGACGAGGAGGGTCGGTGCTGTTAGTTGGGGGCAGTTTGTTCAGAACGAAGTCAGAGCCATCAGTCTGTCAGAGTGAGGGAGGAAATGCAAAGTGGACCAACATCCGGTGTGTACAGGAGAGTGGGTGGGTGGAAAACAGGGTCTGTGTTGAATAAGGTAATCACGTGGAGTGTGTGAGTTTTGTCTTTGAGATATTTGGGGAGGCTTTCTACTACAGGCTGGAGGAGAATGAAAGAAAAAATCTGGTAGTTGCGCTAGTACAGCTATTAAGATGACATGAAAGAAAGAGAATCATTTCAAAATATTACAATTGTCAGGCTGCTGATTCACGCACAACCATTCATATATGCATGCATGAATACAGCCAAAACTCCATTACACAACATGCATCCCACTCCAAACAAATCACAAGGCGCTAAATACCAGTTGTTAAAATTTCATTTCCCCCAGTGTATCCTCTTCTCCCATTTTCATACACAGCACTGGTGGGGTTTATTATTCCGACTGTTCACAGGTCATATTTCGCTTTATAATCCTCCTGGGGTCAGTTCATCACAAATCATCACGTCCTTCATTCCTCTTCTTTGAATTACGGCTGTCTTTGGTGGACATCAAACATAGGTTTCCACCTACCCTTTCCACTGGGTTTCCTCAGAGCATAATTCTATGGCGATCTCCGACTTCGCCTCTTCACGTTTGGACAGCCTACCACTATGTCTGGCCGTCTCTGGCTGTTCCTTCCGACATCTTTCTGGCGGGGGGGGGGGGGGGGGGGGGTGTATGGCTCCCGCGGCTCACCCGACTTTCCCTCCAGTCACAGCCTCGTCTACTTCGCTACCGCTGCCATAACGGCGTAGCTAGAAAACAAAATAAGCTATGATGACTATACTGCACACAGTTAGCAGCAATCCAACATAAACACTTTTACAAAACAATTTCGATTCCCAATTTCACGATCGACATGGATAAAATCAAAACAAAGACAGGAACTTTCATAGCTCCTTAAAGTGGTGTCAGATACTTACTCTGTCTGAATCACTCCCCAGCAAAATACATGCGTTAGCATGTTACAGACTCATGTCTGTATTAAATGGGCCTGACAGTCGGCGGCCTCTTTTCCATTCTATCAGCGCTGTTGCTCGAATCTCTCTTCTCACTCACTTCCAGTGTGTTTAGCTTTTTACCCATTTTTTTCTTAACACATCTCACATTCAAAACAACGGAAGTGACCTGCAGTTTAAGAACGACAATGCTACGCCATTTCCTTTTCACACATTTAACTCCCTTCGCTCGCGCTTAATCTTTCAACTACACAGGCACTTAACATTTTTCTTTCCGTGTGCCTGACAACAATGAAATATCAAATCAATTCCTGCAATTTTTCTTTTCTTCTGAAATTATGTATTGATGGACATTCCTTGTGTATTAGCACTTCTGTAGCCGAAGAATCGAACAGCAAAGCTTTCTTAAGTTTAAACATCATCATGGCTTGACATCATTAAAAGCAAATGTGTTAACCAGGACAGTACAGCATGGTATTTACATCAAAGTGACCTTGACTTTTCAGGCATCGTTCCCTTTTCCATGCATCAGGATAGGGAGAGATGCTTTGCGAGAATTGCTGCTGTCAAAACCAATAAGACATCAATGCGTAACGTTTTCTCAGTTTATTATCCGAATGGAGCAAACGAAAATAATGCTGACCGGGCTGAAAAGAATTATGAGGTAAAAAGAAAGTATAATGCCTGGAGATTTTAATGAACATGCACCTTTTGGAATTGTGGTTGATCAAAAGTGGCGTGTAAAGGTTCGAAAAAAAGACTGTCATAAACTCCTATCGAAGAATGGATGTGTAAAAATAATCCCAGATTTTGCCAAACATGCAAACCTAGTGGTCTAATTCAAATAAAAAAAACAACAAACACTCAAAGCATTTTAAAGAAGCGCTTTCGGTTTTTGTAAACCTTCCTCAGCTAACCATGGAAGTCGGCGTCAAAACTAGTTGACGTAATGTATGTTTTTTACGTCATTAACCCTCCACCCCCCCCCCCCCCAACACACACACACCACATCATTACTGTATGATAAATAGTGATGCCTGGGTGAAGTCTTGGTTCTGCGAAAGGCAAAGTTCCCAGAGCAGATTGTTCACGTGGAACCAACTAATCCCACACATTGAGACCAAAAGGGTAGTTGGTCTTCAACTTGTGTTTCCACATCCTCTCTCTGTCTTTTCTTTTCTTTACATCTGTGGTCTTTATGAGTTCGATCACACAACATTTCAAATCTGACAGCTGATGTCCAGGTCCACAGAAATGGCGTGCCACGAGTGTATCTTGCTTTCTGATGATGTCAGAGCGATGACCACTGAAGCGCGTTTGTAGGGTGTTTCCCGTCTCACCAACATACTGTACATCCTGGCAATGTCCACAGTTGATCAGGCACACTAGGTTGGTACTTTTACATGTAGCTGAGTCCCTTATTTGGAACTGGTGACCCGTGCGAACACTCTTGAACGAGGTCGTTTCCTCCAGGTGTTCCTTGCACAGAACACATCGCTTCGCTGTGCATTTGAAGCAACCTGGTACCAAGGAATCTGTAGCAGACGCTTGATGTTGTACTGCTGGTGGTTTGCTGGGCTTCAGAAGGTTCCACAGATTGCGACAGTTACGCTCACCAACAATGGGAGGTTTGGGAACGGCTGTCTTCATGCGTCTACTTCTGTGGAGCTCCGTCATTTTTTCCTTCAGCCAAAAGGCCAGAGGAGGGTTGGAAGGGTTATGGCGGATAACAAATGGCACCCTGTCTGACTGATGGTTCCTCGTTGGTACTGGAGTGCATCCTCCCTGGGAAGTGTCTGTGCCTTGTTGATGGCAGAGTCCACCAGAGCTAATGGATAGCCACGGTTATGTAGGTGGGTTCTCAGCTCACTGTATCGTTTCAGGAACACATCATCTTTACAACAGATTCTTCGCAGGCGGACAGTCTGCCCGTGGGGGATGCCTCTCAGACAGTGTCTAGGGTGGCAGGAGTTGAAGGGTAGGTACATGTGAGCATCCGTGGATTTAGTGTGAAGGTCTGTGGTGACTGTATCCCCATTGATGCTCATGTTGACGTCCAGGAAAGGGATGTTGGTTCTACCATTGTTGGCTGTAAACTTTATCGTGGCATGCTGGTTGTTTATCCAGCTGAGGAACAAAAGCAGCTGGCTTTCCCCATGGAACCAGAGCATGACAATGTCATCAATGAAACGACGCCAGAATTTTGGATGGACATGCCAGGGTGAAGTTGCCAGTAGCTGTTGTTCTAACCATGCCATGAAGATGTTTGCAATGGAGGGAGCCATCGGGGTCCCCACTGCCGTGCCATGGACTTGTTGGAACAGCTCACCATCAAAATCAAACACGTTGTTTTGAAGGACGTGTTCAACGATCTCCAGTAGTAATGGAACAGAGGGGCCTTCTTTCAAATGATGACCAAAACTGGCGATGATTTCTTTCAGGGAAATCGCCACTTCATGATGAGGTATATTTGTGTCTAGCTAGCTAGACACAAGTATACCTCAGGGTGCCATTTGTTATCCGCCATAACCCTTCCAACCCTCCTCTGGCCTTTTGGCTGTTGGAAACGTTTGTCTGAGAAGTTATCATATACCAATCACAATATGTTACAATGATATTATTCGGAAGTACATGCAAAAGCTATGGGAAAAAATATGTAAATTTGATTAGAAACATACAAAGTCTGACACTTTCAGTACCGTCTTTGGTGAAAACAACGACAGTGGTGCACTTTATTCAAATGTCCCCAAAATCATACTTTTCAATAGCTGAATACTCTATCACAAAATGTCAATACAAGAAAACAGGTGATTATTCCATGAATGTATGGTGGATAGAGAAATGCAAACTGGCAGTAATATAAAAAGTCAGATTTTCAAAGAAGTGGATCAGAACTAAGACTGAATGAATTAAAATCAAATTTTCTAAACAAGAAAGTAATGGAATAATCACTCACACAAACAGGAGTGTTTAAATAAATATCATACGAATGAAGTTTTTGAACAGATTGTATAAGTTAAAAAAAAATATGAAAAGAAAAAAAAGCGAACAAACAAAACAGCAAGATCCAGATCATCAGGCTGCTAAAAGGAAAGACTGGTGCACAAAAAATCGTCATCAAGCTAACTAAACAAATCAAGAAACATTTTCTTCCCACAGAAATATGTTTGCTTTATTTTTATTAGAAAACAATGGCAGTGTTTGGAGTACCAGACTGGCTTATGAACCTAAAAAGGAATTGTACTATGGGGGATTTTTTTTCACAGTATATGAGTTTTACAAGATAGACATATGTTTATAAACATACGTGAAACCTGTTCATCCTACCGTGCAAGTGATATGGGGAACCCTGAGCACCAGAATTACTCGTATTTTATTCTGTATTCTTTTTTTTATCTTCTGCTTGACGGTTACATATGCTGTCCGTTATATTAAAATATTGTAATGTGGGTAAACACTAGATTCAAAGAAATACAATAGGATAATAATCAATCTTATACAGTCCTCACAACTGAAAAATGTGTCTGCTTATATGAAAGAAAATTGGTAGAACTATCTATGAAAAAAACCCTCTTTAATGTTTTATAACAATGGAAATAATCTTTAAGTTTTTCCCTGGCTGGTTTTAGATGACAACATTTCCAAATGAAAATCTAGTTTCTGAGAGTTTTCAAAAATCCATATCAAGTTGAAAGTGCACACACAACCTTTACCAAGTAAAGCAATAAAGAGGCTCAATGCTCTTCAACTTTTTTGCTGTCAACGCTGGGGACAAAGTACTAAAATCTTTCTCTTGCTTTAGTCCACTTAATATCAAAATGTGGACAAAGGGTATATTTTTCTGTGCCAAAATCCTTTAAAGGGCGTGGCAGAGTTTAGATAGTAAAACAATATTTTAGCCTAGGATAGGATCCTGCATCATTCCAATAGGAGTGCCGTTTGCAGGACCGCAAATATTTCTTCTCCTGACCAGTGAGGTCTGACTATCTCAAAATACGTGATCCAGAACCTTTTGGTTAAACATTCAGTCATTGATGACATTTTCTTGTCTTCAAAAGATGATTTCCAAAGGACAGCAAAACTGATGTATCTTCAGCCAATGAGAAATTATGCCATTAATGTAAATCAATGCAAATTATGATTATGAGTATAGTAATTTAAACAATACTAAAACAAAATTTATACCATATGATGCGAGAGGCCATTTGAAAAGGAGTTTTCTTTACCACCTAAAAACCGATGGTAACACATTGGTGATAGAAATAACTGATAGCTGATCTTGACTTGTCATACCCCATCTAAGTATTCAAGAATTATTTCACCTTGGAAAATGGTTATCAATACACAAAGCAGAACTATAAGCTAGTCTTTTGGCTTCGGTTTACAAATATAACAATACAGTTTCCTCTTCCAACTGTCTTCTTTGATTCGAAATATAAACTGATGTCTTTACAATATTGGGACTGTAAATCTTAGGGACTGTATCTCACGAAAGCAAATATATCATACATTGTATTACACCTCGAGGTATAGGCATAAGCTTCTTTTGGGTTTCATTGCGTGCTGCTTTAACGTGGAACGTAGCTGCAATTTTTTTTTTTTGCAAAACAATGAGCGAAGGAGGATTACCAGAAATGTTTCCAATCTTGTGTTACAATGTTCAAAATCCAAATCACTTAAAGAATTGGAACAGTCCATAAAAAGTGCGTGTATGTGTGTATTGTGTGTGTGTGTGTTGTGTGTGTGTGGTGTGTGTGTGTGTGTGTGTGTGTGTGTGCGTGCGTGCGTGCGTGCGTGCGTGCGTGCGTGGGTGCGTATGTGCGTGCGTCGGTGTGTGTGTGCGTGCGTGCGTGCATGCGTGCGCGCGCATGTGTGTGTGTGTGTGTGTGCGTGCGTGCGTGCGTGCGTGCGTGCGTATGTGCGTGCGTGCGTGCGCGCGCGCGCGCGCTCGAAAAAGCGGACACATTGCCTCCCTGCCCAAGACATTCGGCTAAGAAAAGTTATGAAGCTGAGGGCAGACACGATGGGACACAAATCTTTTTCTCGTGATGCTGCAAACATATACAATCTGTATTAACATATAGATGATATTTTGATGCTGCAAACATATATAATCTATATTAACATATAGATCATATTTTGATGCTGCAAAAACATACAATCTATATTAACATATAGATAATATTTTGCAGGATCCATGGATTATACATATCGTGCGAGGGATTGCTCGACTCAAGTTGCAGATCTGCTGTGAAGTTTTAAAAATGTTTCATGGGTTGTACAGGTGTAGGTGACAATCACAGGTGTGGATGTTGTAGCCGTTTACCCTCTGATGTCATTCACGATGAATAGATACGAAATAAGCCATTTTATCTGAATGAAGTAACTGGCACGTCAGATACAGTACATTTTGAGGATCTTGAACTGAAAGCATTTGAATCAGCTGATAATAATGAGGAAATCAGTGTTGTGATTAATACAGGCAGCACTGAAGGAAAAGCATCGTAGAGGCTGATCAAAATGACGTACAGGATCGGGGGGCCGGAACAGCTCAGTTGGTAGAGCGCCGGACTCGTAATCCAAGGGTTGCGGGTTCGAATCTCCGCCGGCTCGTTTCGGTATAGGGTTTTTTTCCCCTCGGGGTTAACATTAGTTCTGACTCCATTTCCCATACAGTCCTTCGAATGAGACTACAAACCGAGGTTTCGTGTGTGAACGCACGCATAACATCTTGCACACACGTAAAATCCCATCACCAACTTTCGGAAGAGAAGGCCAATTTGGCCGTTGTTATGGATGACACGTTGCACATAGCATGCACCTTCCCCGAAGATGGAGTACGGCTGCCTTAATGGCGGGATAAAAAATGCTCATACACACAAAACTCCACTCCCTTTGTTGGGTAGATGGGATTAATACTTCCCTGTCCATATACGGAGTGTCCGCAGGAGTATCAGTCTGCGTACGCAGAAGAAGAAGAAGAAGAAGACGTACAGGATCAAGAAGATCACATTTACCTGAAGCATTAATGCTGTCACTTTAACTATTGAATGAACTGCAACCTGGCAGTTTATTCCTAATGGTTTGCACTCTGCATATGGAAAATCTTAAAAGTTAGAGCAGTTAGAGTATATGTTTTGCATTTTGTATCATGTAGCGTTGCCCTTAATTGATACAAAAATCGTAACGGGATTTGTATATAATCAAATTTGAAAGAAAGAAATCTAGATGAACAAAAAAGAAGCAAATTCAAACCAAGCACAAAGGATATTTATAACATTCAGTTTACAAAATACAAAGCCCCATACTTGAGAATGTAAACGGTCATCAGAAAGGGGTTTATGAAGAGGAATGGCACGGTTATTTTGCAGTTTTGATACCTGCTGTTTTAGCTGTGTATTCCTGTCATCTTGATCAACCTTAGTAGAATCATCACTGCTGCCATGCTTTTCGTAATCACGCCACTCAGAACAGCACCAAATTAGGCCCAGTCTTCTAAACGCACCGGAACTGAGCATCTTAAATTGTTCTAGCTACAGCAAAACTATTAAAGGCAACAACAGTGATGAAATAGCTATAGTTTCCTTCATATTATTTTGGTTTAAACCAAACCTGAGTATTAAGCAATTTTACTGTATGTGTCGTGTGGGTGGCAGAGTGGGTGAGTGTGCCTGGAAGAGAGAGAGAGAGAGAGAGAGAGAGAGAGAGAGACAGACAGACAGACAGACAGACAGAGAGAGACAGAGAGACATAGAGACAGAGACAGAGAGAGAGGAGAGTGGGGTGGAAGGGATGAATTGGGTGGTGGAGCAGGTGGAGGAGGGGAGACAAAGAGGAGATAGTTGTGGTGAAAATGTCGTGAGGACGTGAAATGACTTGACTTGACTTGACTTGACTTGACTCAGTCCTCTTCGTTGACTAGTCACTTGACTTGACTTAGTCCTCTTCGTTGAATAGTCACTTGACGTGACTTGACTTAGTCCTCTTCGTTCCGGTCGGAACACAGGGTCCGCACTGCAGATCTCCATCTCGCTCCGTCTTGGGCTGTTCTCTTGGCTTCACCCCAGGTCATGCTGGTGAACTTGAGTTCTGCCTGTAGAGTTCTTCTCCAGGTGGTAACTGGTCGTCCCCTCTTCCGCTTCCCCTGTGGGTTCCAGTCCAAGGTGTGGCGTGGGATGTGGGCCTATCTTCTACGCAGGGCGTGTCCAACCCAACCCCACTTCCTTATCTCGACGCTCTTGGTGATTGGGTCTTGCTTCGTCCGGCGCACGAGTTCCTCGTTGGAGATTCGCTCCGGCCATCCGATGCGCAGGATCTGGCGAAGACAGGTGTTGATGAAGACTTGCAACTTGCTGTCCAGGCTCTTTGCGCGTCTCCAAGTCTCCGAACCGTACAATAACACGGACTTGACGTTGGTGTCGAACAGCCTTAGTTTCGTGTGCAGACTGAGGTTTTCATTCCTCCACACTGGTCTGAGGGTGACAAAAGCATTGCGCACCTTGCTGATCCTGGCCTATACATCATCATCAGCTCCTCCTGTCTTGCTGACAATGCTGCCCAGGTAGGGGAAGTGGTCAACATCCTCTATGGCCTGTCCATCGATGTTGATGGGCGCTTCCTGAGTGGCGTTGACCAGCCGGCTCTTTGTTTTCCCCACACTGATCTCCAATCCTGTAGTCCTGGCAACGTTGCTCAGTCTCTCTGTTTTGTCTTGCGTATATGCTTACATCTCTCTCTCTCTCTCTCTCTCTCTCTCTCTTATTTGTTAAAAGATAAGGTCTAACAAATGTTGCTCCCAGTCCGGTTGAGCATTTTTTAAAAATCTCTGCTGGTATTTACTACCATTGTCTATATATATATATATATATATATATATATATATATATATATATTCAATTATATACAAAGCTCGCTCTTATATCTTAGATTGAAGAAATAGGGGGAGATAAGCATTCATATCTGCAGTGGTAGTTAATACTGCCTAACTAACAGTATGTGCTCAAGTGGGTGGATGGGGAAAAATAAAATAAATGCTTCTCAAAATGAGCCTTCAGCAAGCTTATAATCTCCAATAGGTCCAATAGGGAGGAAACTCACCAACACATAACTCCTGGTCATATACCGATATTTCGAAACCTGGTTGTTTCTCCTCAGTGACCGCGGAAAGTGGTAAATTGACTCCTCTGCCTTTTCGGTTTTAAGAAGAATGCTATCCCAGAAAAGGCTGGTGTTCAATACCGTAGTATGTTTGTTGAGTTTTCAAAAAACCAACCAAAGGTGCCACCTAAGAAGCAAAAGAAAATCATGAAAGAACAAAACAAGCTACATTTTCTTGTGAAAAGTAGAAAATATAAAAAAATAACCTCTTAAGACACAAGTGCTGAGGGCCAGTTCTTGGAATGAATCCGCAAGGGACTAAATTACAAAAAACTAATAAATTCCAAGGATAAGTACCGAGCACCATTCCAGCAACTTACAGAGCAGCTTGGTGTTGCAATGACTGCAAGAAATATTCAATTATAAACAAAGCTCGCTCTTATGTCTTAGATTGAAGAAATAGGGTGAGATAAGCATTCATACCTGCAGTGGTAGTTAATACTACCTAACTAACAGTATGTGCTCAAGTGGGTGGATGGGGAAAAATAAAATAAATGCTTCTCAAAATGAGCCTTCAGTAAGCTTATAATCTCCAATAGGGAGGAAACTCACTAACACATAACTCTTGGTCATATACCGATATTTCGAAAAGAGGAGTCAATTTACCACTTTCCGCGGTCACTGAGGAGAAACAACCAGGTTTCGAAATATCGGTATTTTTCCCCATCCACCCACTTGAGCACATACTGTTAGTTAGGTAGTATTAACTACCACTGCAGCTTTGTTTATAATTGAATATATATATATATATATATATATATATATATATATATATATATATATATATATATATATATATGTGTGTGTGTGTGTGTGTGTGTGTGTGTGTGTGTGTGTGTGTGCGTGCGTGCGTGCGTGCGTGCGTGCGTGCGTGCGTGCGTGCGTGTGTGTGTGTGTGTGTGTGTGTGTGTGTGTGTGTGTGTGATCATTAGGATACATCCAAAGCCCAGGCTACAATCCTGAATCCGGAGTGACCTGTCCTGAGAACCTCCACTCTTCTGTGACTCTGACCCCTCTTGACAGTCATGACGTCATGCTGAGCTTTGTGCACATGGATCTAACCTGTGGAGAAAATGATGATGACATTGAAATCGATGTGAAAAAGCTGTATCCTGATGCAAATAACGACAACGTGTTCTCCCGTTTAACTCTGGTGACGGTGACAGAAGGCAGAAAAAAGGTATGGTGGAAACGCTGTGGGACGTTACCTCCCTTACCTGAAGTGTTGAGCAACGTGCAGGAGCTGGCTGTGGTGCTGGACACGGGCAGACACAGAAGCTCCATCAACAGACTGTGCGTACCTGGACTGGCCACCAAGATCTCACACTGTCAGGTGCACTCATTGTCTGCCTATCTGTCGGTCTGCTGCTGCTGCTACCTCTCTCTCTCTCTCTCTCTCTCTCTCTCTCTCTCTCTCTCTCTCTCTCTCTCTCTCTCTCTCTCTCTCTCTCTCTCTCTGTCTCTGTCTCTGTCTCTCTGTCTCTCTCTCTCTCTCTCTCTCTCTCTCTCTGTCTTTCTCTCTCTCTCTCTCTCTCTCTCTCTCTCTCTCTCTCTCTCTCCCTCTCTCTCTGTCTCTGTCTCTGTCTCTCTCTCTCTCTCTCTCTCTCTCTCTCTCTCTCTCTCTCTCTCCTCTCTCTCTCTCTCTCTCTCTCAGCGGTTTTGTTGCAACAGAGCAGTGTAATTAATACTCTGTACGTGCTATTCATCAGACAGTAGTGTGTTCTCAGCTTGGCTTAGCCGTTTCCCTGGTGGAAAATGTAAATCATTTGTCTCAAACGTTTAAGAATCTTAGCGGCAAAACCCATTTAACTTTTTTTCTGCGGGTGTGTTTGACTCTATCAGCTGATCTTCAGATAAATATGTCAGGTTTTTTTTTCTTCTCCTGTACATAATTAAAATATTTTTCTTTTCTTTACTGGAATGTATACGATTTATGCCGTAAACTTCGTGACAAGGATTTCATTTCATTTGTTTGTTCTTTGTTGTTGTTGTTTTTCTTTTTAGCTCAGGCTGAAACCTTTATAGGAGACTTCCATGTGTCTGTGCTTGCCACTTTTGAAAACAAAATGCAAATCAGCCGTAAAACTCACGGCTCGCGTGATCTGGAAGACTGTTTTGTCAAAAAAAAGGTGTTTTTTTGTTGTTGTTTTTTTTTTTTTTTTTTTTTTTT
>CM031597.1:137014240-137031740 GCA_018398815.1 Conus ventricosus | reverse complement strand
CAGCCCGTTGTGTAAACGAGTGTGGATTGCAAAGCGCTTAGAGCTTGGTCTATAGCCGAGAATAGGCGCTATATAAGTATTCATTATTATTATTATTATTATTATTATTATTATTATTATTATTATTATTATTATTATTATTATCAGATATTGCACACAAACCGCTCTGCACTGGTACTCTCTTTAGCCTAACCAACACTCGAGGGAGGGCTTCAAGTGGATGGTATTTGCATATAAAGACTACCCCCTGCTGGAGAAAGGTTTCCGTTTCTGTGTGAGTCACACCTTCCTCTCCGCGATTCATTGTAGTCTGAGCCTTAGATAATGAGGTCGCGGTAAAGGTTCCAAGTCATTTTCAAATTCAATATCAACTGAGCCTTAGATAATGTCACGGTAAAGTTTCCAAGCCATTTTCAAATTCAATATCAACTGCAGCTACCTTTCCAAAAATGTCTGGGTCAGAGTTGACTTGTCTGACTGAAATTAATGTGTTCAGTTTACCACACTAAAACTCCTTTACCATGTTTCTAAGGCAAGTAAATGAACACAATTCACCCAAGTGTTGATTATGCGCAGTTGTTTCTGTATCTGCCGTATTCATTAATTTTGTTGTCAGACTTTAACGTTGCAAGTCTGATTTTTCTAACATTTTGTTCTTAGCTGTAACCACTGTCACTCTTTTCTACGCCTAAAAACTGTGCTTCCAGATCTTGGGACCCCTCTATCAGTGCTCAAGTGTACAATGTGTCTCAGATTCTTGCATTTCTTCGACCGTAGCCGCCAGGTTGTCTCCCAACAATTCGTCAGTGACTTAAATTCCAGTACTTTTTATCGCATAGGCCCGCTCAAGTTTTGCTCATGAACAGCTTCCAAAAGCTGCATTTGCATAGTCAGAGCTCGTGATAGGCGTGGTCAGTCAGTGCTTTTGCATTTGTCCATCTGCATACACATTCAGACTGTTCAACGCGTTCACGATTTCCACTGGTCTGTTGCCGACTTGGTCGCGGCGCGTTGAATTCTAGCCAGGTTCAGATCTGCACCCGAAACTTTGTTTGTTCTCTGTTGGAACCACAAGTGCGGGATAGTTTGCTGGTTGCTTGGACGATTCGGTTCTAGTTTCATGATCATCTAATGTGCGTCTGGACCAGCTGTTTGTAAAATCAACCTTACCGATTTTCGTTCTATTTACTCTTTCTCATGGATGTTGTCATTCATCTGTTTTATCAGAGTTTCTTCTTTGTAACTATCATCTGTCGTCCGGCCAGTTCCCCTCCACTCACAGTATCAACACACAGAGTTGTCTGAATCGTTGCCAGTGCAGATGCTCGCTGTGCCTTGCTCAGTGTTAATTCAAATCGTCTGTCTGTGCTGGTCTTGATCTTCAGAACCTCTGCTGCATTTAGAATATTTCCACTCTAGCAAAATAATTTTCCCATTTTGCATATAATGGCTGTAGTTTCTCTGTTTGTTTGTTTGTGTTTTAGATGGCAGTTGGGCTATTATGATTCTGCACCCTGTCCCATCTTCCGGTGTGCACGCGAGGCATGGAATATCACAAAAGGTCTGGGAAGAAAATGCAAGCCATGGAATAGAGATCTACCGCAAGATGTTAAAGATCAGATACTGTCACAAACTCCTTTTTCAAAACTGTCTAGGGGTATTTTACAAAACAGCTTGTGCAAAACTGTCCTTCATTTAAGATTGATTTAACTCTGGCTGGTAGAAAAGGTTTGACCTGCAACAAGACGACACTTTGACAAACAACATTCATTTACAAAGGAGCAATTAACCCAAATTCAACTTCAATATATGTATTTTAATTAGTTTCTTTAGAAACCCCCTCCCCAGACGACCCAGTAGAAAAGAAAACAATACAATTAAAAGTTCAGAGGTACGAAGCCTTACACATCATTGCCACTAGTATGGGTTATACAGTTCATTCAGAGTTCACTTATCTTGGTCCAGAGCTCGGTCCACAACTTGGTCCACAACTCGGTCCACAACTTGGTCCAGAACTCGGTCCACAACTTGGTCTACAACTTGGTCCACAACTTGGTCCACAACTCGGTCCACAACTTGGTCCACAACTCGGTCCACAACCTGGTCCACAACCTGGTCCACATCCTGGTCCACAACTCGGTCCACAACTTGGTCCACAACTCGGTCCACAACCTGATCCACAACTCGGTCCACAACTCGGTCCAGAACTCGGTCCACAACTTGGTCCACAACTCGGTCCACAACTCGGTCCACAACTTGGTCCACAACTCGGTCTACAACTCGGTCCACAACTTGGTCCACAACTTGGTCCAGAACTCGGTCCACAACTCGGTCCAGACAGAACTCGGTCCACACCTCGGTCCACAACTCGGTCCACCACTCGGTCCACAACTCGGTCTAAAACTCGGTCCACAACTTGGTCCACAACTCGGTCTACAACTTGGTCCACAACTCGGTCTACAACTTGGTCCACAACTCGGTCCACAACTCGGTCCACAACATGGTCTACAACTCGCTCCACAACTTGGTCCACAACTCGGTCCACAACTTGGTCCACAACTCGGTCCACAACTTGGTCCACAACTCGGTCCACAACTCGGTCTACAACTCGGTCCACAACTTGGTCCACAACTTGGTCCACAACTTGGTCCAGAACACGGTCCACAACTTGGTCCACAACTTGGTCCACAACTTGGTCCAAAACTCGGTCCACAACTTGGTCCACAACTCGGTCCACAACTCGGTCCACAACTCGGTCCACAACTTGGTCCACAACTTGGTCCACAACTCGGTCCACAACTCGGTCCACAACTCGGTCCACAACTTGGTCTACAACTCGGTCCACAACTTGGTCCACAACTCGGTCCACAACTTGGTCCACAACTCGGGCCACAACTCGGTCCACAAATTGGTCCACAAATTGGTCCACAACTCGGTCCACAACTTGGTCCACAACTCGGTCTACAACTCGGTCCACAACTCGGTCAACTTGGTCCACAACTCGGTCCACAACCTGGTCCAGAACTCGGTCCACAACTTGGTCCACAACTCGGTCCACAACCTGGTCCAGAACTCGGTCCAGAACTTGGTCCACAACTCGGTCTACAACTCGGTCCACAACTCGGTCCACAACTTGGTCCACAACTCGGTCTACAACTCGGTCCACAACTTGGTCCACAACTTGGTCCAGAACTCGGTCCACAACTCGGTCCAGACAGAACTCGGTCTACAACTCGGTCCACAACTCGGTCCACAACTCGGTCCACAACTCGGTCCACAACTCGGTCTAAAACGCGGTACACAACTTGGTCCACAACTCGGTCTACAACTTGGTCCACAACTCGGTCCACAACTTGGTCCAGAACTCGGTCAACAACTTGGTCCACACCTTGGTCCACAACTCGGTCCACAACTTGGTCCACAACTCGGTCCACAACTTGGTCCACAACTCGGTCCACAACTCGATCCACAACATGGTCTACAACTCGGTCCACAGCTTGGTCCACAACTCGGTCCACAACTTGGTCCAGAAGTCGGTCCACAACTTGGTCCACAAACCCGGTCCACAACTCGGTCCACAACTTGGTCTACAACTCGGTCCACAACTTGGTCCACAACTTGGTCCACAACTTGGTCCAGAACTCGGTCCACAGCTTGGTCCACAACTTGGTTCAAAACTCGGTCCACAACTTGGTCCACAACTCGGTCCACAACTCGGTCCACAACTCGGTCCACAACTTGGTCCACAACTTGGTCCACAACTCGGTCCACAACTTGGTCCACAACTCGGTCCACAACTTGGTCTACAACTCGGTCCACAACTTGGTCCACAACTTGGTCCACAACTTGGTCCACAACTCGGTCCAGAACTCGGTCCACAAATTGGTCCACAACTTGGTCCACACCTTTGTCCACAACTTGGTCCAGAACTCGGTCCACAAATTGGTCCACAACTTGGTCCACAACTCGGTCCAGAACTCGGTCAACTTGGTCCACAACTCGATCCACAACTTGGTCCACAACTTGGTCCACAACTCGGTCCACAACTTGGTCCACAACTCGGTCCACAACTTGGTCCACAACTTGGTCCACAACTCGGTCCACAACTTGGTCCAGAACTCGGTCCACAACTTGGTCCAGAACTCGGTCCACAACTTGGTCCAGAACTCGGTCCACAACTTGGTCCAGAACTCGGTCCACAACTTGGTCCAGAACTCGGTCTACAACTCGGTCCACAACTCGGTCCACAACTCGGTCCACAACTCGGTCCACAACTTGGTCCAGAACTCGGTCCACAACTCGGTCCACAACTCGGTCCACAACTCGGTCCACAACTTGGTCCACAACTCGGTCCACAACTCGGTCCACAACTCGGTCCACAACTTGGTCCACAACTCGGTCCACAACTTGGTCCACAACTCGGTCAACTTGGTCCACAACTCGGTCCACAACTTGGTCCAGAACCAGAACTCGGTCCACAACTCGGTCCACACTTAGTCCCGCACTCGGTCCACAACTTGGTTCCGGAAGCACAGAGCTTTGTGTAGCCCCCTCCCATTCTCACTTCTCCCCTGGACTGAACCCAATGTTGGCTCAGTCAACAACAAATAGAAAAACCCCTGTAAACAGAGTTACAAGAACCTAAGTTTTTTTTTTAGCAACCACTAATGAAGACGCAGGCTTACTGATTCTAAATAAATCTAGTCAAATTATTTGAAATGATCCGGACAGTTCTCACATTAACCCTTACTTTAGTTCCATCAAACTACCAATCTTTTTAAGTTATAGTCTCATTATGCAAGCACACTCAAATTCGTATCCGTTCTGATCGCCTGACAACACATAGACCACAAATTAGTATTCTTACCAAGCTTCCCGTTGAAAATTCCCCTAAAGAACTTTAGACCCTAGACCACTCTGGACTCGGACAACAGTGGCCACAACTGCCAACTCAAACCCTGTCACACTTCTGCCTCAGTACATTTCCGTTAGGGCCAGAAACTGGATGTACATCCAACGGTTGACAGAACTACAGGAAAAAATCGTTTTGACCCGACCACACTTCAACTGCAGTCCCGAGTCCTGGATCAAACACCGTCGTTCTTCCCTGTGCACACACAAAACGTAACTCCGAAGAAAAGGAACTTCGCTCCCTGGTGATTCGCAGCTACTGCACTCAGAGCTGAAACTGCACCAACAGAAGATCAGCAACAACAACTCCTCACCCACCGCACACAGAGCTGAAACTGCACCAACAGAAGATCAGCAACAACAACAACAACAGTCCTCACCCACTGCACACAGAGCTGAAACTGCACCAACAGAAGATCAGCAACAACTCCTCACCCACTGCACACAGAGCTGAAACTGCACCAACAGAAGATCAGCAACCACAACAACAGCTCCTCACCTACTGCACACAGAGCTGAAACTGCACCAACAGAAGATCAGCAACAACAACAACTCCTCACCCACTGCACACAGAGCTGAAACTGCACCAACAGAAGATCAGCAACAACAACAACTCCTCACCCACTGCACACAGAGCTGAAACTGCACCAACAGAAGATCAGCAACAACAACAACTCCTCACCCACTGCACACAGAGCTGAAACTGCACCAACAGAAGATCAGCAACAACAACAACGACAACTCCTCACCCACTGCACACAGAGCTGAAATTGCACCAACAGAAGATCAGCAACCACAACAACTCACACGCTGCCAGGACCTGATCTCGAGCTGAACGTAATAGGAATGGATCCCCAAAAGGAAATCTGGAGAGAGACGTTTTCCCAGAAGAATGCACTTTCCCTGACAGGGGAACGGGACGTCAACCACACAACTCTTGACGTCACTATCCGGGCACCCGCTAGATTCGCTAGCCAGCGAGCCCCCCCCCCCCCCCCCCCCACTCCCCCAATCCCCCCCACCCCCCGCCCTCCCATGCAAATTCAGCTAGTGAGCTGCTCTCACCAACCTTTTCTTTTTCCAGCAGGAGCAACGCTTGGGACTGTGTCAGATACACTGATCATCATCTCCAATGCACAAGTCCATCAAGCTATCAGGCAGCATACAGGACCATAAGATCTACTAACGTCCAACAGGAAAATAAAACGACGTTGGTTGGTAATGTAACAAGATGTAATGACCTTGTACACAATCCTCCAGGGAACAGTTGAAGGAAGGAGATGGAAGAAAAGACTTCATCTTCTTCTTCTTCTTCTCTTCTTCTTCTTCTTCTTCTTCTTCTTCTTCTTCTTCTTCTTCTTCTCCTTCTTCCTTAACTCATAGTGAAGCCACTAAATTCAGCCCACCATTTCCAGCATTTTCGTATCCCTGTCCAAAGCCTTCTTCCTCCACCACACACAAGGACTTTCTTTCCAACGCTCCAACACTTACATGCACTTCTGTGTGCAGATCGAAACACGATGCGCTACTGTGGGACAGTACCTCCTGCGTTAGAAAGTGAGATACATCTTTTGAGTTCCTGCTCTGAGCCAAAATATATCCACTATGTGTGCGAACTGGACATTTCCGCTACACATCTCGGGGAAAGCAACGACCAGAACAAGACACTCTCTCAACAAATCACACTACCAGAAATCTTCACAACGCCTGATAATTACTCCTTCCCCACCGTCCAATGTCCACAAGGGCACAGGACTCACGACTACCTGGCCTGCGATCTGAAGTCCAACTGCTGGGGGAGAGAGGATGATCTTGTGCTGACGTCACCCGAGACTTGGATGGTGTCGACGTCATCGTGGTGTAACGTGTCGAACATGTCAGAGGTCTTGTACTTTGTCTGCACGAACGGAGATGGCCGTCTACCTTTCACGCTGGTGTGTGACTACCTGGAGGACTGTTTCGATGGCAGTGATGAGGACTTCTGTGTGCATCCTCCCTGTCCTATGGATAAGGCTGCACCTTGTGGGAGAAGCGGACAGGTATCGTTGCTATCATCGCCATCGACACCATCATCATCGTCATGATCATCATCACCATCATCGTCATCATCTGGAGTGATGATAGCATCAATATCGGTGCCTTCATTATCATTGTCGTTATCAGCAATGTGTCCGTGATAAAGGCAAAGCGATGTGAAGCCCACAGCATTCTTCTCTACACATGTAACGAAAGTATGGGACTGAGGAGGAGGGGTGGAGGAGAATATTCCAGGGTATTTGGAATCCGTTTAAAATGACAATGGTCTATGATTGTAGACAAACTGGTACATAAAGATATGATTAACTAGACTCTGAATGACTGAACAGCAACATAACTAAATGTACGAAAACAGACAAGGAGATAATGGGTAAAGAGTCAAGTTGGGTGAAAAGATTATTCCCAAACATGGAACACCAAGTCAATGACACTTTTGCAAATTTCATACACAAGCAGTTATCAATACGAGACCATGAAGGACTTAAACAAATAAGTACCTATTGGAAGATGGATACAAGTTATTACATACCTTTTGGATGATGGATACAACTTATTACAACCCCAAAAGGTGATGTTTTTAAAGGTTAAAGTTACGACAAAGAAGAATCAAACTCTTGTTCTTAGACACCAGTGCGCATTGACGCTAACTAATATCATTTGCAGGTTAAACAAAACATAAGTTCTGATCTCTCTGTGAGTTGATCCGAACAGAAAAAGGTCGATTCCGGTAACAAGTTCAAAGTCTTACAGATTACTGAAGACGGTTGCAATTAATACTTAGTGACTATCGTAACAGTTCTAAAGCAAAACGTGTCTTTCGGAAATATATTCAATGTCTCCCCATAGCTTCACTTCCCATTTTTATCGATTATCTATAAACATCAGAAGTTCAAGAAAGATGGCAGTTCAGCATTTGTTGAACATACTAGAATGTTCAAGAATTGTAACGTAGTGAGGCCAACCAAAATGCATAACATTTTCCACCAGGATCAGAAACCATCACATCAAAATACACGGAACGTAGAAAAAACAAATGTTTAAAGCTTCTAAAAAATTCTGCCTTATTCTGGAATTGTGAAGAAACCTCCGGAATCGTGACTCAATCTGTGAATGCACCCTTCGATAAACAAACGTCGTTGCCAGTAACAAACAAAAAGTGAAAAATAACTGTCAGCAAGGACGACTGCCTTACGGCCAACTTTCTCTGGAGGAGATGGCTTTGAAGTCTAAAAAAAAAAAAGACGGCCAAGGAAAGACATTTTCAAAAGGAAGAAAAGTAAATGGTTGCCTTGAGAGCTAGATTCCGAGCAAAACGTACCCCAGAAGGGGCAACGAAGGAAAGCAGAAGTAACCACTGTTACGAAGGATCAACATTCAGGAACCACAACTGATGAACTTGGAAGTCAGGGGTGGTGTTATGTTGAAATAGGAAGAATGACACAGTCACACGTCCCTCGCGTTTTCTGACTGGTACGGCCTCGCTTGGCCTTCATCGAAAGCAAAATACATGTGGCAGTCTCTAAATCTCCAAAGCATCACATGACTGGTACGGCCTCGCTTGGCCTTCATCGAAAGCAAAATACATGTGGCAGTCTCTAAATCTCCAAAGCATCACATGACTGGTACGGCCTCGCTTGGCCTTCATCGAAAGCAAAATACATGTGGCAGTCTCTAAATCTCCAAAGCATCACATGACTGGTACGGCCTCGCTTGGCCTTCATCGAAAGCAAAATACATGTGGCAGTCTCTAAATCTCCAAAGCATCACATGACTGGTACGGCCTCGCTTGGCCTTCATCGAAAGCAAAATACATGTGGCAGTCTCTAAATCTCCAAAGCATCACATGACTGGTACGGCCTCCCTTGGCCTTCATCGAAAGCAAAATACATGTGGCAGTCTCTAAATCTCCAAAGCATCACATGACTGGTACGGCCTCGCTTGGCCTTCATCGAAAGCAAAATACATGTGGCAGTCTCTAAATCTCCAAAGCATCACATGACTGGTACGGCCTCGCTTGGCCTTCATCGAAAGCAAAATACATGTGGCAGTCTCTAAATCTCCAAAGCATCACATGACTGGTACGGCCTCGCTTGGCCTTCATCGAAAGCAAAATACATGTGGCAGTCTCTAAATCTCCAAAGCATCACATGACTGGTACGGCCTCGCTTGGCCTTCATCGAAAGCAAAATACATGTGGCAGTCTCTAAATCTCCAAAGCATCACATGACTGGTACGGCTTCGCTTGGCCTTCATCGAAAGCAAAATACATGTGGCAGTCTCTAAATCTCCAAAGCATCACATGACTGGTACGGCCTGGCTTGGCCTTCATCGAAAGCAAAATACATGTGGCAGTCTCTAAATCTCCAAAGCATCACATGACTGGTACGGCCTCGCTTGGCCTTCATCGAAAGCAAAATACATGTGGCAGTCTCTAAATCTCTAAAGCATCACATGACTGGTACGGCCTCGCTTGGCCTTCATCGAAAGCAAAATACATGTGGCAGTCTCTAAATCTCCAAAGCATCACATGACTGGTACGGCCTCGCTTGGCCTTCAACGAAAGCAAAATACATGTGGCAGTCTCTTAATCTCCAAAGCATCACATGACTGGTACGGCCTCGCTTGGCCTTCATCGAAAGCAAAATACATGTGGCAGTCTCTTAATCTCCAAAGCATCACATGACTGGTACGGCCTCGCTTGGCCTTCATCGAAAGCAAAATACATGTGGCAGTCTCTAAATCTCCAAAGCATCACATGACTGGTACGGCCTCGCTTGGCCTTCATCGAAAGCAAAATACATGTGGCAGTCTCTAAATCTCCAAAGCATCACATGACTGGTACGGCCTCGCTTGGCCTTCATCGACAGCAAAATACATGTGGCAGTCTCTAAATCTCCAAAGCATCACATGACTGGTACGGCCTCGCATGGCCTTCATCGAAAGCAAAATACATGTGGCAGTCTCTAAATCTCCAAAGCATCACATGACTGGTACGGCCTCGCTTGGCCTTCATCGAAAGCAAAATACATGTGGCAGTCTCTAAATCTCCAAAGCATCACATGACTGGTACGGCCTCGCTTGGCCTTCATCGAAAGTAAAATACATGTGGCAGTCTCTAAATCTCCAAAGCATCACATGACTGGCACGGCCTCGCTTGGCCTTCATCGAAAGCAAAATACATGTGGCAGTCTCTAAATCTCCAAAGCATCACATGACTGGCGCGGCCTCGCATTGGCCTTCATCGAAAGCAAAATACATGTGGCAGTCTCTAAATCTCCAAAGCATCACATGACTGGTACGGCCTCGCTTGGCCTTCATCGACAGCAAAATACATGTGGCAGTCTCTAAATCTCCAAAGCATCACATCATCTGTTCATTGTTTACCATTGTACAACACTAGTCCGCATTTACGAGATGATGGGTTGGGGGAAGACTGAGAAAGAGACAAAGGGAGGGAAAGGTGAAGAGAGAAGCGTGGAAGATAGAATGTGTGAGGAGAGAAGCGTGGAAGATAGAATGTGTGAGGAGAGAAGCGTGGAAGATAGAATGTGTGAGGAGAGAAGCGTGGAAGATAGAATGTGTGAGGAGAGAAGCGTGGAAGATAGAATGTGTGAGGAGAAAGCGTGGAAGATAGAATGTGTGAGGAGGGAGAAAAAAAAGGAAGAAAACGGGGTATGCACCTCAGTATCTATCAGTAATAGATCATAAATTTCCTTCAACTATGGAAATAAATTAGCGGGAAGCTTGCTTGTAAATATACTGTTCTATAGTCGTAATAGAAAAGAATAAAAAGAAGCTCTTCATGGACTTAATGGGCATTTTAAGAAAACTTCAGTGGCAGAGAAGACAAACGTGAGCATGGGTCTGGTTTCCCTGTTCACAAGAACACCGTGAACAATGTGATACATAGCCACCATGAGCATGGGTCTGGTTTCCCTGTTCACAAGAACACCGTGAACAGTGTGATACATAGCCACCTAATCTTAAGGCGAATTATCAACGTCTGACTGAAGGCAATCTCCTTTAACATCACCATCATACCAATTTGGCACCAAGATCAGATTTCGACGACAGTTATGTTCACTTTTTTTTATCAACAACAGGAGATTTTTGACCAAACACTTAAGAAAGATACATAAATGTGATGGGAGACAGCGATGCTCGAGGTAAGGAGGAAACAACACGCACCTGACCATGCACCTATGAACAATTTTGCAATACAATGACAAATGATAGGGGACTTAGACTCCTGGAGTTAGCCGGTTACAATATTCGTTTGGCAAACACGTAAGACCTCCTCATAGAATCCAGAACATGGACATAGCGCAGCTCAAAACGGTGCATCACAACCAATGTGACTGTATCTTGATGAAGAAACGCTTCTGTACCCGTGTAAACACCTCAAGGACCAGAAACGTTCCAGGAGCAGACATTGAGATCTATCACAATTTAGTAATAATGAACTTCCATTTCCACTTTCAAAAATCATTCAAGAAAGACAGAAGAACAGTTTTTTTCCATTGATAAACTGACGGATTCCAAGGTGACAGAATCATTCCAGGAAATAACAGGGGAAAGATTCGCACCACTGTCCTTGGCTACAACGATGCAAGTGTAGAAACATTGACTGTAGCATTGAGTACAGTGATGATAGAACTCGCAAGTTAGGTTCTTGGCAGCGTCATCGAATAAATAAGCAGTGGGTGTCTGCAGATATGTTAGACCTATATGACAGAATGACAGAGCTGAAGAGCAAAACGAATCAGACACAGAGATGAAGAGCAAAACGAACCAGACACAGAGCTGAAGAGACCAAACAGGAATAAAACGCAAAAGAAGAAGGAGAAACGTGAAACACCGCTGCTGTAGAAACAAGGTACTCTAATATGAACGATGATATAAAAAAAAGAGAATGTAAAGACAGTGGAAGTCTAAGTAGGTGAGCAGCACACACACCCACAGAACAGACTGAACAGCAACAATGCCAAAAGAGTTAATCCCACATTAAAAGAGTGGATAGGGTAAGCAAGGATGAGTCACCATCATTCAAGACAATTCAGGGAAAAGTCTCACTGAAGAAGAAAATATCCTTTAGCACTAGAGCAAAAACTGCCCAGATCTGTATAATTATAAAACCGATAAAAATCCAGCTGTGCTGAAATGTTTTTAGTCAAAGAGTCAGGCTGGCCATCTGATCCTGAAGAGACAGCAGAGGCAGCATTCAATCGCTCTAAAAAGGTTATTGAGCTACAACAAGCTTCAATAGCTCTAAAAAGGTTATTGAGCTACAACAAGCAATACACTTGCAAACCGAAGACAGGTTGTGCTAGACGAAGTTGTAACGATCCTGAAAGTTATCTGTAACAAAACGTGACAGACAGAAGAAAGGTCATCACCAAGGATCCAATAACTGGCCAACACACCAGCCTAAAAAGGTAAACTTCAGCTATGAATTATCGCACAATCATCCTTATCAACATTTCTTATTAAGACATACTAAAGATTCTACTCAGTGGACTGAAACTACAAACATTTTTTTTCTGTAGAACTTGCTGGTCTCGATCTGGAAGCAGCACCATGGAACACACCTTCAACCTACACATCCTTTGGAGGCAACATCTACAGTACCTGCAAGATGAATACCGTGTTTTCATTCACTTTAAGAATGCATTTGAAAGGGCCTTGTATACAATCTTATAGACTACCATGAGAAAGTACAAGGTGAATATAAACCTTGTCAGGGTTGTACAGTAACTTCATGAGTAGGGTTGTTCTCAACAATGGCTGCACACGTGAACGGTTACGCAACAAAACTGTTGGCGTCAGCCACTGTGTCTCTTCTCTCTCTCTCTCTCTCTCTCTCTCTCTCTCTCTCTCTCTCTCTCTCTCTCTCTCTCTCTCTGAGCACACACACACACACACACACACACACACACACACACACACACACACACACACACGCACGCACGCACGCACGCACGCACGCACACACGCACGCACGCACGCACGCACGCACGCACGCACACACACACACACACACACACACACACACACACACACACACACCTCATGGCTGTTGCACTCGAAAACAATCTTGGAACTCTGAGCACTGTATACAGTACCATTGCCACCTACGATTTGCTGACGACATTAATGGGCTGACTGATCATCAACCAAATCAGTTCGGCTGATGACATTAATGGCTGACTGATCATCAACCAAATCAGTTCGGCTGATGACATTAATGGGCTGACTGATCATCAACCAAATCAGTTCGGCTGATGACATTAATGGGCTGACTGATCATCAACCAAATCAGTTCGGCTGATGACATTAATGGGCTGACTGATCATCAACCAAATCAGTTCGGCTGATGACATTAATGGGCTGACTGATCATCAACCAAATCAGTTCGGCTGATGACATTAATGGGCTGACTGATCATCAACCAAATCAGTTCGGCTGATGACATTAATGGGCTGACTGATCATCATCCAAATCAGTTCGGCTGATGACATTAATGGGCTGACTGATCATCAACCAGATCAGTTCGGCTGATGACATTAATGGGCTGACTGATCATCAACCAAATCAGTTCGGCTGATGACATTAATCATGGGCTGACTGATCTTCAACCAAATCAATTCGGCTGATGACATTAATGGGCTGACTGATCATCAACCAGATCAGTTCGGCTGATGACATTAATGGGCTGACTGATCTTCAACCAAATCAGTTCGGCTGATGACATTAATGGGCTGACTGATCATCAACCAGATCAGTTCGGCTGATGACATTAATGGGCCTACTGATCTTCAACCAAATCAATTCGGCTGATGACATTAATGGGCTGACCGATCTTCAACCAATCTTGCACCCAAATGGATGAAGATAAGTGATTGCTCGTTCATTTTCCTTGTCCTGAATGCTTTGTATCTTGCCTGAAGAAGACCTAAGAGGTCGAAACGCGTTCTGTTTTGCCTTGCGATTCGTGTGTCTACTTTTTTTTGCGGTGCATTATCACTAGCATTTCAAATCAACTGCACTCTCAACACTCTGGACCATCTCTGGACAGCAACAACAACACCTCTGTCAGTTCCCGTGTGAGAATGATGCACAAATTATTACTATTTGTTATTCTCGTCATTACAACAACCATAATCATCATCATCGTCATCATTATGCTGCTGCTGCTAGAGCTGCTGTTTCTACTGCTCCTGCTGATGTTACTGCTGCTGCTGCTTCTGCTGCTGCTGCTGCTGCTGATGATGATGATGATGATGATGACGATGACGATGACGATGATGATGATGATGATGATGACAGTGAAACTGATTGTCATCGTTATGATGATGACGATGATAACGATGATAACGATGATAAGATGACGACGACGACGACGACGATGATGATGATGATGATGATGATGATGATGATGATGATGATGATGATGATGATGATGATGAGACAAGATTCATCACCTTGTTCATAACATTGCTGTTGAAAAAGGGAAGCACAACAAAAAAAAATCTGAACGCCTTGTAAGACAAAATACTGACAGCAGTCGTACCCCGTATAGCGTCTTCATATGGAGTAACCAGTGACAACTAGACCGTAAGGGCTAGTGGCTTGTCCAGGACATTTATGTGAACTGTCTTCTGTTTTCCCGTCTACAAAAACTATTCTCTCTCTCTCTCTCTCTCTCTCCTCTCTCTCTCTCTCTCTCTCTCCTCTCTCTCTCTCTCCTCTCTCTCTCTCTCTCTCTCTCCTGATTACAGTGTTATAAAAACAGGAGATCGGTGTAACTTCTTCCCTGATTGCAAAAACAGCAACGACGAAAACCTCTGTCAATTTGACATTGTTCAGGCTTACTTGTATCACGATTTCCAATTTGGATATGATGTCAAACCGCCAGCCGTTGTGCAGTTCAACAAAGTCTATGGGATTCCCTTACTTTATCCCATAAGGTCTCATAACATATCAGAAGATCAAACCAAAGAACCCTACTCAGTGTTAGGTGAGGCGATGAACCACAAGAGTCACTGTCCACAGACTCACTTCACATGCCCAGGAACCGGTCTCTGTCTGCCAGTCTTTGTCCGCTGTAACGGTGTGATGGACTGCCCCGATCATGAAGATGAGGCTGCCTGTGAGAGGTTCACGTGTCCTGGGTACTATCGCTGTCGAGGTTCTGCCATCTGCGTTCCCCCTCGTTACGTGTGCGATCAGTTTGCCCATTGTCCCCAGCATGATGATGAGCTGATGTGTACATATTCCTGTCCTCAGCAGTGCAAGTGCCAGGGACATGTGTTTGTCTGCAGACATTTATTTGATGCCGCTCTTTACACAGACATACGTTATCTGGATGCCAGTACCAGTGGAATGATACCTATACATGTGTGGACCAACCATATGCTAGTTTACCTCAGGCTGCAACATTGCAATGTCACGTCTTTCAACGTCCCTTACCTTCCAAATCTGAAGGTACTTGACTTGTGTCACAACCACATCCAAAGTGTCCCTGCCAACAATTTGAATCGGCTAAAGAACCTGAACGTGCTGCTGTTGTCAGGCAACCCTATTGTCTCTCTATTTGCAGGAATGACCAGAAGAACATGGACCCTGGCCAGTCTACACACCCTGACACTGTCACGCACGTCGTTTTTTTTCCCTGAACGCTACAGTATTCACTCCCTTCACGGGCCTCACACAGCTCAATCTGTCTGCTAGTTCTGTGCACACACTGACGGGAACTTACACACACCACAGCTCCGTGTGCTGGACATGCGCCATTGTGCTGTCTATGAGTTCTCACGAGACTTTCTGAAGAATCTGTCTGGTCTGGAAACTGTGTATACTGACAACTTCAAGTTATGTTGTGTGCAGTCTTTGCCTATCGGGTTCAACGTAAAGGACTGCCACGCTCCCGCTCCTTTTCTGTCTTCCTGCGATCACTTGCTGGCCTCTAGTGTTCAACGTATCACTGTTTACTTGCTTACAGCTTTTTCCATCCTGGCAACGTGGTTACCGCCATAACCCGCTACGTCTGGGCACGGCGACGAAGGGATGAGGGTGATAGTTTGTTCGTGTGTCACCTCAGAATGTTCAATGCACTGATGGGAGTCTACCTGGCAATTCTGGCTGTAATGGACGGTCTGACCAGTGGTCAGTACGTGTGGATAGACAGCTACTGGAGGGCGAGCGGTTGGTGCAGGTTGTGTGGGTTTCTCTTCCTGCTGTCCACGCAGGGCTCAGTGGCTGTGGTCACCAGCATAACGATAGAGCACTGTGTGAATCTGCTCTTAGGTCGGCGCTACAGCCTTCACACAGCACCGGTCACAAAGGTCATGTGTGCCCTGTCATGGGCAGGGGGCCTTCTCTTTGTCACAGTGTCTGCTCTATATGAGTTGGACGAGCTTAAAAACACCAGTCTCTGCATACCTCTGCCCTTAATATGGAACAATCCAACAACGCCTCGCCCCCTGTTTACCGCCTTGCTGATACTCAACGTCATCCTAATGTTCCTGACATCCCTAGGTCAGATCTTCATCTATATCACAGTTCAAAAACAAGATGTCGTTCTCCGGACTGACGACAAACAAGCCTTTCAAGTCAACCTTATGTACTGCAGACTGACGAACGTGGCAGTGACAGATGCTTGTAGCTGGTTTGTGTTGGGGATGTGGGAGTGGATGGCCTCACTGCAAGTCTTTGTTCCAGGCGACTCCAGCTCAATGCTGGTCGTGTTGTCCATGTTCATAAACCCTGCTCTCAACCCTTACCTCTATCTATATAACATCCATGTGGAACGCCTGCGGCACACCCAGAGACAAAGGCTGCTTCAAAGACTGGGCTATAAACCATCACAATGACCACACAGAATATGATTTATTTCCTGAAGATCTCAATATAAAAACCCCCTGCGTAACTGGCAGAAGGATGGTGGTAAAACAAAAAGGAATGTTGAAGGTAGTGGTTTGGTTTGAAATAAGTAGGCCATCCCTCCCCCTTTAACATCAACAAATTGCATGTATGAGCGATTTAGAAGAGTTACAAAACATTATCAGGGCGAGTTGAAAAAGGTACAGTGATTGAATTACTGCATTGAAAAAAGAAACCGCGACGAATAATGGAACAGCTTTGAATTCTCAGCTCCATGTGATTACAACTAGTTTTAAAACTCGTGTCATCGAAGCACCTGTACGCACTCGCACTCTCCAGTGTGTATATGTGGGTGGGTGGGTGGGTGAGTGTGTGTGCGTGCACGCGCGCGCGCGCGCGTGCGTGCGTGTGTGCGTGTGTGTGTGTGTGTGTGTGTGTGTGTGTGTGTGTGTGTGTGTGTGTGTGTGTGTGTGTGTGTGTAGATCAGACCATCATCTTCTAATGTCAGCACGTGAGCAGTTTCGTTTCTGTTGAGGTCTGCAAGATCTTTAGTGCAAATATTGTATGAAACCGGGAGAGGGGAGATCCTTGAGATAATCCCATAGACAGAGCGTCAGGTACAGAAGTCCAGTCTCCAAATCGTGGGATGACGGTCTGCTTCTGCACTAGT
>CM031597.1:137006740-137011740 GCA_018398815.1 Conus ventricosus | reverse complement strand
AGCCAGCAATGGGGGGAACTGATGCCGACGTGAAAACCAGAATAGGAAAAGCAAGAGCAGCCTTCATCACTCTGAAAAAAACATTTGGAAATCTTGACTAATCACCACCAGGACGAAAATCTGCCTCTTCAATTCAAACATCAAATCTGTCCTCGTACGGATCAGAGACCTGACGAACCACAAAGATCACCATTCAAAAACTGCAGACGTTGGTACAGCCGCCTGTGAAAGATCCTCCACATCCACTGGCCAGAAACAATCAGCAACAAAGAGCTGTGGTAAAGAAGTAACCAACTGCCAGTAGAGCAAGACACCCGTAAAAGAAGATGGCGGTGGATAGGACACACGCTCCGAAAGCCCCAAGACAACACCACCAGAAAAGCCCTGACCTGGAATCCCCAAGGCAAAAGGAAGCGAGGAAGACCAAGAAACACCTGGAGGCGGGACCTGGAGGCGGACACCAGGCAGATGGGTTACAGCTGGGCGAAATGGAAAAGATCGCCAAGGACCGTGGTCGTTGGCGTGCAGTTGTTGGTGGCCTATGCTCTGGCAAGAGCACTGGTAAGTAGTTTTCCTCTTGTTTTGCTCTTTTTTTATGGCTCTAGCTGCCTTGCTGGAGTCTGCCACATCATTATTCTGACACTGAAGTTTCTTTTAACCATGACGTAATGCTGCAGACAGTACTAAGCTTGGAAAGACAATTTGAACTGAAGTATTGTTATGCAGCATCCTCATGACTCTGACGTACGACGAATGTAACGTTGTGGCAGAATAATCTTATCCACATCTTTTGCTGAGGCTTTCAAGACAGTGCTACTGTTGTAAGCAGGAAGCCTCTGTTTGGAACGAGAGCGTAATATAAGACATTGTATTGTAAGCAGAAAGCCTCTGTTTGGAACGAGAGCGTGATATAAGACATTGTATTGTAAGCAGAAAGCCTCTGTTTGGAACGAGAGCGTGATATAAGACATTGTATTGTAAGCAGAAAGCCTCTGTTTGGAACGAGAGCGTAATACAAGACATTGTATAGTATATGTAAGCAGAAAGCATCTGTTTGGAACGAGAGCGTGATATAAGACATTGTATTGTAAGCAGAAAGCCTCTGTTTGGAACGAGAGCGTAATATAAGACATTGTATCGTCGTCGTCGTCGTCGCCGTCCTCGTCTTCAGTCTTCATCATCGCTGCCCCAAGGTGACAGAACCAAAGGGCACATACTGACCTTTCAGGATGTCGGGATGGGAGAGAATCCTTTGAAGATCGCTGCTTCTCAGACTGTTGAAGGCGTCGTTGGTGGGGGCAAACACTGTCAGGTGGTCGGCTGAAACATAGCATGACTTTCTTCACATGCCCTAATTTGACGTTAAACCTCACGACAAGCATCATTCGGTCTTTTCATTCATGCAGTGCCCAGTACCCGTAAAACAAAAAAGGAGCAGAAATGGGAAACATTTGTGTCACAAATTTGTCGTGTTGAACAATTCAGTGGTGGGAGAACACAAGTGTAGGCTAACAATTCTTTCGACATTGTTTAAATGACTCGGCAAAGATTTCAATTACGAAAAAAAGAGGGGGGGGGGGGGGGGGGGGGGGGGGGGGGGGGGGTGGGGACGGGAGGGAGAGAAGGAAGATGAGAACATAAAAGCAGGGAAATATAATTATGATTGTTAAACCCTTCAACTAGCAGCATAGGGGAACCATCATAATCCTTCTTCAAGACAGATCTTATCATTGCCGTGTGTGTGTGTGTGTGTGTGTGTGTGTGTGTGTGTGTGTGTGTGTGTGCGTATGTGTGTGTGTGTGTGTGTGTGTGTGTGTGTGTGTGTGTGTGTGTGTGTGTTGTGTGTGTGTGTGTGTGTGTGTGTGTGTGTTGTGAGATGCAATTAAATTGGTCGACTCCTCCTCCCATCTTCCCCCCATCTCAACTCCCTTGCTCCACATTAAAAGCAGATTAACATTGAGCCACTCCAACTAGCGACAGAGGACCATCACGGGTCAGGATTCTGAACGGCAGCGGATGGCATTCTTCCTCCACCTTCACAATCACACGTCATCACCCCCACCTCCCCTCCCCTCCCCTCCCAGGTGAGGTCAAGTAAGAAATCCATTTAAACCCACTCGGGTGATGTCAACACCTAATGGCTCGGACTACGTTCCCTTCTCCCCTCCCCCCCCTCCCCCTCCCCCCCCCCCCCCCCCCCCCCCCCCCCCCCCTCCCCTCCGTCTCCTATCTCTTGTGTGTCCAACCTTTAAGAGCGTCAGCCAGTCCCGCCTGCTGAACAGCCGACAGCAGAGTGCTGAAGTTGTTGTCTTCTCTCCCCCCCCCCCCTCCTCCTCCCTCCCCCCCCCCCCTCCGTCTCCTATCTCTGTGTGTCCAACCTTTGAGAGCGTCAGCCAGTCCCGCCTGCTGAAACAGCCGACAGCAGAGTGCTGAAGTTGTTATCGTTGGCGACGATGTCGACGATGTTGCCGGAGGGCGGCATGGCCACTCCTGACAACGTGTGGATGACCCCGTTGTCGGCCATCTGGTCGAAGGCCATCACCGGCACCCCCTCCACCGTCACCACCTGGTCACCCACGCCAGGGAATGGGTTACCAAGCAACACGCAGTTCCGAGCAAGAGGTTTGTTTTCAGGATCCTGTCTGGCAGTGCCTGTGGGTGTGTCTGCAAGAGGTGCAGTGTCATGCGCTGTGCGGTGTCACGTGCAGTGTGCGGTGCCAGCTGAAGCCTTCGCATGCAATAGTAAGACATCCTCGTTCACACGAAATAAGAAAAATGGCAACAGAACTGCCGAGGAAGATCCAAGAAGAAGAGATTAGACCCGTCAGAAGATTATTCATTATTTCCTGTCCTCAGCTTGTGACGAACAATGGAAATCTGCAGAAAACGACCAGGCAGCGCGTGCGTCACCATGGAGACCTGATGACCACACTGAGGAAAAAGTGGAATGGACAGGTGACCAGGCAGCGCGTGCGTCACCATGGAGACCTGATGACCACAGTGAGGAAAAAGTGGAATGGACAGGTGACCAGATCAACCTGACTTCCGCTCCATGACCACCCTCTGAGAGATAGTGCGGGGAGTGAGGACACAGAGCAAAGGGAGAGATGGACAGAGACTGTGCGGGGAGTGAGGACACAGAGCAAAAAGAGAGATGGACAGAGACTGTGCGGGGAGTGAGGACACAGAGCAAACAGAGAGATGGACAGAGACTGTGCGGGGAGTGAGGACACAGAGCAAACAGAGAGATGGACAGAGACTGTGCGGGGAGTGAGGACACAGAGCAAACAGAGAGATGGACAGAGACAGTGTGGGGAGTGAGGACACAGAGCAAAGAGAGAGATGGACAGAGACTGTGCGGGGAGTGAGGACACAGAGCAAACAGAGAGATGGACAGAGACTGTGCGGGGAGTGAGGACACAGAGCAAAGAGAGAGATGGACAGAGACTGTGCGGGAGTGAGGACACAGAGCAAACAGAGAGATGGACAGGGACTGTGCGGGGAGTGAGGACACAGAGCAAACAGAGAGATGGACAGAGACAGTGTGGGGAGTGAGGACACAGAGCAAAGAGAGAGATGGACAGAGACTGTGCGGGGAGTGAGGACACAGAGCAAACAGAGAGATGGACAGAGACTGTGCGGGGAGTGAGGACACAGAGCAAACAGAGAGATGGACAGAGACAGTGTGGGGAGTGAGGACACAGAGCAAACAGAGAGATGGACAGAGACTGTGCGGGGAGTGAGGACACAGAGCAAAGAGAGAGATGGACAGAGACTGTGCGGGGAGTGAGGACACAGAGCAAACAGAGAGATGGACAGAGACTGTGCGGGGAGTGAGGACACAGAGCAAAGAGAGAGATGGACAGAGACAGTGTGGGGAGTGAGGACACAGAGCAAACAGAGAGATGGACAGAGACTGTGCGGGGAGTGAGGACACAGAGCAAACAGAGAGATGGACAGAGACAGTGTGGGGAGTGAGGAAACAGACCGAACAGAGAGATGGACAGAGAGATAGTGCGAGGAATGAGGAAACAGAGCAAACAGAGAGATGGACAGAGAGATAGTGCGAGGAATGAGGAAACAGAGCAAACAGAGAGATGGACAGAGAGATAGTGCGAGGAATGAGGACACAGAGCAAACAGAGAGATGGACAGAGAGATAGTGCGAGGAATGAGGACACAGAGCAAACAGAGAGATAGACAGAGATAGTACGGGCAATGAGGACACAGAGCAAACAGAGAGATGGACAGAGAGATAGTGTGAGGAATGAGGACACAGAGCAAACAGAGAGATGGACAGAGATAGTACGGGCAATGAGGACACAGAGCAAACAGAGAGATGGACAGAGATAGTACGGGCAATGAGGACACAGAGCAAATAGAGAGATGGACAGAGAGATAGTGCGAGGAATGAGGACACAGACCAAACAGAGAGATGGACAGAGATAGTACGGCAATGAGGACACAGAGCAAATAGAGAGATGGACAGAGAGATAGTGCGAGGAATGAGGACACAGACCAAACAGAGAGATGGACAGAGATAGTGCGGGCAATGAGGACACAGAGCAAATAGAGAGATGGACAGAGATATAGTGCGAGGAATGAGACACAGAGCAAACAGAGAGATGGACAGACATTGCGGAATGAACCGGGAAGATCGAGGCAAGTACCAGATGCCTCAACCCTTAAAGATGGAGACAACTGGTTACTGGCGGGTCAGTGCTTGTGACTCCGTGGAGCACCCCTCTCATCCCCGATCGATTTTGGATCCAATAAACTGACTTCTCATGACGTCATCCATTACACTGACTTCTCATGACGTCATCCATTACACTGACTTTTCATGACGTCATCCATTACACTGACTTCTCATAACGTCATCCAATAAACTGACTTCTCATAACGTCATCCAATAAACTGACTTCTCATAACGTCATCCAATAAGCTGACTTCTCATAACGTCATCCAATAAACTGACTTCTCATAACGTCATCCATCACA
>CM031597.1:136974240-137004240 GCA_018398815.1 Conus ventricosus | reverse complement strand
TTCCTTCTCTTCCAGCTTGTCTTTAACTCTAAGACCTTGCTGTCTCTTCTATCTCCCAGACCACGTTTCTCTCGACCCTTTCTCTGTCCTGCTCACTCCTCTCCTCTCTCTCTCTCTCCTCTGCCTTCTCTCTCTCTCTCCTGGGTTGTTCTCTCGACACGTTGTTCTCCCTCAGTTTATATAGGGAGGGAAACAAAGGATTCCCCTTCGGGCCTGCCTTTGTCCACGCTGCTTCTCAAACCCCTAGTTCACAAGTACCCTGAATTCTCCACTCGCTACATTCCACACACATCAGCATTTACACACACCCCTACCTAACTGATTAGCAAACACACACTTAGCCCCAGATGGACATCGAAAAATTCCCGCCGACTTCGGTGGTCAGTTAACACAGTAATTATCTTAGGAGGGTTACTACAACCTCCACACGCATTCAGCCAGCTGACAATAGAACCAACACAGTGACCTACGGCAACACCATCCAACGAATCCAAGACCCTGCTCTCACTGACTGTTTACACAAGAACCTCAGTGACCGAGCATTTAGCGCTCACTTGGGGCCCCGAGGTCGTAGTGGTTACAACCCTTCCCCCTTTCGCCACCAGGCAGGTCCGAACTCTCTCTAGGTGTTGTTTGTCATCTGACCACTTCGGCCGTGTGCGTTGGGTAAGGTACCCTGGTTAATTGGGCCTATTACCTATAATTGGTCTATTACCTATTTGTATACTACGTACAACGTCCCTTTGCTCCAAGAGTCTAATGCCCTTTTGTGAGAGGTTTCACGCTCCTTGACAAATTCCCCCACTCGAAGACAATGCCCTGCATTGGCTAAAACTTAACATTCAAGGAGATGAAACTCTCATAATTTTCCCATTTAAACCAGTGCTAATATCGCCTCTCATAAGCCTACTTACACCAGAGAACGCACGCAAGATGTGTCTTGCAACAAAAATTAGAGAAAAATCATACATACACACTATCCAAGCAAATATCAACATAGATCTGGAATCTCCACCAGCTCAAAGTCGTGTGGCCATTCAAACCATTATGTTTCAACGGAAATTCTCCCCCTTCTCTTTATACACGTGGCCTGCAACCAGCACGGCTTGCATACACGACACTGCAAAAGACACACGCACCCACTACCTGACTTCTCGACCGACCATTTTAGTTTGGCCAACTTTTTGGTAAGACCAGTCTGATCCCCCTTTCTGTACACACCCCTTGCCTACCCCGCGGCATGTGCTGCATTGTGCACAGAAATGCCTGACATCACCAAGGATTACCGGGCCAGTAGTACTCTCGCGTCACACCCTTTTGTGTGGCCTTCTTAGCGAGATGGCCCGAGGCTGACGTCACATGTTTTTTCTGACATCACCGCCTTTCTGCGCTTTGTAGGCACAACGATCTGTCGTTTTGTCTTCCCGAACTCAAGTGAGTGAAAGTGCGGTACAATACCCCATCCTTTATCTCAAACCCGATGGTGCCCTCCTTCACACCTTTCTTCTGTCCTGTGTGAGCGAGCCTAAACAATTTTCTAAGCGAGTAATCGCCCTTTTGTTCTGCTTGTAAGTGAGTGGGGTAAGTCTCACCGGACACGCTCCAGTGCTTTCTGAAGTGTTTGACTGCCTGGGCCTTTTCCTCACGTGATTTCTTTTCCTGATTCAACTGTGAAGTCAGGGTTTGGGTGTTTCGTACCCACGTGCTCCTGAAACATTCCCAATCACTAAATCATACGGTGGCTTTGGAACAGCCAAAGCCTGTACGACTCCACTATAGAATGGTGTATCAATGAACACCAGTGCCGTTTTGAATTCTGCTACTGTTCCATCTATTTGTCTACACCTCTGTGTTTTTCCTGTGAATTGTCCCTTCTTAACCAGGGACTCCTTCACCATAACACCAGTGCACCCAGAGTCTCTAATGACATTAACCACATTTTCCCCTACTCTGCCTTTGTGCACATCCATGTTATCGCCTGAATCTGTGAACACACAGCACAATCCAGACAAAATAACACTGTCATCTTGTTCACCTTTTTCTATCTGCCTCTCTCTTGGCTGATCCTCATTGCTGCTGCTTCTGTGACTTAAATATACAATCCCTAGCCAAGTGTCCCGTCTTATTGCACAGAAAACAGGTACGCTCATTCCTAGCCACGTGGCTATTGGTTTTCACCCTTGTTTGCTCACGTGACGCCTTGAGCCTACGGGTGTGTACTGCTGACTCATTGCGTGAGTCATGTGCTGGCCTGCTATCCTCTGAATATGCTTCCAGGCTTTCCTCTTGTTCAGGCAAATCACGCCTCGCTTCCCGGTATGTCTCAGCTGTCTCAAGTACCTCAGCTATTGTGGTTGCACCTTTTTCCTTAATGTGGATTGTGAGGCCCGTCCCACAACCATCAATGTTTCTGTTCCTTCATCACCAGTGTCTTGAGGCCTTCAAAATCACTGTCTACTCCACTAAGTTCTACCCATTTGTTGAAATAGTGATCCAGTCTAACACCGAACTGTGTGTATGTCTCACCCTGTTCGATTCTCGCCTCGCGAAACTTACGCCTAAAACCTTCTTCAGTCAAATCATACGCCTTTAGTACTGTTTGTTTCACCTTGTCAAAATCTCTCTGATCACCTTTGGGTAGGGTGGAAACTGTGTGTAACCACGACCTGTCAACAAGGCAGACAGGTTTATTGCCAGTCATCTTCGGGCCAGCCCTCGTGCTCGGCAAACGATTCAAACGACTGATATAGGCATCGATCGAATCAGTTTCTTCTCTGAACAGTGGGAGTTTAGGTCTAGGTGCGCAACATAGTCTGCGGCCTACTGACTCAGAACTGGTGTCAATTCACTACGATTTCAGACTTTATCTTTCCAACTCAATTTGTTTGGCTAGAATCTCTGATTCCGCTTCTGCTCTCGCCCTCTCTGCATCTGCTTTAGCTCTGGCAGCTGCACTCTCTGCATCTGCTTTTGCTCTGGCAGCTGCACTCTCTGCATCTGCTCTAGCTCTCGCTGCACTCTCTGCATCTCCTTTAGCCTTTGACGCAGTGGTTTCTGCCTCTATACGTTCCTTTCAAATTTCCTCCTTTCAGCCCTTCATCTCTCTCGTTCTTCTGCTGAGTTTCAATGAATCTACGCAGTTCATCTCCTGTATATCCCAGTTTCTCCCTAAACTAATCAGTTCCGCAATGGGAGTAAAACTTTCTTCAGCCATTTTTCTTTTCTTATATGTTTTTAGCACCACTAAAACAGTTACTCTTATGGACCCGGAAAAAGTTGTACACAGTTTATCTACTAAACGGTACGAGTACACCAACAGTGGTAATGTTCCTAACACAAAGGAGCCTTAATCTTAACCACAGCTTCTGTGAGAGTTAAGACTAGAACCTCGTTCTTCGTTTCTCTGAACGACCTTTGATTAATACAACCACCCTACACACAGTCAACACTCAACACTCAAAGAACTAAAGGAAATAATTAGAAGAGCTAATTAAAATTGCCTTTAGTGGACGCTTCACCCAGTACTACTCTAGTACTCACTTTGTTTCCCTCCTGAAACTAATTTGGGCCATGCAATCCTGGCAGGCTCGCCACTTTGTCCAGGACGGGGAAATCGTGATGGTATTGCTTAAGTGCACTAAGTTGATGTATTATAGTCAGGCTTAACACACCAAGGTTATCTTTGCACTCATACACGCATATGCACACTCATGCACACACCAAACATTTACCTCTCTCTGGGGAATGGGATGTCACGCATTCGATTCTTTCCTAACACGACTGAGAACAAGAAATACAATTTCTATGCTACTTATAATTAATCATGAACAATCAATCACACACAATAAAATATCAAAACATAAAGATCAATACTTCCTAATCCCGGGTTATAATAAAAATGACTTCTTACCTGGCCAGGTTTTCACACACACAACCAACGCTTTCACACCACACCACAGTTCTTGAACAATGTTTCTTCAAGTCTTCTTCAGCACTGCTTGATTGGTGACGCCCTTGGTTGACTGGCTCCAGGTTTCAGGACTGGGTCTTCGTGGTCGTCTCTGGGATCTCGACGTCGAAACTCTTCTTCTTCGTCTTCTTCACCCACCTCTGGGTTCAAATTCAGTTTGTCTGTCTTCACCCACCTCTGGGCTTCAAACTTAGTTTCCTTCTCTTCCAGCTTGTCTTTAACTCTAAGACCTTGCTGTCTCTTCTATCTCCCAGACCACGTTTCTCTCGACCCTTTCTCTGTCCTGCTCACTCCTCTCCTCTCTCTCTCTCTCCTCTGCCTTCTCTCTCTCTCTCCTGGTGTTGTTCTCTCGACACGTTGTTCTCCCTCAGTTTATATAGGGATGGGAAACAAAGGATTCCCCTTCGGGCCATGCCTTTGTCCACGCTGCTTCTCAAACCCCTAGTTCACAATGTACCCTGAATTCTCCACTCGCTACATTCCACACACATCAGCATTTACACACACCCTACCTAATTGATTAGCAAACACACACTTAGCCCCAGATGGACATCGAAAAATTCCCGCCGACTTCGGTGGTCATTAACACTGTAATTATCTTAAGGAGGGTTACTACAACCTCCACACGCATTCAGCCAGCCTGACAATAGAACCAACACAGTGACCTACGGCAACACCATCCAAACGAATCCAAGACCCCTGCTCTTCACTGACTGTTTACACAAGAACCTCAGCTGACCGAACATTTAGCGCTCACTTGGGGCCCCGAGGTCGTAGTGGTTTACAACCCTTCCCCCTTTCGCCACCAGGCAGGTCCGAACTCTCTCCTAGGTGTTGTTTGTCATCTGACCACTTCGGCCGTGTGCGTTGGTAAGGTTACCCTGGTTAATTGGCCTATTACATATAATTGGTCTATTACCTATTTGTATACTACGTACAACGTCCCTTTGCCTCCAAGAGTCTAATGCCCTTTTGTGAGAGGTTTCACGCTCCTTGACAGACGTGAATGAAAAGAAGAGAGTGAGTGACTGACTGAATGGTTAAATGAATAAGCCTATGTGTTGTGTAAGCATGAATGTAGGCATTTGTATGTGAGTGTGTAAGTGTATGTATCTGTATGTGTGTCTAAACTGAACAATAAACAAATCAACAATCTTAAAACAACAATTAGTGGGGGGAAAAACCCCCAAACATATAAGCAAGAAAGCAAAAATCCTTCACTATCTTAAACAAAATGTGTGTGTGTGTGTGTGTGTGTGTGTGTGTGTGTGTGTGTGTTGTGTGTGTGTGTGTGTGTGTGAGTGTGTGTGAGTGTGTGTGTGTGTGTGTGTGTGTGTGTGTGTGTGTGTGTGTGTGTGTGTGTGTGTGTGTGTGAGAGAGAGAGAGAGAGAGAGAGAGAGAAGAGAATAATCTGTTGGGTTTTTTTCCTGTTGGGGGGATGGGGGTGCGTAGGGTGGAGAGGTGCCTGAGGCGGTCTATACAGGAAAGATGCAGTACTGAGGAATGGGCACACTCCAATGATACGTTAATTGAACAAAAACTGCTGTATGTTTAAATGCACACGGTTTTGTAACTTTCCAGGTTGAAGCTAAGTTTGCAAGGAATTTCACAGCAGTAGCAGCAGCTGGCTAGACTGCACAGTCGTTCACAAAAAGCACTCACTAGAGGAAAGAGCGCCGGCCAGTCCTGCCTTGGTCACCAGCTGGACGAGGGTGGACTCTCCCGAGTCTCTGACCAAAGTCTGGATAAGGTCGAGTCCAAGACAGTGCGTGAGGGTAACAGCAAACAAAAGTACACGCAACATGGCTGTCGTTGTCGTTGTGACGGTGTGGGCGAAGCGAAAGCTGACGTTGATGCTGCAAACAAATAAAAACCCAGTTCTTTTTATCGGAATAATGCAACATCAACAAGCTGACTATATGGAACTGTTGAGAAGGTCCCAGTGACTATGAAGAAAGACTCACTACCACAGAGAAAGTGTCGTTGACAGCGGGGATGACATCGACTCGGGCTCTTCTTCAGAGGGCATATAAACGTGTGTGGAAAAATCATGGCTGTGTCTGAAATGGTACTGATTTCACCTATCAGCGAAACAGCAACGAGTGGGGTTGCCTTATGCATGCGGCAGTTTGCATGATGGTGGCGTTGTTCGCCTGTGGGTTCTGCAGTCATAAAATGCAGGCTAGCACACCCATGGGGACGCTTCCATGGAGGTTCTGTTGTGTCACGTCCAGTGGCGATCATACAATTGCGTCCGCCAGGGAACAGTTATGTACCCTGACGTCTTAACAGCATGCCTTGTGCCATGCCTGAAGCCTATGTCCACAATGCAGGCTTCCAAGCAGGATGGCTTCCGACTGGTTGGCTTGGCAACTGAGGACCGTGCTAATCTGGCTCCCTCTGGCTGCTTTTGGGTGTTTCTTTACCTGCGTGAATGGTACGTGCTTTCAAGATCGGTCTGCCTTGCAAAACCCGATAAGCAAGATAGGCTATATTGCCGGGTTGAAAAGAAGAGACAGACGGGGGGGGGGGGGGGGGGGGGGGGGGGAGGGGATGACATCGGGGGTGGAAAGGCCTGACCTTCATTGGTTCTTAAGAGCATGACGTCTTCAGATTGTAACATTCGAGCTAAGCATTCTCCATTGATGAATGTATGTTGGTAATACTTTGTCAGTGCGTGCCTCAAATGATCGAGAGTCTGTGGGACGTCTTCCACGGGCCCAAGGACGCCCCAGCTCATCCCAGACGTGTTCAATGGGAGCCATGTCAGGGGACAGAGATGGCCAGGGCAACACGGCAATGTTGTTCGCCTGGAGAAACGCAGCGGTGGCTCTTGCGTGTGTGGGGTCGTGCATTATCATGCTGGAAGAACTGCAGCTCCGGGTGCTGGCCAAACAGTGGGACGACGTGGTTCTGCAGCACCTGCTGGTACGTGTTGGCATTCACATGGTTGTCAAAAAAGTACAGAGGTGTCTGGTAGACATGACTGAATGCCCCCAAACCATCAGACTGCCCCCTCCCCATCTATCGGCTTCAACACGCAGCAGTTGGCGTAGCGTTCCCCGACACGCCTCCAGATCTCATTTCTCCCGTCAGCATGAGATAACGCAAATTTCGACTTTCGTCAGAAAACAGCGCAGCTCTCCACTGACGTCGTGTCCATGGCAGATGCTGTTGGCCCCACTGCAGGGGGTTGCTGACGGTGTCTATGGGTGAGGACTGGGCCAACATGAGGGCGTCTAGCTTTGGGCCCCTGATTCTTGCAATCGACGTCGAACGGTTTGTCCAGACACTGGACCCCGTCGACCAACCACCTGGTGACATGTTTCTGCTGCTGTAAGGAATCGATTACGAAGATGAAGCTGTCGAATGTATCGACCTTTCGCTGGTGTGTAACACGAGGTTGGCCCGTTCGGCGGCGATCAGTGGTGGAACCAGTTGCTGCCAAACGTTTTGATAGCTTACAATTGTTGGTGACTGCAAATTCAGTTGTCTGGCTGTCTCTCTCGATGACATACCGACCATTAACATTCCAATGGCTCGCTCGCGTTCTTGCTAGACAGTCGCGGCATTGTTTTCGGACCACTTCGCCTGGTCGAATGACAACTGATACCGTTTTCCAGTCGGCATGACTTCAAACTCACCATTTGAGACAAAGAAACAGATGAGCTACGTTCAGTCTCGGCCCCAGTGGCAAAAAAAGTGTTTTGGGCGAGTTGCACGTGTGCGTCACACGAACGTTGGCAAGCGCGGAGAAACCGAGGCAGTGTGAATCTGTGTCCCTTAAAAAATTGTGTTAATATACCAAATCCAAATACACATTTTTTCCAAATGGGAAATCGGCAAATCAAAACGGTGCGTTTTTAATGTTGTTCAGTATATTTAGTATTTAGATATAACACAACAGGCATATGCGGGGATTCCACCCTATTTTCGACGTTAAATCGAATAACTTCTGACAGTAAATCCACAGAGACAGAACAAAATCAATCACGCTATTTCCGCGTTCAGATAAAAAGTAAAATGACCTTTTTTGTCTCCTTCAGACAAACCATTTAAAGGCGTCAACCTAAACATAGAACATAAATCAATCAGGGCCGTTCCAAAACTATGAACAACAATATCCATAGTATTTCTCACATAGCATTCCCGCTCTCACGCACACTCTCCTCATCCATTTTTAGTGGTCTCTAAAAATCCAATCACCAGTCCTGGCATTAAAATCACCAGCCACTACAAGAGAATCGTCTGCTCTTCTTTCATATCTCTCAAATATAAATTGCTCTAAATTTTCAAGATTGTTTTTAAATTCCTTTTGTTTGTAGTATTCACTATTTACTGGATGATTGTAAATGCCAACATCTTTGTCAAAAGTGAAGAGTTTTTTTTACACACTTTGACACAGACAATGTTATCCAGCCAGTTTCTACAATCTGAATGCAGTGTTCTAGTGATTTCTTTATTAGTAACACAGTACCTCCTGATTTTTGACAACTTGATACCCGGACTATGTACAACAATAAAGTCTTTGAAGTGAATAGAAAAATCAAAATCCGGAAATGTATAAGTTTCAAGAAGACACACAATATCAAAGATGTAATGTAATTAATAAAGTCTTGATCTGTTAATTTAGAAATAAGCCCATCAACATTCCATGAAATGAAATGAGAGAGAGAGAGAGAGAGAGAGAGAGGAGAGAGAGAGAGAGAGATAGAGAGAGAGAGAGAGAGAGATGAGTGGAGAATTTTCTAGGAAGGGCAATTCGTTTAACCGTGTCACATCCTTATCCGGTGTATTTAATCAAGTAAGAGAAAGAGAGAGAGAGAGAGAGAGAGAGAGAGAGAGAGAGAGAGAGAGAGACAGACAGTTGTTAGGATTTTGAAGAATTCTTTCCCTATGTTTGTTGTATAACCTATGTTATTAACCTATGTATAACCCCCATACGACGGGAAACTCAAAACAACATAGGGAAAGAATTCTTCAAAATCCTAACAACTTCATTTCCAAAAGAACACAAACTGTCCAAAATATTTAACAAAAACACTGTCAAACTATCGTACTCATGTATGCCCAACCTCAAAAACGTACTCATGTATGCCCAACCTCAAAATCCTAATTGACGCATCCAACAAAATGAAAATCAACACAGCAAAGAAGGGTGAAGAAAGGAAATCTTGCAATTGCACCAGAAAGGAGCAGTGCCCACTAAACAATAAATGTCTTCACAACAACATTGTATACCAGGCTACTGTGACATCAGAAAATGAAAAAGAAACATACATAGGGATCACTGAAAAACACTTCAAAACCAGATATGCAAACCACAAACAGTCATTTAATAAAGAAAAATATAAAAACCAAACAGAACTGAGCAAATATATCTGGAAACTTAAAGACGCAAATACAAGCTACAATATATCCTGGAAAATCATAGAAAGAGCATCACCATACAGCAATGTTTCAAAAAGGTGCAACCTATGTTTAACTGAAAAATGGTTAATACTATGCAAACCACACTTAGCACTTTAAACACCAAAAGAAATAGTAAACAACTGCAGGCATAAATGGAAATCGTTGTTAGTGAACACACCCAAAACTAAAACCTGAAAGCCCCCAAAAAACACGTGCAGCCAACCCGCACACGCTTGAAACAAATTTGTAGATAGTTTTAAGATTCCTCTTTTAACTTGTTTAACTATATATATATATATATATATTTATAATATAATATATAATATAATATATATATATATATATATATATTATATATGTGTGTGTGTGTGTGTGTGTGTGTGTGTGTGTGTGTGTGTGTGTGTGTGTGTGTGTGTCAGTACAACCATGAGTTAATCTGACAATGAATTGGTTTCAGTCAGTGTATTTGTGTGTGTGTTGTGTGTGTGTGTGTGTGTGTGTGTGTGTGTGTGTGCGTGCTTGCGTGCGTGCGTGCGTGCGTGCGTGCGTGTGTGTGTGTGTGTGTGTGTGTGTGTGTGTGTGTGTGTGTGTGCCTGCGCGCGCAGGCGTTGACGCCTCGCAATGGTATCATTCTTCACTCTGCTCAAGAAGCCACCTTATCAAAATTAACTGATCAATTAATTAACTGATTAGCGGGGCCGTTTCGGTACAGGGGGATTTTTCTCTCTGAGTTAACATTGGTTCTGACTCAATTTCCCGTTCAGTCCTTCGAATGAGACATAAACCGAGGTTCCGTGTGTGAACGCACGCATAACGTCTTGCATACACGTAAAATCCCATCACCAACTTTCAGAAGAGCAGGCCAGTTTAGCCGTTTGGTATGGATGACAAGTTACACATAGCATGCACCCTGCGTGAGAAATGGAAAGAATGAAGGATGTAAAGAAACTGAGTGAAGGATATTGAGACAAATTGACTGGATGACACGGGAAACGACTGAATGAAGCGCCAGCTGGCAGGTTTTCAGTTGGCACTACCCAGGTAGGCAGCCGTTGTGTGAACGAGTGTGGATTGTAAAGCGCTTAGAGCTTGATCTCTAAACCAAGGATAGGCGCTGTAAAAGTATTGATAATAATAATAACTGTCACCGATCGGCAGTAGTAAACCAGCCGTTCATGTGTTTGGAATTAATGGTAGTTCAGAAATAGAGAGCGTGTGCGCGTGTGCATATGTGTATATGTGTGTGTGCGAGTGTGCGTGTGTAAGATTGGGGTTTTGGTTAAGGTGGAAGGTTAGGCTAGGTAGGGTGCTGGGGAAATAAGATACACAATATTCTTGAGTTCCAAGCTTGACTTGTTGAAGGGATGGAAGCGGGAGGTTGGTTTCATTCCGATTGTTACCCTTTTGTTACTTGGGTTTACACTATCGAAGGCGGGCAGGATATCGGCTGTTGTTGGTGTTGTCAAGTCTGTGAGTTGTTGTGGTAAATTGTCGTGCTGTTGCACGAGCAACAACTAGTTCGTTGGTCGGCGGTCAGCTCTGCGGGGGGTACGCTGCTTGCCAATCGTTTTTTGTGTTGGATAGAGTTCGATTGGTTTCGCCCCGGGGTCGAATGCGTTGGGTTTAGCTTTCACTTGGGCCCCTGGTTTGTCGGAGGGAGCCCCCTTTGTATTTTGCGGCGGCAGCCCCGTTAGTCGAGCTGGGTGACTTCAGTATAGTCAGTGAGGTCCCGCGGTCTGGGGGCCCCTTGGCCTTGGGGTTTGTGTGTTCTTTTGGACCCCCTTCAGCCATTGCAGACGGGTTTGGGTTGAAGTTTCTGTCCATTTTGTGTCAGCAGGTGGTACCCTGTTCCGCTGAGGGGGGCCAGATCCCCGAGTTATGCGCGGCCGGAGGTGAGGGGCGGTTTCCCGGCCCCCGTTTTTCCCCGGGGAAAGGGAGACCATCCAGGCCGTCCCCGTCTGTGGGAGCTTCCTCCTGCTCCGGGGCTCTTGGGGTTCCCCCAGCCCCCGTTGCTCTTCCCTGTTGGGCGTCCTTTGGCCCGGAGCGAGAGGGAAACCGCCCCAGACCTTCTTCCCCCTAGTGGGTTTTCCGGGGGGCCTTCAGGGGAGGGGGCCCTTCGACCCCGGACCGTCGAGAGGGCACGCACCAGCCCTTTCCCCCTCAATTGTGTCCGGCGGGGCCTTCAGAGTGTTGTCCCAGCGGGGGGGAGGAGTCGATGAGGACCCAGGGTCGCCCCCGGGGGTGCAGAGTTTTGGGGGGAGTGGAAACTGTGGGGGGCCATGGTCAGGCCGGGTGCAGTCGTCTGGGGAGGGTCACCCTGTGGGGGGCCCGGTACAGCCCCGGGGGACTGGAGTTTCCCCGGGCCCGGGATGGGTTGTCCATGGGCTATTATAAAGGGTTTGTATGTTGGGTAGTGATTTTAAGGGGTGAGTTTCCCTCCTTTTGGATGTGCCAGCAAGTGTAGGGTTTGTCGTTCCCTCCCTTGGGACGCAGTGACCAGTTCGGGGGGGGGTCCGGGTAAAAAGGAAGGGGGGGTCTGGGGAGAGTGGGGTGGTAGTAGTTTAGAGAATAAGCCCCTTTGGGGTTGTCCTTGTCCTATATTTAACACCAGTGGGGGGCTTCTCTGCGCCCCTAGGTCGATGATATCCCGCAACTGGTGTTTAGAAAAGGTTGGGGGTTCCCCAGGTGTAGAAGGTATGGGGTCGGGGGAAGGTGAGTAAGGGTGTAGGGGGCGGGTGGACGGGGGGTGGCGCCTTAGTTGTGGTGAAAAAAAAGAAGTGGCAGATTGTAAAGTTGTTTTGTGCTGTTTTGTCTCCCAGGTGAAATAGGTGGGGGAAAGGGGGGTAGGGCGCGGCTTAGGGGACCGTGACATTGGTGGAGTGGGGGGGTTTTAGGTGGTTCTGGGTAGGTGATAGGTAGCTAAAAGGGGAGGTAGGGGGGGGTTTTTTTCCCTGGTGTATCGTGTGAGTGGGTGGGTTTGGAGCCCCAGTATCCGGGGAGGTGGAGTAGTGCCCCTTGTTCACTTCGGCAGTTTTCCAGTGGTTTGGGAAGCATTGTGTTGGGTGAAGGGGTTGGCGCTACCGTTGAGGGGGGGGATGGGGATAATAAATTTTAAAAGGTTTGGAAGTGCGAGTGACTACGCAGTACAGTGTAGGGAGGTCCCAGGGGGTCCCGAGTGTTGTTTGTTTTTTATATGTGGTTTACCCCGTGATTAGGTGAGTGGTCCCCACCCGTGATGAACGCTGTGTGGTCGGTATCGTGGGGATTGGGGGCAGAGTAAGCCCCAGGTGACTTGGGGGGAAGCACGAGGGTCCCCAGTGTGTGACTTTTAAAGGGTGCTGGGGTGCATATGAACTTTGGGGTGCAAGTGCAGTGATCGTGTGGTGGGCCTCCCAGGACATGAGGTCGTGATGGTTTCCATGTGAACTGGTGGGTGCCAGGGGAAAGGGGGGAAATACGGTTTTGTCCGTGTTGGGTTTGTCCCAGAAGGCTTTGGGAATATTGTTGGGTTGCCCCGTGTCGGTTATGTTAGATTACGGTTGGGTGGAGTTAGCTGGTTGGGGCGTGCCCGTTGGAAAATAGTGTTTCTTTGCTGGGTTGTTTCGGGGGCAAGTGTTGCGGTATCCATTGCGCTAATGATACTGTTTTTTGCTAGCTCGTGGTGGAAAGGGTTACCTATGTCTAAACACACCCGAGCCCACCCGCAGTCGACCCCGATAGTGTAAGGGACCCAAAGGGCCCCCTACGGCAGATAAAAAAACCTAAGGTTAAACCGGGATGCGGGGGTGGTCAAGAACGGGGAGGGGGATTGCAAAGTTTGTAATTTGGGAAACGGCAGGGTTTAGCGGGGGGAGATCTCGCCAGTTCGTCACAGTCGGGGTAATGAGGATGAGAAGTTTTGGAGAGAAGAAAGGTTGGAATCCGGGGATGGGGGAAAAGGTGAGGCAAAAGAGAAGGATGAAAAAGGGAAAAAGCGAGGCAAGGGAGTTAGAGATGAAGAGGGGAAGAAGAAGAGGAGAAAGCTGATAGAGAGGAAGATAGAAGAGGAAAAGTGTGGGGCAGAGGAGCTGGGTTTTGAAGCAGGGAAGTTAAAGAAGGAAAAGCTGAAGGCAGAGGGGGATTAAGAGGAAAAAGGGGGGCAGAAGAAGAGTAAGGGAAAAAGCTGCTAGGAGGGGAGCTAGAGTTAAAGCGATGGGTTTGAACTAAAAGGGAAGAAGAGGAGGAAAAAAAGGTGACAAAGAAATAGAAGTAAAGACGGCAGGGGGTTTTAAGATTAAAAGAGACGAAAGATGAGCGGTTTAAGGCAAGAGAGCAGAGCAAAAACAACAAGAGAGCCGGCCTTGATGAAGAGCGCACAGGAAACGTTGATCGAGGTGAAGGAAAGAAGCGTGTCCTTTGAGCCTTTTGGGAAAGGGAACGATGACGTGGACGTTTCTTTCCCCCAAATTGAGGGGAGCCCAGATGTGCAAGTGGGCGAGACCTCAGGGCCCCCACCGTTGATTTTTTGCTGAGGGGAAAGGGTAGAAAAGCAGTGATGGGGTTTAAAGTGTGGGGGAGTTAGGCGATATGATCAGATAAAAAGCCCCGGTTCGCCCTTTAGGCTAGATGCGGGGGCTCCCGGGGGAAAATTTTTTGAAGCCCCGAAGGACGCCTGAGCTTGCCCAGGTCTGGGAAGGAGAAGCGGGGGTTTTTCCCCTTGGTGTGCGGCAGCGGGCAAGGATGAGAATGCGGCGGGGATGTAAAGGATTGCTTTTTCGAACAGTTTTACCTTGCTGCCCCCAGAGTTCACGTTGGGGCCCGGAAGACATCCCGGGAAATGTTGAACAAATGGCAAGGAACTCTGTTTTAGCAGAGGTCAAAAGATTGGGGGGAAGGCGAAACTGCCCGATCATTAAACCCAGTAAACCCTGGGTTTTGGCTGGCAGGGGGAGCCACCCCCACAGAAAATCCCAACGAGGAGGGGTTGATGCAGCACCCGAATAGGAGAAAAAGGGGCCCTAGTCACCTAATCTGTTTCAACTGAAAGAAGCCGGGCCCAATCGTGGGAAATGCCCGGGCCCCATTTTTTGGAGTGTTTTTTGTTGTGACCACCCCCAAGCTCAAAGGGTCCCTACGTTGTGTCCCCCAAGCGCCGACCCGCGGTACGCCCTGCGTGCATTGTAGAGGTCAACGGAGCTGGCCCAATGGATTACGAGCAGGTCCCGGGATACCCTTGTGGCCCAATGGTTGGGCCCCCGACGCGTACACAGGAGAGACATTCAGTAGTTTTGGTAAATCAAGTAGGCGATGTTATGTGGCGGTAATAAGTTAAAGCGCCTTTCCCTCAAAGGGGAAATTTGAGGTTTTAGTCAAAATCCCCTGGCAGGAAGTCCTATCGGAAACTTCGCAAAGAAGTAGGGTTCCCAGTTGGTCTGTCCCTGTAACGAACCCAGCGTTGTGGGGGCAGTGCCGACAGTGTGCAAGAGCCAGGGGCAGAAAAACCAGTCCCGCTGCCGTCGAGGAGTGCTTTTGAACCCTCTCCCCAGCAGTTTTTTCAGATGCGGGGACCAGGATGAAACCTTGGGGAAAGGCTCGGAGTGCTGTGAAGCAGGGACGCACTTCCCACCAAGTTTGGACGGTCGAGTACGTGGGAAAAATTGGTGTAGGTCAGGCGGTTCGGGGGCCCCAAGGACGTGCGGAAAATCTGCGTCCCAGCTGAATCGGGCCCCGGGGGTTTGAGGCAGCCCACGACGTACCATGTCGGGCACTTAGGAAACCCCCGAATAAGGAGCGATTTGGGTCGATTTTTATTGGCCAGGCATGCATGCTGCATTGCCGTACTGCCAGCCCCTGTTCCGTTCCGACTATTGAAAAGGGAAGATGAAAGAGTACCCCTGTGAAGATCCCATGATGGTGAGCCGTTCGGTGGTTGGGGGATATCATGGGTCCCATCGTTCCGGCATCCGAAGGGTTCAGTACTGTTGGAAAATGGTGGATTTGCGAAAAGGTATTGGGCAGCCCCCTCTTCCCCAGATCCAGGAGTGGGTGCAGAAGCCGCTTTCAACATGTGGACACGAACGGGAGCCCCGGGGTCGGTGCTAACTGTAGAGGAACCGTTTATGGCAAATCTGCGGGAAGGTCTACCGTTTATTAGCCTTTCGAGGTTGACTATACACCATATCTGCGATGCAATGGATGGGGGAAAACTTTTTAAGGTACCAAAAAGGGATGCTGGAGATGTGCCCAGGAAAACCAGGGGATTGGGTGGGTGGATCCCAGCACTGCTTTTGCTTACCGTGGGGGGTCCCTCAGGAGGCCCGGTTTCTGCCTTTTGAACTGAAAATTGGCCCCAGGTGGGGGGCCGATGAGATTTTGGAGTTTGGGCTACCCCGGAAAGGAAAAGAGCTCCTACAGCGGCAGAAACGCGTCAACCTGGGGAAACAAAATACTGAGTCGTGCGAGATGGCAAGGGAGAATTTTGGGCAAGAGCAGGGATAGGTAAAAGAAACTTTTTGATTGAGGGCGAAACCCAGGGTAGCTGGGGGGTCCAGATGCTAGTATTTCGACGCCCAAGCAAACAAATTGGAATGGCAGGGGGGCCCATATACTGGGAGGAGTGGGGGGAAGTGATTACGATAAAGTGGGGGAAAGACGAAGTTTTTCCCAGCAACCTACTGAAGTCGTTCGCGAGCGCGCTGCAGGACCCACACCCTGGGTAGCTGCGATTGTTGTCCCGGGGGGCCCTGATGAGGAACAGTAACCCCTTTTTGAGTAAGGAAACCCTACCATTCCCTTGGGGCCCAGAGGGCCTGAAGATGTGGTTTTCCCGAAAACCAGCATTTAGTCGAAAAAAGCACGGTTTTTGGCCCCAGTTCAAAAGGTTGCTGATTTGCCCCAGCACAAAAACCAGAAAACGTGCAGCTCATGACTCAGAGTCCCATCAGGTCAAAACCATACCCCTGCCCTTTTTCCCAAAAAGGGCGGTTAGGGGGGAGGGCAAAGGGCCATGATCGGGGGGGTGCGATAAGCCGTCGACGTGCCCCTATTCACCATCGTACGGTCAAGAAAAAGATGGGAAGATCGGTTTTGCGTTTATTCGGGGTTGAATGCATCGTGCAGTTTGATGTGAACCCCTGCCCGGGAAATTTAATACCCCGTTTGAAGTTTGGAGAGAGAAGGTGTTCAGCAAATGACCTCGCTAAGGGGGTTTTGGGGATCCCCATGAGTAAGAGGACCGCGAGAAAGCTTTTGCTACACCGAAGGACAATTCCCCTGGAAAATTATGCATTTGGGCGTGACTTTAGGGGGGTATTTCCGCGCTGATGCGGAAAATGTTGCACCCTTTAAAGCCCCGATGTCGATAATTCATTTATGACATCCCGGTGGCCCAAAAGCAGGACAGCCCTGAAATTCTCGGGGGGTTTTCCAAGACTTGGGGAAAAGGTCTTGTCAGCCCCCACCCTTTAAAAATGTGGTGGGGGAAAGGAATTACATACTTAGGGCACAGGATAGGGGCAGGGGGAAAAAATGGGTGAGGGATAAATGCCCATTTTGGATGGCCGGCCGAGACCCAAAAGGAAATGCGGGGATTTGGGATGGGGGTTCACAGGAAATTTGTGCCCCCGGTTTGCTGAATTTCCCCAAACCCCTTTCGATCTCACTAAGGGAACCCCCAGGGAGGTTTAAAAGGAAAAGCGAGTGCGAACGGCGTTCCCCAACTTTAAGCAGCATTTCGTCAACTCCCGTTTTAATTTGCCGGGGCCCGGGTTTACATTTGTGTCCCGACTGACGCATAAATGGGAGGGGGAGCTTGCTGTGTCAGCAGTACCTGAAGAGATGCGCCCGTAGATGGCCAGAGGAAATTAAGCCCCGCAAGAGCAGAACTACCCGTAGTTGAAAAAAGGGGTGTCTGGCGGGGGTGTGGGGGGAAAACAAAGTTAGGTTATTTGTTTGGGGCACCCCTTTTTGCCCAAAGATCATTCCCCCCTTCATACTTAGAAAAAATGAAATCTGTTAGTGGGGGGATACAAAGGGGGCATGCAGCTGCGCCCTTTTTTCGGTGCAGGCAGGTTGGGGAAAGGACAAGGGGGCAGATTTTGGTCGCTTGCCGTAAAAAGAGAGAGAGAGAGAGAGAGAGAGAGGGGAGAAGAGAGAGAGAGAGAGGGGGAGAGAGAGAAGAGGGGGAGAGAGAGCCTGTAAGTTCCTTTACCTGGCATGAAAGTCGACATTGTCGAAGATATGCTGTTCATTGGAAGGAAGACGTTGCAAATTTTTGCTGGGGGTGTGGTATTTTAGCCGTGTTGCATAGCGGTCGTGCATGGTCAGAGCACCCTCGTTATGAAGTCTTATTAGACCCTAAAGTAACGGGTGCCTTAATCTGCGTTAAGGTCGTGGAAGGGAGAATTACAGGTTTAATAATGTATTTTTAGTTAAAGATGATTTAAAAATGGTTTTGGGAAAGATGATGGGGGTGCATCAAAAGTAAAAGCAGAAAAGGGGTGAGGGGGTGCGGAGGTGGAGTGTTAAAAGGTAGGGTGTGGTAAAGCCCATGAGTGAGAATTTTTGTTGGGTTTACCTGTTTTTAAAACTTAGGCGGGGGGGGTGTCCCCGATCGGCGTAGAAAAGCCGGGTTTTGTGTTGGAGTATGGAGTTCAAAAATAGAGAGCGTGTGCGCGTGTGAAATTTTTGTTTGTGTGTGTGCGGTGTGGTGTGTAAATTGGGGTTTTGGTTTAAAGGGGGAAAGGGTTTGGAGGGGGTGCTGGGGAAAAAAAGTACCAATATTTTTGAGTTCCAAGCTTTACTTGTTGAAGGGATGGGGAAAGGGGGGGTTTGGGTTTTATTCCCCATTTTTACCCCTTTTTTTACTTGGTTTACACATCGAAGGGGGGGGCAGGAATCGGCTTTTTTTGTTGGTGTTTTTCAAGTTGTAGTTGTTGTGGTAAAATTTTTGTGCGTTGCACGAGCAACAAATAGTTCGTTGGTCCGGCGTGTCCTTGCGGAGGGATACGTGCCGGGCCAATCGTTGTTTTGTGTTGTAGTAGGTTCGATTGGGTTCCCACCCGGGGCGGAATGGTTGGGTAGCTTCACTTTGGTCCCTGGTGTTTGTCGGGTGGACGCGCCTTGTAGTTGCGGCGGCAGCGGCCGTTAGTCGAGCTGGGTGACTTTTAGTTAGTCAGTGCCAGGGCCTCCCTCGGGTTGGTGTGCCCCTTTGGCCTTTGCCCGGGTTTTGTGTGTCCTGTTGGCAGCCACTTCGCCCTTCAGAAGGTTTTTGGTTGAACTTGTCTGTCCAGTTTGTGTCAGCAGGTGGTTTCCTGTTCCGTCCGGCTGGGGCCAAAACCGCGTTTATGTGCGTCCGGCAGGTGAGCGGCGGTTTTTCCCCTGCCCCGCCCCCTTTTCCGGGGAAGGGAGACCCTCCAGGCCGTCTGCCCCTCTGTGGGGGGAGCTTCCTCCTGCTACCGGGGGGTCCTGGGGGTTCTCCAGCCACCCCTTTTTCTCTCCCCGTTCGGGCGTCCTTTAGCCCGGGCTGCGAGAGGGCACGCACCAGCTTTTCTCCCCTCATGTCCGGGGGGGGGCCCTTCAGAGGGGAGGCGTCCCCTTTAGCCCCCGGGCCGTGAGAGGGCACTGCACCCGCCTTTTCCCCCAACCCTTTTTGTCCGGCGGGGCCCTTTAGAGGTGTTGTGCCCAGGGGGGGGGAGGATCGACTGGGACCACGGTCGCCGCCGGGGGGCAAGTCTTCGGGGAGTTTGGACTGTGGGAGGCCACGGTCACCCGGGGTGCGTCTCTGGGGGGGGGGCGTCACCCGTGAGGGGCGAGTACAGCGCCGAGGATGGAGCTCTCCGGGCGGGATGGGTTTCCCATGGCGTAGTATTTAAAAGGGTTTGTGTGTTTTTGGGATAAGTTAAAGGGGGTTAGTTATGCCTCCTTTTGGGAGTAGTGGCCCGCACAGTGTGGGTACTTGTTTGCCCCCCTTTTGGAGCAGGCCCGTTCGGTGGGGGGCCCCGGGCAAAAGAGAGGGGTGGGTCTGGGGAGAGGTGGGGTGGTGTAGTTTAGAGAAAAGTCCCCTTGGGGGTCCTTGTCCTAAAGGGTTTAAACACCCGTGTGCGGGCTATTTGCGTCCCTAGGTCGCAGTGTTACCCCCAAAGGTTTCTTTAGCAAGGTTAGGGGTCTGGGTCGAGAGGGTAGTGTGGGTCAGAAGAAGTGAGTATGGTGTAGGGGGGTGGATGGACGTGAGTGGTGGGGGCCATAGTGTTTGGGGGGAAAAAAAGAAGTGCGCATGATTTTTAAAAATGTTTATTTGTGCTGTATTTTCTGCCTGTGGAAGAGGTGTGGGAAAAAAGGGGGGTAGGGGCCGTTCCCCTTGCGACCGTGACAAAACAATGATAAAAACATGATAATTTTAACAAAAAACAAAACAGTAACATATATGGTGGCATCAAAAATTCCCGACAATCTAGACACTCACAATGCATCGTGAAATGTGCACAAAATTTTTTGAGATGATTTTGGAGTAATTACAAAACCCGATTTTTGCTTTTTTGTTGTTGTGCTTTTTTTTAGAACACAATTTCCAGCTTTAGAAAGGGGCCGTTAGGCTGGAAAAAAAAAACCGGAAATTGGACCAAAAATTCCCCAAAGTTTTTGGAAAAAGTCAAATGCACTTTGGTATCTCGCCTTTCTCTGTTTTTCTCTGTTTGTCTGTCTGTTGTCTGTTTCTCTCTTTATTTCTCTCACTCCCTTTTCCCTTCCCCCCCCCCTCTCTCTCTCTCTCTCTTCTCTCTCTTGATTTGATTAAAAAACAGGATAAGGATGTGACAGGTTGAAAAATGCCCTTCAAGAACCCCCCCCCCCCCCTCTTTCTTCTCCCTCTCTTGGTTTATTAAATCACGGATAAGGAGTGACCGGTTTTTAATAAATCCCTTTTAAGAATCTCCTTCTTTCTCTCTCCCCTCTCTCTTCTCCTTTTTCTCTCTCTTCTCTTTCCCCCCTTTCTCTCTTTTTCGGGTTTTTGTTGTCTCTCTCTGTCCTCTCCTTTTCTCTCTCCTCTCCTTCTTCTTTCTTGATTAAATACACCGGGTAGGATGTGACACGGTTAAAAAAGAATTGCCCTTCCAAGAAAATTTTCCATCATCCTCTCCTTTTCCCCTCCTCCCTTTTTCTCTCTTCTCTCCTTTTCTTCTCCTTCTCTCATTATTCTGGATTTTGATGGGGTTATTTAAATTAAAGATCAAGCTTTTTTAATTTTCATTACACTTTTGATAAATTATTTGGGTTTCTTGAAACGTTACATTTCGGGTTTTGATTTTTCATTTATTCAAAGACTTTTTGTTTTACATAGCCTGGTATCAAGTTGTCAAAAATCGGGGGTATGGGGTTTTCAGAAACTGCATTTTAGATTGTGAAATGGGTGGAAAAAATTTTCTGTGTAAGGTTAAAAAAAATCTTCCTTTGGACAAAAATTTGGCATTTACAATCATCCAGTAAAAAATGAAATACTACAAAAAAGGAATTTAAAAACAAATTTTAAAATTTAGGCAATTTAAAATTTGAAGATAGAAAGAAAAAGCAGCGATTTTCCTTGTAGTGGTGGGGATTTTAATGCCAGGTGGGGATTTAGTTTAGAGACCATGAAATGGGTGAGGAAGGGGTGCGTGGAGCGGGAATGTTTTGGAGAAATACTAGGTATTGTTTTTTATTTTTTTTGGAACGGCCCTGATTGTTTTTTGTTTATGTTTAGGTTGACGCCTTAAATGGTTTTTGTGAAGGAGGAAAAAAAGGTCATTTTTTTTTTTATCTGAGCGGAATAGCGTGATTGATTTTGTTTTTTGGGTCTGGGATTTTTTCTGTCAAAGTTATTCATTTTTAAAGTCGAAAATGGGGGAATCCCCCCATTGTGTTGTTATATCTAAAATGAATATAATGAGAAACCCAAAGTAGAAAAAATCGAGAGCCTTTTCAAAAAAACAAAATGGGATGGAAAAAAGTAAAGTCTTTTTGGATTTCCCAAAATAGAGAAGTACGTGGTTTTAATGACAGTATGAATTTTTTGAATTGAATTGACTCGGCGGGTTTAAAATTCAAGGGTTTCTTAAAAGTGGGGGTGTATAAAAGACGATTGACCTTCAGCGCAGCGCGGCAAAATGAGAAACGGTTTGATCAGTTTTTTACCAAGAAGAGGGTCCGGTAGAGGTTGTCATGAACCCCACCAGGCGAACGGGTCAGTGTGTACTTACGGGAAAGGTGGATTTTCAAGACATCTAAGGCAAACAAAAAGTTTTCAGAAAAAACTTTTTGAAATTTTTCCAAAGTAAAAACTTTAATAAGTTTTTGGGCAATGTATCATTTAAAAGGAAAAAAAAAAATGGATCGGCCCCCTTTCAATTTGGGATGAAAGCAGCTTGAAAAGATTTTTTTTTTTTTTACCCCGGGGTGCGAGTTGACACGTGCCCACTCCCATATAGCCAGGCGGAAGCCACACGGGGAAGAAAACGTTTTATTCCCGTTTAGATGTTTAGATAACGACGTGAGGTGCACCAGGCAATAAAAAAATGAAATTAAATAAACTTCGGGGTTAGAGTATCGCGCTGAAAATTTGAAACGGCCGGCCCCTTTTAAACCCTTTTGAAACAGTATTTAACCAAATATCAAGAATGGTTATTTCCCCGTTCATGGGGCCAAATCAGTTTTATTCCCCTTCTTTGAAAGGGGATGCTTAAACCGAAAAAATTTTAGAGGCATTTTTTCTTAGTTAGAGTAAGGTCTTCACGTTTTAAAGAGAGATTGATAAATGGGCAGAAAAAAAGGCAAAAAGTGAAGAAAGGTGCTTTCGCAAACAATGCTTTGTAGCCAATATGTCACCCTTTCAATGAAAAATCTTATTTGTAACTGTTAATGTTACGTAGCGTAGTTTATAGATACCAAAAAGCCTTTGACACAGTGATAGAGACATGCTTTGCAAAATACTCCAAAAGTTCAAGCTTCTCAAAAAGTCAGAATGTTAAAAGGCATGTATAGTTCTGTCCAAGTTGTGGCGTGGGGCAGAAGTGTTCAGATTCTTTAGCGTGTCCCTCAGATGTCTGAAATCAAGGACTGAAAGGTTTTAATGTCACCTTTATTGTTTTCTTTATTAATTACTGAGGTAGCTGAAAATGTAACAAAGAACGGTAAACATGGATTTCAGTTTTTACCCGGATTACAAGAAATATTCCTTTTATTATTCGCTGATGACATTGTTTTATTTTCTTCTACACCCAGTGGGCTCCAAAATCAGTTAAACAATTTACAGAAAGCATTTGACACTATAAATCTAACAGTGAATCTAGATAAAACTAAAATTATTGTTTTCAGAAAAAGGTGGTCATTTGTCTAAAACTGAATATTGGTACTACAAAGGGAGAGAAGTGGAAGTAGTTAATAGCTACAAATATCTTGGTTTTACTCTTAGCACTAGAATGGGTTTTGATATTGCATTAGATGAATACGTTTGACGAGCAAAACGTAAAGTCGCAGAAATCTTCAAAACAATGTGGGCTTTAGGAAACATGGATTTGTCAATATTTTTCAAACTGTTTGATTCACAAATAAAGCCAATGTTATTGTACGCAGGGGAGCTCTGGGGATTAACTAAATTTCAGTCGATAGGTTTCGAGCCGTTGACGTCACACGCAATGATTTATGGGATCGCCGGCCATCGCAGGAAGGCAGCACAGTAGCAGACAGCGATTGATAAACACCGTGAGCTCGGGCCGGGCGAAGACTGAACAAATCTACAATGGCTCCAGGGAAATATTGTTGTGTAATCGGCTGTCATAGCTCATCACACACACACAAGGGTACAAAAAGAGAACATGGCTTGCGATTTTTTTAGAATTCCGAGTGTTGAAACGGCATCACGGAAAATTCATGGAAGAACTCGCCGCACGGAGCATGAAGTAAGACAGCGAGTGATAAACACAGTGAAATACTGTTATGTTATCGGCTGTCATAGCTCTTCTCACACATACTAGGGTGCAAAACGAGAACATGGATTGCAATTTTTTAGAATTCCGAGGGTGAAATGCCATTGCGGAAAATTAATGGTAGGTCTGACAACACGGAGAAGAAGAGCGTCGATTGCCGCGATCAGGCGTACGGACATCACGTTTGAGCACAGTGAAGAAGGCGCTCGAGTCTGTTCCAAACATTTTCATGGATGTAGATACCCCTCGATTCTGTCTGCAACATGCATTAAGATTTTAAGTGGATGGAAGGGGCACAGAGTTTTAAAATGCCCAAAACGAATGTGTGTGTGCGTGCGTGCGCGCGCGTGCGTGCGTGTGTGTGCGTGTATGTGAGTGAGTGAGTGTGTGTGTGTTCAAGTCCAGCTTCTTACTATGGGAGACTCATTAACTGATTCAGCTTGTCAGGATGGTTCTTCCTTTATCCAACATTGTCATTAGTGTGACAAACATTGGGAGATCAAATCTGAATGACTGACATGAGAATCCTCATACTGTAGGTGAAAGTGGTACAGGAAAGTAATGAGGCATGAAAACTTTTGAAACTGATCATTTCACATGGTAAAAAAGTCCAGTACGAGTACTTTCTGAAAGCAAATCTTTGAAAAGAGTCGGATAGAACTGACTCCAAAATTTCCAGATGTAATAAAGTAATAATTAGCTGATCTGTAATCTTGTGCAGTTTAAATACCACACACACACACACACACACACACACACACACTGCTTGGAACACAAACTGACGCACAACTATGCAAAACAACTCGGAAAATGTACAGAAGCTGCTTTCATTCAAAATATTTTTCCCCTGCTTTTTTTTTTAAATCTCCATTTTGGATTAAAATACATGAAAAGTCAAAGGAATCACTAGCATAAAATACATGAAAAGTCAAAGGAATCACTAGCATGCACCCATTATGCACACAAAAAGCTAGCATTGAAAGTACACTTGTAGAATCATAATTTGAATGAAACAATGTATCCAAGTATTTTCCTAAACAATCTGAAACATCAAATTCACACACACACATGACAGCTTAACTAAAAAACAAAATCTAGAAAGAGTGGGTTAGTTACCACCAAGAACATAGACAAACAAAGTACAGGACAAGACACAATGCATTTCAACCTCTTGGGTCTTCTTAAGGTAAAGAGAACAAGTTTGCTATGATTAGTGTAAGTGATATTTGGCCATCTGGCCATAGCAACTTTTCAAGATGATTTTTTTTCTTCAGTTTATATCTGACCCCTTTGAGGGCACAAAGTTGAAGCAGAACTGGTAAAATAGAAATATTATTTTAAGATGATCTTTTTCTCCATGTATATCTTCAGCTTGTATCTGTTGCCTTTGAGGGCACAAAGATGGAGCAAAACACTGTTAAAATACAAATATTTTGAAATAACCTTTGTCTCCATGTACAGCTTCAGTTTGTAGCTGTCCCCTTTGAGGAAACAAAGATAACAGCAGAAGACACTTAAAATAGAAATATTTCAAGATGAATTTTTCTCCATGTATATCTTCAGCTTGTATCTGTTCCCTATGAGGGCACAAAGATGAGGCAGAAGACTGTTAAAATTGAAATGTTTTTAAGATGACATATTCCTCCCTACATACATTAGAGATCATATCTGGGCACAAAAACTGTGTCAGTGGGTTTTCCATGACAAATTGTCTGTCTTCCTCCAGTATTATTTTACAAGTGGAGAGTTTGTAAAACAAACAAACAAAGAAAAAACACTTTTCATTTATGATCTGTGTGGCATTGTATTACTCTGAGTTTCAAAACAAATTGATTCTGAAGTTCAGTGCACACTATTAATATTCTACTATGTTTGTGTGATGTGATTCAAGAGCACTTGTTTTCCAGCAGTGCACACATGCTGGTTTATGTACACATGCATGAGCAGTACAATTAAAAAGAATTCCCACAATGACTGATTTAAAACAGGAAAATTATACTGCAATGGTAACACAGCTGTACTGTGTGCAACATGACACATAATTTTGCTGTTACACACTTCAAACAAAATGATCAGTGCGAAAGTTGAAACACACACACAAACACACACACACACACACACACACACACACACACACACACACACACACAAAATAGATTGTGATATAAGAACATTTTTTTCCCGGCAGTGTTACTCACATATATCTGAGTTGTATGCATGAACAGTGTGGTTGAAGAAAGCATCACCATTATTAACAAAGACTGGTTTACAAGAGAAAAATTTTCCTGAAAACATTAAAAAGAGCTGTAAATGACAACACATGATTTTGATTTTGCTGTTACACACATCAAGACAGACAATAAAAGTTCACACACAGTTTTCTGAAAACTACAGGGGAAACCGCATCAACCATTACACTTGAATGCATATACCAATACTACATAATGCAAATGGTATTATGATGAACATTCTTTGCAGAACCAAAAAAAAGCCAAATTTCAAGTGACAAGATGACTGCAAGTGAAAAAGTAGTAGAGGAAATATCTATGGTCATTGTGAATGTTAAATGTGTATCACACTTAAGACTCCAACATTATAAGAGTTAACTCTGTTACAAAGTTCTTTAACTTGCACACTGTGCGCAGATTAGACACTACAGTACATCGCAGTAAAAATTAGTTGTTAATACTACTAATATTTTCATTCTTATGAGAGTATTTTTCTGTCACAGTAGCTAACAAAACTGTCCACATTATTAAACAAAAAGCATTCTGATGCTCCTGCAGTTGAGCATGGATCAAATATGTTTGGATTTATAAAAGCGGTATGTGACCTTTCCTTTTCTCTTTGTTCCTCATTCTTTACTCCCCCCACCTATTTCCAACCACTCCTCCCTTTCCCGTCAACTCCTCTCAGCCATAGACAATACTTATTGTTTTATGTCAAGAGTTGTGTGTTGTTGTTTTTTAATACCTTTGATGTTATTATTTTGTTTTTGTTTTTATTTATTTATTTATTTATTTTAAATTTTGTTTGTTTGTTTGTTGCTCTATTTTCTACTCAGCATCAAATACCCCTGCAGTTTCATGTGAATTTCCTTTTGTTATTCTCTGTAATGAATGACTGCTATATCAAATAGATTTGGACAATGTTGAAAAAGGAAGTTCTTTAACTTTTCTTTCTTTCTTTTTTGCTCAGTGTTAGTGGCTTTGTGGCCTTTAAGGTGCCAAGGAAGCGAAAAGTCCCCTGCGAACGCAGAGGAAGAGGAAGTAGTTCCTCAGTCTGGAAGAGAAAGTATACTTTAAATGCTGAATGTTGATGCAATGTTATTATTGTTAATAAGAAAATACACATCTTCATGATGTAGATTCATCTTTCTAAACTCTTTAACAAAGGTGCAAGATATTGTTAGTTATCAGCTTGATCTACATAATGAAAAAAACATGAAATGATGCAAGACACGTCAGACATGCACACAAAAAAGAGAAAACACACACACAAACGCAGAACATGCTGAGAAGAAATCAAAGCTTAATCAAATTTGTTTATAAACTTTATCTCCTTTGCGTTTGATAATGAAATAAACAATGTATGAGCACACTCACAGCCCTACATCTACACAGCATAACCTAGTGTGTGTGTGTGTGTGTGGGGGGGGGGGGGGGGGGGTACAAAGGATGTGTGTGTGATGCATTGATTTGGTGCATACTCAGTGGATGTTTGTGGGCTAGATCTTCACTGTCACCAAATCCATGTTGACCAGTATTAATACATTTAATTCACGCATCCTCAAATCAAACATTCCACGCGAATAACTGATAACCTGAATGACTGAATCATGATGTCCCCCCCCCCCCCCCCTCCCCCCCCCCCCCCCCCCCCCCCCCCCCCCCCCCCCCCCCCCCCCCCCCCCCCCCCCCCCCCCCCCCCCCCCCCCCCATGTTTCTTTGCTGCTGTAATGCACACACACACACACACACACGCACGCACACACCACTTTAAATAAATTACAAAATTGAAATTTGAAAAAGCTATGCCTTTGAATCAAAGAGAAGATTCTCCAAGTCTTGTTGTACATCTAGTGAATTGCTGCATTCAAATGTTGCATTCCCGACACATTTTAACAGAGTTGACAGAGAATACTTTGTAAAATCTACCTTTGCTTTGACAACCGAGTGTTCACAGTTGGGGGGGGGGGGGGTTGTAGACTTCAATTCATGCACCCAGCCATCAGTAAACTGCACATTATATGCTTCAAGGCTTTTGTAGCACTCTAACTGCTGCAAGGTGTATGCGCTTGCACCGCAGACAAGGTAACTCACGAGTCGTATGGATCAAATCCATTCAACCACTCCAATTTTTGGCGATAGCGAGATCTACACTCCCCATCTAACTTGTCAATATACTTGATGTTCTTTTTTGCTGCGATCTTCTGCATGATGGCTGAAAACAAGGCACAAACAACGACACGCCGCAGTGACAAGATAGAGAGGAAATGACCGTCGCCGGAAAGGTGCCTTCCCAATATGGAGGTTGCCGTTCGCTTCGGTAGAAACGTGACGTCATCGCTCGAAACCTATTGAATCAGTTCATCTGTTTGCATGTAAGCGCTTGTTAGGTGTTGGTCGCAAAAGTCCAAATACAATGATATATGGAGAAACAGGCCGATACCCTTTGTATATTGATACTGTTCTAAAGTCAATAAAATATTGGTTTAAACTCCAAAGTATGTCTATCCATAGATTTCCTAAACAGGCACATCTCATGATCTTGAATAAGATCCCCGAATTTACACATGGTCACTCTAATTGTCATAACTGGTCCATATCTGTTAAAACATATCTTGATACTTTTGGTTTTTCAGATGTTTGGATCAATGGAGGGGTTGGGAATGAAACTATTTTTCTTAAAGAATTAAAGCAGAGAATGATCGATTGTTTATATGCAAGATTGGCATTCAAAACTTTCTCAAAGTGAACGTTTTAGCACATATATGTCTTTCAAATCATCCTTCCAGTTAGAAAATTACTTGTCAGCTATCACTATTAGTAAATTTCGTTATGCTTTAACTAGATTAAGACTTGGAATGTGTGATCTGAATACAAATAACAGATATAATGAAAAATCAAAGAAATGCCCGTTTTGTAATAGGATAGAAAGTGAACTTCATTTTTTGTTAGAATGTCAAACATATACATTTCTAAGAGAAAAATATTTGTCAAAGTATTACCAACATACATTCATTAATGGAGAATGCTTAGCTCGAATGTTACAATCTGAATACGTCATGCTCTTAAGAAATTTAACAATATATATATTTTATGCATTTAAGACTAGATATACTGTGACGGGTCTCCGAAGCTCCCCCTCGTTATTAAAATATGATTTTCATATTCAGGGATGCAGGGGGTTATAGACAGAAGTATTTACGCTTTCACAACCAAAATGCGCTCTCGCATAGGCACACGCACTCTGTCACTCACATCGGGCCCGCACAAAGGTGACGGGAAACCAATAACATTTCATAGAAAATAATCAACTTTATTTAACTTGACTCCGAGCCCCCACCCGTCACTACACAACACAACTATCTGTATCATACAACAATGTAAACATCATACAGACAATCTCATAAATCGCATCCCCTTTCCTTCAATTACTCTTCATTAACCAGGAAAGACAATATTCCGCTATTCCGTTTGCACACTTATAAACTTAAGAGCAATAAAGCGTCCATAACTTGCCAGCATTCCTTGGTTGACAGTCAGTTTCTCTCATCCCACTGTGCGACCACGAGCTGAAGCTGCCACACTGTTGTGTCCTCCCGATTGGCCAAATCCCAGTTGGGGGACACTGGCAACGTAGCTTGAGTCGCACCCTCACACTGAGTCTCCCGGACTCCACCGTACTTCGCCCTCTCCACGGAAAGGGCTCCTGTCGGCCTCTCCCACAGGTCTTCTCTGCTGCAAACACCCCACCGTTGTCTGGCAGCTCCCTGTCTAGGCTCCACAGGTTGACACGTCTTGCTGTCGACCGTCCCCACACGGGAGACAATTCTTCTCGTCGTCGGCTCCGAGGCTACAGCAACCTCCACTGTCTTACGTCCCCACCCAGGAGACAACGAGGCGACAGCTAACCTCTGCTTCACGCTGTATTTTCTTGAGCCCTCAGCAAGACGGGCGAGTTCACTTTCCCTTAAGTGAGTCACACACTTCCTGGTTTTCCAAGCACCTTATATTCGTTCTCAAAGAAAGAGAGAACCCGAGTTTAACTGGCTCAACCAATGGAATCACTGGCACACACACATCACACGATTTGTACCAATAAATCCCCAAGTTATTTTTATTCCACCAATGGAATCACTAGTCACCTACACATACACACACACCACAGCTGCTAGCGCCAACAAAGACTTGGGCACCCAGTGGTTAATGCATAACCTCCTATTCAAACTCATGTTCGATTCCCCAAGCTACCCATTGAACTAACAGCCTGGACCTCTCTACCAGCCATGACTGATGCTTCAAGTATTTACTACCCCTATAGACAACAAGGCGCAAACCACTCGATAGGCCGCAGCCTTCCATTCATTCCTCAGAACAGGGACGACTGAATGGTCGCTGTACTCTGCCGGCAGGCTGACGGTCACCTACCCGTGACGGTCACCTGACACGATCGCCTTCC
>CM031597.1:136964240-136969240 GCA_018398815.1 Conus ventricosus | reverse complement strand
AGCAGGAGGAAAGTGGAAAGTGTGTCAGTGGATGCACCGGCGTGACAGTTTTATGGAGGGATAAGGTCGAGGGGGTGTGGGGGGGGGGGGGGGGGGGGGGGGGTCGGTGGACGAGACGGAGGAGCAAGTTGAAGGACAGATTACCTGGCAGGAATGACTTGGAATCTTACTCTAATGTGGCTCTAAGCTGCGTAACAGCCTCAGAGCGCCAAGCTGGGGTCAAGGCCAGGTCACTGAACTAACACGCCGTTCACTTTGCTCTCTTTACCAGTGGTAGCAAGCAATGGACTCGGAAGGGGAAGGGGGGGGGGGGGGGGGGGGGGGGGGGGAGAAGAACACAAAAGGATGAAGACGGGCATAGAGGTAGATGGGGTAAAACTGTGTGGTGTGTGTGTGTGTGTGTGTGTGTGTGTGTGTGGTGTGTGTGTGTGTGTGTGTGTGTGTGTGATCTGTGTGTCTGTGTGGTGTGTGTGTGTGTGTGTGTGTGTGTGTGTGTGTGTGTGTGTGTGTGTATGTGTTTGTGTGTATGTGTGTGTGTATGTGTGTGTGCGTCTCTCTCTCTCTCTCTCTCTCTCTCTCTCTCTCTCTCTCTCTCTCTCTCTCTCCTCTCTCTCTCTCTCTCTTCTCTCTCTCTCTCTCCAATACTGCATGTGAATTATGTTAGATACACCGAATGTTGTTAGATGCACGATTGGGTGCTGTCGTTTCTGTTTTCAAGAGATGAATTACTGTTTTTCAGAAAACAAAAATAATCGATTACTAAACAAAGCATGAAGCCAAAACTCTTGCTTTCGGTTAAAGCCAGTGTCCCCAAATCGCTGTCGAGAAAAAGAATTTCATGCTGCATTTTCCCCCTGAGAAACACCAAAGAATAGCCAGTTATGTGAAACACAAAAACGGATGTGAATCTTTGACAAAATCAGGTCCATTGCATGAGAATGAGGGGGGGGGGGGGGGGGGGGAGGAGGGAGGGGAGGTCCAAAGGGATCGGGGGCTGGGTCTGGGGTGCTATTCCAGTGAGGGTAGAGGCGCACAGTGCGGGAGAGGCGGGTGAAGGAGAGGGGAGGGGTCCACAGTACCCTGTACCCCCAACTTAACCCCCTTCGCCTAGCTCTGAAAACTGTCCTTCGAATGGAACGAGCGAAAACTGCAGCAAAGCGACTTTCTCTTTTACCCTTTGTTTTTTTCTTTTTATCAAATGCAGATCGCAGTGTGTCGTTCTTATTTGAGAAGTTTGTTGCAATGTCAGCGACATCTCATTTCCATTCCGCCGAACATGAGAAGATAAGTGGTTACTCGTTCTGAGAAGATAAGTGGTTACTCGTTCTGAGAAGATAAGTGGTTACTCGTTCTGAGAAGATAAGTGGTTACTCGTTCTTTGTTTTCACTGTCCTAAATGTTGTCTTTGCCTAAGAAGACCCAAAAGCTCGAAATGCATTGTGTTTTGTTCTGTACTCTGTGTGTCTGTGTCCTCGGCGGTAACTAACTTTTCTCTCTTTCTAAATTGTACAACGTTCTCGTCAACAGGATCGACATTCGTCCGCTGGGGGAGGAAGACATGTACCAACAGCAGCCAGCTGGTGTATTCTGGTGAGTAGCACATGGACTGATAGGACTGATCGGCTGTATCGGGGTTCCAGAGGACGCGCGGAGTGGTAACAGTTTGGTTTTATTTTAGGAGCCTTCTAACTGCTGAACATTTCTTCCAGTGTGTAGGACCGTGACTGTTTTGCATGGATGTGTTGTAGCAAACGTACAAGCTTTCTAGTCTTGCCCTTTCTTTTTTATTTTATTTTGTTTTATTATCTTTTTTTTTTTTTTTGCTTTTTGTCAAAAGGAAAGATATTCGGGGAAGGAGGGGTGGGTGGGAGAGGGAGGGGAGGTTACTCTTTCAGTGTGTATGCTGAAATGACTATCGCATGATTCTGGCACCGTAGAAATGAGTCATGTCACAGGTTTTCAATGTGATGTTCCTGAGAGGTACAATGGACTGAGAGTGGTTTATGACTCACTACCCGTGAAGGAGTTATTTGTTTCGCCAGGCATGACGATTGGTAAATGAACTATCATTCAAATCTCTTGCATACACAAATACCTTCGTTCACAATATGCATACATAGGCATAAGCATAATGCACATTGATTTCGGTATACATTCATCCGTACACAAATTCATACATATAAAAGATACACGCATAGACGCATAAATAGTTTACAAAAGGTACAACACATTTTTTTTTTAATCGAGTTTGCAAAAACAACCGATGTTGATAATTAATTCTACGTTATTATTTTTTCAATTGCGAATGAAGGAAAACGAATACAAGATGCTTTACATGGTTGTTATTATTCTCATCGTTACTTGGGTTTTTTATTATTACTCTACAATTATCATTATGATTGTGAGCGGACAATTAACATTACACACAGAAAAAGACCGACGTTACTCGCTGAACAAACCCTTCTAAACAACAAAGGCATCAAACTCCCCTTCTGTTTTTATAAATTCAAGGGGATGTTATTTCCATCTCGTATGTTTTGGTTTACAGCAGTAGGACCAGCCCTATGGAATATGAAAACAAAAGAACAAGATTTCAGTATATTTAATTATCAAAGCATTAAAGGTTTTTGTTCATATCAGCTTATACTCATACAGAGTATTATTGCCAACGAATTCATTCACAGTTCAGTGTGTGTGTGTGTGTGTGTGTGTGTGTGTGTGTGTGTGTGTGTGTGTGTGTGTGTGTGTGTGTGTGTGTGTGTGTGTGTGTTTTAGGAAACTCTCTCTCTCTCTCCCTCTCTCTCTCTCTCTCTCTCTCTCTCTCTCTCTCTCTCTCTCTCTCTCTCTCTCTAGCTCTAGCTCTCTCTCTCCCTCCCTCTCTCTCTCTCTCTCTCTCTCTCTCTCTCTCTCTCTCTCTCTCTCTCTCTCTCTCTCGCTCTCTCTCTCTCATGTCCTGTTTTATTTCATTTGCATTTAACAATGCTGACTACAGATGTGAAGAATTTGCTAGGCCTTACTCTAAGTAACTGGTAGAATTTTATTTTTTGATCTCTCTCTCTCTCTCTCTCTCTCTCTCTCTCTCTCTCTCTCTCTCCTCTCTCTCTCTCTCTTTTTTTTTTTTCTTTTTCTCTGTGTGTGTGTGTGTGTGTGTGTGTGTGTGATTGTGTGTGTGTGTGTGTGTGTGTGTGTGTGTGTGTGTGTGTGTGTGTGCGTGCGTGCGTGCGTGCGTGCGTGCGTGCGTGCGTGCGTGCGTGCGTGCGCGCATGTTTGTGTGCATATGTATGTGTGATGTGTGTGTGCATCCACACGTGCGTGTGATAGCAGACTTTCAACTACACCTCATTTCCCCTTTCACCTGCCCAGGCATAGCAGGGGGCTCCCGCTACTCCCACACCGGAGCGGCGGCCGACCCTCTATGTCTGACCCTGACTCCGCAGTTTGACGACACTCCGATACCCTCCGCCCGCAGTGAAGTCTACGGCGCTGAGTACCAACAGGTCCCCGACCACCACGACCACGACGTGCCCTGTTCTGTGTGCCGTGCCCCCCAGTCCACCACCATCACGGTCCCCGGCACCCACACCTGTCCCACAGGATGGACCGCCCAGTACAGCGGACATCTGGCGGCTGGGCGCAATTCGCACAAGGCTGCCAGCCAGTATGCGTGCCTGGACAGAGAGCCGGAGAATGTGATTGGTGGACAGGCCAACCGTGACGGCTACCTGTTCTACTACTCCGTCACCTCCTGTGGCAGCCTGCCCTGTCCTCCTTACCGCGACAACAAAGTCGTGCTCTGTGTCGTCTGCTCGAAATAGGGTAAAGGGAAACAGCTCGCCAGCTGGTCAGAGTTCGTCACCCTTGTTGCTCTGTGTCGTCTGCTCGAAATAGGGTAAAGGGAAACAACTCGCCAGTCGGTCTGAGTTCGTCACCCTTGTTGCTCTGTGTCGTCTGCTCGAAATAGGGTAAAGGGAAACAACTCGCCAGCTGAGTTCGTCACCCTTGTTGCTCTGTGTCGTCTGCTCGAAATAGGGTAAAGGGAAACAACTCGCCAGTCGGTCTGAGTTCGTCACCCTTGTTCCTCTGTGTCGTCTGCTCGAAATAGGGTAAAGGGAAACAACTCGCCAGTCGGTCTGAGTTCGTCACCCTTGTTGCTCTGTGTCGTCTGCTCGAAATAGGGTAAAGGGAAACAACTCGCCAGTCGGTCTGAGTTCGTCACCCTTGTTGCTCTGTGTCGTCTGCTCGAAATAGGGTTAAAGGGAAACAACTCGCCAGTCGGTCTGAGTTCGTCACCCTTGTTGCTCTGTGTCGTCTGCTCGAAATAGGGTAAAGGGAAACAACTCGCCAGTCGGTCTGAGTTCGTCACCCTTGTTGCTCGTCCTTCTGTACACTTTTGGTGGGTCACTGCTTCTTCGTCTTCCTTTTCTTTCCTTTTTTTTTTAACATGCATCAAGTTTTGTACAAGAAATTATCAAGTGTAGGCTGAGCAAACCAGAAAATGTGTAATTTTCGGATGGGGGTGGGGTGGGGGTGGGGGCAGGCGGGTTGGGCGGGGGGGGGGGGGGGGGGGGTTGACAAGTCCAACAGTGACCACATTATCTACTAAACATCAGCATGTGCTTGAAACAATGTGGGGTCAACTCCGTCTTGACCATACAAAATCTAATATTAGATCTTTCGTTTGCTTGTCCAAGATACCAGATACACGAATACTTTATTATCTCAATTCTGAGAAATTACAATCGTGCTGCTGACTAATAACTATACATTAGTGACATAAATAAACATGAAAAACAATTAACAATAAACAGGTAGGGTAACTCAGCAACATAAACAATAAACAAGTAGGGTAACTCAACAACAACAACCCAACAAAATCAATTTAGTTATAATGTAAAACCTCATACATGTAGATAAACACATACTAAACACACACACACACACACACACACACACACACACACACACCACACACACACACACACACACACACACACACACAC
>CM031597.1:136941740-136946740 GCA_018398815.1 Conus ventricosus | reverse complement strand
AGACCACCCAGGAGAAGAAACTCGACGCTTTTGACATTGAGTAGCTACGTAAGATCCTGGGCATCATATGGTCAGACTTTATACCAAATGAAGAGGTCAGGGAGAGGTCCAAACAGCTCCCCGTGGCAACCATCGTCTGCAGACGGCGCCTCCACTGGCTGGGTCATGTCTTAAGATTACCCTCTTCAAGACCTGCAAACCAGGCCATTAAATGGACCCCAGCAGGTCAGAGAAAAAGAGGACGACCCAGGATGAGCTGGCGACAGACAGTGGAGAGAGACCTCAGACTCGTTGACAGAGGATGGAGTGACACTACCAGACTGGCTGAGGACCGTGCACAGTGGAACGCCTTGACGGCCTCATGCGTCGCAAGACGCGGGAGCATCAAAGTCTAAGTAAGACACTAGCAGAATCCTCGGTGACCACCACAAGAACCATTGGTGACTCCAAACAACAAAAACAACAACAACAACAACAACAACAACAACAACAACAACAACAACAACAACAATAGCAGCAGCAGCTTCATGTTGTATCATCTGTAGCACGATGTTTGAATGATGACAACTGGTGTAATGGTTCAACAGTTACAGCGTTGTGAAGTAGACCCCACACTGTGTTTGCTGTACATCTGGTTTTCAGCTGCTTTTGTCCTGGGGATAGTTGGCGATGGAGGGGGGCGGGAGGGGTGGTCTCAAAGGAAATCTTTGATCCTATGCCTCAGTATCAAGAAAAAAGAATGCAAAGAGAGTGAAACAACGTATGCGAAGTTTCCGGTTCGTTAACTACACTCTTTCATGACGTCATCATTTCGTCATTGTCGGTCACACAGCGGCTTAGATTTACACAAAATAACTTTGGGGATGGGGGGGGGGGGGGGAGGGGGGGAGTTGAGGGGTCGGTGTGGGGATAATTTTTGGGAAGTAATGCTTGTACTGTTTGACCAAATATAAACCACATGAGTAGCTGGAGGGATGGGGAGGGAGGAACAGCTGGAAACAATTTCTCCGTCGTTTGGACAATAAGTAAAATTAGACTACACAGTGTGATCCGGTCATGTGGCTCCATTTGATAGCTTTCAGTTGGTGCTGTCCAGTCGGAAAGCTGTGCACATGTCAAGCTTCACTCTACGATTTTGTAACATGTCCTCCATCTTAAAGCTGTGCACATGTCAAGCTTCACTCTACGATTTTGTAACATGTCCTCCATCTTAAAGCTGTGCACATGTCAAGCTTCACTCTACGATTTTGTAACATGTCCTCCATCTTAAAGCTGTGCACATGTCAAGCTTCACTCTACGATTTTGTAACATGTCCTCCATCTTAAAGCTGTGCACATGTCAAGCTTCACTCTACGATTTTGTAACATGTCCTCCATCTTAAAGCTGTGCACATGTCAAGCTTCACTTTACGATTTTGTAACATGTCCTTCATCTTAAAGCTGTGCACATGTCAAGCTTCACTCTACGATTTTGTAATATGTCCTCCATCTTCAGTCCGTACGTGTGGTAAGACGTTCTTCTGTTTAGCTATATAGGATTTGACAGTACGCTAATATCTTTGAATCATAGGGTTACGACGCCTGCAGAGCCCTTTGATCGAAGTATATAAACCTGTCTTTTACTTAAAACAAAAAAGAATAACAACAAAACTGTCAATGACATGACAGTCTTCAGCTTTTGTCGTTTTCTGCACTGGAGAGCTTGTTCAACTCGCGTTGCTGGGCTCTTGTGTTCTGTGAATCAGATTCCAACAGTCCCGGACCTTCACTATGTTGTAGCATGACCATCTGATAAAACTCGCGTCAGATGGCATGTCAATGGAAAGACCTACACCATGTTGTAGCATGATCATCTGATAAAACTCGCGTCAGATGGCATGTCAATGGAAAGACCTTCACAATGTTGTAGCATGATCATCTGTAAAACTCGTGTCAGATGGCATGTCAATGGAAAGACCTTCACCATGTTGTAGCATGATCATCTGATAAAACTCGCGTCAGATGGCATGCAAATGGAACGAAAAACAAACACCACAATCATAGTGAGTCGTACGACTAAGTCCGGCAGAGCGACATCGTCTTTAGCAAGAGTGTGCGTGCTCTCTTAATGGATGCGTCTCTGAGAATGTGGCTTAAATTTCCTGACCAACACCGCAGGTGTCTGTATCTCTCGGGCCTGGTTGACGCCGGGAACTATTATGAAAGTAAGGGTAGAGTACCGCCCTGTCATGCAGTCTCAGACCGGAATATAAAAAACAACAACCGTGGCATCATCTTCATCGTCCTCATTCTCATCAACCAGCATGGAAAACAAAACAAAAGTCTAAAAATTATGTGGCCCTTCATGGGCTGTGGCTGTGGACAGGCACGTCGGAATGAGCGGCGTGGGTGCACTGCCACTGAGGTGGCGCAGACGATAGGACAGTAACAATAACAACAAAGTATATTGCTACCTAGAGTTAGACCTAGTCTCCCAACAAAAAATAAAATGCACTACTCACTCGTAGCTTTCGACCGCCATCCGGCCAACTTCCCAGCGATTCTGTTGCTGACTGAGTGAACTCGATTTTCAACAACGTATGCGTTTTTTTTTTCTCTGTTTTTTTTCTCTGTTTTTTTTTCTCTGTTTTTTTTTTCTCTTTTTTTTTTCTTCCTCTCTTTCCCAACCAATCTCTTACACACCATGCATAGTCTGTGTGTTATCTTACACACCATGCATAGTCTGTGTGTTATCTTACACACCATGCATAGTCTGTGTGTTATCTTAACACCATGCATAGTCTGTGTGTTATCTTACACACCATGCATAGTCTGTGTGTTATCTTACACACCGTGCATAGTCTGTGTGTTATCTTACACACCATGCATAGTCTGTGTGTTATCTTACACACCATGCATAGTCTGTGTGTTATCTTACACACCATGCATAGTCTGTGTGTTATCTTACACACCATGCATAGTCTGTGTGTTATCTTACACACCATGCATAGTCTGTGTGTTATCTTACACACCATGCATAGTCTGTGTGTTATCTTACACACCATGCATAGTCTGTGTGTTATCTTACACACCATGCATAGTCTGTGTGTTATCTTACACACCGTGCATAGTCTGTGTGTTATCTTACACACCATGCATAGTCTGTGTGTTATCTTACACACCATGCATAGTCTGTGTGTTATCTTACACACCATGCATAGTCTGTGTGTTATCTTACACACCATGCATAGTCTGTGTGTTATCTTACACACCATGCATAGTCTGTGTGTTATCTTACACACCATGCATAGTCTGTGTGTTATCTTACACACCGTGCATAGTCTGTGTGTTATCTTACACACCGTGCATAGTCTGTGTGTTTATCTTACACACCATGCATAGTCTGTGTGTTATCTTTCACACCATGCATAGTCTGTGTGTTATCTTACACACCATGCATAGTCTGTGTGTTATCTTACACACCATGCATAGTCTGTGTGTTATCTTACACACCGTGCATAGTCTGTGTGTTATCTTACACACCGTGCATAGTCTGTGTGTTATCTTACACACCGTGCATAGTCTGTGTGTTATCTTACACACCATGCATAGTCTGTGTGTTATCTTACACACCATGCATAGTCTGTGTGTTATCTTACACACCATGCATAGTCTGTGTGTTATCTTACACACCATGCATAGTCTGTGTGTTATCTTACACACCATGCATAGTCTGTGTGTTATCTTACACACCATGCATAGTCTGTGTGTTATCTTACACACCATGCACAGTCTGTGTGTTATCTTACACACCATGCATAGTCTGTGTGTTATCTTACACACCATGCATAGTCTGTGTGTTATCTTACACACCATGCATAGTCTGTGTGTTATCTTACACACCATGCATAGTCTGTGTGTTATCTTACACACCATGCATAGTCTGTGTGTTATCTTACACACCATGCATAGTCTGTGTGTTATCTTACACACCATGCATAGTCTGTGTGTTATCTTACACACCATGCATAGTCTGTGTGTTATCTTACACACCATGCATAGTCTGTGTGTTATCTTACACACCATGCATAGTCTGTGTGTTATCTTACACACCATGCATAGTCTGTGTGTTATCTTACACACCATGCATAGTCTGTGTGTTATCTTACACACCATGCATAGTCTGTGTGTTATCTTACACACCATGCATAGTCTGTGTGTTATCTTACACACCATGCATAGTCTGTGTGTATATCTTACACACCATGCATAGTCTGTGTGTTATCTTACACACCATGCATAGTCTGTGTGTATCTTACACACCATGCATAGTCTGTGTGTTATCTTACACACCATGCATAGTCTGTGTGTTATCTTACACACCATGCATAGTCTGTGTGTTATCTTACACACCATGCATAGTCTGTGTGTTATCTTACACACCATGCATAGTCTGTGTGTTATCTTACACACCATGCATAGTCTGTGTGTTATCTTACACACCATGCATAGTCTGTGTGTTATCTTACACACCATGCATAGTCTGTGTGTTATCTTACACACCATGCATAGTCTGTGTGTTATCTTACACACCATGCATAGTCTGTGTGTTATCTTACACACCATGCATAGTCTGTGTGTTATCTTACACACCATGCATAGTCTGTGTGTTATCTTACACACCATGCATAGTCTGTGTGTTATCTTACACACCATGCATAGTCTGTGTGTTATCTTACACACCATGCATAGTCTGTGTGTTATCTTACACACCATGCATAGTCTGTGTGTTATCTTAACACCATGCATAGTCTGTGTGTTATCTTACACACCATGCATAGTCTGTGTGTTATCTTACACACCATGCATAGTCTGTGTGTTATCTTACACACCATGCATAGTCTGTGTGTTATCTTACACACCATGCATAGTCTGTGTGTTATCTTACACACCATGCATAGTCTGTGTGTTATCTTACACACCATGCATAGTCTGTGTGTTATCTTACACACCATGCATAG
>CM031597.1:136911740-136929240 GCA_018398815.1 Conus ventricosus | reverse complement strand
TTTATCTTGAGAGACTCTGAACTACATTTTACATCTTGTTTTGCAGCTCTGTCTACTTTATTGTTATAATATAACGAACAATGTGACGGTGTCCAGCAGAAAGTAACTGCAGTACCAGTACCCTGGGAAACTTCAAAGGGCCCATTCTGATTTTGACCACACTGATTTAAAAAAGAAGGACAACATAGATATACTAGCAAGCAATGCTAAATCTCATATTGCAGAGAAGTATCCAAATGATTTAAAAGTATACACAGTCTTCTTCTTCTTAAAACCGAAAAGATAGAGGAGTCAAATTACCACTTTCCGCAGTCACTGAGGAGAAACAATCAGGTTTCAAAATATCGGTATCTGACCAGGAGTTATTATGTTAGTGAGTTTCCTCCCCATTGGAGACTGTCTCCCTTCTTGGAGACTACAAGCTTGCTGAAGGCTCATTTTGAGAAGCATTTATTTTATTTTTCCCCATTCACCCACTCAAGCACATACTGTTAGTTAGGCAGAATTATCTACCACTGCAGATATGAATGCTTATCTCCCCCTATTTCTTCAATCTAAGACATAAGAGCAAGCTTAGTTTATAACTGAATGTTTCTTACAGTCATTGCAACACCAAGCTGCTCTGTAAGTTGCTGGAACGGTGCTCGGTACTTATCCTTGGAATTTATTAGTTTATTGTTATTTAGTCCCTTGCGGATTCATTCCAAGAACTGATCCTCAGCACTTGTGTCTTAAGAGGTTATCTTTTTATATTTTCTACTTTTCACAAGAAAATGTAGCTTGTTTTGGTCTTTCATGATTTTCTTTTGCTTCTTAGGTGGCACCTTTGGTTGGTTTTTGACAGCTCAACAAACATACTACGGTATTGCACACCAGCTTTTTCTAGGATAGCATTCTTCTTAAAATCGAAAAGGCAGAGGAGTCAAATTACCACTTTCCGCGGTCACTGACTGCCTCCCTCTTGGAGACTATAAGCTTGCTGAAGGCTCATTTCGAGAAGCATTTATTTTATTTTTCTCCATTCACCCACTCAAGCACATGCTGTTAGTTAGGCAGAATTATCTACCACTGCAGATATGAATGCTTATCTCCCCCTATTTCTTCAATCTAAGACATAAGAGCAAGCTTAGTTTATAACTGAATATATATATATATATATATATATATATATATATATATATACGCGCGCGCGCGCACGTTACCCAAACAATTTTCTCACCAGCACGGCAAAGCTACAAGTGTCTTTTCTAAAAACAAAGAGGAATATTGAGAATTCGGGCTAACTATGCCGACGAAGACAACATCGCGGTTAGACAGATAGAGAGACAGAGAGATAGATGGATAGACAGATAGATGGATAGACAGACAGACAGATAGAGAGATTGACAGATAGATGGATATATAGATCGATAGATAGACAGACACATACATAGATAGACAGACATACATACATACATACAAAGAGTTATTTACATTTACGTATTGTGACGCTGACAACTGTTCCCGACCACTACGACGACGACGACGACATCGCTGACTGAAGAAGAAGAAGAAAAAGGAGGAGGAGGGGGAGGACACAGTGACATTGAAAGGTGTGTCCAGGCTGAACCCTGACCTCCGGGAGGCGCCATTCCATGTGGTCCTGTCTGATCGGCGGGGCCTTCATGTGGTTGGTCAACTGCTTCAACCAGTCCTCCGTGCAGCGCATCGGGTCCCTCAAGACTATGAGATCGGCCGGCACGTGAGTGCGCTATCTACTGCTGCGTGCAGGCATGTATGCTTAGGGGCTGCTCACACGTGGCCATAAACAACGAGGTTTCAATATTGACACGTAAATGTAGCCTCACAGGAAGATACTCGATGTTGCAGATGTAGTTGTGTGTTGCCATTGTTTCTATACGTGTCTGAGCCCTACCTACTGGGTTCTCTCTCTCTCTCTCTCTCTCTCTCTCTCGTGTCTCTCTCTCTCTCTCTCTCACACGCACACACGCACGCACGCACGCACGCACGCACACACACACACACACACACACACACACACACGCACACACACACACACACACACACACACACACACACACACACACACACACACACACACACACACACACCTTTTTTGTTGATGTTTAGTCGATTACAACATTAGCTCAACTTTTATATCTGCAATCTGTTGTGTTCATCGCAGTGTGTGTTTAAACACATTAAATACTGTGTGCGATCGAATTCACAACTGAATTGGCATTGGCGAAAATATGAGCCATTTGGTATGGTTGAAAGAAAGAAAAGACACAGATCAGGAGAAAATAACCAACTATATCTTGATAGTAATCTTTCAATACACCATACAAATCCTACAGGTACATCTAAAATCATAGATGGTTTGGCGTGCAAGATACATGGTATCCAGCTCTCTAAAGTATTACGTGTGCAGTGCTTCTGAGTTTTGATCAAAATGTGTGTGCGCGCGCGCGCGTGTGTGTATCATCATCATCATCAGCAGCAGCAGCAGCAGCAGCAGCAGCAGCAGCAGCAGCAGTGTGTGTGTGTGTGTGTGTGTGTGTGTGTGTGTGTGTGTGTGTGTGTGTGTGTGTGTGTGTGTGTTTGTGTGTGTGTGTGTGTGTGTGTATGTGTGTGTGTGTGTGTGTGTGTGTGTGTGTGTGTGTGTGTGTGTGTGTGTGTGTGTGTGTGTGTGTTGTGTGTGTGTGCACATGAGCGTGCGTGTGTATGCGATTAGTTTTGTACTCGTAAAAGCAAAAAAATCGTAGATGGGCAGTCTATAGGCCATCTGAAAATTATTATCATCACAGCACACCATGATCACTACTGTTAACATCATCACTTCCACTACTGCTGCTCCCCCTACTATTTCTATCTCTACAACTATACAGCTCCTGCTGCTGCGACTGATGATGATGATGATGATGATGGATGATGATGATGATGATGATGATGATAATGATAATACACACACGCACACAGACACACAGACACACAGACACACAGACACGCGCGCGCACGCACGCACGCACGCACGCACGCACGCACGCACGCACGCACGCACGCACGCACGCACACACACACACACACACACACACACACACACACACCACACACACACACACACCACACACTGCTGCTGCTGCTGCTGCTGCTGCTGCTGCTGCTGATGATGATGATGATGATGATGATGATGCTACACACACGCACGCACGCACGCACGCACGCACGCACGCACCACACACACACACACACACACACACACACACACACACACACACAACACACACACACCCCACACCCCCCCCCCCCCCCCCCCACCCCCCCCCCCCCCCCCCCCACCCCCCCCCCCCCCCCCCACCCCCCACACACACACACACACACACACACACACACACACACACACACACACACATACACACATACACACTCACACACACACACACACACACACACACACACACACACACACACACACACACACACACACACACTGCTGTTGCTGCTGTTGCTGCTGCTGCTGCTGCTGCTGCTGCTGCTGCTGCTGCTGCGTCTACTCGTCGTCATGGTGGAAATCATAGAAGCAGCAATGATGGTAACAGTGGTAACGGTGGTAGGCCCAGTGGTGGTGATGACAGTTTCATCCATCTGTTGCGCCGTGTACCTGTCAGAGCCTTTCTGCTGAACATCCCTCTGCACCTGGTCTACGGCGCAGTGCTGACATTTACCGGGCTGTTGTTGTACGCCTATGTCGTCACCATCGGCTGCGACCCGTTCCAAGCTGGGCTGATTCACAACAAAAATCAGGTGACGTGGAGGACTGTCTCTCTCTCTCTCTGTCGCTGTCTGTCTGTCTGTCTGTCTGTCTGTCTGTCTGTCTGTCTGTCTGTCTCTCTCTCTCTCTCTCTCTCTCTCTCTCTCTCTCTCTCTCTCTCTCTCTCTCTCTCTCTCTCTCTCTCTCTCTCTCTCTCTCTCTGTGCTGGTCTGTCAATCTGTATGTGTCACACCAGATTGTGTATTTGGTTACAGAGAGAGAGAGAGAGAGGAGAGAGAGAGAGTGAGAGAGGAGAGAGGAGAGAGAGAGAGAGAGAGGAGAGAGGAGGTTTGCACTTATGCGTTCGCAAAGCCATGTTAGATCTTATATGTGTACATATGCTCGTGTGTGTTTCTTAACGTGTATATGTGTGCATTCACCCGACTCCCCTTGTAAGTACGTATGCGAGGTAGACAGACGTAGAGACTAGAGATGCAAACACTTTATTTGCGGTAAGGTTCTGTGGTCAACAATCAAATAGAACATACACACACATACAGAGAGAGAGAGAGTGAGAGAGACAGACAGACAGACAGACAGACAGACAGACAGACAGACAGACAGAGGAGAGAGAGAGGAGAGAGAGACAGAGACAGAGAGAGAGAGACAGAGACAGAAAGAGAGAGAGAGATAGAGACAGAGAGAGACAGAGACAGAGAGAGAGAGACAGAGAGAGAGACAGAGACAGAGAGAGAGACAGAGACAGAGAAAGAGAGAGAGACAGAGACAGAGAGAGGGAGAGAGACAGAGAGAGAGAAAGAGGAGAGAGAGAGAGAGAGAGACAGACAGAGAGAGAGACAGACCGAGAGAGAGACAGAGAGAGAGGGGGGGGAGGGGGTCTTTTTACTCTTGCAGCAGCAGTGTAATGGCCTGTCCGCTTTCAGATGATGCCCTACTTTGTGATACACGTGTTGGATGATCTGCCCGGCTTTGCCGGACTCTACATGTCCATGTTGTTCAGCGGTGCCTTGAGGTATGCCTATATCACTGATGTGTGCGTCTGAGGTCGTGGGTTCGAGTCCCCTGTCAAGGGCATTTTAATGTGGGATTTTTTTTTTTGGCCTCGCTCGCATTGTGCCCAGCTGTGGGCTGGTGGAGGGTTGTGGGAACACTGGAGTCACACAGCTGTGGGCTGGTGGAAGCTTGTGGGAACACTGGAGTCACACAGCTGTGGGCTTGTGGAGGCTTGTGGGGGAACACTGGAGTCACACAGCTGTGGGCTTGTGGAGGCTTGTGGGAACACTGGAGTCACACAGCTGTGGGCTTGTGGAGGCTTGTGGGAACACTGGAACCACACAGCTGTGGGCTCGTGGAGGCTTGTGGGGGAACACTGGAACCACACAGCTGTGGGCTCCTGGAAGCTTGTGGGGGAACACTGGAACCACACAGCTGTGGGCTCAGGAGGCTTGTGGGAACACTGGAACCACACAGCTGTGGGCTCACGGAGGCTTGTGTGGGAACACTGGAACCACACAGCTGTGGGCTGGTGGAGGGTTCTGGGAACACTGGAACCACACAGCTGTGGGCTCACGGAGGCTTGTGGGGGAACACTGGAACCACACAGCTGTGGGCTCTGGAGGCTTGTGGGAACACTGGAACCACACAGCTGTGGGCTCGTGGAGGCTTGTGGGGGAACACTGGAACCACACAGCTGTGGGCTCACGGAGGCTTGTGGGGGAACACTGGAACCACACAGCTGTGGGTTCACGGAGGCTTGTGGGGGAACACTGGAACCACACAGCTGTGGGCTGGTGGAGGCTTGTGGGAACACTGGAACCACACAGCTGTGGGCTCACGGAGGCTTGTGGGGGAACACTGGAACCACACAGCTGTGGGCTCCGGAGGCTTGTGGGAACACTGGAACCACACAGCTGTGGGCTCCGGAGGCTTGTGGGAACACTGGAACCACACAGCTGTGGGCTTGTGGAGGCTTGTGGGGGAACACTGGAACCACACAGCTGTGGGCTTGTGGAGGCTTGTGGGGGAACACTGGAACCACACAGCTGTGGGCTCACGAAGGCTTGTGTGGGAACACTGGAACCACACAGCTGTGGGCTGGTGGAGGCTTGTGGGGGAACACTGGAACCACACAGTCGACTGTCGTCCACTTGACAGATGCGGTCTCTTGGAACGTTACTCAATTTACCTGGTCAACACTGCAAGTGTCTATATTTCCGTGGGTTGGTCGACACTGGGGTACGTTGCTGAAGGAAGCGTAGGGTACAGCCGGTCTTGAACTGTCACATCAGAATGGAATCCGTACCCGCCGTGTGGTGAAGTGGATGGCGTTGCGGACTCCTGACTCGGAAATCGTGGGTTCGATTCCTTACAGAGCGATTCATTTGTGGGATTTTTCTGCCTCGACCGGCTCCTGCGCAGAGTTGAGAGTTTGTTATGGGCTCAGTTAGGAAGGCTGATACCGCACAGTCGAGGTTTTTTTTCTCCACTAAATGAATGCGTATCTGAGAGGGTTGCTCAAATTTCCTGACCAACACTGCAGGTGCCAATAATTCGAGGGAGTGGTTAACGCCTGGATGTATTGTGAAAGTAGGACGAAAGACGGCAGCAAAAGAATTCAGTTTAACCATGTAAAATTCAGTTTAACCATGTAAAATTCAGTTTAACCATGTAGAATTCAGTTTAACCATGTAAAATTCAGTTTAACCATGTAAAATTCAGTTTAACCATGTAGAATTCAGTTTAACCATGTAAAATTCAGTTTAACCATGTAGAATTCAGTTTAACCATGTAGAATTCAGTTTAACCATGTAAAATTCAGTTTAACCATGTAGAATTCAGTTTAGCCATGTAGAATTCAGTTTAGCCATGTAGAATTCAGTTTAACCATGTAGAATTCAGTTTAGCCATGTAAAATTCAGTTTAGCCATGTAAAATTCAGTTTAGCCATGTAAAATTCAGTTTAGCCATGTAAAATTCAGTTTAGCCATGTAAAATTCAGTTTACCCATGTAAAATTCAGTTTAACCATGTAAAATTCAGTTTAGCCATGTAAAATTCAGTTTAGCCATGTAAAATTCAGTTTCACCATGTAAAATTCTGTTTAACCATGTAAAATTCAGTTTAGCCATGTAAAATTCAGTTTAACCATGTAAAATTCAGTTTAACCATGTAAAATTCAGTTTAGCCATGTAAACTTCAGTTTAACCATGTAAAATTCAGTTTAACCATGTAAAATTCAGTTTAGCCATGTAAAATTCAGTTTAGCCATGTAAAATTCAGTTTAACCATGTAAAATTCAGTTTAGCCATGTAAAATTCAGTTTAGCCATGTAAAATTCAGTTTAACCATGTAAAATTCAGTTTAGCCATGTACAATTCAGTTTAGCCATGTACAATTCAGTTTAGCCATGTAAAATTCAGTTTAGCCATGTAAAATTCAGTTTAGCCATGTAAAATTCAGTTTAGCCATGTAAAATTCAGTTTAGCCATGTAAAATTCAGTTTAACCATGTAGAATTCAGTTTAACCATGTAGAATTCAGTTTAACCATGTAAAATTCAGTTTAACCATGTAAAATTCAGTTTAGCCATGTAAAATTCAGTTTAACCATGTAAAATTCAGTTTAGCCATGTAGAATTCAGTTTAACCATGTAGAATTCAGTTTAGCCATGTAAAATTCAGTTTAACCATGTAGAATTTAGTTTAGCCATGTAAAATTCAGTTTAGCCATGTAAAATTCAGTTTAACCATGTAGAATTCAGTTTAACCATGTAGAATTCAGTTTAGCCATGTAAAATTCAGACAGAATGGAACTCCATGCAATCATCTTCGTCATCTCAAATTATTCAAAAACGACTGTTATATTACTATGAAAAAAAAAGATGTGATTCCTGTTCAGCACGCGGGCTTTCGAAAAGGTCGTTGTACCACAGACCATTTAGTAAAACTAACCAGTCACATTAAAAAACAATTCTCCCGAAGAAAAAGTACTTTGGCTACATTTTTTAATGTTAGAAAAGCCTATGTCTGCGCATGGCATGCCAGGCTTCTTTTCAAATTAAAAATCTTTTGGTATTTCTGGGAGAATGTTTGATTACATTAAAAGCTTCCTAACAGAAAGAAGCATATGTCCACGGATTGGAAGAACTTATTCATCCTTTAGGAATGTAGATATGGGAATTCCTCAGGGATCAGTTCATGCTCCCATGCAATGCTGTTCACAATCCTAATCCACGATCTTCCCAAATCTATGTCAAAAGCAACGTATGTAGTTCAATATGCAGATGATATCGCTATTTGGATTAACTGTACATTAAGGAAGCATTCCAATAAAAGAACAATAAACTTTGTACAGACTTTGTACCAAAAGGAATTGGATAAATTATCTATATATTTGAAGAACAACGGATTACAACTATGTGGAGAAAAAAACATGTCTTATGTTGTTTAACAATGGTGAGAACCCAAAGATACTACCGTTGCTTTTTCTAGATGTCCAGATTCTAGACTATGAACAAAAACTTAAATCCTTGGGGTATTTTTTACTCCTAAGCTGAACTGGAAAACACATATTGAAAATTTGATGGATAAAACAAGAAAAAGATTAAACGTTCTTAAAATCATATGTTGTCAACCATGGGGTCAGGACTGTCATACCCTTTACATCTATACAATTCTTTTGTCCGATCGAAATTGATGAGCAGGAAGTGTATTTCTCTGCATCTAATTCTCTTTTAAAGAGATTGCAAAGCTTGGATAGTAAGGCCATGAAATTAGCTCTGGGAGTCCCAGTTCATACAAACACTTATAGATGTTATAAAGAAACAAATATTTTACAACTTAATGAGAAGCGAATATCGTATGTAACCAAATATATTGTTAGAAGTCTCTTTGTTGAAAATTCATCTACTGAAGAAATACTGATGGATTCCAGTGAGGATTTTCCTAAGAGGTCTAAAAACATATCATATATTCAACCAATTAGAAAATACACATCTGACTTCATGTCACATTGTATATTGATATTACTGCTGTACCAGAATTTCCTGTGATACCTACAAAACCTCCTTGGGAACACCTAAATGCTTTTTTTGATTACGAATACACTATGTTAAAGAAAAGTGATAATGTATGTATTTCAACAACTGAATCTCGTGAACATTTAGAAAACAGCTATCCAAATCATCTAAAAGTGTTTACAGATGGGTCGGTATTGGAATCCTCTGACAGTAGTTCTGGTTTTATAATATACCAAGTTTAAATGTCAGGAAATCATATTATTTAGGAAAGGAGTTTTCAATCTATACCTCAGACTTATATGCAATATTGAAGGCTTTGACTTACACATATGATACACCAATTGTTTTCTATGAAATTTTACCGTGTGTTGATTCCCAATCTGCTTTACAATCACTAGAGCGTTGGGACTGCAAAGCTAGAAAAGATCTGCTTTTCAAAATATAACATATACTGCATTGCTTCATTCTAGGCATAATAATTTATTTTTGTTGGGTCCCATCTCACTGTGGTATAAAGTGGAATGAAATAGCAGAGAGTCTTGCAAAAGAAGGAGCAAATAGAAACGCTGAAAATTTATTTTTTTTAATTCCTTAGATTTGTCGTCTTGTGAATTAATCCAAATTATGGAAAAATATATTCATAAGCAGGGTTTTAGTAAAACAAAATTGCTACTTTACCATCATTCCCAAGCCACATTGCTAGATTAATTCATAAATTAAGGCTGAATACTTGGAACACTAAATATTCTCATGGTTTTACTTGTATCTGCAAATAAAACATTTATGTGCATCATCTTTTGTTTGAATGCTCAGTGTTTACCTCGCTCTATCAGGAAAAAAGGTATTGAGATGAATAACGTTGATAATGTCAATACTGTTTCATATGGTTCATATATTGCTAAAATTGCCATGGTCATTTCGCAGTCACAGGTTGCAAAATTTTTATAAAGATCAACAATTTTGTGTACCACTAGGGTATTTCACTTATGTAAATATGCATATATCAGATGTGGGTTTGAAAGTACTAACATGGATGATAAATTGAGTGTGAAGTTGTTGTTGTTGTTGTATTTATGAGTGTCTAATATCATCTGGCGATGAAAAGACGTTAAATAAACCACTGAACTGAATTGAACTGAACTGATGTTTTAAAGAGAGGATTCTTGGCTGTAGGCGGCAAAATTGGCTTCATTGTGTCTGTCATAGTGACAGATTCATACAGTGCGGAGAATTTAAGACTCGTAAGTTTGAACTATACATTACTACAAAATTGAATCGATATATCATGAGCACATTGAGAAGACAGCGTGCTGCTACTTAGTGCCCCACTTAATTCTGTACTATTGTCGTGAATTTCTTTACATTTGTTTCTACCTGTGTCTTAATTTATATATTTTGTTCGATTGTATGTATACTCCTTCAAAATGGTGCCTTGGCCTTAAAACTGATTGAACTTTCGAAGTCGTATTGTCTGTCCAGCACCGTGTCTTCCGGAATCAACGCTCTGGCGGCTAACTCCGTGGAGGACCTGTTTGCACGACCCTTGAGAGGATTCCGAGACACCACCGTCACTGTGATAGCCAAGGTGCTGGGTAAGTCAGTGTGATTCCCAGACACCACCGTCACTGTGATAGCCACGGTGCTGGGTGAGTCAGTGTATGGTATGCTTACACAAAGGCCGAGTATTTGAGGCCCACTTTTGGCGCTTCTGGATTCTTAATGTATATTTGGCTTGGAACTGAAGGTCTTCCTAAGTATCAGATAAAAAGCTGCTGCACTTGTTGCAGACTGCATTTGATTTTGTTTTTTTTTTTTGTTGTTTTATTTTGTTTTACCATTGTCCAGTCAAGAATCGAAATTAGGAAATTAACAAGTTATAGATTGACTAGCATCTAATTTCACGTATTCTTCTAATATGTTACTGTATTAAACTGTCAGTAGTTTTAACATTGCATTTGCCCTCCACGAGAAGTATGCAAAAATATATCGCTTTCAGTTTTGTATGTCAAGGTGCTTTCATCCAGTATTAATTTGTATTGGTCTTCAACGTTTTGTAAAGATCGGTCAACGAGCCTGCCAGAGACGTACAGAGGGAAAGATCAGTATCCCTCCTCGTGTTTCCCACTTTATTTGCCTTTTTTGGAGTCCCGTTCTCTCTAGCAGGCAACTGGCAACTGCCGGGCAAGAGAACTGCTCCACTAGCTGCGCTGAACCCCTCTCAGGTTACCACATATGTACGCTTCAGGTTACCACATATGTACGCTTCAGGTTACCACATATGTACGCTTCAGGTTACCACATATGTACGCTTCAGGTTACCACATATGTACGCTTCAGGTTACCACATATGTACGCTTCAGGTTACCACATATGTACGCTTCAGGTTACCACATATGTACGCTTCAGGTTACCACATATGTACGCTTCTTGTTCACTGTACAGCGAGGTCAGCGTAACGCCCACACGTAGGCTTTGGCGGCGTGTGAACCATCGTGTGTCTCAAGTTAACGACTTGACCCGTCAGTTGTGAAGTGTGATGAAAGACAGCCAACCAGCGACCAGGAAGCGGACACAGAGCCAGTCAGACCGACAGGAAGTGGTGAATGCCTTCAATGTGCGCGATAGAACTCCAGCCAACGAAAGGCAGAAATACTGGTCCTGACCTTTCTACATCTTTGGTCCCACAAATCAAATCATGGCTTGTTGACCGTCCAGCTCTGGTGACTGATGTATCCTATTCTTCTGTTGTTTTCTGTGTTCAGTGGTGACTGATGTATCCTATTCTTCTGTTGTTTTCTGTGTTCAGTGGTGACTGATGTATCCTATTCTTTTGTTGTTTTCTGTGTTCAGTGGTGATTGATGTATCCTATTCTTCTGTTGTTTTCTGTGTTCAGTGGTGACTGATGTATCCTATTCTTTTGTTTCCTGTGTTCAGTGGTGACTGATGTATCCTATTCTTCCTTTGTTTCAATGTTCAGTGGTGATTTACGGCATGGCCACCATCGGGCTGGCCTACGCCATGAAGGCCATGCAAGGGCCCGTCACTCAGGTGAGTTTCTTATTCACAACAAGCGGGGAATAGAAGTGGGCCGTGCGTAAAACTGAAAATTAGCGCCAAAACGCATACCCATATAATACATTCTGAGGCCAGGCGTGCTCTTTGACTCCATGACAGTTACCCAGTTAATGGCTGAAGATGAGGATGTGTTCCATTTCGGTCTGAGACAACATGACCGGAATGTCACCAGCGTCAAAGAAAGGCTCTCAGAGACGCACTCATGAAGTGAAGGGAGCTCGACTGTGTGACTGCATTCTCCCTGTCTGAGCCCCCAGCACATTCAACAACTCTGAGCCAGAGCTAGTTGATACCGAACAATCCCACAAAGAAATGCTGCTGATGGGATTACTCTGAACCCCTGACCTCCCACCTCATAACCCGCAACACGTAAGTGTCAGTGAATGGATGACAACCCTTCCCCCGCCTCCCAGTGTTCGTGCAGTCGTTATTCTATCATCGGCCTGAGGGAGATGCCGACGTTAGATTTCAACAAACAAAGCACCCGTGAAGGATGCAGAGTACAGAAGACCTCACAATACAACTTGGTACAGAGAATTTCACTTCTCCACAGTGACTCTGTTTCTTAAAGGTGGTCTGCTTTATGTGATGTGGTAAAAGAACAACAACTTTAAACCGAACAACCGAACATGAGAAGAAAGAAAGCGTCGATAATCAGCACTTCAGGTTTGAGAGACTTAAATAACCAGGGAATTAGGTATAAAAGAAAGATGCATAGATATTCACTGTTTGAAGATAACTTCCTGGTAACGTCAAATTCCCTTTGGAGCTGGATCTTCTGTCAATACAGCGCAATGCGTCTGGAAGGGGAACCATGCATGGTCACATGAGCAGTCTGAGAAAGCCTGGACACGCATGTCGCAGCTTCAGCTCCTCGTGTTGTAGGCTGGCAAACTGCAGAGATGTGTTTGGGGCCACTGAGAGCCAACACATGTAGGTATGAAGGGCCACTGAGAGCCAACACATGTTGGTATGAAGGGCCACTGAGAGCCAACACATGTAGGTATGAAGGGCCACTGAGAGCCAACACATGTAGGTATGAAGGGCCACTGAGAGCCAACACATGTAGGTATGAAGGGCCACTGAGAGCCAACACATGTAGGTATGAAGGGCCACTGAGAGCCAATACATGTAGGTATGAAGGGCCACTGAGAGCCAACACATGTAGGTATGAAGGGCCACTGAGAGCCAACACATGTAGGTATGAAGGGCCACTGAGAGCCAACACATGTAGGTATGAAGGGCCACTGAGAGCCAACACATGTAGGTATGAAGGGCCACTGAGAGCCAACACATGTAGGTATGAAGGGCCACTGAGAGCCAACACATGTAGGTATGAAGGGCCACTGAGAGCCAACACATGTAGGTATGAAGAAGAAGACGACTGGGCATGGTGTTTGTCAACACATTTATTATTTTGATGTTCCATCAAAGCCTTTCTTGACAAAAAAAAACCCACCCAGAAACATGAAATCTACCTTTTCTAGACATCTGACAACCATTCGACGAAGAAATAAACACTTTGTGCTCACCGTCATACTGTAGACTGATCGTTAAAGCAAAAGTAGAAGCACTGGGCCGCCAAAGAAATGGATTCGTTTGACAGCCCAGCAATTCCACTTTTGCTCTGATGCTTCAGTTTCAAAGAGAGATGAATGCAGGCGGAAATTGACACAAATCTTAAAAACCAAGTCTTGTTGAACGGCAAATGAAACAAACTGCGGCGTTACTGAAACACGAAAAAAAAGCAGAAGAGCACACAAAACAAAGTGTGAAGTAACGACGATTTAATGCACGACACAAAACAGGACAAGAAATTTTCGGCAAAATGCCTTCCTCAGCGACAAAAAAATACAGACATAAACATGCACAATACTCCCCTTGTCGCTGAGGAAGGCATTTTGCCGAAAATTTCTTGTCCTGTTTTGTGTCGTGCATTAAATCGTCGTTACTTCACACTTTGTTTTGTGTGCTCTTCTGCTTTTTTGTCAAGTCTTGTTGAGTCTGCCCTAAACAAATACAAACACATTACATGACAAAACACGACGCGTTTCGACCTCTAACATTTAATATTTTTATCATCATCATTATCATGATTGTTACTAAAATTACTATCATTATATTGTGATCATCATTATCAACTCCCTGTCCTCTTCCTAACGGCTGGTTTTCATTCAACGCCCATCTTGCGCCGAATATATGAAGATCAGTGACCGCTGGTTCTTCGTTTTCATTGTCCTGAGTGTTCTTTCTCTTGCCTAAAGAAGAACCAAGAGGTCGAAACGCGTCGTGTTTCGTCTTGTGATTTGTTTGTCCTCGTTTTGGACGGACTCACCTAGAATTATGTTTAAAACTTCATGCTTTAGCTGCCGCCTGCAGAGACCCTGCTTTGAAACCTACAGACTTTTATATTAACGAAAATGCATGGATTTCTTTCAGCTGGCCACGACAGCTTTCGGCGCCTGTGGAGGTCCGGTGGTCGGGATGTTCATGCTGGGCGGGGCCTTTCCCTGGGCCAACAAATACGTGAGTTGTTTCCCTCTTACCGTGGCACAGTAGGCTGTGTACTGGGCCAACAAATACGTGAGTTGTTTTCCTCTTACAGTGGCACAGTAGGCTGTGTACTGGGCCAACAAATACGTGAGTTGTTTCCCTCTTACCGTGGCACAGTAGGCTGTGTACTGACGTGAGTTGTTTCCCTCTTACCGTGGCACAGTAGGCTGTGCACTGACGTGAGTTGCGTCTTTCTTACTGTGGCACAGTAGGCTGTGCACTGACGTGAGTTGTTTCTTTCTTACCGTGGCACAGTAGGCTGTGCACTGACGTGAGGTGCGTCTTTCTTACTGTGGCACAGTAGGCTGTGCACTGACGTGAGTTGCGTCTTTCTTACTGTGGCACAGTAGGCTGTGTACTGACGTGAGTTGTTTCTTTCTTACCGTGGCACAGTAGGCTGTGTACTGGGCCAACAAACACGTGAGTTGTTTCTTACTTACCGTGGCACAGTAGACTGTGTACTGGGCCAACAAACACGTGAGTTGTTTCTTTCTTACCGTGGCACAGTAGACTGTGTACTGGGCCAACAAACACGTGAGTTGTTTCTTTCTTACCGTGGCACAGTAGGCTGTGTACTGGGCCAACAAACACATGAGTTGTTTCTTTCTTACCGTGGCACAGTAGGCTGTGTACTGGGCCAACAAACACGTGAGTTGTTTCTTTCTTACCCTGCGTGGCACAGTAGGCTGTGCACTGACGTGAGTTGTTTCTTTCTTACCGTGGCACAGCAGGCTGTGTACTGGGCCAACAAATACGTGAGTTGTTTCTTTCTCACCGTGGCACAGCAGGCTGTGCACTGACACTGGACGGGTTGACCTACAAGCCCCATGTCCATCAGACCAGACCTGTCCTGAGGCAGCTCCCACTCACCTTCCCTCAACACCCCTCCCTTACCTCACCTCTCCTTTCCCCCGTCCAGCCATGAGATGTGACAGATGATGTGGAAGGGGGTGGGTGGTGACAGATGATGTGGAAGGGGGTGGGTGGTGACAGATGATGTGGAAGGGGGTGGGTGTTATGTGAGGCCTGCTGATGCAGAAGACACCTCTCTTCCTCCTGCAAATCAGAGCCAGTACCGTGAGCTCTTCCAGTAGAGCAAAATAGCCGTTGCTGGCTGGTCCCTTTTCAGCCCCCTTTTGACTCAATTGACGGACGAAGTGTCAGTTTAGGAAGACGAAGGAAAAAGAAGAGGACTCGGGCGAACGTATCTGCATGTACACATAACACTCATCAATTCCCTCCCCCCCCCTCCCCACCCACCCCCCTCCCCACCCCCCTCCTCCTCCCACTATTTTCCCTGAAACAGAAATACAGTTTCGGAATTGAGTTGCGGTCTTCTGAATTTCATTTCCTTTACAGACATTTTCTTCGATTAATAATCATACCAAGATTACATACTGGACTTCTAAGTGCGCTTTCTGCGACAATAAACAGACACAAAATCATTTGTATTGTGGATGAGACTTACACAGGTCGAAAGACCACGCAGAACCAGTGTTTCATGATTATGGAAAATATGTGGGTGTATCATGTTGTGCGTAAAACGTAGCTCGATAAACGGCTGTTTTACTTTTTGTTTCATTAATGGGCAGCCTACATCATGCCAGCACCTTGCACAAAAACAAAATGATAACAGAACGTGTGTTTTTGCCTCTGTCGGTAAAGCAATGTATCAGTACATGCAACGAACAAATACAAATGTTTCTTAAAATAAATGTATAGTTATGTCTGTTTAAAAAAACAACAACTAAAGTCTGCATTCGAAGGTTCAGAATTGTACTGTGATATACACACTGTTAAAAAAATAAATATGAAAATTTTCAGCGTACTGACATCGACTTCATTTAAGCTCAGTCGCAAGAATAAGAACTTCTTAAATGCAAATATGCAAAGATAAACTGCCTCAGCCAAAACTTTGAAGCGAGTCAAATGGTTACAAATTATGTCTTGCAGCTTACGTTTCTGTTATGTATATAAACATGAACTACATTCCCGGGTTTTGTTTGTCTAATTGTTTCCTTCTTTTGAACAGTAAAAATGAAATTCGGAGGCAAAAAAAAACCTGCCAAACTGTTGTAAAAAAAAAAAGCAAGCTGATTGCCAATCCCTGCATCTTCCACTTCTACTACTGGCCTTTGAACTGGTCGCGTTTTTCTTCCGATCACTTTTTACAGCTCTGACAGGGTCCCCCATTGTCAGGTTGGGGTCTAAGCACAGCTCTGACAGGGTCCCCCATTGTCAGGTTGGGTCTAAGCATTGCCAACTGAATTCTTCTTTCCCAGAGTGCCCTTCTCGGAGGATTGACTGGACTGGTCATCAACCTCTGGCTGGCCATCGGCTCCAGACTGTACGGGAAACCCATTGTGAGTTTGCCCCCCGGACCGATTGACAACTGTAACCTGGACCCACATAACCATACCCTGGGGTCTCTTAACTCCATTCTCAACAGCACGTTACCATCCACCACCATGAGCGGCTACGACGTTCAAACTATGTACACGGATAGCGTTGGGGTGTCCACGTTCGGATCTGTGAATCAATCGACAGGGTTGAACTCTACGGCTGAGCTGGTTGATGAGTAAGTTAAAACAATGCTCTGTCTGTCTGTCTGTCTGTCTGTCTGTCTGTCTCTCTCTCACTCTCTCTCTCTCTCTCTCTCTCTCTCTCTCTCTCTCTCTCTCTCTCTCTCTCTCTCTCTGTTGCTCTCTCTCTCTCTCTCTCTCTCTCTCTCTCTCTCTCTCTCTCTCTCTCTCTCTCTCTCTCTCTCTCTCTCTCTCTCTCTTGTGTGTGTGTGTGTGTGTGTGTGTGTGGGCTGCAGTGGTAATCAACATTATGGTCTTTGTTGTACACTTAAATGAGCACTTGTGTTTCTGTCTCCATGTCTTCGAGTGCGTGGGTTGGCAAATGTCTGTGAACGTGTGCGTCCATATGGTCATGTGTGTGTGTGTGTGTGTGACTGTGTGTGTGTGTGTGTGTGTGTGTGTGTGTGTGTGTGTGTGTGTGTGTGTGTGTGTGTGTGTTGTGACAGACAGACCGACAGACAGACAGAGAATGAAGAAAGAGAGAGATACAGAGAGGTGAGAG
>CM031597.1:136904240-136906740 GCA_018398815.1 Conus ventricosus | reverse complement strand
CTTTGTTGGATCAGATACGCACAACTGAACAGCACCGACTTGACTCGGCAGCAGTGCAGTGTCTCCTCCGGTGGGTTTCCTCATGACGACTTGACATCGATTGCTCCCTGTGGATTGCCGGGTCACTGACTGGATGGGCTGGCATTGGACGGGGGGGGGGGGGGGGGGGGGAGGAGGGGGGGACGCGGGAGGGGGGGGGGGGGGGACTAGAATGAGCGGTGTGTACAATACTACTGAAGTGACACGGAGGATGACATACCTAAAAAAAAAAAAAGAGAGAGAGAAAAAGAGGTTAGAGAGAGAGAGAGAGAGAGAGAGAGAGAGAGAGAGAGAGAGAGAGAGAGAGAGAGAGAGAGAGATTTCAGAAAGAAAGAGCAGAGGAATTTAGAGAGAAAGATAGAAAAAAAAGTTGACAGAGAGAGAGAGGAGAGAGAGAGAGAGAGAGAGAGAGAGAGAGAGAGAGAGAGAGAGAGAGAGAGAGAGAGAGAATGTAGGATGGGGTGGGGGTGGGAATGGACGGGAGCGGGTGGGGGTAGCAGACTTTCGTTCAATAGAGAGAAAAAAAGAGCCTACATACAGTTTGATAAGCGACAACTACACGACGCTCGCCCCACAGAGAAATCGTCACGTGGACTGTGTTGTTCTGTCCCGGATGTAGGCAGCAATGATGTAGACTCCCTGGACACCAGACTGATCTTCCCTTTCTGCCGGAGACTGTACCGACTGCCGGAGCCTCTGCACCGCCCCGAAGACATCTCCAACGTCATTGCGATGAAGGTAAGTAAGCTTACAGTGTGCTGACAGTCTGTGGGATACAGTGAGCTAGCTGGAGTCTACCTCACGAATCCACTGTTGTATCTTGTACTGTGCATGGCCGTAGGAAACCCCTGAAAATCGATATTTTTTTAAAAACAAACTGGACATTTAATTGTGCATCACTAATGCAGACGCCGACAAGGATCTAAACTCCAGGACTGCTGTATTTCTGTCAAGGGCTGCTCCATTCTGTTAGTCACCCGTGGTCGTTAGGGAAAAATCATCCCTCGTGTAGGATTTCCTTCACTGTCTCACCCACATTCCAGCACAGCCATCCTGGCTCAGTTCTCCCATCCTGGACAGGCTACACTCTACACAGCAGTAGAGCTCCGTGTGAGAATCCTGTGTCAGATTAGGAGGAATGTCATGTTGGAGTGTCGGAGTCGGTTTCCGTCATAGACAGCTGATATAATGCCGTTAAAGCTCAAGGGTGCCCCCTTCCCACCCCCCTCACCCCTGCTGTTCATGACTCTGATGCGGTTAGGGTTCAGGGATCTCCCCTCCTGCTCTTCATGAATCTGATGCTGACACGGCTCTCTGAGATTGGATCGGGGCCACGTTGTGGTCAGTTCCCACCTCAAGGTCACGTTGTGGTCAGTTCCCACCTCAAGGTCACGTTGTGGTCAGTTCCCACCTCGAGGTCACGTTGTGGTCAGTTCCCACCTCGAGGTCACGTTGTGGTCAGTTTCCACCTCAAGGTCACGTTGTGGTCAGTTCCCACCTCAAGGTCACGTTGTGGTCAGTTCCCACCTCGAGGTCACGTTGTGGTCAGTTCCCACCTCGAGGTCACGTTGTGGTCAGTTTCCACCTCAAGGTCACGTTGTGGTCAGTTCCCACCTCAAGGTCACGTTGTGGTCAGTTTCCACCTCAAGGTCACGTTGTGGTCAGTTCCCACCTCAAGGTCACGTTGTGGTCAGTTCCCACCTCTGTCTGCTCGGCAAGAGTCAGCAATGTCCAGCCCCTGTCTGTCCTCGGGCTTTGCTTCAAGAGCCCTCGGTCGGAGAGAAGGGCAGGAAGGCCAGCAGTCCGTCCAGTGCTGGCAATTACTCTCCCGACTGTCGATGACCATTTCTTCAGTTACTGCAAGTTTCCTGTGAAATTGCTAAAAGTCTTCATATCTTCGTGCGTGAAAATTGTATAAATTGCTATAAACCCATATACTTTCATGCATAAGTATTACAAGCTATGAAAACTGTCTAGAAAAAAAGGCCCATTTCCTTGGTGGAAAAAAATATTATTAAAGATGTAACGGTTCTGGAAAATGCTTAAAATCCATACATCTTTTGTGCACAAATGCCATAGAATGTATAATTCTGGAAACCTAGCAAAAGTCCACATATCCTTAGTGTACAAATATAATTTTCAATTTTAATACTCTGAAAACTCAAAATGTGCATGTCCATTGTGCGCAAATGCCATACAAGGTGTAAAGGCTCTGGAAACAAAATCTACATGTGTTTTGTGCACAAATGCCATGCAAAATGTAAAGCTCTGGAAACTCAAAATCTACCTGTCCTTTGTGTACAAACGGCAAACAGGACGCAATAGCTCTGAAAACAGTCAAATTCTACATGTACTTTGTACAAAATATGAAGCGCCGAAAACTGTCAGATTGTATACGTGCTTTGCCTACAAGTGTCATACAGGATGTAAAAGCTCTGAAACTGTCAAAATGTATTTCTGC
>CM031597.1:136879240-136899240 GCA_018398815.1 Conus ventricosus | reverse complement strand
CGCTTGCGGAGCTCTCGTGTCCTTGACATCTTCCCTTTCAACTCTGACCCCACCATGAACTTCTTGCCCAGATGACCTTGAGCCCAGGTCAGGACCTGGTCAGTGCATGGAGTTTCAACGCCGGCGATCTGGGCCACCCCCTTCATCACGACCAGGCCAAAGGGCACGTCCTCGGAGAGATAGCGGTGCTGAAAATCTGGCATGAACTGTCCAGGGGAGATTTCTGTCATGGGATGAAGCAACCCTGCAACACAAAACCATAAATCACACACACACACACACACACACACACACACACACACACACACACACACACACACACACACACACACACACACATGGCGATGCTAGTACTTTAGATACTGTCAGTGGGTTAAATAGCATTTCTGGACCCTTACTTGTTTCACGACCCGAAGCTCAGTATGCGAGAGACTCGGATGTAAAGAACAGTCACACGTTAACATCCCCTCTCCCCTAATACTTTATGATGCTTGATCCAAAAAAGCATCGTGTAAAGCCGTGACATGCATCCCCAAACTGAAACGAATTCATTTCAAAAGCAATATTGCCGTCAACCTCATCCTCAAGTACAATGTTAAGAAATATGGAGCCACGTACATTGCAAGTAGGCGGCATCTTCCAGTGGAGCTGTCAATCTACCTGCCGTGTATAACGGTGAAAAAACATGGAACACATTTTAGATCAGGTGTATGGCCTATTCCAATGGTGAGCTCCAATTTCCCTGCATATTCATGCTGTGCTGAGTTTATACTGAAGTATCAAGGGCGCTGTTCTTGGAGGGAACGTAGTCTGCTTCTCTAAGCAGATTCTCACTTTGATTTCATCACAAAGTAATTTTCGTTTTCAATGGGCTTAGGAGTTGGTATACGTGTTCATGATCTGAGAATAGTTATCATCAAACGCCTCTGAGTTTGATCATGCCCCACTTTGTTTACGTGTTCATGATCTTAGGATAGTTCACATTGAGCGCCACTGAATCGAGACTGTCCCGTTCTGTAATGAACGCATGGACCAAGAAAGGCATTAAAGTTCTGCTAGCAAACACTATGCCCGGCACGAATGTAAAATCGTGTCCCTCGCTTCGACACGGTTTTTGTTGTCTTACGTACGGGTAGTTCCTTCGGTATTTTGCCAATTGACTCGGCAGTTGTGCAACGTCTCCCGTGGTAGGTTACCTCATGGAGTCTTGATGTTTGACTGCTCCGTGTGGATTGCTGGGCCGGAGTTGCGACTGGACAGACTGGGGTCTGACTGTGAACAGGGAGTGAAAACGGACAGTCTGGGTGTAACAACAGCCTGGGTGTAACGACAGCCTGGGTGTAACACCAGCCTGGGTGTAACAACAGCCTGGAGTAACGACAGCCTGGGTGTAACAACAGCCTGGGTGTAACACCAGCCTGGGTGTAACACCAGTTCAGTGGCATGACACACGACAAAAGCTTGGTCACCTGCAGTAAGAGGTCGGCGTTGGTTGTCACTATTATCTGCCTGCTAACCTGTGTACATCTTTATCACAAAAATCGACCAGTCAGACCCAATTCCAACCCATGCATTAACAAATGGCGTCATTTGGTTTCACAGTGGACCTGAATATTTGACTCGCATGTCCAGAATGCATCCCAGGTTCTAGAGTGACTGTTTCCATCACGACGTTGGTACAAAATGTCACTGAGTGACATTTTGTACCGGGGGTGAGATTTTACACCACAACAGGAGCGTAGAAGATAAGAAGTTGAAAAAAAAAAACCTAGCATCTAACCCTGAAGAGCGGCGATGGTTCGGTCAGATTAAGGAAGGTGAATCTGGCACGACCCTCATCTTCTTCCCAAAGAAATCACCCATTTGTTAGAATATTATTCGTCACATTACCTGAACCAACCCATTTGTTAGAATATTATTCGTCATATTACCTGAAACAACCCCCATTTGTTAAAATATTATTCGTCATATTATCTGAAACAACCCATTCATTAACATGTTATTCGTCATATTATCTGAAACAACCCATTTATTAACATGTTATTCGTCATATTACCGGAAACAACCCATTCATTAACATGTTATTCGTCATATTATCTGAGCTGAAACAACCCATTTATTAACAAGTTATTCATCATATTATCTGAAACACCCCATTCATTAACATGTTATTCGTCATATTATCTGAAACAATCCATTTATTAACATGTTATTCGTCATATTATCTGAAACAACCCATTTATTAACATGTTATTCGTCATATTATCTGAAACAACCCATTATTAACATGTTATTCGTCATATTATCTGAAACAACCCACTCATTAACATGTTATTCGTCATATTACCTGAAACAACCCACTCATTAACATGTTATTCGTCATATTACCTGAAACAACCCACTCATTAACATGTTATTCGTCATATTACCTGAAACAACCCACTCATTAACATGTTATTCGTCATATTACCTGAAACAACCCACTCATTAACATGTTATTCGTCATATTACCTGAAACAACCCACTCATTAACATGTTATTCGTCATATTACCTGAAACAACCCACTCATTAACATGTTATTCGTCATATTATCTGAAACAACCCATTCATCAACATGTTATTCGTCATATTACTTGGTTTCAAAGTGAGGTGACTGCAAGGGGAAACTGTTTTCATTGTCCGGAATGTTGTTTATCTTGCCCGAAGAAGACCTAAAAGGTCGAAACGCTTCATGTTTTGTCTTGTTATTTGTTTGTCCCTATTGTGTTGCGGACGTAACAATAATTCTTTTTGAAATTCATCATATAGCCTGACTGAAACTAAACCTCTAACAAGGGTTATTAACTTAAACCAAGTATCTGCAAATTTTCTTATCACCTCCCCCACTGTCCCTCCCCACCCACCCTCTGCCCCCACTCCAATCCTTCATAGGCCTGCTAACTTAATTTAAAACAAAAACAAAATCCTGGAAACTAGGAATGGTCAGTGAAAGAAGATGTGTATGTGCAGTTACACTTCCTCAAGTCCAGAGAACACAGTGTACAAACCATTGTAGGCAGAGTTGGATCTCATGGCTGTGTAAAACGAGGTAGGGTCCCCGATCGTTTGGCGGTAGTTCCGTTTCAACCAGGCCTCCGCATGTTCCACACCAGTCGTCGTCACTTCCGGTTTGGCCTCGGAAATGATACGGGCTAGGCTCATGACTTCATCGCTGACGTCACATATGACAGAGGCTGTATCCTCAGACAGACCCTGTTCATGTCATTTGTAAAAAATGGGTGATGCACGTCTTTTAAATGAATCCGTTGATTAGAATAATTGATACGGTTCCATGACAAACCTGGCTTACGATTAGTATTGTATAATATGTAATTGAAAGCACAAAACATTTGATCTGGAATGACAAAGATATAAAGATGTGATATATGCGTGTTTACGAAGAAGTGAATCAACAGCAGAATGAGAAAAAAAAATTCTGATAACTATCTTCGTACGTGCTAGAGATCCAATCTTGTTGTAAATGTACATATCTTAGAACAGCTATATTACCACTCAGGCCAGTTGCATACTGGGTTTAATCCACACTTGCAATTTATCATCACACTGAAATTATCTGGACTGAGTCTCATCTTAATCTGGAATTATTCTCACGCTGCAGTATTTTCAGCTCCGTGCCATACCATGATATTTTACTGACTTCGGACAGCAGAACGCTACTGGATCCTCTGATTCCTATTCCCTTGCCATCCGACTTTGAAATCTGATGGATATGATTACTGCGAGATATCTGATGGATATGATTACTGCGAGATACGTGACAGCGTGTACTTTCGCTGCTGAAATCTTATTTCATAACTGTTTCACGCATGTAGACGCACACACGTGGATTAAGCCACATTGCTACAGCCAAGTTGACGATGGGTGTCGTATCAGGACTGAAAATTTCGATTGTAGTTTTGTATACTCCAATCCTCCAATCCTCGCCTCCTCTGTCTCTGTCTCTCTGTCTCTGTCTCTCTCTCTCTCTCTCTCTCTCTCTCTCTCTCACCACCACACACACACATACACAACACACAACACCACCAGCAACTTCCTCTCTCGTCTCTCTTCTCTCTCTCTCTCTCTTCTCTCTCTCTCTCTCTCACAGATCTCTCTCTCTCTCTCTCTCTCCTCTCTCTCTTCTCTCTCTCTCTCTCTCTCTCTCTCTCTATCTATATCACCACCCCACTAGTTCCCACTAGTTTTACGGTAAGCTATTTTATACCAGACAATACAAAGTACTATCACCGTCGACATTCAACAACTGTCCGTACCAGCAGAATCATCCTCTCTCCCTTCCACATCAACCAGACACGCAGCTCCCCGTCCTCACCCCCACCCCCACCCCCCTCCTCGTCCCTCTCCTATCCTCTCCCCTTGCTCTGGACTCCCCTTCTCCCGCCCCGCCTTCACTCACGCTCTCTCCCTCCCCCCCCTCCCCCCCCCCCCCCCCCCCCCCCCCTCCGTTCAGCACTTCACCTGGTAGAAGAGAGGCACTTGTGACAGCGGCTCCCGGTCCCAGTCTTTCCATTGGCCGTACATCAGAGGGGGTGGGAGAAGGTCGTGGCCATCAGCAGCAGTTCCAGGTAACTGTGAGCCTCTTTCAAAACTGGACGAGCACCCAGCAACGACTGTAAGAGGAGCGCGGGGTCTGCTTTGGCTTGTGTCCTCCCGGCTGACACTTTGGACCCCGTCAGTGTTTCTTTGGTGGCCAGTAGGTCTACCTGCAGGTTTCAGGCGTTAGGATGTTACGGTTTTTATGTATGGGGGTGATCTATGGTGGTGAAGGTGTCATTGTTGATGCTGAGACGACGACTATGAAATGAGAGAAATGGCAACAGTAATGAAGATCAATCGGAAAGTTGATAACGACAGCTTTCGTCACAAAGAACGTGTGGCAGCACTCACTACAGAGCAGACAGACACTGCCATGATGGACTCACGTCTTTCATTTCATTTTCATCATAACAGTTTAATAAATGGTTTCTGGTCCAAAATAGGACGTTCTTGGTACGTCTATACATACTGATTCTACATGTAATTCTTTTACTTACTACAAGAGTAGTGCACTTCAGTTTTATTGTTATGTCATCAACAATGCCCCTTGGAAATTGTGTCAATTTATCTAACAATGATTGTAATTGCAAAGATGGTTCTCCCAGTGCTGTTAGCTGAACGCATGGTTCTTCCAGTGCTGTTAACTGAATGCATTGTTCTCCCAGTGCTGTTAGCTGAATGCATGGTTCTTCTGGTGCTGTTAGCTGAATGCATTGTTCTTCTGGTGCTGTTAGCTGAATGCATTGTTCTTCTAGTGCTGTTAGCTGAATGCATGGTTCTTCTGGTGCTGTTAGCTGAATGCATGGTTCTTCTAGTGCTGTTAGCTGAACGCATTGTTCTTCTGGTGCTGTTAGCTGAATGCATGGTTCTTCTAGTGCTGTTAGCTGAATGCATTGTTCTTCTGGTGCTGTTAGCTGAATGCATGGTTCTTCTAGTGCTGTTAGCTGAACGCATTGTTCTTCTGGTGCTGTTAGCTGAATGCATTGTTCTTCTAGTGCTGTTAGCTGAACGCATTGTTCTTCTAGTGCTGTTAGCTGAACGCATTGTTCTTCTGGTGCTGTTAGCTGAACGCATTGTTCTTCCAGTGCTGTTAGCTGAATGCATGGTTCTTCTAGTGCTGTTAGCTGAATGCATTGTTCTCCCAGTGCTGTTAGCTGAATGCATTGTTCTTCCAGTGCTGTTAGCTGAATGCATTGTTCTTCTGGTGCTGTCAGCTGAATGCATGGTTCTTCTGGTGCTGTTAGCTGAATGCATGGTTCTTCTGGTGCTGTTAGCTGAACGCATGGTTCTTCTGGTGCTGTTAGCTGAACGCATGGTTCTTCTGGTGCTGTTAGCTGAATGCATGGTTCTTCTGGTGCTGTTAGCTGAACGCATTGTTCTTCTGGTGCTGTTAGCTGAATGCATGGTTCTCCCAGTGCTGGCAGCTGAATGCATTGTTCTTCTGGTGCTGTTAGCTGAATGCATTGTTCTTCTGGTGCTGTTAGCTGAATGCATGGTTCTTCTGGTGCTGTTAGCTGAATGCATGGTTCTTGTAGTGCTGTTAGCTGAATGCATTGTTCTCCCAGTGCTGTTAGCTGAATGCATTGTTCTTCTGGTGCTGTTAGCTGAATGCATTGTTCTCCCAGTGCTGTTAGCTGAATGCATTGTTCTTCTGGTGCTGTTAGCTGAATGCATTGTTCTCCCAGTGCTGTTAGCTGAATGCATTGTTCTCCCAGTGCTGTTAGCTGAATGCATTGTTCTCCCAGTGCTGTTAGCTGAATGCATTGTTCTCCCAGTGCTGTCAGCTGAATGCATGGTTCTTGTAGTGCTGTCAGCTGAATGCATGGTTCTTCTGGTGCTGTTAGCTGAATGCATTGTTCTTCTACTGCTGTTAGCTGAATGCATTGTTCTTCTACTGCTGTTAGCTGAATGCATTGTTCTTCTGGTGCTGTTAGCTGAATGCATTGTTCTTCTAGTGCTGTTAGCTGAATGCATTGTTCTTCTAGTGCTGTTAGCTGAACGCATGGTTCTTGTAGTGCTGTTAGCTGAATGCATGGTTCTTCCAGTGCTATCAGCTGAATGCATGGTTCTTGTAGTGCTGTTAGCTGAATGCATGGTTCTTCTAGTGCTGTCAGCTGAATGCATGGTTCTTGTAGTGCTGTTAGCTGAATGCATGGTTCTTCCAGTGCTATCAGCTGAATGCATGGTTCTTGTAGTGCTGTTAGCTGAATGCATGGTTCTTCTAGTGCTGTCAGCTGAATGCATGGTTCTTGTAGTGCTGTCAGCTGAATGCATGATTCTTCGAGTGCTATCAGCTGAACGCATGGTTCTTCCAGTGCTATCTAGATAAATTTCCGTTCTTACCTTTCTCCCAAACTCCGATAAACGGCACACCCAGGGCAATGTTTCGTAGTTCCAAATGACGCAGCCTTTGGCTTTGTCCTTTAACACATGGACAGACTGGAACTCAAAGCCCGGCTGCCCGGGCAGGCCGATGATGGCTGTGTTGTGACCCAGGTGTGGGGCTATGGCTTCAAAGTATTGCTGGTGTGCGAAAGCTGGGACACAAAAAATGATGACGTCGGCACCTGTGACAGCTTTGCTGACGTCATTGGTGATGATATCGGGTCTTCCCTTTATCTGTACAGAAAATATGGCACAGACGAGGATTAGTAGCCGACTCTGTTCCCTTGAAAGAAATTATATCAGGCACTAGTTATTGTTGTTATTGTTATGACGATGATGATCATCATTATCATGATCGTCATCATCCTCATCCTCATCCTCAACATCACCATCACCATTATCGTCGTCATCATCCTTGTCGTTGTTGCTGCTGATGTTGTAGATTCCAGGTTTCAAAGCCATCTCTCTCTCTATGGGCAGTGGTGGCAGTAGGAACTAGCAAAAGATGTCCATTGTTTGGAAGAGATTCTCTCAGTTATGTCGAACAAAATAGATTGGTGGCTAGGCAGTTGGTCGCTCCCATATAGATTGGTGGCTAGGCAGTTGGTCGCTCCCATGGTCAGTCAATCAGTACCAGTCGACTTCAAATGACTTGCCTTTTCCGTTTAACATCATCATAGGGCCAAAGAAATAAAACATCTTGCATTGTATAAAAAGCCTTGGTGTCTCTTTATTCATAAACTAGTCGACATTGCTTTGACACTCGCTCACTCAATCACTCAACGATTGACTGAATAAGTCAGTTGGCTACCCAGAGACGGCTATGAACTGTTCAGTCTCTCACCTGCTCGCTCGTTCAACCGATCACTCATAATGTTAATGGCCAAGTCACTCAAATGACCGAATCACTTTCTGGTCTACTCGCTTGTCAGGCGTACACAGTCTTGTCACTCCCACCAACTGTTCACTTCCTCGTCTGCTCACTGTCTCAGCCAATCACTCATAATGTTGACCAGCAAGTCACTCATACGAACTGTTCACTCATGATATTGTCTGACCAATCTCTCATAATGTTGACAAGCAAGTCACTCACACGAACTAGTCACTCATGATCTTGTCAGACCTGTCACTCGCATGAACTGTTGACTTTATCATCTGCTCGCCTGTGAAGATGTAGGTAGTCTGCTTGTCGAGTGACAAGTGATCAGATGTGATGAATCCAGGCTGTGAAGATGTAGGTACTCTGCTTGTCGAGTGACAAGTGATCAGATGTGATGAATCCAGGCTGTGAAGATGTAGGTAGTCTGCTTGTCGAGTGACAAGTGATCAGATGTGATGAATCCAGGCTGTGAAGATGTAGGTAGTCTGCTTGTCGAGTGACAAGTGATCAGATGTGATGAATCCAGGCTGTGAAGATGTAGGTACTCTGCTTGTCGAGTGACAAGTGATCAGATGTGATGAATCCAGGCTGTGAAAATGTAGGTAGTCTGCTTGTCGAGTGACAAGTGATCAGATGTGATGAATCCAGGCTGTGAAGATGTAGGTAGTCTGCTTGTCGAGTGACAAGTGATCAGATGTGATGAATCCAGGCTGTGAAGATGTAGGTACTCTGCATGTCGAGTGACATGTGATCAGATGTGATGAATCCCAGCTGTGTGTGGAGGTGGAAAACATAGATTCTGCTGTAAATGTGTTACGTCTGACAACATGCAAGTCCCAACACACTCCAAGAATATGCTTTAATGATGCCTGATATGTCCTACTGAATGCTCCGTGAAGCTTTTTCGTCATTTAGAAAATTCAACTGAGTGTAAAAAGAGAGGGTAAGTGTGTCATCGGCACAGACCTGATTCTGTTCTACAGTCACCAGTGGCAGAGGGTAAAACCTCCTTAAGGTTTGGCCAAACACCAAAGAAAGACAATGGGCGGAAAGGCTTATTTTTTAATTTTTTTTTTTTAACTGATCGAGGCTCCGGACGTTTATGCCATCAAGCCTGCTAGCGCTGCTTTGTAGCGGTGTTAAAATGCATAGCATTGTGGACAGTCTGAAAAGATAATAGGTCAAGCGGGCTGAAAATTCGATTCAGGGAATCATCAAGCATTTGGCCATATAATGAACAGAAATGGAAGCAGCTATGCGCTTTTGGTAGAATAATAAAACCGATTTTTGATCGCAGATCTTCTGTAAAAAGTAATAAATGTCTTTGAGGATTCTCAGAAGATTTTGAAAATAGAAAAACAGAACAAATATCAACAACGTTTCGGTCATAGACTTTTGGACTGAAATAGACGATTGGCCTTAAGTGCAAGAGGTGGCTCGGCATTATCATAATGCCGATCAAATAGTAAGTTGATCTGTGTAACAAATTATGGGAAAGTAACGTTGATATCAGAGTCGCTGCCTTGTCATCTCTGATGTCACACAATGAACATGCATTCAAGCATCGCCCACAAACACACAGTGCCATACGAAAAGTTGAAAGCTTAACGAGGCCACACGCCGAGAGGTGTCCAACACACCACACCAGTCAAACCAAACAATACGTCCTTCTTCTTCTTCTTCTTCCTAAAATACTGGTTCACTCAAAAACGAGTAGGTCACCAGCGCGCATGTTAAAAAGTAAAATAAAATAACATAAAATAGTGCGACTCAGACTGTTGGCCCCTGGAGCAAATTTGGCAACAAGGGGTCGCACTCGATATTCAAGAAGTTAAAAGCAAATGGCCAAATCAGGCCCAGTTAACAGTAAAATATCTGGGGAAGTAAAAAATAGAAAAACATCAATATGCAGATCTCAAAACTGTTGTATCAATTTGTTTTTTTAAAAGAGATTGCATTTGTGGCAATCTTGATGGCACCCGGCAGTGAGTTCCACAGCCGTACAGAACTAGGGTAAAAAGAATGTAAGTGGCTGTCAATATTTGATGCAGGTTATGTATAACACTGACCGCCACTCCTGGTGCTACTTTTATTCAATACTAGTTGTTCCATTGGAATATCAATTACTTTAGCTCTGCCTTTGAAAAAGGTGTTAAGTTTAATAAAAGCTCTTCTCTCTTCTAAGGGTTTCCATTCTAATTTCCTCATGTTCTTCTAGTATTCCCCTTTTCTCTGATGTGGTTCCCTGTTACGAACCGTGCTGCTCTCTTCTGAATCTTTTCAAGGTTATCAATGTCCTTTAGATGGTAAGGATCCAAACTGAGCAACCATATTCCAGTACTGGTCTAACCAGTGTTTTGTAGCAGTCGTCTTTAAACCTTTTGGGGGCAGTCATTGATATTCCTGTGTAAGAAAGCTAAGATGTTATTTGCTTTCTTACATACTAATTGAAATGTTCTTTCCTTTTGAGACGACTATCTATAATCACGCCTAAATATTTTGCACCCTTAGTTTCTTTAAGAATAGTATTATGGATAGAATAAATCTGATCTAATTAGTGAGCGTTTTTTTACATATACGCAACACTTGGCACTTTTGAGGATGAATTCCATTTTCCAAGTTCTTTCCACTCTTGTAAAGCGTTTAGATCTTCTTGTAGAATGCGTGTATCATTCTTGCTTCTGATTGTTCTATATACTAAACTGTCATCTGCAAAAAGCCTTATAGTAGTTCCAGGAGAGAGATTTCTACTTATGTCATTTTATATAATTAAGAAAAACAAGGGCCCCAGAACAGTTCCCTGTGGTACACTGACAAGACTGGTTTACAATGGGATGACGACCCTTCCACAACACTTTCTGCGTTCTCCCAACGAGGAATGATCTAGCCCATTTTAGCAAAGAACCGCCCAATGCCAATGTGTTCTAATTTAAGCAGCAGGCCCTCATGGTCAACCTTATCAAAGGCTTTAGAAAAATCTAATAAAATTGCATCTATTTGCTGTCTGTTGTTAAGACAGTTACTAAAATCATTGAGAGTTGTTATAAGTTGAGTCTCACAACTCCTTCGCTGTCTAAAACCATGCTGGGCGTTATTTAAGAAATTATATTTGTCAAAATGGTCCATTATGCTACTATATATTATGTGTTCAAGTAATTTAGCTGATATGGATGTAAGAGATACAGGTCTATAATTCTCTGCTTTTGTTTTGTCACCCTTTTTAAATAAGGGAACAATGCTCGCATCTCGCCACTCATCAGGTATTACTCCCTGGTCCAGTGAAGCTTGGTAAAGTAATTGGTATACCTCACTCAATTCATTGGCACATATTTTAAGAGCTTGCAGGAACGCCATCGGGACCAGTAGCTTTGTTTTCATTGATATTGGTCAGTAACTTAAATACTCCTGCTTTGTTTACTTGATGTTTGCATTTCAGGGAGTTTATCATCATCCTTTAGTCTATCGTTAATTAAAGGTTTGGGATTTGAGAAAACTGAACAAAACTGCTTGTTTAGTAAGTGTGCTTTCCCTTCAGGGTCCTGTATTAGGTTATTCTGGTTATTTCTCAGGTCTGGAATCCCAATGTTGTCCTGTCTCTTACTCCTTATGTAAGACCATAATTTCTTGTTTTGATGATCACCTTCCGAAATCATCGAATTAACATAATTGGAGTGAGCAAGTCTACATTCTCTCTGACACCTTCTCTTAATATGTTTATACCTAACCAGTAATCTTTCTGAATTAGGATGTAGTTTCAATTTCTTAAAGAAACGATGTTTCCTTCTCAACAAACGTTTAGTTTTAGTAGTAATCCATGGCTGGTGGTTCTTGCTTGAAGTTATTTTAGTTTGGTATGTTGTCATCCATAAAAAATGCCAAATTAGTTTTTATACACTTCCAAAGATCACTGACATTATCTTTAACACTATGGGACCTCAAAAAAAAGACGACTGAAATTATGAGTATCCCTGCGCAATTTTGGTAAATCTGCTTGGTTCCAGAGTCTGATGGTACGTTTAGGGGGTTTTCTTCGAAAGGGTTGAAAATTACTCTCTAAAAGAACTATGTCATGATCACCCAGGCCTGCAATTAATTCCTGATTGCCTAAAGCGCCTGGACAATTGGTAAAAAATAAATCCAGGAATGCCTTACCACGAGTTGGTGATTCAACTGACTGTACTAATCCAAGGTCTTTGGTGGCATCAAAAAACTGAGTATTAATATTTTTCATAAGTTCTTTAGTTCATGTACTGAACATTTTTGTAGTTTTTGCTTGTTTCGTTTTTGTTTCACATTTTTGGCATCTGTATAGAGTAAATATGCAGATGGATAGATAGATAGATAGATAGATAGATAGATAGATAGATAGATAGATGGACAGGCAGGCGGATAGATGTGAGTATGTGTTTGTGTATGTCTGTGCGTGAGTGTGTGTGTGTGTCTGTCTGTCTGTATGTCTGTCTGTCTGTGTTTCTATCTAATGTAAATACTATCAGTTTTCTGCACCACAAACCTCTTCCACATCTCCTTCAGGGTGGTGTTTCTCCACAATAAGGTCCCTCCGCCATCTTTTTCGCCCATATTGCAGCCTCGTTCTGATACAGACTTAGCACACGCACTTCCGGACGCTGTGGATGCGAGAAGCAAGCCCAGCCATCACGTGACCAGCATTTCCGCCGCCACAAATGCAGATGCTCGGCCGGTCACACATCGTGTTGTCTTTTCTGTTCCGGTGGGAAAAAAAAACATATTGAAGTAATGTATATCTATTTCATCAGACTTGATTCGTTTAGGATCGAATGGGATGATCTGAACCACACGCTCTGACTGGGTTCAAGCAATACAGAATATTATGTTAACTGATAGTTAACCCCCTTATTCCAATCAGGGGAAAGGAAAAAAAGAGGAAGTGGGGATGGCTAGTGTGTTTTACACACACACACACACACACACACACACACACACTCACTCACACGCGTGCGTGCACACACACACACGCACGCGCGCACGCACGCGCCACACACACACACACACACACACACACACACTCACACGTGCACACGCACACACACACACACACACACGCACGCACGCACGCACGCACACACACGCACACACGCGCGCGCGTGCACTCACGCACACACGCACGCAAGCATGCACGCACACACACACACACACACACACACACACACACACACACACATTATATTTCTGTGTGTGCTGGATAGAACATTATCTGTGTTCAGACCCACCCAGGGGCAAGTACACAAAGATAACCTGCCCTTAAGCAAAACCAACAGCCGTTAATCAGTAATAGTTGTAAATTCTACCAAGTATCTGATGACAAAGAAACTTGAATATAGTTTATCGTCTTCTGCCATTTTGTCAGCAAATCGCCAAAATTCGCCAAACTTGATGCTATGCTCTGATTCGAACGTTGCATCAATGTTATAAATAGTACTTTATAAAATGTTAGCTTCGAGAAGTGACGTCAACGAACACAGCGTCACCTCATCCTTCGAACATGGACGAGCAATCCTTATCACCTCAATTTGGTGATTCAGCGAATGATATCATATCACCGCATCCAGGTGACGGTGTCGGAAAATATCACATCACTGAAGCCTTTCAGTGTATAAGAATAATTACACATCAGCTCAGCTTGGTGATAATGACGAAGAATACCACATCACCTCCGCCAAGTGATGATGACAAAGAATACCACATCACCTCAACCTGGTGATAATGACGAAGAATACCATATCACCCCAACCTGGTGATAATGACGAAGAATACCACATCACCTCAACCTGGTAATAATCACAAAGAATATCACATTACCTCAACCTGGTGATAATGACGAAGAATGCCACATCACCTCAACCTGGTGATAATGAAGAAGAATAACACATCACCTCAACCTGGAATAATGACGAAGAATACCATATCACCTCAACCTGGTGATAATGAAGAAGAATAAAACATCACCTCAACTAGTGAAGATGTCGGAGAATACCACAAGAAATAAACCTGTTTAGTGATGACAAAGAATACAAATCATCTAAACCACATCAACTCAACCTGATGCTGATGACGGAGAAAATGTCACATCGCCTCGGCCTAGAGGTAATCTCAAATAATATCACATTACCTCAGCCTAGTGATAGAGACGATTTATACCATAAGACATCACCCCGTTACTGTTTACGAAGAATACCGCATTACTTCAACCTTTCGATGGTGACGAATGATACCACATCACCTCAACCTTGTGAGTTAACTGAAAATACCACATCACCTCAACCTTGTGAGTTGACTGAGAATACCACATCACCTCAACCGTGTGAGATAACTGAGAATACCACATCACCTCAACCTTGTGAGTTAACTGAGAATACCACATCACCTCAACCTTGTGAGATGACTGACAATACCACATGACCTCAGCCTTGTGAGATGACTGACAATACCACATGACCTCAACCTTGTGAGATGACTGGCAATACCACATGACCTCAACCTTGTGAGTTAACTGAGAATACCACATCACCTCAACCTTGTGAGATGACTGACAATACCACATCACCTCAACCTTGTGAGTTAACTGAGAATACCACGTCACCTCAACCTTGTGAGATGACTGGCAATACCACATGACCTCAACCTTGTGAGTTAACTGAGAATACCACATGACCTCAACCTTGTGAGATGACTGGCAATACCACATCACCTCAACCGTGTGAGATAACTGAGAATACCACATCACCTCAACCTTGTGAGTTAACTGAGAATACCACATCACCTCAACCTTGTGAGATGACTGACAATACCACATGACCTCAGCCTTGTGAGATGACTGACAATACCACATGACCTCAACCTTGTGAGATGACTGGCAATACCACATGACCTCAACCTTGTGAGTTAACTGAGAATACCACATCACCTCAACCTTGTGAGATGACTGACAATACCACATCACCTCAACCTTGTGAGTTAACTGAGAATACCACATGACCTCAACCTTGTGAGATGACTGGCAATACCACATGACCTCAACCTTGTGAGTTAACTGAGAATACCACATGACCTCAACCTTGTGAGATGACTGGCAATACCACATGACCTCAACCTTGTGAGTTAACTGAGAATACCACATCACCTCAACCTTGTGAGATGACTGGCAATACCACATGACCTCAACCTTGTGAGTTAACTGAGAATACCACATCACCTCAACCTTGTGAGATGACTGACAATACCACATGACCTCAACCTTGTGAGATGACTGACAATACCACATGACCTCAACCTTGTGAGATGACTGACAATACTACATGACCTCAACCTCGTGAGATGACTGACAATACCACATGACCTCAACCTTGTGAGATGACTGGCAATACTACATGACCTCAACCTTGTGAGTTAACTGAGAATACATCACCTCAACCTTGTGAGATGACTGACAATACCACATGACCTCAACCTTGTGAGATGACTGACAATACCACATGACCTCAACCTTGTGAGATGACTGGCAATACCACATGACCTCAACCTTGTGAGTTAACTGAGAATACCACATCACCTCAACCTTGTGAGATGACTGACAATACCACATGACCTCAACCTTGTGAGATGACTGACAATACCACATGACCTCAACCTTGTGAGATGACTGACAATACTACATGACCTCAACCTTGTGAGATGACTGACAATACCACATGACCTCAACCTTGTGAGATGACTGGCAATACTACATGACCTCAACCTTGTGAGTTAACTGTGAATACCACATCACCTCAACCTTGTGAGATGACTGACAATACCACATGACCTCAACCTTGTGAGATGACTGGCAATACCACATGACCTCAACCTTGTGAGATGACTGGCAATACCACATGACCTCAGCCTTGTGAGATGACTGACAATACCACATGAGCTCAACCTTGTGAGATGACTGACAATACCACATGACCTCAACCTTGTGAGATGACTGACAATACTACATGACCTCAACCTTGTGAGATGACTGACAATACTACATGACCTCAACCTTGTGAGATGACTGACAATACCACATGACCTCAACCTTGTGAGATGACTGACAATACCACATGACCTCAGCCTTGTGAGATGACTGACAATACCACATGACCTCAGCCTTGTGAGATGACTGACAATACCACATGACCTCAACCTTGTGAGTTAACTGAGAATACCACATCACCTCAACCTTGTGAGATGACTGAGAATACCACATGACCTCAGCCTTGTGAGATGACTGACAATACTACATGACCTCAGCCTTGTGAGATGACTGACAATACCACATGACCTCAACCTTGTGAGATGACTGACAATACCACATGACCTCAACCTTGTGAGATGACTGACAATACTACATGACCTCAGCCTGATTGTGTTGACGGATAAAATCGCATCGCTTTAAGCTGTATATGTTGACAAAAAAGAGGGGGGAAAGAAAGAAAAAGAAACACACACACACACACACACACACACACACACACACACACACAACACATATACACACTAACACACACACACACACACACACACACACGCACGCACGCACGCACGCACGCACGCACGCACGCACGCACGCATGCACGGCACGCACGCACGCACGCACGCACGCGCGCGCGCGCACAGACACAGACACACAGACACAGACACACACACACATATCCTGAACCTAGTAATGCTAACCAGAACACCATCACCTCAACCTGGTGACGATGACGAAGAATACCATATCATGTCACATGCATGCACGCAAGAACGTACTCGCGCATGCGCGGCGAGCACACGGAGACAGACAGACAAACAGACAGACAGACAGAGATCATAATTGTTATTCATCATAGTATTTCTATATCATCCCCCCCCCCCCCCCCCCCTCACTCCACTCCTCTTCTTCCCGCTCACTTTTTGTCTTCTTTTTCTTTTCTTTTCATTTGATATTTATTCATGACGGCAGGACCAAATTTTGATTTGTTTTGTTTTGTTTTTGTTGTTGTTCATACATTATTTCATTTCACTGCATATTGTAGTCCATACTCAGGGCGAGGACTGGATGTACAAGAGCGAATCAGTGATTATTCTTATCCTCGTAAGTAAAGAATTATATATTATCTTGTCTTATCTTATATTTTCCTCCCTCATCTTCCGTGCCATTCCAGTACCATTCTAGACACCCTTTTCGGCCTGTATCCATGGTCACACCCTGACTTATCCAGCTGCAGCTCCGGCACTGGGCACTGGACCATGCACAGAGAGAATCGAAACCATGTCGCCAAGAGGCCACACACCAAAGGAGACACTGTGATGTTGCCAAGTCACTTTGATGGCGTTCAGTGCTCCCTGTTCTGATCCAGCATACGCAGAAATGCCATCCGGAATAGCTCTGGTAGAGCATCGGACTGGTAATCTTGGTGATCCTGGGGTGCGGGTTCGAATCCCGCCTGGCCGTTTCGGTACAGGGAATTTTTTCCCTCGGAGTTAACATTGGTTCTGACTACATTCCCCATACAGTCCTTCGATTGAGACTGTAAACGAGGTTCTGTGTGTGAATGCACGCATAACATCTGCGCACGCGTGAAATCCCATCACCAACTTCGGAAGAGAATGCCAGTTGGCTGGGTAGGGAGGAGCCAGAACTGAGTGCCGTGGGGTGGAACAGAAAACAGAAATCGAGGGTGATTTAGGTGTTTCATTCATATCTGAAGTCCTTGATCAGCCTTACGAAGCATGAGCATACAATAGAAGAAACAAAAAAGAAAATTATAGAATGAGAGAGAGAGAGAGAGAGAGAGAGAGAGAGAGAGAGAGAGAGAGAGAGAGAGAGAGAGAGAGAGAGAGAGAACGAAACAGACAGACAGACAGACGGACTGACAGACAGAGAACACAGTAGCTCACCCAATGACAAAACGACTCTGGTTCTGATGATCTCTATAACACATTTTCTTTCAAGCGTACCAAGTTTTCACTTCTACAGGTGTAATTCGCGGCCTGCTTTACTTAGTAGAACAGTGAAGTGTTTGCCCTACTCCGCATGATTATCGTAAGTCAGTGACTTTGCACACGGTTTCAAATTAACAGCAGAACACTTTCCGTGCGTCAACGATGTCTCGGGATTGTAAGTCACCTTATCTCCGTCTGACATTGCGATATGCAGGTAGCCAAGCCACTCGAAAGGCCGTTTGTTTTTGCTGCTTGTTACCTGAACACTCAAGGACATAGTGTGTCAGGCGTGATCCTGATGAAAACTCTACTGTTTACATGATGGCATCCGTCTGCCTCGAGAGACAATGGTGTTGCGACATGGATTAGCCAGTTTGGAGTTGCAGCGCCTGCTGTGGCTGAAAAGCCCGATCCTTGAGCGGGCAGACTCTGTTGCAGTCGCTGCAGGTGAAATCTTGTTCATGAGTGTCTCTTGTGTCGACGCAATTCTTAGCTGTCTGCGGCACTGTGTTCTTCCCACTGGGCCTCTCTCCTCTGCTCTGCTTTGTTTGATGCCAGCCTTGATGGCGGACTGCCACCTGATTTACTCTGAAGCTGCTGTCTCCAGATCTCTGGGTTGAGGCTGCCTGCCCTCAGGTCGCGCTTGCATACATCTTTGTAGCATAGGGCAAGTCGTCCTGTGGGTCTGGCGCCTGTAGCCAGCTCACCGTATAGCATGCCCTTTTTGGGATGCGGCCATCGTCCATGCAGCTGACGTGGGCAAGCCAACGCAGACGTCCTGTTTCAGCATGGTGAACATACTAGGAATCCCTGCCTGGTCAGTACGTTCTTGTTGGTGATTCGGCTCTGCCAGTGATCCCAGGAGTCTTCTGAGCAGCGCAATGGAAAGGCGTTCAGTGTACGTCTTGTCGAGAGCACAGGGTCCATGCTTCGCTTCCGTAGAGAAGAGCACTCAGCACGCAGGCTTAGAAACATTTTCATCTTAGTGTTTTTACATTAGCATGGTGTTATCCCCAGACTCGTTCTACTATGCGGGCCATCACTATTGCTCCCTTGCCTTTCCGTATTTTTCAGCTCGGCGTCCAGAGGGGTTTGCTGGAGAGGGTGAGCCCTGGTAAGTGAAGTCGTTAAACACTTCGGGGCTGCGATCGTGAGGAGATGCGGGGAGTTTTGCTGACTTCTAAGCCCATGATGTTTGTATTCTTCAAGCTGATAGTGAGACCAAACTCATTGCAGGTATCAACGAAGCAGGTGAATAACCTATAAGCGCTTCCTCAGCGTGGACAGTGACGGCGACATTGTCTGCAAAAGAGAATCTCTCTGACAGGACTTTCCCGCACCTTCATCTTTGGTCGGAGGCGTGCCAGGCTTTAAGAGGCTTCCGTCACTGCTAATGTGGAGGCACACACCCTCTTCAGACTGACGAAAGGCGTAGAGCAGCAGCAGGGAGAAGACCGACGCCGGAAAGTGTCGGAGCGAGAACCCCACCCCTTTTTGATAACGCTTTTGATTGGGAAGAGGTCCAAAGAAGAACTGACGAACTGGACAGTGTCCATTCCTGTTGTCATGGAAGGATGTGATCATCTTCAGGAGCTGGGGGGTGAGGCTACACGCAATCCGATGTTCTAGGTGAAGTGGCCTGACCTAAAATATCCTTGACATACCGATCTACGAAACGAGAGCTTGCGGATCTTACCTTTTAAGAACGTTTTGGATTCTCCAGTTTTTTTTTTTTCCCCATCCTTTGTGTGAAAATAAAAAAAATATTCAAGGTTGGCCGGCAGAGGACCAAAAAAGGCACCAAAATTAATTGTGGGAAAAATCAGTCTAGAGAAATCTGGGGGTTTCCGGTCCTATATAGTTGTAGCAAAAAAAGATGCAATACTTTTTGTGACTCTAGTGGTGTATGTATAATAATGCGAAAGGCTCTGAGACCATTCACAATTATAAGGAGTTCAAACAAGATAATCAAAAATCATCATCAAGGGAAGTAAGGGGGGAGGTAAAACCTTTAACAAACTAATTTTTTCGTAGTCACAAGGAGAAATGTACCACGGGGAGTCTGACTGCTGCATTAAGTTCGCTTGAGTCAAATTCTTCAAAATCGTGGGACGGAAAAAAAGAAGTAACCCAAAAGGCGCCGGG
>CM031597.1:136836951-136878240 GCA_018398815.1 Conus ventricosus | reverse complement strand
GAGAGAGAGAGAGAGAGAGAGAGAGAGAGAGAGAGAGAGAAGAGAGAACGAAACAGACAGACAGACAGACGGACTGACAGACAGAGAACACAGTAGCTCACCCAATGACAAAACGACTCTGGTTCTGATGATCTCTATAACACATTTTCTTTCAAGCGTACCAAGTTTCACTTCTACAGGTGTAATTCGCGGCCTGCTTTACTTAGTAAGAACAGTGAAGTGTTTTGCCCTACTCCGCATGATTATCGTAAGTCAGTGACTTTGCACACGGTTTCAAATTAACAGCAGAACACTTTCCGTGCGTCAACGATGTCTCGGGATTGTAAGTCACCTTTATCTCCGTCTGACATTGCGATATGCAGGTAGCCAAGCCACTCGAAAGGCCGTTTGTTTTTGCTGCTTGTTACCTGAACACTCAAGGACATAGTGTGTCAGGCGTGATCCTGATGAAAACTCTACTGTTTACATGATGGCATCCGTCTGCCTCGAGAGACAATGGTGTTGCGACATGGATTAGCCAGTTGTGGAGTTGCAGCGCCTGCTGTGGCTGAAAAGCCCGATCCTTGAGCGGCAGACTCTGTTGCAGTCGCTGCAGGTGAAATCTTGTTCATGAGTGTCTCTTGTGTCGACGCAATTCTTAGCTGTCTGCGGCACTGTGTTCTTCCCACTGGGCCTCTCTCCTCTGCTCTGCTTGTTTGATGCCAGCCTTGATGGCGGACTGCCACCTGATTTACTCTGAAGCTGCTGTCTCCAGATCTGCTGGGTTGAGGCTGCCTGCCCTCAGGTCGCGCTTGCATACATCTTTGTAGCATAGGGCAAGTCGTCCTGTGGTCTGGCGCCTGTAGCCAGCTCACCGTATAGCATGTCCTTTGGGATGCGGCCATCGTCCATGCAGCTGACGTGGCAAGCCAACGCAGACGTCTCTGTGTCAGCATGGTGAACATACTAGGAATCCCTGCCTGGTCCAGTACGTTCTTGTTGGTGATTCGGCTCTGCCAGTGATTCCCAGGAGTCTTCTGAGGCAGCGCAATGGAAAGGCGTTCAGTGTACGTTCTTGTCGAGAGCACAGGGTCCATGCTTCGCTTCCGTAGAGAAGAGCACTCAGCACGCAGGCTTAGAACACTTTCATCTTAGTGTTTTTACATTAGCATGGTGTTATCCCAGACTCTGTCTACTATGCGGGCCATCACTATTGCTGCCTTGCCTTTCCGTATGTTCAGCTCGGCGTCCAGAGAGGGGTTGCTGGAGATGGTGAGCCCTGGTAAGTGAAGTCGTTGATCACTTCGAGGCTGCGATCGCTGATGGAGATGCGGGGAGTTTTGCTGACTTCTAAGCCCATGATGTTTGTATTCTTCAAGCTGATAGTGAGACCAAACTCAGTGCAGGTATCAACGAAGCAGGTGATAAGCCGTTATAGCGCTTCCTCAGCGTGGACAGTGACGGCGACATTGTCTGCAAAGAGAATCTCTCTGACGAGGACTTTCTGCACCTTCATCTTTGGTCGGAGGCGTGCCAGGCTGAAGAGGCTTCCGTCACTGCTAATGTGGAGGCACACACCCTCTTCAGACTGACGAAAGGCGTAGAGCAGCAGCAGGGAGAAGACGACGCCGGAAAGTGTCGGAGCGAGAACGCACCCTTGTTTGATACCGCTTTTGATTGGGAAGAGGTCCAAAGATGAACTGACGAACTGGACAGTGTCATTCCTGTTGTCATGGAAGGATGTGATCATCTTCAGGAGCTGGGGGGTGAGGCTACACGCAATCCGATGTAGCTAGGTGATAGTGGCTGGACCTAAAATATCTCACTGAATCCCGATCTACGAAACGAGGCTTGCGTGATCTTACCTTTTTAGAACGTTTTTGGATTCTACAGTTTTTCTCATATTGGATGTTTGTTGGGGGAAATTAAAAAAAATATTCAAGGTTTGGCGGCAGAGGTACAAAAATAAGGATCCTAAATTAATTGTGCAATAATATCAGTCTAGAGGAAATCTGGGCTTTCCGGTCCTATTTAGTTGTAGCAATTAGATGCAATACTTTTTTGTGACTCTAGTGGTGTTTGTATAATATAATGCGAAAAGGCTCTGAGCCTTTCAATTTTAAGGAGTTCAAACAAGATAATCAATATTCATCAATCAAGGTGAAGTAAGGGGGGAGGTAACTCTTGAACAAAACTAATTTGTTTTCGAGTCACCAGGAGAAATGTACCACGGCAGTTCTGAATGCCTGCATTAAGTCGCTTGAGTCAAATTCTTCAAAATCGTGGGACGGAAATCAGAAGTATACAAATTGTTCCGCGCGCAGCACTAAAATGCCCCGGGTCTGGTAATGTTAGCCTAGCGGTCTGGTAATCTGAAACCCTAGAGTGTCTGGAGATAAGGGCCCAAAGGCGCTGTACTGAAAGCGTGGAGAATAGGAAAACTCACATGCTTTGGTGTCTGTATCGCGCCAAATGCTGACCATTGTTTACACAACGGCTGCACACAGGGAGGCGAGTGTAACCGAGAACAGCGGATTGTCTTTGTCCACAACTCACTGTGGGCGCTTTTTCTGTCGATGGTTATTTCTCTACAATACACGATTTTCTTACACATACCACGAACGCAAACGCACGTACGCGTGCGCACGGGCGCGCGCGCACATGCGCCACACACACACACACACCACAACTCACACATGCCCGCACAGCTTTGCACACATGGCGCGCACTCACAATATGTACATAAAGCAGAACGTACCGTCAATACCCTCATTATGATTATTAACATTACAGATGTGGGTTTAGGTCGTATGAACTTTTTATACAGCCTGACTAATGGAAAAAAACAAAAACAAAAACAAGACCAGCGGCTTGACGAAAAACTGCTGCCAACCAAGAGTCGAGTGTGTGTGTGTGTGTGTGTGTGTTGTGTGTGTGTGTGTGTATGTGTGTGTGTGTGTGTGGTGTGTGTGTGTGCCTGTGTGTGTGTGTGTGTGTCGTGTGTGTGTGTGTGTGAGTGTGTGTCTGTGAGAGAGAGGAAAGAGAGGAGAGAGAGAGGAGAGAGACGAGATGGAGAGAGAGAGAGAGAGAGAGGAACGCGAAAGAGAGTGACGAGAGGAATGGTTGAGTAAACATGAACACCACAAGACACTCACGGAATTTTACCGCCTTATAAATCAATAGGGAAGAAAGAAAACATGACAGTGTACACCGGCGCTCGCATGCCAAAAACTGAGGAGAGGAGAGAGAGGAGAGAGAGCAGTGAGAGAGAGTGAGAGAGAGAGAGTCGAGAGAAGATTGAGAGAGGAGAGAGAGGAGAGAGAGAGAGTTCTGACATTGAGGAGAGATGGGAGGGGGAGATTGGAGTGGGGAGGATGACTGATTTGAGATACATACATAATGAAACAGACATGCACGGATACCTTTTTACACACAAAACTCATAAAAGCATGCAGAGAGGGAGAAGAGGAGAGGGAGCAGAGAGTTGGAGGTGGGAGGGAGGACTGATTTAATAATACATATATGAAAAACTTGCATGCACAGGTAGCTTGTAACATGTATACCAAAACATAAAACATGATCAGAGAGAAAAATGTTTACATGAAATGGCTTGCATCATAACTGAACATTCTCTCTCTCTCTCTTCTCTCTCTCTCTCTCTCTCTCTCTCTCTCACACACACACACCAACTCTCTCTCTCTCTCTCTCTTCTCTCTCTCTCTCACACACACCAACACACACACTCTCTCTTTCTCTCTCACACACTCACTCACACACACACACACACACACTAAAAATTACTATACACGGCACACGGCATACCGAGTCTGAGAGGAGAGAGAGAGAGAGATTCTGAGGAGAGAGAGAGAGAGAGAGAGAGAGAGTGAGAGAGAGAGATGAGAGGAGCAGAGAGAGAGGGAGAGAGAGGAGAGAGAGTGAGAGAACTGAACTGAACTGAGTGCTGCATGACTCACTGAACAAAACAGATATCAACACAACACACACACACACACACACACACACACAACAACATTTTCACGGACACGGCCATCGAGGACTGAGGTGGGTCGGGGAAGGGAGGGAGGGAAGGGAGAGAGACAGAGAGAGAGAGAGGGGGTGGGGAAGAGAGAGAGAGAGAGAGAGAGAGAGAGGTAGAAGAGAGAGAGAGAGAGAGAGAGAGGGTCTGGTGAGAGGAGAGAGAGAGAGAGAGAAACTGAACTGAAACTGACGAGCATGATGACTTCACAGCCCCAACAGATATACACACCACCACACACACACAAACACACACACACACACACACAACAACATATACACGGCCACGGCATACGAGACTGAGGTGGGTCGGGGATGGGAGGGAGGTGAGAGGGAGAGAGACAGGAGAGAGAGAGGGGGGGGGAGGAGAGAGAAGAGAGAGAGAGTGAGTGAGAGAGAGTGAGAGAGAGAGAGAGCGAGAGAGGATGAGAGAGAAGAGTGAGAGAGAAGTGAATGAAACTGACCGTGCATGCATGCTTAACAGAAATAATCAGAAGCTACAAACACACACACACACACACACAACACTGCTCACACACACCACACTCACACACCTCACACACACAACACAAAACGCACACACACACTCACGCACGCACGCACGCACGCACGGCACTGCACGCACGCAACGCACGCACGCACGCACAACACACACACTTGGTGTACTCACGACCCTTGTAGTTAAGCTGGTTGTGTTGTCATATCCACTTCTCATCACATAATGTTCACTATCACTTTTAACACAACACAATGTTTTTGGCTCATGTCTCGTGTGTGTCCTTACACTCTCAGATCAGCGGCTTGTGTTACAGATAGTGTGACACTTGACAGGGCTTTTGATGTTGTCCCCTCTCCTTCTCAAACCGCCCCACCCACCCCCACACTTTAACATGAAGTACACTTTGCCCGTTTGGAAAAAAAAATCTAAAACATAAAACTTATAGTTGATGTTCAGTAGATACTCTCTTCTTCAAGTAATAATTTTTAAACCAATATTTATCAATATTTGCATAATCTTGGAAACAAGGTCAATTTTTCTAGCTATTTTTATACACATTCAAACATGCAATTCAACTAGTATCAGTGAATAATTATGTCAACTTGAAAGTAACATTATAATGCTCTTACTTTCTATAGGATGAATTATTTACACAATTATTTTGTTGTCTATTGTTAGGATAGTACTTATGTATGCTTTTTCATTTCAAACAAATTTACGAATATGAATTTTCATTCCTGTCTCTCTCTCGCTCTGAAATGGATGATCTGCAAAAGTCTGCGGGAACATTTCTTAGAATTTTGTTCAGTGTGCAAAATATAAAGATGCTTGGGAAAGAATGTACAAATGACAATTTACAAAACGTTTCCCCGTAATCAGTGCTGTGTTTTTTTTCTCAACGTAGGTGGCAGTATCAGTCCATGAAAAACTGTGGTGGCCACAGTGTCAGATTGCTCTGTGAGCTGGATTTGAAAGCCGTTGCTGTTGTTTTTTCAAGCCCTCGGATCTTTATCAACTGTGCAATTGATTGTGGCGTGTGTCTCCTCGCCTCCTTGCTTGCCAGCAGGGCCTTCTCCCCATGTCCCCAGTGTCTGATCCAGGGGAATACAGTGATGTTCCAACAGATGTTTTGGAATGATGGCAAGTCTGGGAAAATTTTCTCTGTAAAGGCCATGTACGCGTAAATGGATGTTTCAAATATCTTCAATCTCTCATCACAGATGGCTCTTTGATGCGATATGCGCCGATGAACATCAAGAGAAGAGGGTATTCAAGCTCATTCTGTGTTTGTCGTGGTGCCTTCCAGCTGACTCAAAGGCCTGTGGATTCTTTTTCTGATGGAGACAATGCTTTGTCAATGCAGTTGGAACGGTCTGCACTGATGCGGGGGGGGGCATCTTGAAATCTTTGGGTGGAGTTGATGTGGCCATCAGATTGTGACACAAAAGGAAACTGTTTTTTGACTGGAGATTATGCTTCATTGATGCCAGCTGGGGACAGTCTGCATGTTACTGTTCTAGGGACTTTTGCGGAGTTGTTGTGGCTTCAGATTGAGACTGAAAATGAATTTCACTTCAAGATCAGAGTTTGATTTGGAACTTTCGTTTGCTGGTTGGGGAATACTGTTGAGAACGGCAGATTTCTTTATCTTTTTCTCTGGTCTCCCACCTTTACTTGCTGTTGAAAGGGAGTGATAGCGCACACGGACTGACAGATAAAACTGGGGTCAAACAGGTGCCATAATTGAGGCTTTTTCAATTTCTGCCAATGCACGTCTTGCTGTAGTTGAATGTTTGCGGTTTGTCAGATTTTTCAAAGTGTTTGCACAAAACACACAAACTATTTTTGAATGTACTTCCTCCCTATTCTTCCAGAACAATTCACATTGAGATTAGTTTATTTCAGAAGCAACTCTCAAACACGTTACTACTGATTTGTTTTTATCTTTCTTTGATCTCTTTGACCTTTTCCCAACAGTCTACCACAAGACCTTTAAACGTTCAAAATGTTCAGTTAGAGGAGTGACGTTTTGTTCCTTTATCCTTTCGGCCATCCCCCCCCCCACACACCTCTCTCTCTCTCTCTCTAGCTCACACACACTCACACACACACACTCGCACGCACGCAAGCACGCACCCCGCACGAATGCCACACACAGCACACACACCGCGCCACACACACACACACCACACACGCACACACACACACACACACACACACACACACACACACTCACACAAATGCACCCTAATGGTACTTCCAACAATACACTTTAATTTGAATTTGCCGTAGAAATTGTAGTAGTGACTGGAAAATGAATATTATTTTAATTAAAATAATTATTTATTATATTGTTATGCCTACTACCATTATGTTTCGTAGTATTTTTTTGTTGTTTAAAAAAGTTTTCCCTACGTTTCCCTTAATTAGGCTCATTGCTCTAAATGCAACCATAGTACATATAAAATGCAGCACAAAGAAGAATATGTATTATACACGGTGTAAATTTCGGCCCCCTTTAAATGCAAATAAATTTTTCATTCACAAAGTTTTTGCCAACGCTGGCTGGCCTACTTCGGCCAAAAATAGTTCGCGGCCCTCCACCCCCCCGCTTTTCTTCGGCTTCCAGGGCCCCGCACGGGGGGCGCGCAGCACAGCCCGGGCGCAAAGTTCTGTAAAAAGTTTTAAAAAGAATTAATTTGGTACCACAGAGAAAAAATGAAAAGCCATTTTGTCACACCTCAATACTCATGCGCCATTGTTTTCAACAGAATTATGTAAAAAAACTTCTGTACAGTAAATTAATTAAGTGTAGCACCCGCTCGAAAGCGGCCAAACACACACAGCGTCTGGCCGTGCGGTGGCTGACTCGCTTCGGCCTCGCCAGAGTCAAAAGGCAAAGCGTTTGAGCGCACTGAATGCAGTGGCTCTGAGTGTGGCGGCGCCGCCGTGGTACACATTGTGACACCTGGCTACATGATATTAATATTTCATTCTAGTCTGCTTGCTGCAGGGAAACACGACAATATTTGTCTCATTCATATTAAACATTTCATTCTAGTCTCCTTGCTGCAGGGAAACACGATACCATTTGTCTTATTCATATAACACTTCATTTTAGTCTGCTTGCTGCAGGGAAACATGATAATATTTGTCTATTTATACAAACATTTCATTTCAGTCTGCTAGCTGAAGGGAAACATGATAATATTTGTCTTATTCATACAAACATTTCATTTTAGTCTGCTTGCTGCAATGAAACATGATAACATTTTGTCTTATTCATACTAACATTTTATTGTAGTCTGCTTGCTGCAGGGAATTTTGTCAATATCTGTCCCAGGAGGGAGGGAGAGGAGGGAGGTAGCAGGAAGAGTGGGGGGGGGGGGGGAGGGGGGAGCTGTGTGATCGACCTTGACTGAGGCCTGTGTTCTCCCTGATGTCCTTCCGTGTCAAGTTGACTGAGGCCTGTGTTCTCCCTGATGTTCTTCCCTGTCAAGTTGACTGAGGTCTGTGTTCTCTCTAACATCCTTCCCTGTCAAGGTGACTGAGGCCTGTGTTCTCCCTGATGTCCTTCCCTGTCAAGTTGAGTGAGGCCTGTGTTCTCTTCTAACGTCCTTCCTGTCAAGTTGAGTGCGGCCTGTGTTCTCTCTAACGTCCTTCCCTGTCAAGTTGACTGAGGCCTGTGTTCTCCCTGATGTCCTTCCCTGTCAAGTTGAGTGCGGCCTGTGTTCTCTCTAACGTCCTTCCCTGTCAAGTTGACTGAGGCCTGTGTTCTCCTGATGTCCTTCTCTGTCAAGTTGACTGAGGGCCTGTGTTCTCCCTGATGTCCTTCCCTGTCAAGTTGACTGAGGCCTGTGTTCTCCCTGATGTCCTTCCCTTTCAAGTTGACTGAGGCCTGTGTTCTCCCTGGTGTCCTTTCCCTGTCAAGTTGACTGAGGCCTGTGTTCTCCCTGATGTCCTTCTCTGTCAAGTTGACTGAGGCCTGTGTTCTCCCTGATGTCCTTCTCTGTCAAGTTGACCGAGGTCTGTGTTCTCCCTGATGTCCTTCTCTGTCAAGTGACTGAGGCCTGTGTTCTCCCTGATGTCCTTCCCTGTCAAGTTGACTGAGGCCTGTGTTCTCCTGATGTCCTTCTCTGTCAAGTTGACTGAGGCCTGTGTTCTCCCTGATGTCCTTCTCTGTCAAGTTGACCGAGGTCTGTGTTCTCCCTGATGTCCTTCTCTGTCAAGTTGACGAGGCCTGTGTTTCTCCCTGATGTCCTTCCCTGTCAAGTTGACTGAGGCCTGTGTTCTCCCTGATGTCCTTCTCTGTCAAGTTGATAGAGGTCTGTGTTCTCCCTGATGTCCTTCTCTGTCAAGTTGACTGAGGCCTGTGTTCTCCCCGATGTCCTTCTCTGTCAAGTTGACCGAGGTCTGTGTTCTCCCTGATGTCCTTCTCTGTCAAGTGATAGAGGCCGGTGTTCTCCCTGATGTCCTTCTCTGTCAAGTTAATAGAGGCCTGTGTTCTCCCTGATGTCCTTCTCTGTCAAGTTAATAGAGGCCTGTGTTCTCCCTGATGTCCTTCCCTGTCAGGTTGTATAGGGGCTTGTGCGTGCATTCGCCTGTGTGTGCGTGTATGTGCATGAGCGTGCTTGCTTGCATGAGCTGTCACGCATGATCGAGTTAGATTCTAATGTTTCATTTAAGTGTCTAACAAGAGAGAGGCAAAGCTGATAATCGACCACGGATCATTGGAGGAGTAAGAGGGGGTGGGATGAAGTGTTGTGGAGAACAGACAGTTTTGGAGACAGAGAGAGAGAGAGGAGAGAGAGAGAGAGAGAGAGAGAATGACAATAACAAAGATTCTTTATTTATAACGGTAAAAGTATTGGCTTAGGACCTTAGTAAGCCATTGTTCACACTGCCTTTACTAATTTACGAAGCTAATACTAAATGATACAGTGTACGCACCAAAACATGAATATACAAGGTTTACCCTCAAACCATCCAACCAACATCAAATTCAACTGGGTCACCAAAGCAATAAATGCAGCTGACTACACACCTGAGTCTGTCATTGATCTGCGCCATTTGTTACCATTAGAACACGAAGAAGGCAGTCACACACAGTAGGCTAACAAAAATCACTATGCCACCGAAACAAAAAAATTGTACAAACACAATGCGTTTTAACCTCCTTGGTCTTCTTCAGGCAAGGCAAACAACATTAAAGACAATGACAACGAGAGCAAACAAATTACTTTTATCCTTAAATTGGGCGCAAAATTAATGTGTTGCACAGTGGGTACGCAGCTGTTCATTTCTGTTTCCAGAGAATTGCAAATGGTTACATTCATTCATTGATGATACGACATTTGTTTGTTTGTAAGTGGAAAGGGGTCTAGTTACTTCTTGAATTCACACACACACACACCACACACACACACCACACACACACACACACACAATACCCCTCCCTCTCTGTATTCTACACATTGCTATGGCAGACCCCGGTTTGACATAGTCATTTTAGGAACTTTTTGTAACTTCTTTACTAAAGAAAAGAGCTGTGCTAATCACTGTGGAGTGTGTTTTTTTTTTTCCTTAGCCTTTGCACCACCAATGGACGAAGTGATTTGGGAAAACGCCATTTCTTTTCAGGATATGTATTTTGTTTACATTCAAGTTATTCCAAACAAATTCTAAAGCAAGATGTAGAACAAAGAGAATCACACTTTTGCCCATATTTCTAGAAACTGGAATTTACCCAAACAAAACCATGCTGATCCTGAAAATGCTTCAGAAAAAAATCTTGCCAATCCGGAGACAGAAGGTTTGTAAAATAAAGAAACGGTAATGATAAAGAAATGCCAAGTCAAAGACAGAGAGACAGGAATGGGGAAATTACCAGTACAGAAACGTGCTGTAGATGTGAATAGTTTGTACTAAAAAACACCAACAACAACATCCCTATAGCAGCTCATGTGTTGTGTAGTCTCCTCTGCTACTGAGGAGATAGCTTAATGGTGGAATTCAAAGCCACATACATAAAAATAGCACAAATAATGAACCTTAGAGTTCTAGTCAAGAAATGAAGAGACAGACAGACAAACAGAGGTAATGGGTAATGTTGCTTATAGCCCAGCCGACCGCTAAGGGACATATCAGGGCTGTCACTGTGTTGAAGTCAACTTACAAGTCATTCAAAACAAAACAAAAAGGCTCATTCACACAACCCTTTAAAATACACCTAAAAACACAGGACATTTTGTTAAAAATCTTTCTTCTTTATTATCTTAGATCAGATAAAAAAATGTTAATCTCTTTCAGAAATTCAAAGATTACAATCAGGTGGGATATCAGAGACAAAGAAAGACGGACAGAAATTACTGAAGGATACTTCAGCTTCTATGCATATAGCACTAGAGTCTACTTCATTTGTCTTCAGTTTGCACAATCATTCATTTCAAAATAACACAAAATACACACAAGAGTATGCTGGCACATTTTAGTTTATTCCCTTTGATGATTCTGAACACTAACTGAGAAAAAAGCATCACTGCAATGAAATGAAATGCAACATTTACTGACAATGTCTAGCCAAACGTCATGACAAATCATTTGCAGATGTTCTGAAATTGTCTATTTCCTGGTGGTCCCAAAGCTAGATAAGACTTAACAATGGATGCTGTCAGCACAATGATTTGAACTGAACGTGCCGACACAAACCTGAATTAAATCAGGTCAGAGCTGCCAAGTCAAACATATAGTGATTAAGGTTATCATTCACTGAGGGGAAAATGTGTCTGTGTGCTAACTCGCTCCCACCAACACATGCACACATACACTCACCTGTACACACACAGACACATGCAGAGGCATTATAACACATGACACACACATACGCAGACACAAACACACAAAACAATAAAGCATGTCAGAGAACAATTTCGAACAGTTGGACAAGTGCCTACAGCACTTCCCTATAATCTATCCTCATAGTTTCACACCCAAGCGTTGTCTGGAGAGGTGAAAGATGAAGCGGAATTGTTCCCTTCTCTCAGGCTGATCTCCTTGCATGCGTCTACACACTGACAAGAATGAATACACATGTCAAAGATCCCGGGACCCATGTCCGCTTTCACTAGGTTGCAGAAAAACAGAATTACCCAGCATATATCAGGACGCCTGGAGAGGCGATTCACTTTGCTAGGCATTCCCCACTGTCCACTGAAATGCTGCAATGAACAATTGAATTGTAGCAACATTGTAAATCTTGTGTCTGTTGTGTGCTGTGCCATGGTGGTTATGGAAATAGTGTGTGTGTGTGTGTGTGTGTGTGTGTGTGTGTGTGTGTGTGTGTGCGTGTGTGCGTGCGTGTGTGTGTGTGCATGTGTGTGGGTGTGTCTGCATGTGGGTGTATGTATGTGTGCATAGGATGGAGCAGATTTGTTAAGTATATTGAGAAACTATTTTGTATCCATGTTACATCCACTCTGTGTGTATCTTTGAGAGCACATGCGTGCATGCATGTAAGTGTGTGTGTGTGTGTGTGCGTGTGGTGTTCTGTGAGTGCATGCATGCATACACATGCGTGTGTGTGTGTGTTGTGTGTGTGCTTGTGTATGTGCACATGTACATGCGTGTGTGTGTGTGTGTGTGGTGCATGAGCACGCGCTTACGTGCATGTGTGTGTGTGTGTGTATGTGCATGTGTGCATGTCTGTGTGTGTTTGTGCATACATACATGAATCAGTGCATGCATTTATAACTACCATCCCTCCTAATTTTCAAGGAATTTTGAGCATTTCGACATTTTGCTTCAAAATAATTGGCTGGCTTCCCCGAAGATGGAGTATGGCTGCCTTAATGGCGGGATAAAAAAGGGTCATACACACAAAACTCCACTGCCTGGCTATACAGGGAGTGTCCGCAGGAGTGTCAGCCTGCGTACGCAGAAAGAAAGAAAGAAAGAAAGAAATTGGCTCAGTTGTCTTTTTTTTTTGAAGAGGCTGAAAAACAAACACTGCAGACAAAAACCAAACTGACACTCTGCAGTACTCAGTAACCACATGCAGCAGAAGCTACATTTTTATTTTAAGTCTTGCGCTCATAAGTAAAGCTGTCAGAATCAAAACAATGTCACTAAGAAGGGGGAAAAAATCCTGCTCCCTTTATCCACCAACTTTTGAAATAAAAAAACTTTGCAAGCTATGTTGTATACCGCAAAGCAGTGAAAGCACCACATCTTCCGCTTACTTGTTACCTGTTTAGTTTTATGGGGATAAACTACTTATGAGTTTTAGTTAAATACAGATAGTATATATCAACAGACTGCTCCCTCTCTCTCACACTCTGTGTGTGTGTATGTGTGTTGTGTGTGTGTGTGTGTGTGTGTGTGTGTGTGTGTGTGGGGAGGGGGGGGGGGGTATATATGTGTGTGTGTGTGTGTAATGCGCATATAATGCTTATATTACAATTCATCAGATAAACCTTGTATTAAGCGTCATGAACACAACTTGTGTCTTCACAAACATGAATTTTCTGGACAACAACAACAAAAAAATTTTAAAATCCCCAAATCAAACAAAAAGAAAGGTAGGGATGGAACAAACACTGCTTTGAACGAATCAGCAAGGAGAAATGTGGGGACTACACAGTCACACTGATGTGGACCTTTCCAATGGTTTAACTTTAATTAACAGCACACAAAATGAATTAAAACAACACAGTCACACTGATGTGGACCTTTCCAATGGTTTAACTTTAATTAAAAGCACACAAAATGAATTAAAACAAGCGAGTTATCTCCAAACCTTGAAATACAAATAAAACAACCTGCATTCATGCTCACACTTGCACATTCACTGTTTGAGAAACATATCCCCATGTTAGCTATCAAATGTTATGAGAAACATATCCCCACAATATCTATCAATTGCTAGCGAAACATATCCCCACATTATCAAATGTTAGTGAAACATATCCCCACATTCTCTATCAAATGTTAGTGAGACACCTCCTAACATTAACTATGAAATGTTAGCAAAACATATCCCCACATTATCTATCAAATGTTCGTGAAAAATATCCCCACATTATCTATCAAATGTTTGTAAAACATATCCCCACATTCTCTATCAAATGTTAGTGAAAAATATCCCCACCTTATTTTTCAAATGTTAGTGAAACATATCCCCACATTCTCTATCAAATGTTAGTAAAACATATCCCCACATTCTCTATCAAATGTTAGTGAGACACCTCCTAACATTATCTATCAAATGTTAGCAAAACATATCCCCACATTATCTATCAAATGTTCGTGAAACATATCCCCACATTATCTATCAAATGTTTGTAAAACATATCCCCACATTCTCTATCAAATGTTAGTGAGACACCTCCTAACATTATCTATCAAATGTTAGCAAAACATATCCCCACATTATCTATCAAATGTTCGTGAAAAATATCCCCACATTATCTATCAAATGTTTGTAAAACATATCCCCACATTCTCTATCAAATGTTAGTGAAACAGATCCCTACATTGTCTATCAAATGTTAGCGAAACATATCCCCACATCAAATGTTAGTGAAAAACATTCCCACATTAGTTAAACATATCCCCACATTACCTATCAAATGTTAGTGAAACATATCCCCACATTACCTATCAAATGTCAGTGAAACATATCCCCACATTATCTATCAAATGTTAGTGAAACATATCCCCACATTACCTATCAAATGTTTGTGAAACATATCCCCACATTACCTATCAAATGTTAGTGAAACATATCCCCACATTACCTATCAATGTTGGTGAAACATATCCCCACATTATCTATCAAATGTTAGTGAAACATATCCCCACATTACCTATCAAATGTTAGTGAAACATATCCCCACATTATCTATCAGATGTCAACAGAAACATATCCCCATATTATCTATCAGATGTCAACAGAAACATATCCCAACATTATCTATCAGATGTCAACTGAAACATATCCCCACATTATCTATCAGATGTCAACTGAAACATATCCCAACATTATCTATCAGATGTCAACTGAAACATATCCCCACATTATCGAATGTCAGCCGAAACATATCCCCCGCATTAGCAAATGTTGGTGAAAAATGTCCCCACATCATCTATCAAACACTCAGCTTTTGATGAACACCCACACCTCCTGCCGACTTGTCAACTGCTATGGATTTGAACAAGTTACCTTAGTTGGCAATTTTCTTTTCTTTTTTCTTTCTGCATACACAGGCTGATACTCCTGCGGACACTGCCTGTATAGACAGGCAGTCGAGTGGGCAATGATCCACAGCAATACCAGCCAAAAATTATGGACCCCTCCACACATCCTGCATCACAAAGAAAGCGCTCAGGTTTGTGTGTTCATAGTCTGACCATGACTAAGTACATCACACCAAGTCTTTTTCCCATTTCTCTCACATCTACCCCTTCCTGGATCTACATCATCATTCATTACCTGTCTGCTTTTCTAAAAAAAAAATTGTCTTTGTGGCGGCATGCATACTGTGCGTACTCTACACCACCATTTACCAATATCCACAAGCAAAACTCAGGTGAGAAGTTCAAACAGATATCTCACCTGGCCCGCAAAGCACCCGATACCTACAGGAGGTTGTTTGCTGTTTGAACTTTATCACCTGAACTATAGTCATTTTTCACCTGTCAGTTGAATGTCCTTCTGGCCACTAGCACACAGGTATGTGCTGAACAAGTTACCACTGTGCATCAGCAGACACACTACCCATGCACTTCAATGCCCATAACAATGACATATCTCCAGATCTGTTTATTCAGTGTTTTCAGATGACTTTCTTCTGTGTGGTGCGTACCTGGAGTGGTCTTTAACTTGTTGCGCCTAGTATATATCGCAAAGAGGAGTCCAATTAATACTATAACCAAGTTTATGTGTGCAAAGTCTGCATTCTTCAACAAAAGCCTTTTCCCCCAATAAGACTGCAGTGTTGCATTCCATAACAGGTTGTAGGCTTCAAAGACCAAACTCATAACCTCTCCACGGGAAAACTGTCATCCACTCAAAGTCATCAAATAAAAGATGATCTTAAATCATATCAAATGAAGGAGAGAAAAAAAAGAGAGAGAGGGAAATTTCATGCTAATCTTAAACATAGTCAGTGATGATGTCATATACGTAGTATGTATTGTCTGTAGAACTTCATAATCGCAATGATCATTACAAGAAAATCAGACTCTGAGCACTTATTCAGTCACAGACATGCAGTTTCCGTGACTATTCTTTCAGTGACTAGTCTTTTGGTTTAGCTCTGTACAGAACCAACCATCCAGATAAATTTGAACTTCATGTGAGCTCTTAACCCCATCTTTGTGTCATTATGGATGTCCCTGTTGATAACAGAAAGGTTACCACATGCTTCCATCAATTTACCTTGACAACCTTCCTGCCTTCACACAGGATCTGTTCTAATTCTGGCATACCTCTTGAGATTTTATTTGTTCTGTACGACTACAGGCTGACTTGGTAAATTTGTCTCGTCCCCCGACACTCATGTTCAGTAACTCCTTTGAACTGTCCCAGTATATGGAAGACAATTGAAACCCAATGTTTACTCCGGTACACTTGATATCCTTTTTTTTTCACACCGCTCATCTAATATTTCTGACTTTGACTCTCCTGTATCCCCCCCCCCACCCCATCCTGCCCCCCCCCCCCCATCCCCCCCACCCCCCCCCCCCCCCCCCCCCCCCCCCCCCCCCCCCCCCCAATGAAAACATATTTCTATAACGTTTATCCTTCTTTTTTCTTAATGACAAAACTGTAGGTAAACTGTAGAAAAAGTGTGTAGTAAAGGCAGTAACTTGCCTTCCAGTAATGTGACGAAGGGGAGATTATTAACCAGACTGACTAAAGTGTAATGCACAATTAGATTGACTAAACTGTAATAATCTCGGTCCTGCAACTTTTTTTATCTTCTAAATCACAATACTGATACAGAAACACTTGTGAAAGTAATGTTTGTACTCTTTGGTGCTGATTGTGTAAACTGAAAACAAATATTAAGGGCCATTTCTTCATCAGCTAACCGTCACTAAACTGGATAATTGAAAAAAAAAAAATAAATAAATAATTTGCTTCTTGTATAAAAAAAAACCATCAACAACCATGGAAAAGTTAACGTCAAAACATTTAATTCAAGTTGCAGTCCGTGGAGCTTCAGAACTAGTGCCAATGTTCACTTTTGGCTTGTTTTGATTCAAACCAACCATCAGCAAGTAGGCTCATGATTTGGGCTTGGTTTCCTGGTCGGTGACGTTGCGGATATAAATTGCATCCTCAGGAATGGTCTCCACATCATTCTGTTCAAACATGTAGGATGAAGCAATAGCTAACACACTGCCGTCGTTGCTGAATCCCAAAGACGATATACTTGTCGGATACCTGTAAGCACACAGAAAAGGATAGAATAATCAACTTTTTTTTCTTGCACGATGACATGTCAGTTAACAAAAACTTACACAGCAAGTGTTTACTTTTCTTTCCCAAAATAAATCAAAGCCACAAATACATGTGCAGGTTTTGTTATTGCAAATATTATTAGAGATGCACTTCAGGGCTTTTTTTCTTTTTTTTTGTTCCTTTTCTGTTGATGTATTACCACAGACATTTCCTATGATAAGCTTTTTATGATGACATGTCACAACCATCACCAATAACCTATAAACTTTACACCAGGTTTTCTTACACTTGTGGTCAGAGACACATGAACTGCAGTTCCAACACCAAAACACCTATCATCAACAAAAACACATCCACAGCAGGTGTCCTTGCAGACATAACAGGGACACACCATTAACAGGTTTATACACTAAAATACAAACAGGGACAAACCAAACAACAGGGTGACAAATTATGTACTGAAATATAAATGGGGACACATGAACAACAGGTTTATTTTCTGAAATTTTACAAAACAGGAACACACCGACATCCTGTTTTCACATTGAAATATACACAGAGACAAACTAACAATCTGTTTTCACATTGAAATATACACAGAGACAAACTAACAATCTGTTTTCACATTGAAATATACACAGAGACAAACTAACAATCTGTTTTCACATTGAAATATACACAGAGACAAACTAACAATCTGTTTTCACATTGAAATGTACACAGAGACAAACTAACAATCTGTTTTCACATTGAAATAATACACAGAGACAAACTAACAATCTGTTTTCGCACTGAAATAATACACAGAGACAAACTAACAATCTGTTTTCACATTGAAATATACACAGAGACAAACTAACAATCTGTTTTCACATTGAAATATACACAGAGACAAACTAACAATCTGTTTTCACACTGAAATATACAGAGACAAACTAACAATCTGTTTTCGCATTGAAATATACACAGAGACAAACTAACAATCAGTTTTCGCATTGAAATATACACAGAGACAAACTAACAATCTGTTTTCACACTGAAATATACACAGAGACAAACTAACAATCTGTTTTCGCATTGAAATATACACGGAGACAAACTAACAATCTGTTTTCGCATTGAAATATACACAGAGACAAACTAACAATCTGTTTTCGCATTGAAATATACACAGAGACAAACTAACAATCTGTTTTCGCATTGAAATAATACACAGAGACAAACTAACAATCTGTTTTCGCATTGAAATAATACACAGAGACAAACTAACAATCTGTTTTCACATTGAAATATACACAGAGACAAACTAACAATCTGTTTTCGCATTGAAATATACACAGAGACAAACTAGGGTACGTTCACGCTAAACCCGGCAAGTTGCCGGCGGCAGCCGTCAGCAGCCGCCGGCAACTGGTTGGAATCTGTGGTCACGCCCTTTTCTTCTTTCCCGCCATGAAAGCCGGCGATGCACGTTCACGCTGCCAGCCAGCAGCCGTCAGCTGCCGTCAGCCGGCAATTTGCTTTGCCTCGTGTACACAAAAAAACCGGCTGGCTGGTCCAAGGGAAGTAATTTCCCACCATACCGACAGAGTGAATGCACTTGTATACAGATTCGCGGCAAAATGGATGAAGACAAATGATTGTGGCTGTACAGAGGAGGTCTGAATTTATGACAAGGAAGACCGGAATTACCACAACAGAGATATAACAGCGCTACATGGGAAGGCATTGCAAAAGAAGTTGGGGCTGATGGAAGTTCACATTTAACTTTATTTTAAGAATGTGACATGCCAGTTTTCTTCGCTGTAGTAGACCCTAGTCCAGTAAATTATGAAAAAAAAAGCAACAACAAAAAAGAAGCAAAAAAAAAACAACAACAAAAAAGAACAAAAACAAAACAAACAGCAATTTGCCATTTGTATGCTCAGTCAATAAGTGTGAGTGCGTGTGTGTGTGGGTGTGTGTGAGAAACACCACAAAGAGTCAGATGAGGGGGTTAATTGTAATCATAACATGTTTGTGATTTTTGTGCCATGATTGTCATGTTTGGCTGATATTTCACATATTTAGAGTCCACCTTTTCCCGTTCACTATTTGGGCCAGATCATGTCATTCTGCCAAGACAGACTCCCAGATGGTGCGTGAAATACCCATAAAGGATATCTCGCACTGACGTTGCATGACCGCTTGCTCTTGCATTGCTTGACGGCGGGTTTCTGTCGTTGGAATTTGTTCTGCTGTACATCTGGAAGCAGTGTGCGTTCAGGCTCCTTGTTTTGAACAAATTTGTGCAGTAACAGCAGTTTTGACAATGTCAATTGCAAAGTCTACTTGCACCTCGATTGGCTTCCGCAAAACACGCCACAGCTAGAAGCCACCCCAAAAAGCGCATTCCACTTGTCTACGAGCTCGAGAAGTCTGTAATTGAAAATCCGCTTTTCATATGTCAAATTGCGTCTTGGGAATGGTTCTAAATAATGTTTTCAAGCAGAGGGAAAAGCTTCATCACCCACAAATACAAAGGGTAGGTCATGTCAGTGTTCGGGATCTTTGTTGGTTTTGGTAGCTGAAGTTTGTTTTCTGCCAGCAGTCTCCCGAAAGGTGATTCTTGAAGATACCTCCGTCGCTGCGGTTTCCCTTTAAGCACCTTAGACCTTGGCCTGTCCATAGACCCCCCCTCCCCCCCCTGGGGGGGATTTGTGGGTGAATTTTTCTGATACTTTTTCATTTTGAAATTTTATGGCATATGTTACCCCGCTGTAACCAGGTTATTTAAGGATATACGAGCATTAAACTATAGTAACCCTACCGATAGCGATATTCAGGGGGTGGGGTTACTTTAAGTCTCTTAAATCAAATTTCTTCTTAAATATTTTTTATTAAATTTGGTCCCAAACTAAAGAATATTAAAAAGGCTATCTGCTCATGTACAGTTTAAACCATACAAGGTATGGGGAACATGTTTATTTACAAACAAAGTCTAAAATGTTATGAAAACACAGTACGATACAAAAAAAAAACTTGTCAACGGTTATGACATGTTTCGAGTACAGATAAAAACCTCTCGCCCTATTCATTGCTGATGTCACAGCCATCGTGAAAGACAGCATCAGCCAATTTGCCAAGCTGAGGTGGTTGCTTCTCTGTTTTCAAGGTCTGGATTTTCTTCACAGAGAATGTCCACCATTTCTCTTGGAAGGATGTCTCCCTCGGTCCACTGGATTCGAACCCCAGATTTGCCTGCATGCCACCCTTTTTCCCCTCAGGGCTTGTAATGTCAGGATTCTGAATGGTGCCTTTTTTCCAGATGAGGGTCTGGTAGTTTGATCTTTCAGTATGAAGCCTGGGGGAAGTTTTGCATGGTGGAAGGAGACTCAGGTCCCCCCATCACAGCCTGAGAGAGGCCCTGACCCTCCTCCAGTCTGGAACTTTTCCAACACAGGTCATACCTCATTTTTTGTTCACACTTGTGTAGTTCGGTCTACCATAGAGGCAGCAGACAAATCGTTCAACATCACCATGGGCATCATTGCCCAAGACCGGACTGCCAAGCGTAGCAAACGTGTTGCAGAAACTAGGATCTTTTTGGAATTTCTTCAGAACAGTGACTTTGCCTTTTCTGAAAAAGCGCTGTGCCTGTCACACCCTGAAAAAAGCATGCAATCTAGGATTGTAGTGCTTGCCAGCAAACACTTGCTCAATTGCCCCACTTGCACAGATAGCAGACTGAATGACTATTTCAGCAAGCCCAGTCCCCTCATCAGTTTGCCAACAGCGCCAAGGAAAGAGCAGATTGTGTGGAAGCATCCAGTCTGACAAAGATTTTCTTGGAAGAGATTGTTCTGCCACACCAAGTTGAAATCCCTTTCCTCGCTACTGCTAAGTCAAATGTAACCAATGTTATACTTCCCACTGCTTTGTTGCTGCCTGTGACACTTTGAGGACATGCTGGACTGGGGAAATTTTTTCCGTGATGGGGTGATGGATGGGTGGCATGTAGTCACAGTAGACTTCATCTTTTCTATCCCTTCTTCTCTGTGAGAGACACCCCCCTCCCCATCCAGGCCCAGTTGATTTCCGTCTTTGGCCCAAATTGGAGAAAACCCCAAAAATCAGCAAGTTTAGCTTTGTACACAGCCTCTGGGTTTGAGAAATGGTGTCGACAACATTCAATTTGGGGTTCTCCCTTTTCTTTTGCAAAGCAGGGTGGTACGTTTCTTGGTTATACTGCACGGACATTGCGGGGTTTTGAGGAGCAGGGGGTAGTTCTGTTTGAGAAGGAACTGTGTCATGGACTGTGTCTCCTGAAAACCTCTTGAATAACTATGCCATGAGTGGATGGGTTTGGTTTGTCAGCTCCTGAAAGGGTTTCTTCGTTGAGGTCAAAGTTACCCAGCAGAAATGAATCCCCCTTGTTCTGCCCCAAACTCACCGTTGAAGGCAGAAAAAAAGACTGCACACTGATGTACAGAGTTGGCCATAGCAGTCTCAAGTCGTACAACGTTTTGTATCCAGCAACGTGCCCAAACGATTCAAGAGACTTAAAACTTCGGGAGCTACCAGTAACATGTCTGATAAAACATTCCAAGTAGTGTTTGGGCATTTTCCATTTTCCCCCCTGTCAAAGAGTAGCATATGTCCTGGCCAATGGAGGATGCCAACTGGTGGTTTTTGTTTTGCTCCACAGTACTACTCTTTCCAGATAACAGATTTTGGAGAAAGTCTGTGAGAATAGCGGAGGATTGACAGCATCGACGAAGGTACTTGCAGATGGAGGCCATGGCTGTCAGGTGCAGCTCTAAAAGCAAACCATGATGTGCCGACGAAGGACATATGCAGACTCCTCAAGTCGCCTTTCTTCTGAAGCTGCTGACACAAACGCTGTCTCAACGCCTGACCTCTGGCAAGTTCGTCACAATAAACAAGTTCCTGCGATGGTTTGGAGCCCAAATTTTATTCTGAAGCCAAAACGTTTCATTATCTTTTCTTTCAGTTTGTAAGTCTTGTATCTTGGGTTGTAGAAGTCAGGGGAAAAGTTGTTGCATGTATCCACAGTACTTCTCTTCTCAGCATGGTCATTCTCTCCACCTGTGCACCTCTGATCAAGGCATTTTCAATGTAGTCACATAGTACTCAAATGCCCCCTCATGTGCCTGTTGCTGCCCCAGCAGATATCTGGCCTGTGGATGTTTCAGCATGCCTGCCTTCAGTCTTACAGTCTTTCCTGCAACCCTCATGATAGTGAGCTTCACGTGCTACCAGATCTACATCTTGATAATGATGAAAATGTCATCTTGCTTAGTTTTTGCTGCATCCTTTATGGACTGTTCTGCCGTCTTGGTGACACATTTTACAAGTTTATCAAAACATGCAACTCCTTTGAAGCTTTCTTCTTGAATTTTTTTGTTGCAAAAAATGCATCTGTCGTTTGGAACCCAATGGGCCTGATGTAGCAACAGCAGTCCTCTTTGGTTTAGATGGTCCCTGCAACTTCTTCACTCCCCTGTTTTTCATGTTTCCTTTTCCTGGCAAATTTCCCCATTGGTAACCGTGCATAAAAGCTTGTGTGATAACATGGCGAGTAAAGTCCCCTGTCTTCTGGAATACAATCACAAATCTGATCTAGTCTATGACATGCAACATTTGAAGCACGTCCAAGTGGAGAGACTTCTGGATAATTTGTTTACTTTCTTCAGTTAGTGGGGTTATAGTCTTCTCTTTTTTTGTTGTTTTTGAAATGAATTATACATGTTCTCCATCTCTTGAACATTTTCTTTTGCATTTGGGTGTGCTTTTAAAAATCACTGGTTTTTTCATCTACCATGGTGCAAATCTGACTTCCACAGGACGTGTCCCTGGAGAAGATATGCATTTTTCATTACAGTGTATCAGAGACTGCACACCCGCCCCCTTCCCAATGACCTGAAACAAGACGGTTAAAAACAAATGGTACTATAATGCGGCAAAGCGGTTTGCCCAATTCATAAAACTTTTGGCAAACTTAGTGGTGAAAAAACGCAGAACTAAAACTAGCAACGAACTCAAGCAGCGGTTTTTTTTTTAAAGGCACGCTCAGCACGGAGTCTGGCCGAAATAACGGACTCGCGCGCGACGTGGATGGGGATGGGCGGAGGTGTGTAGAACTGAGGTGTGCATAAACGCTTTACACAGAGAGGAGAGAGGAGCGAGAGAGAAGAAGAAGACGAAGAGAGAGGGGGAGAGAGAGAGGAGAGAGAGAGAGAGAGAGGAGGTGGAGAGGGGTTGAGGTGGGTTTACCAAGGACATGCATACAAACAAAGCTGCAGACAGAGATCACAGTAGGCTAAAGCACGCAGTTGACATGCATACATGACTGTTTGCATGTTTGATTTCTTTTCAAAGTCAACATTTAGATGTAGCACAAGAAGAAGAAAATACCCATGCCTCGTAAGATAGGTGTGCCAGTGAGAGACACCGATCAGACGCTAACGTATGTTACCAGTACTTACTTTTCATAGATATTCTCGTATCACAATGATCTAGGCCTAAGTAAACATAAACTGTTTTGTGATACACACTTGTGGAAACACAAACACTAGGGGGATTTTTCCCCGGAGTTTAAAATTTGGGTTTCTGATCCATTCCCCCTATAGTCGTTCGAAGGGACTATAAACCGGGTCTAGTCTGTGTCACATGCCCTAAAGACCATACACGGACTCTAAAAATCCCGATGCCATGTCCTAAGACGGGTGAGTACCGGCTACACGAAAAAACACAATGCATGCAACCTGTGTGCCAGAATAGTCTACTTGAAGACTGTGGGCACGGGGGAGGTTAAACATCCCCATCTGGAAGAAAAGACTAGCAAGAAACCCTGGAAAAGTGTCGACTGCTCGACTGCGGCCCGGAACAGAACAGCGCACAGCTGTGGTTGAGTGGTACGACAGATTTCAGCGCATGCGATTCGGTGCCCATGCCCAAAAAATCATCACTGTATCTCTTTTTGTAAAAAAGCCAGCAGAATAGTGTGCAGATTAATGAGGAAAAATTGTTTAAGATGCCCTTCATGACAAAACCTATGAGATATCAAGCCAGATTATGTGTGACAAACATGGGGTGAACACACCTACCCCACAAGCTAAATACAAGGGCCAAAGAGGAAAAAATACACTATTAATGCAGCTCTCACTGCCAAAATAACCTGTTTACCAGAGGGTAACTGTCAAATGTTTCTTTCAATTCAAAGCTTTCTAGAAAATTAAGTCAAAATTCCCCCCAGGGGGGGGAGGTTTCCACTCCCGCAGACCCCAAAGGGCTCTACATCTACCACAAAAAATCTCCCTTTCGCATCCACGATTGCCATCAAAACAAAAGGAGTGAAATCCCTTTTAATTGTAGTATTTCGACCCGGAGTTAAATGGCGCTTTTAGGTGAATAATGCTTCCCCTCCCCTTGCACCGACACATTGAGGAAAATTCCATCAAGTGAAAAACTCTTTCGCCGATCTTCCCATATCTTCACATCTGGAACAGGCAGTTGTTCGGGGTGCAGTCTTGCCCAAATCACGTTTATTTTTCTAGGGCGATTCCTTTTTACTGTCGAAAGACCCATTCTAAAATGGAAGGGGAAAATGACCTGAAGGACTGCCTGTTGCCAAGAACCTGAAAATAAATAAATAAAAAACATAAATAAATACATTAAATAAAATACATATATATACTATATACATACATACGTACTACATACATACATATATATATTATTTTTAAAAAATAAATAATGTAAAAGTCTCTCTGCATTTTACACTATTTGCTAACAGCTAAGGCTTGTGTGTTTTTTTTTTTGCTTTTCAGTGGCTGCCTGCAGAAACAAATGGGGGACTTTGAGGGACTACTTTCTAAAGAAATACAGGGAGGCCAAGACAACAAAATCAGGGCAGGCCGCCAGCAAGAAAAAGAAATGGTATCTCTTCGATGCCATGTCTTTCCTGATTCCCTACTACAGCAGCCGCGAAACGGGGGGGAATCTGAACTACGAGGATCAGCAGCTGGAAGACAATGTGGACTCCCAGGACTCCCAGGACATCGAATCCCAGCCAAGTCCTGCCCCACCGTCTTCAGATGACAGCCTACCACAGAAAACATTCAAGACACCTCAGCAGCAGAGGACAAGGAAGGGGGACTGCAACACAGACTTCAACATGGAAGTTCTTAAAGCCCTAAAAGAACCAGAAGCTGTGGACGAGAATGAACTTTTTTTCAAAAGTTTGCTTCCTTCCATGAAGAAATTGGACATCCAGGTTATGGAATTCAAAATAGAAGTGCAAAGCTTGCTTTTGAAACATCTGAAGCAATCCAGCAAACCACAAAATTCAGCAGCAGAGCCGTCTGCTTCACGTTCCATGGGTGCTCAACACTTTGGTTCAGGGCTTCAAGATCCTAGATACACTCCCATTTCTCCAAGAGCCACTTATGATGATTACTACTCCATGTCATCATTCAATAATCAGTAGCAGAAAGTGGATCATGAAAATGAATAACAATTCTAGTCAATTCCAGTCTAGGTAACAATTCTAGTCATTTCAAGTCAGCTAGACTAATACTACTCAATGTAATCTTCAAATATTGAGCAATTAAAGGAAACAAATAACATTTGTCATGTACGTATCAATTAATTTCTTTGCGCACCCTCTCTCTCTTTCTGTCTCTCTCTTTCTGTGTGTGTGTGCGAACGTGCGCGCGCGCGCGCGGTGTGTGTGTGTGTTGTGTGTGTGTGTGTGTGTGTGTGTGTGTGTGTGTGTGTGTGTGTGTTCATGCATGTATTAGATTGACATATAACCCTTCTCTCTCTCTCTCTCCCACCCCTCCCTCCCTTCATCCATCCCGCTCTCTCTCTCTCTCTCTCTCTCTCTCTCTCTCTCCAGGGTTCCCAGGTGGTGGGCATGAAGCCAAAAAAGGACCTTTAAAGGACTCTATAAGGACCTCAAATCAGTTTAAAAGGACCTTTGCCAACATGACTTTACAGTACACCCCAAACCTTTTGACATGCAGAACAGCAGACACTTACCTCTCATAAACAGAGGAACAGCTAATCCCATTTGAATGTTAATTCAGTCTTTGCAATTCACGTCACTGTAGGTTTCTTTGGCTGAATGTTATTGTCACAAAGTTGTATTTCACAAATATGTAGATTACTGAGTTTTCACTGTGAGTCACAAACTATTATAGACACATAATGATGAATCACTTTCATTCCTTTTTTTTTTACTGTCAGACCCACTACACTACTATTACACATTCTACTGTCACGTCCACTACACTACTATTTACACATTTTTCTTCACACACATCACAGTTTCTTAAGTTCCTCTTGTTTCTTTGTCAGTTGAATGGCTAGACTGCTGGCTTGGTCAAGTTTGTCCCTTGAAGACAGGCGAAGCTCATTGGACCTATCCACGAATGTCAAGCTCCTCTGTTCCTGAGCTTTAAAACTCAGGTTGTCAGCCTCAACGATGAGTTGCTTTGAATCATTTTCTGCTTTCTTTTTCTTCTTCTCCAGCTCCCCAATCTCTTGTTCAAGAGCCTTCCGTTTCAGTTGGTTCTGGGTTGTCTCCTTTTCCTGACGCTGTTCTTTCAGGTGTTCATTGTATTTGCCCCATGCAGCACTTGCAGACACCAGGAGGGGCTTGTCCAGCTTCACGTTCTGGATCCCACCAACATCACGGATGTGGTCTATTATGACCCTTCGGGCTTTGAGAGTTTTCTGGCTCAGATTGTCAGCAGAAGCCTCTTTATTGTAGGAAAATCCTCGTTCCACTGTGGCTTGCCCATGGGACAGCAGCAACATGTTCTTAATGAAAGGCCTGAGGTTGGAGAACTGGGAGTGTTCTAGAGCCTGGCACCACCAGGTGTCCACCCTGTCTTTGTCACAGTTGAATGAGCTGGCTGAGTGCGTGGCAGCAGTAGGCAGGAAGTTGTTGAACTCCTGAAGAATGGTGTCGGCCTTCACTTCAGTCACTCTGCTGCTGTCAATGACATTCTTCAGAAGAAGACCCATTTTCCTTGTGCTCTCTTCTTTGTTGTTGAGCTTGGTAGGGTCCAGGCATGACATGTTTCTGACCACTCCGTATTTTAGTGGGCACTTTTCTATCATTTTCCCTACCAGTTTCATCAGAAAGCTTCGACACTGTTTGTCAAAGTCCCTGATTAGTCCCTCGGATACACCTGGCAGCTTCTTTGCCTTGTTGACGAGGCTTGTTGTCTTAAAGTCCAACTGCACTCTAGCTCGCAGATTGTTAGCATCATCCAAGTCTATTTGAGTCAGTGGGGTGTCACTCAGCACATCCTCTTTGATGAACCTCTGCATGAGGTTCTTCAGCATGGTCTGGAGATCTGTGGCCATGAAGGGCATGAGGGGCTTGTCTGCCTGGTACTTTTTCAGGAATGGCTCAATGAGCCGAGCAACAGATGCAAAGAAAGACAGTTGGCTGGGCAGCAAGGGGCTGTTGACTCCAGTTTTCACACATTCAAAACTGTTGTTACGTGGCAGAGTGATCTTCTTGGCCAGAGCAGCTTTCACAAACAAATCTAAATTGGGCAACAGTTCAATGGCTCGCATTGCTGGCACAGCATTCTCCAGCCACCTGTGGCGACAGAACTTCAATGGAAGAGAGGATGCTTGGGTTGTGGTGTAGTAATCCTCAAGGCGAGCTGGACTGTCTTCAAAGAGCTTGTAGGATGCAGACAAAAATTCTTCTATTCTCCACCCTGTGGCTTCACAACCGGTACGGAAGGCGTTGTGCAGAGTGTGAAGGCCACAGCTTCCCACATGCAGCAAGGAGACTCCATGGTTGTCTTTCATGTCGCAGTTCATGGTGTTGTAGACAGTCCAATTCACGTTGGGCCCATCCATGCCAAGCTGTAGCAAGTCTCTCTTGTTCAAGTTGGACTTTGTGAAGACTGACTCAAACTTTGCAGTCATGTCCTTTCCTGTGGCGTGGCCCAAAAACTCTGAAGTCAAATACCGTGTTTTCACAACAGAATCTTGCCAGATACGTATCATAAAGTCCATTTGCTTCATGTGGTTTTGCTTGTTCAAAGACTCGTCAAAGAGCAAAACATATCCTAGTTCAGAGGAAGCCTTGACATTCTTTTGTAGCAGCTCCGAAAATCGGGGTTCAAGCCCAAATGTTGTCAGGTATCGGCATCTTGTTTCCCCACATTGAAATCTGGCAGCAATGTCACTGTCTGAGAACATAGATCTGAACAATTCTCCGCTCTGCCCTGATGATCTGTAACTGTAGTGGCAGTCCACAACTTTCATTGCCCACAACACTTCAGCCTTCAATCGACCGCTGTCAAGATCAAAACTAGATCTAGGCCTAGTACTAGTAGTAGATTTCTGTGGTTGGACTTGTACTGACGCACTTTCATTGCTGGCAGTGGCATGACTAGTACTGCTAGTTGAACTGGAAGCGACTGTGCTTGACACACTGCTGTTTGTTGAAAAGAAATCAGTCATGTTACATCTGGTGTCTGCCTTGAATTTTCGTTCATTTTTCACATGTCTGTCGGTCTTGGCATGCTGCTTAAGGACACTCTCTCCCATTGATGCAAGTTTCAACGAAACCCCACAAAAAAGGCACCGAGCAGAATGCTTGTCCACAGTATCGCTTCTCACCCACTCGCAATAAACTTTATCAGATAACCATCTATCCTGAAAGGAACATTTCCCTGGTATTTTGAACGTTTAGCTTGCAAACAAAACTTTTTTAAAACTTTCCAAACTAGGCCTCCGTCAGAATTAGCTAGCGCAGGGAAAAAGGAGGAAGGAGGAGAAGAGACGGGAGAAGGCATCTATCTTGTACATGCTGCTCAAGAACGCAGCATATAGCTGTTCTCCAAGGCAGTTTATGTTCGCATGTTCGCAAACCGTGATGTTATGTACCTACATTTATTTGGGTAATATGTTTTCATCTTTATTGCCTCACTCTTTTAATTAATTTCTATAGGCTACAGGGAACCTTTTAACATAGATCGTTTGACCGAAAATATTGAGTCAGCTATATGCCGCAAACATTAGCACCGCGTCTGCTCTTTGGAACCCATGACGTCAAAGCTAAGCAAATCAGCAGGCGTGACTCATAGCCACTGCGCGCGGCTTCACGTCGTCTGCCACTGAGCAGAAAGGGCACTAATGTTATAGGCCTAGTAGTACTATCCTTGTACAGTACTAAGTTTCAGACGATATCGCGTCGGCATCTTTCAACTCTTTGCAACTTGCAAAAGTACGGTTTTGGTTGTCGAAGGTGTTTCAGTTTCGTTCTCAAGTCTCTTTCTCTTGATAAAACAGGACTTAACAGTACCTTTCAAAACTTAAAAGGACCTCCTGATGAGTTAAAAGGACCAACTTGCTGAATCAAAGCACTTAAAAGGCCTTTTAACCAAAATCCAATTCATAAGGACTTAAAAGGACTTGAAAGGACCCTACGAACCCTGCTCTCTCTCTCTCGCCACCCTCTCCCCCTCTTCTTTCTCTCATTCATGTAACTGTTATATACAGCTAAATACTTACCTCAGTGTTACAATCAAGCGCTCCGCTGGCGAAATAGGCATTTGAAAATTTGTAGACTGCTTTGTCAAATCTTCACGGCATTGGTTAAGCAGATCTTGAAAAGTCTCTGGTCGCATCCGTATGTATTCTACACATTTCTGGGTATCGTTCATCACTTGCGGAATCAAATGATGGTATTCTCCATGCACTCTGCGATTGCGGTGAATTGGGTGAACCCCATATTTGCGAGAATTCCCTTTCAATGATCTGTTTTGTAAAATCCACCACAGCAATATGCGTCTCTTCCGCCTGGAAAGCGCCATCTTTGTTTACAAAGTAGCATTCGCCCGACAGCAACTTCGGGCTCTACCGTGAACAGTGGTGGCGGCAAGTTGCCGACGGCAACTGGCTGACGGCAATTTGCCGGGTTTAGCGTGAACGTAGCCTACGGAATTACCACAACAGAGATATAATCAGCGCTACATGGGAAGGCATTGTAAAAGAAGTCGGGGCTGATGGTAAGTTCACATTTAACTTTATTTTAATGAATGATGACATACCAGTTTCTCTTCGCTGTAGTAGACCCTGTTTTCACACTGAAATATACACAGAGACAAACTAACAATCTGTTTTCACACTGAAATAATACACAGAGACAAACTAACAATCTGTTTTCGCATTGAAATATACACAGAGACTAACTAACAATCTGTTTTCACACTGAAATATACACAGAGACAAACTAACAATCTGTTTTCACATTGAAACAATACACAGAGACAAACTAACAATCTGTTTTCACACTGAAATATACACAGAGACAAACTAACAATCTGTTTTCACATTGAAATAATACACAGAGACAAACTAACAATCTGTGTTCACATTGAAATATACACAGAGACAAAATAACAATCTGTTTTCACACTGAAATATACACAGAGACAAACTAACAATCTGTTTTCACACTGAAATAATACACAGAGACAAACTAACAATCTGTTTTCACATTGAAATAATACACAGAGACAAACTAACAATCTGTTTTCACACTGAAATAATACACAGAGACAAACTAACAATCTGTTTTCACACTGAAATAATACACAGAGACAAACTAACAATCTGTTTTCACATTGAAATATACACAGAGACAAACTAACAATCTGTTTCACACTGAAATAATACACAGAGACAAACTAACAATCTGTTTTCACACTGAAATAATACACAGAGACAAACTAACAATCTGTTTTCACACTGAAATAATACACAGAGACAAACTAACAATCTGTTTTCACACTGAAATAACACACAGAGACAAACTAACAATCTGTTTTCGCACTGAAATAATACACAGAGACAAACTAACAATCTGTTTTCACACTGAAATAATACACAGAGACAAACTAACAATCTGTTTTCACACTGAAATAATACACAGAGACAAACTAACAATCTGTTTTCACACTGAAATAATACACAGAGACAAACTAGCAATCTGTTTTCACATTGAAATATACACAGAGACAAACTAACAATCTGTTTTCACACTGAAATAATACACAGAGACAAACTAACAATCTGTTTTCACACTGAAATAATACACAGAGACAAACAATCTGTTTTCACATTGAAATATACACAGAGACAAACTAACAATCTGTTTTCACACTGAAATAATACACAGAGACAAACTAACAATCTGTTTTCACACTGAAATAATACACAGAGACAAACTAACAATCTGTTTTCACATTGAAATAATACACAGAGACAAACTAACAATCTGTTTTCACACTGAAATAATACACAGAGACAAACTAACAATCTGTTTTCACACTGAAATAATACACAGAGACAAACTAACAATCTGTTTTCACATTGAAATATACACAGAGACAAACTAACAATCTGTTTTCACACTGAAATAATACACAGAGACAAACTAACAATCTGTTTTCACACTGAAATAATACACAGAGACTAACTAACAATCTGTTTTCACACTGAAATAATACACAGAGACAAACTAACAATCTGTTTTCACACTGAAATAATACACAGAGACAAACTAACAATCTGTTTTCACATTGAAATAATACACAGAGACAAACTAACAATCTGTTTTCACACTGAAATAATACACAGAGACAAACTAACAATCTGTTTTCACACTGAAATAATACACAGAGACAAACTAACAATCTGTTTTCGCACTGAAATATTACACAGAGACAAACTAACAATCTGTTTTCACATTGAAATAACACACAGAGACAAACTAACAATCTGTTTTCACATTGAAATAATACACAGAGACAAACTAACAATCTGTTTTCACATTGAAATAATACACAGAGACAAACTAACAATCTGTTTTCACACTGAAATAATACACAGAGACAAACTAACAATCTGTTTTCACATTGAAATAATACACAGAGACAAACTAACAATCTGTTTTCACACTGAAATATACACAGAGACAAACTAACAATCTGTTTTCACATTGAAATAATACACAGGGACAAACTAACAATCTGTTTTCACACTGAAATATACACAGAGACAAACTAACAATCTGTTTTCACACTGAAATATACACAGAGACAAACTAACAATCTGTTTTCACACTGAAATACCAAAAGGAACAAACCAGTAACATATCTTTGCACTGACATTAAAACAGAAACAAATCAATATTTTTTCACACTGATATATACACAGGAATATACTGACGTGTTCAGACTCTGGAACTTTAGCAGGGAAAAACATCCAAATGTTTTTACACTGATATACTGAACAACATTAAAAACGCACCGCTTGCCAAAAGACCCAACACAACTTTGGTAGTACAGAATTATTTAATGAAAGTAAGCATATTTGATTACGCATCCATTTTTCAATTAAACAAAATGTCTGTTCTTGACAAGAATGGCCGAATTCATCTGAAATTAGCTGTTGACTTTACTAGGGTCCCTGTCAAAAAGTACACCACGACAAGCATGTCCGTCCGCGAGCTCTAATACCGATGTGTCCGCCATTTGCCCCGACGCACGCTTGGCAGCGCCTCCTCATGGAGTAGACAAGGTTGTGCAAGAACGCCTGTGGCAGTCCATCCCACTCCTCGGTCAGTGCGCGCCTCAAATGATCGAGAGTCTGTGGACGTCTTCCACGGCCACAAGACGCCCCAGCTCATCCCAGACGTGTTCAATGGGAGCCATGTCAGGGGACAGAGATGGCCAGGGCAACACGGCAATGTTGTTCGCCTGGAGAAACGCAGCGGTGGCTCTTGCGGTGTGGGGTCGTGCATTATCATGCTGGAAGAACTGCAGCTCCGGGTGATGGCCAAACAGTGGGACGACGTGGTTCTGCAGCACCTGCTGGTACGTGTTGGCATTCACATGGTTGTCAAAAAAGTAGAGGTGTCCGGTAGTCATGACTGAATGCCCCCCAAACCATCAGACTGCCCCCTCCCCATCTATCGGCTTCAAACACGCAGCAGTTGGCGTAGCGTTCCCCGACACGCCTCCAGACTCTCATTCTCCCGTCAGCATGAGATAACGCTAAGCGACTTTCGTCAGAGAACAGCACAGCTCTCCACTGACGTCGTGTCCATGGCAGATGCTGGTTGGCCCACTGCAGGCGTTGCTGACGGTGTCTACGGGTGAGGACTGGGCCAACATGAGGGCGTCTTGCATTGAGCCCTGATTCTTGCAATCGACGTCGAACGGTTTGTCCAGACACTGGACCCCGTCGACCAACCACCTGGCGACATGTTTCTGCTGCTGTAAGGAATCGATTACGAAGATGAAGCTGTCGAATGTATCGATCCTGCGCTGGTGTGGTAACACGAGGTTGGCCCGTTCGGCGCCGATCAGTGGTGGAACCAGTTGCTGCCAAACATTGTGATAGCCTTACAATTGTAGAGTGACTGCAGTTCAGTTGTCTGGCTGTCTCTCTCGATGACATGCCGACCATCAACATTCCAATGGCTCGCTCGCGTTCTTGCATAGACAGTCGCGGCATTGTTTTCGGACCACTTCGCCTGGTCGAATGACAACTGATACCGTTTTCCAGTCGGCATGACTTCAAACTCACCATTTGAGACAAAGAAACAGATGAGCTACGTTCAGTCTCGGCCCCAGTGGCAAAAAAAGTGTTTTGGGCGAGTTGCACGTGGGCGTCACACGAACGTTGGCAAGCGCGGAGAAACCGAGGCAGTGTGAATCTGTGTCCCTTAAAAATTGTGTTAATATACCAAATCCAAATACACATTTTTTCCAAATGGGAAATCGGCAAATCAAAACGGTGCGTTTTTAATGTTGTTCAGTATATATACACAGGAATATACTGACATGTTCAGACTCTGAAACTTTAGCAGGGAAAAACATGATCATCCAAATGTTTTCACACTGATATATACACAGGAATATACTGACATGTTCAGACTCTGGAACTTTAGCAGGAAAAAACATCCAAATGTTTTCACACTGATATATACACAGGAATATACTGACATGTTCAGACTCTGGAACTTTAGCAGGGAAAAACATCCAAATGTTTTCACACTGATATATACACAGGAATATATTGACATGTTCAGACTCTGGAACTTTAGCAGGGAAAAACATCCAAATGTTTTCACACTGATATATACACAGGAATATACTGACATGTTCAGACTCTGGAACTTTAGCAGGGAAAAACATCCAAATGTTTTCACACTGATATATACACAGGAATATACTGACATGTTCAGACTCTGGAACTTTAGCAGGGAAAAACATCCAAATGTTTTCATACTGATATATACACAGGAATATACTGACATGTTCAGACTCTGGAACTTAAGCAGGGAAAAACATCCAAATGTTTTCACACTGATATATACACAGGAATATACTGACATGTTCAGACTCTGGAACTTTAGCAGGGAAAAATATCCAAATGTTTTCACACTGATATATACACAGGAATATACTGACATGTTCAGACTCTGGAACTTTAGCAGGGAAAAACATCCAAATGTTTTCACACTGATATATTAACACTGGCGAACCCAAACCTGGTCCTCATGATGAAATTAATCAGGGACATATATAGTGGACAACAGACGGCCATTGTTATTTTCACTACATAGTGGACAACAGACATATCTGGCCATTTTCAGTATACAGTGGACAACAGACATATCTGGCCATTTTCAGTATATAGTGGACAACAGACATATCTGGCCATTTTCGCTATGTAATGGACAACAGACATATCTGGCCATTTTCACTATATAGTGGACACAACAGACATATCTGGCCATTTTCGCTAGATAGTGGACAACAGACATATCTGGCCATTTTCACTATATAGTGGACAACAGACATATCTGGCCATTTTCACTATATAGTGGACAACAGACATATCTGGCCATTTTCACTATATAGTGGACAACAGACATATCTGGCCATTTTCAGTATATAGTAGACAACAGACAAATCTGGCCATTTTCGCTAGATAGTGGACAACAGACATACTGGCCACTGTCATTTTCACTATATAGTTGACAACAGACACATCTGTTTAAATGTTTAATGAACTGGGTGAACAACTTGATAAACCTTTCATCAAATTAGCTGGCTTAGATTTCATTTTTTGCTGACTTCTTTCTTCTTTTTTAACAAATCTCATGTACAGCCTAATGTGTTTATTTATTTCCTCCAAATTCCTCCATTAATATGAAACTGACAAGATCAAAAGGCATTACAAATGCAACATTTCCTGGTGAAAAATACAATCAATCAGCCAGACAGCATTTCCAAATTTCAGAATCCTCAATTATCAAGACTACCACCATTTTCAAACTCTGTTTGATGCATGGGTGAAACTGGAAACAAATTGAAAAACTGAAAGGTCGGGTCCAGGGGCTGCCTAGGCCCCTGGTGGGGTCCAGGGCCAGCGCCCTGGTGGGGGGCTCAGGGGGCAAAGCCCCCCCCTGCCAAAATTGATGTTTTGAAATATTCAGACAGTTTTCATGGCCTCTGGTGAAAGGAAATTTGGAACTGAGGCCTTGTTTGAAACACATAAATTATTGCTTTTATGTGAACAAAAGTCATCCTTTTAAATTACAAAAAAAAAAAACAAAAAAAAACCTACCCCCAAAAAACCAGCTTGGTTGGTGCCTTGGACATAGATGGGCGGGAAAGGGTAACAAGATCAAAAATCTGTGCTTTTTCTAAGGCCCTTAAATTAATAGGATTTTTCCACTGCATTTTTTTAAAAATTTAACCCATTTTATTACATGGAAAAAACAAAACCCTTAAAGTATTTTTTCCCTATCCTTTTTCCAGAAAACAAAACCCTCATATTTTTTTTTTTTCTTTAATGTTTTTTTTTTCCCTTTCTTTAAATTTTTTTTTAAAAACAAAATTATGCCCTCTCTCTCTCTGTGCCTTACATTCCCTTTTGTGTGTTGGGCGGCGTTGTGTGTGCCCATTGGGGGGAAGGGGGGGGGGGGTGGGGGGGGGGGCATGGCGGCTGTGAAAAAGTTTTGGGACTAAAATTCTTATTTTCCCATGCTTTTTTTAAGGCCCGGACTTCGGGTTGCTTTGCTAGCAGAGTTTTTCCATTAGATCCATACTTGGGCCCAGTTGCACACGCGGAAAAACGCTACACCGGGTTTTTGTTCGTTTTCAAACACCCAAAACAAGATGTTGTCTTTTTTACATTTTATTTCTTTTTCAGCCAAAACCCCCATCGCCATAATTAGTGATCCCAGCGCCGATCTCCTCAACGAATCACCCTTTAAGATAGGACTTCTCACATTTTTCCAACAAACCCTCCAAACTCGAAATCTAGTTTTGGGCAAATGGTGCAAAAATCTTTTTTCCCTTTAAAAATAAAATTTTTTTCCCAAATTTGGCATTTTTGGTTTTATGGTAAGACGCACCGTACGTTTTTCCCAAATTTTTAAAAGACTGTTTTAAAAAATTTTTTTTGCTTTTCAATTTACAAAAAATAGGGAAAAATTTCCATTTTGAAAAATTTTCATAAAAGGGATTCCGCCTTAGACGGAAAAAAAGGTTTACCCTTTGATGTTACCAAAACCTCAGTGCTAATGTTGTTTTTTAAAAGCTGCCAACATTGAAAAGGCCTTTTCAATGCCCCTTCAATGTAAAAAAAGAAAAAAACCAGGGATAAAGTTGATGCACAGATCTGCAAAAGTTTTTAAAAAACTTTTTGTTGGGGGTTTCACCCCTTTCGAAATGGAACTTTTTTTTTTTTCATGATAACATTTTTCAAAGCGGGGGAAAGAGAAAATACCCCCCCTGTGAAACGGAAAAAGCCGTTTTTTTGGAAGGGCCTCCCAAATTTTTACAAAAAAAAGCCTTTCAGAGCCGCCAGTGGCAAATGTGTTTTTAAGACTTTGGGGAAGGGCAACGCATTGAGGGGGTATTCTTCCCCATGCCGTCCCCCTTAATGGGGGTGCCCATTTAAAAGGGCATATTCTTTTTTCTGCCCCTCAGGGCTTGGATCTAAGTCCCTTTACCGCCCCCGGGACCGGGTTTTTTAAAAAAGGCAGAACAGTTTGTTATTTTGGTGTTATCATCCCACAAAATCACCCCTGAAATTTTAGTTTTTTTTTTTATTTTTTAAAAACCAAAAAGGATCCTTTTTCAGGGGAATACCCGGGAAAAAGTTAAAAAAAAAACAAAGTTTCCCAAAAAAACAAACAAAAACCATTTAACTTTTTTTCCATGTGTACCCCCCTTCCCTTTTAAAAATTTGATCCCCCTTTATCCATCTGTTGCAGGCCACCCTGAATTTTTTTCCCCAAAGGATTATTTGAAAAGGGTTTCCCGCCCTTAAGAAACAGGCGTTTTTAGCAAACTGCGTAAAGCTCATGGGGTGCCCATTTTTATGGCATAAATTCAAGCAAAAAAGCTTTTAGGGCATTTTTTTCCTTTTTGTAACAAAAAGGGGCCCGTAAAATTTTCCCAGGCACTATCAAATCACTGACCCCCAAAAGTACAATGTGTTTAAAAAAGGTGCATGACCCCACAGTAACTTGGTTTTAAACTGTGCACTGACCGCACAGTACCTGTGTATAAAGTTTTCCCCCTGAAACCCCCATAGTAAAACTGTGTATAAAAAAGTGCATGACCTCCCTAGAAAAATGTGTAAAAGTGTGCCCTGAAACCCCAAAAGTACATGTGTTTAAAAATGTTTCACTGACCTCCTTTGAAACTTGGGTTAAAAATGTGCATGACCTCCCCCGGAACTGTTGGGTTTTAAAATGTGCACTGCCTCCCCAAACACGTGTATAAATGTGCACTGACCTCCATATTTAATGTGTTTTAAAGTGTGGGAATTTAACCCCCATAGTACACTGGGGTATAAAGTGTGCACTGACCTCCCTAGTTCATGTGGGTTTTAAAATTTGCACTGACCTCCACAGTACCTGGTTTTAAAACTGTCAATGACCTCCACAGAACCCCGTGTTTTTAAACTATTTCCTGACCTCCACAGAAAAACCCCCATGTTTAAAAAAGGGACTGACCCCATAGAATGCTTGTATAAAAAAGTGGGACTTTACCTCCCAGTACACTGTGAAAAAAAATTTTGCACTGACCTCCATAGAACATGTGTTTTAATGTGTGCCCGACCTCCCCATACACTGTGTATAAACTGTGCCTGAACCCCCACGGGAAACCCCTGTGTATAAAGTGTCATTGACCTCCAAAAGAAACCCGTGTATAAACCTTTTGGGACTGACCACCATAGGGAATTTTGTGTATAAAGTGTGCACTGACCTTCCCCCCAGAAACCCTTTTTATAAACTGTGCACTACCCCCAAAACAATGTGTAAAAAGTGAGCACGACCTCCCTAGTACACTGTTTTATAAACTTTTTTTTTGCCAAAATGGGGGCCCCCCCATAAATGCTGTGTATAAAGTGTGCATGACCCCCATAGAACACGTGTATAAAGTGTGCATGACCCCCACAGTACACTGGTAAAAAGTGGTTCACTGACCTCCCCTAGATTTCTGTGTATAAAAAATGGGCATGACCTTTCCCCGGGACAATGTGTTTTAAAGTGTGCATGACCTCCACAGGGAAACCCCCTGTATAAATGGGCATGACCTCCCTTTGAATGCTGTGTATGAAAAATGTGCACTGACCTTTCCCCAGAACCCCGTGTATAAACTGTGCACTACCTCCCTAGAATGGGTGTTATAAAAAAATGCATGACCTTCCCCTTGAAGCTGTGTATAAAGTGTGCACTGACCTCCATAGAATGCTGTGTATAAAGTGTGCACTGACCTCCATAGGAAAAATGTGTATAATGTTTGCACTGACCTCCACAGTACACTGTGTATAAAGTGTGCACTGACCCCCAAAAACCCTGTGAAAAAATTTTGCAAGACCCCCCTTTTGAATGCGTGAATTAAAATGGGGGACTGACCCCCCTGTACAAATTTTTATAAAGTGTGCCCCGACCTCCATAGAAAACTGTGTTTAAAATGTGCATGACCTCAACAGTTTCACGTGGGTTAAAAATGTGCAACCCGACCTCCCAAAAAACCCCTGTATAAACGTGCACTACCTCCCCAGAAACCTCTGAAAAAACTGTGCACTGACCTCCTAGAATGCGTGTATAAAGTGTGCCCCTGACCTCCACAGAACCCCGTGTATAAACTGTGCATGACCTCCATAAATGCTGTGTATAAAATGGATGACCTAAAAGTACACTGTCTAAAAAGTGTGCACTGACCTCCACAGGCACTGTTTTATAAAATGTGCACTGACCCCCCAGAACCTTTTGGTTTTAAACTGTGGGATGACCTCCTAGAATGCTGTGTTTTACAGTTTTTTAAATGACCTCCAAAAAAAACTGTTTTTTATAAAGTTGGGGCCCCAGCTTTCAATAGAACTCTGTATACAAAGTGAACACTGAACTTATCAGAACTCTAACCACAAAGTGGAGCGGGGATTAAGTGTATTTGGCCTTTAAAAAGAATTGTGTTGTAAGTGGACATATCCTTCCCCCACAACACACACACACAAAACACCCCACACAAAACCCCCTCACCACTCCCCACACACACACACAAAACACAAAACACCACACACACACACACACAAACCTCTCTCCATTCACTTACCAAAAACACACAAACCTACCTCTCTCATCATCACACACACCCACCCCACACACACACACAAACACCCCCCACACCAAAATCTCACACACACACACACCCCACTCCCCTCTCTCCACTCAAATCAAAACACACTCACACACACACACACAACCCCACCAAAACACACAACACAACAACAAAAACACTTCCCCCTGTACTGGCACGGAACTTACAAAAGCCGTAGAACAGTAAATAAACACACACACAAAAACACACACACACACACACCACACACACACATCTCACTCACACACACACACACACACACACACACACCACACACACACACACACACGCACGCACACATCTCACTCACACACACACACACACACACACATACATACACACACACACACACACACACACACACACACACACACACACACACACACACACATCTCACTCACAAACACACACACACACATCTCAACACACACACACACACACACACACACACACACGCACACACACACACACACACACACACATTTCACTCACTCACACACACACACACACACACACACACACACCACACACACACACACACACACACACACACACACACACACACCTCACTCACACACACACACACACACACACACACACACACACACACACACACACAGAGCTGTAGTAGAGGAAAAGCAATGTCAGCCAGGTATCCAATGTCCGATTAGTGTCTTGGTTAAAGCCTGTGTGGGTCATCTGCAAAGTTTCATCCATATGACCCTCTTCCTAATATCTTCTTCTTCATTCATTCAAGCATTCATTCATTTCAATCTGCACACATTATCTCATGGCCTGACATATGTGGTGTTGTGTACATGGCCTCTTCTGAACATAGTGATGCTTGCTTGAAAAAACTGAATCACTTTACAGTGGACATTTTGCTGCATAAAGTAGACAATGCGTATAAAGCAGATACCGACCCTCTGAAACTTTTTGGTGTAAAGCGGACACTGATATTTGACAGATCTGGTGTGCACAGCAGACACCTACCCTCAATAGAGCTGAGCACGTAACCCTGTTTGTTGGGAAGCTGCGAATGCACCGTGTCTGGTACTTCAGGTTGGATTCTCTCCGCTGCTGGACGTATCCCATGTTGCGAAGATCCCACACTAACACTCGCCTTCCTGCAGTGCCCACAATCAGTCGATCACCACATACTGACAAGCAGTAGACCTGGGAGAAAAACAAATTGAAATATTACTGTAAATATTTCAAAATAATTATCAAATGTTGACGGAACACAGATGTGCAGAGAGACTTTCAAAATATGTTTTTCCAATATCTCGCTCCATGCAAACTTAAAACAACAGCAAATTTTGTGAGCTTACTTTTAAAACTCATTTGACAATTTTTTTTAAATCGTTTCTCCTCCCCTCCCCCCCCCCCCCCCCCTCCCACACACACACATTTTTGTTTTTAAAAAAAATGAAACATTACTAGAAATGTGCAGAAATCAATTTATTACTCAAGCGTTTATACCGTTGACTCAAGGGCCAACAACACCATCCCCATAGCTTTAAAAACAACACAAACAAAAAACAAAAAAACCAGAATTAATCTCTCATACC
>CM031597.1:136833855-136836851 GCA_018398815.1 Conus ventricosus | reverse complement strand
GTTAGCCTTCAATTGTAGAGTGACTGCAGTTCAGTTGTCTGGCTGTCTCTCCCCGATGACATGCCGACCATCAACATTCCAATGGCTCGCTCGCGTTCTTGCATAGACAGTCGCGGCATTGTTTTCGGACCACTTCGCCTGGTCGAATGACAACTGATACCGTTTTCCAGTCGGCATGACTTCAAACTCACCATTTGAGACAAAGAAACAGATGAGCTACGTTCAGTCTCGGCCCAGTGGCAAAAAAAGTGTTTGGGCGAGTTGCACGTGGGCGTCACACGAACGTTGGCAAGCGCGGAGAAACCGAGGCAGTGTGAATCTGTGTCCCTTAAAAATTGTGTTAATATACCAAATCCAATACACATTTTTTCCAAATGGGAAATCGGCAAATCAAAAGGGTGCGTTTTTAATGTTGTTCAGTATATATACACGGGAATATACTGACATGTTCAGACTCTGAAACTTAGCAGGGAAAAACATGATCATCCAAATGTTTTCACACTGATATATACACAGGAATATACTGACATGTTCAGACTCTGGAACTTTAGCAGGAAAAAACATCCAAATGTTTTCACACTGATATATACACAGGAATATACTGACATGTTCAGACTCTGGAACTTTAGCAGGGAAAAACATCCAAATGTTTTCACACTGATATATACACAGGAATATATTGACATGTTCAGACTCTGGAACTTTAGCAGGGAAAAACATCCAAATGTTTTCACACTGATATATACACAGGAATATACTGACATGTTCAGACTCTGGAACTTTAGCAGGGAAAAACATCCAATGTTTTCACACTGATATATACACAGGAATATACTGACATTTCAGACTCTGGAACTTTAGCAGGGAAAAACATCCAAATGTTTTCATACTGATATATACACAGGAATATACTGACATGTTCAGACTCTGGAACTTAAGCAGGGAAAAACATCCAAATGTTTTCACACTGATATATACACAGGAATATACTGACATGTTCAGACTCTGGAACTTTAGCAGGGAAAAATATCCAAATTTTTCACACTGATATATACACAGGAATATACTGACATGTTCAGACTCTGGAACTTTAGCAGGGAAAAACATCCAAATGTTTTCACACTGATATATTAACACTGGCGAACCCAAACCTGGTCCTCATGATGAAATTAATCAGGGACATATATAGTGGACAACAGACGGCCATTTTTATTTTCACTACATAGTGGACAACAGACATATCTGGCCATTTTCAGTATACAGTGGACAACAGACATATCTGGCCATTTTCAGTATATAGTGGACAACAGACATATCTGGCCATTTTCGCAAATGTAGGACAACAGACATATCTGGCCATTTTCACTATATAGTGGACAACAGACATATCTGGCCATTTTCGCTAGATAGTGGACAACAGACATATCTGGCCATTTTCACTATATAGTGGACAACAGACATATCTGGCCATTTCACTATATAGTGGACAACAGACATATCTGGCCATTTTCACTATATAGTGACAACAGACATATCTGGCCATTTCAGTATATAGTAGACAACAGACATATCTGGCCATTTTCGCTAGATAGTGGACAACAGACATATCTGGCCACTGTCATTTTCACTATATAGTTGACAACAGACACATCTGTTTAAATGTTTAATGAACTGGGTGAACAACTTGATAAACCTTTCATCAAATTAGCTGGGCTTAGATTTCATTTTTTTGCTGACTTCTTTCTTCTTTTTTAACAAATCTCATGTACAGCCTAATGTGTTTATTTATTTCCTCCAAATTCCTCCATTAATATGAAACTGACAAGATCAAAAGGCATTACAAATGCAACATTTCCTGGTGAAAAATACAATCAATCAGCCAGACAGCATTTCCAAATTTCAGAATCCTCAATTATCAAGACTACCACCATTTTCAAACTCTGTTTGATGCATGGGGGGAAACTGGAAACAAATTGAAAAACTGAAAGGTCGGGTCCAGGGGCTGCCTAGGCCCCTGGTGGGGTCCAGGGCCAGCGCCCCTGGTGGGGGCTCAGGGGGCAAAGCCCCCCCCCTGCCAAAATTGATGTTTTGAAATATTCAGACAGTTTTCATGGCCTCTGGTGAAAGGAAATTGGAACTGAGGCCTTGTTTGAAACACATAATTTATTGCTTTATGTGAACAAAAGTCATCCTTTCAAATTCAAAAAAAAAAAACAAAAAAAAAACCTACCCCCAAAAAACCAGCTTGGTTGGTGCCTTGGACATAGATGGGCAGTAAGGGTAACAAGATCACAAATCTGTGCATTTCTAAGGTCTTAATTAATAGAGAGTTTCCACTGCACTTCCAAAACTAACCCATTTTATTACATGGAAGAAACAGAACCTTAAGTAGTTTTCCCTATCCTTTTCCAGAAAACTAACCCTCATATTTATATTTTCTTTAATGTTTTTTTCTTCTTTCTTTAAATTTTTTTTTATACTATTATGTCTCCCCTCTCTCTCTGTGCCTTACATTCACCTTGTGTGTGTGTGCGTGCGTGTGTGTGTGTCACTTGGGGGGAAGGAGGGGGGGTGGGAGGGGGCATGGCGGCTGCTGAAAAAGATTGACTGAATTCTTACTTTCCATGCTTTTAATATGGTCCGGACTTCTGGCATGCTTTGCTAGCAGAGATTTCCATTAGATCCATACTTGAGGTCCGAGTTGCACACGCGGCAAAACGCTACACCAGGTTTGTTCGTTTTCAAACACCAAACACGATGTTGTCGTTTTTCATCATCTATTTCGTTCAGCCAAGCCCATCGCCACTAATTAGTGATGCCAGCGTCGATCTCCTCAACTGAATCACCTTCTTTAAGATAGGACATTCTCACAGTTTCCAACGAACTCCAAACTCGAAATCTAGATTTCGGCAAATGGTGCTTTATCTTTGTTCCTTAAAATAAAGAGTAGTTCCAATTCGGCACTTCCGTTTTATGGTAAGACGCACTCGATACGT
>CM031597.1:136758855-136828855 GCA_018398815.1 Conus ventricosus | reverse complement strand
TATATAGACGTTAACATACATGACAGTCTGCTTTCATCCAATTTTGTCAGGTATATATAGACTTTAGCATACATGAAAGTCCGCTTTCATCCAATTTTGTCTGGTATATATAGACTTTAGCATACATGACAGTCTGCTTTCATCCAATTTTGTCAGGTATATATAGACTTTAGCATACATGAAAGTCCGCTTTCATCCAATTTTGTCAGGTATATATACACTTTAGCATACATGACAGTCCGCTTTCATCCAATTTTGTCAGACTAGTTTTTGGAGTTATGAAAGGTATGCGTGGCTGTCACGAATTCTTAAACTGGTTGAAGTAGTACTGATGCTCAATGATTTCAGTTTCTACTTCACAGGAAACTTAAGCAAACTAAGGCTATTGAAGATATAATACTAATGCACAAGCAGACAGGAAATCTTATAAAACCAATTTGATAATACACATGCACACTAACTTTTGCCCCTATTGCGTGAAAAGGTATTGAAGTAATGTTTATTTCATGTTTAATACCACTTCAGTTATCTTTTTTATTTATCTGTTTTTTTCAATGATGGCTACTGTGCCCATGTACAACACAGTAGTCTGCGCCCATCGAATCAACACAGTGCCAGCACTCTTCACTATTTGCGAGTAGTGTATGGGTAATTTTGTCAGTAAAACTACTGTTAGTCCATACAGTTGTTTCCTGTATGAAAAATGAAAACACACATCATTGAGTCGGTCATATTTTAAATCTCATTCACCTGATATATTTAGACGACTGAGCCAACTGGTATTGTGAAAAGAAAAAAGGCAAAACCTTTTGTTCATACACTTTCTCGGAAAAGGTTGAAGTTTTGGCATGTACTAAAATCTTTACTCTCAGCTGGCTATTGCACTAAACAAGTAGAAGTAATGGAGTATTGGATGAAAACAAAATCTGCAGCCAACACATAGGCATCATGCCTTCAACTTGTAATTCACTACAATGCAGATGATTGGCTGACAGCTGAGTACATGTCCAAGGCAATGGAGACTTGATGGCGTTGGTCAATTGTGCAAGTCATCTGTGATGTTTGCTTCCACTCAGCAGACATCTGTGAGCATCTGATACGCTGACTGGCCAAGCGGCACCAAATTATACAATATTCTACTCAATTCTCGTTAAGTGTTAGAAAGGTTAAAACTATCAGAGGCTGCATGGTCCTTCCACCCCCCACCACAAACACTTCATCCTCCCTCCCCCTTCTTTTTTTCCACTTTTTTCTGCTGTCTCGTCTTCCTAGCCAGGTAAGCAGCATGGCTCTCAGTTTCATGCTGCTCATCTCGGCTCACCCCTGCACAGCCACACCCTTCTCTCACCCTGCTGTGCTCACTTTGTCTGGCTGGTTGAAGGTGCCAGCAGCTGTGGGGCCTCGGGGGTCCCACAACTTCACCGTGGAGTCCCAGCTGCCGGAGATGACCACGTTCACGTCAGGGCAGTACTCCACGCAGCGGATGGGAGCTTCGTGATTCCCAACGGTCATTTCTGAAATGGCACGATATAATGTCAGCTTCAGAACCGTTCTCATCCCTCTTTGATGTAAGCTGGAAAAGAAACATATTCTTCACATAAACATATGAACATCAGCATGCCCACTCCTACAGCACACTAGATAAAGTTACTATCCCAATATCATACGAAATCAGTGTTTGTTTTTACACAACATTTCATTTCACTGAATTTTTCAATTCATTTCTTTACCTTAAATCTCTCTTTAAATGAAAGTAACAAAATCTACTTGTCAAGTCAAAACCTTTGCAGCTGCTTATCATCTGCACTTTTCTGTCTCTGAGATTCAAAGACAGTTAACAAACTAAGTAATTCCATAGAGTTACGCCAGTGTCTAAAATCTGGCACCCTACTGAAGCACTCTGACATGCCAAACTTATATCATTGGAAGAATTCAAAAGGTTTTCTACTGCACACACAAGACACAAGCTCCAGGTTACAGAAAATCACAGAGGCCAACAGCTTGACCTTTCATCTATAACAGTTTTCCTCTAGATCCAAATGTTCCTCTAGATCCAAGTGTAATTTTCTCTCTCTCTCACTGTTGTTGAGAGACAGGTCAGAGGTCGCTCTGAGTCTATTGTTTTACTACGGGAGAGAAATGATGAAAGTTACATAAAGCAGGGTTCCACTGACTTTTTAGTTTTTGCGTCAAGAAACGCACGCCTCCGCAAAAATTGCGTCAGCGCTGAAAAAAATGCGTAACAAAGTAAACTGTACTCACTCCAGTCAAAACAGCTCTGAATCACGCGCCTTAAAGAGCAGCTCGCTGCAGGAAAGCGTTTTCTGTGCCACACGAGTCCGGGCCGAAAAATGCAAACATGTTTGATTGTCTCTTTGCCATTTTTGCTAAGTAAGCCCGCGAAAACAAGCCGGGTCAGTCAACCTTATTATTATTCCTACACGCTGTGACCACGGTAAAGTTCCCATCAATGGGCGCACTCTGGCATCCAGAATCACGTGGGATGATCGTGTGTGCGTGGGAAGTCATAACGTATTCCGATTGGAAGATGGCACCATCGCAGACGCGGGAAAGATTCCATTTTATTTCGAGGGAGAAAGGATGAGGCGTTTTGGAACATTCTTGATCTAGCAAAAAGTCAGCGAGTGCCACAGAGTAAAATGTGCACGCACTATCACTAATTGGCGGTGTCAAGCAGTCTGCTGTAGGTCTGTGCCGTGTTTTGCCCCTCTGACATAGGCTTGCGGTTGAGAACAGGGTCCTGGGAAAATTGCGTCGCTAAACGCACGGCCGCGAAAAAAATGCGTAGGAAGGCAGAAAAACGCAATAATTACGCAAAATTTTGCAATAAATGGAACCCCTGATAAAGGTATTTTAGAAAACATCCTTATTCCACAGCTTTCCCAGCAACGTGGGAAAAGGAAGCAGGATTAGACGGCAAGAAACTAGCCCAGAGCATAGCACTCCCGTGTGCACTGAAAAACATTATTTCATTACAATTCTAACAACAGCATTATGGACACAAGGCTGCTTGGCCTTGATTTCTTGCTAATCCTGAACATCGTTAAAAAAGAAAAGAAAAAAAAACCCACACAAACACAAAATTATATGGCAACAGTGCTCCTTTGGTGAATTCTGTGGGTCAATACAATCATAATAAAAAGTTTAAGAAATTCTCCAATATGAAATAATGCTTCAGCACCAGGCTCCTTCGTCTTCATACAATACCACGGAACAGCACACACAGACAGGTATCACAACAAAATGCACTGACAGCGGCTGCTTTCAAAGCAAACACAATAGAAGTTAATGTAAGCGGGTAAATTTATCCTATTTTAGAACCCTCTCCTACATATTTCTTCCTTACATTGAGAAAATTTTCAGTTTGATGAACGGAGAGTTTCTCTGTGGAAAGAACAAAAGGTAAGGAAAAGAGGGAAAAATGAACACAGATATGTAGCACATACGCACGCATGCATGCTCTTATGCATGCACACACACACAACACACACACACACACACACACACACACACACACACACACACACACGCACACACACACACACACACACACACACACACATACATGTGCAACCATGCATACATGAGCATGCAAATGGAAATACTGGTCCATTCAAACAGCTACAAATGTTGCGGGCTTAGAAAACACACAAAGTGTTTCCCCCTCCCCTCCCCTTTTAAAGAAAAACACTGAACATAATCAAATCAAACAATTCTACATTGGAGCCCTGAGTACCAACTCGCCTGTATGAAGAGTCTACAGCCGTGTTGGTTGTTTTCCATTGTGAATGGTTGAGTTCTTTTTGACAAAACTTTCACACAACTTCGTAACAAACTTGCAAGGTAACTTGGAACTGGTTATATGTTTATTGTTACCATATAACCAAAAGGACATAAAATGTAAAAAAATAAAAAAAAAATAAAAAAGTAGAACAAATTAATGTCAATGTGTTGCATCAAAATAAGAAACATCACTGGGATTTCACAGGTATCAACCAACTCCTCTCATTCAGCAACAAATTCCAGGCCAGTGACTTTGTCCTCAGAAAAGAAACTCTGGAGGGAAAGCAGACTCCCTTTGAAACGGAGAAATGGGTCAGAGATACTTGGAAGAAGGGTATCAGGGTATGGGGTGAACACATATTATTGTGGACTCCTGCTGCGATGCTGTCTTGGTCAACACAGTTTCAAAGTGAGGTGACTGCAGGCGGAAATTGAAACAAAATTTTAAAATTTAAAGGAAGTCTGCCGTTTACATGGACAAAGAAGTCTGCCGGTTTACATGGACAAATTACAAGACCAAACATGACACGTTTCAACCCCTTACGTCTTCTTCAGTCAAGATAAACAACATTCAGGACAATGAAAATGAAGAATGAGCTGTCACATATTTTCTCAAATTCGGTGCAGGATGGACGTGAATAACGCCCATCTTGCGCCAAATCTGAGAAGATAACAGACCTGTCTACCTCAAAATTGAACCATTAGTATTCCATGGAGTAAATTTTAGTATTCCATGACAAAAAGAGTAGTTTTCTTACCTTGAACTTTAATATGGTTCTTAAATTGTGCAATTCTTGCAGCCAACCCACTGCGCTGTACTCACACTCAAACACTCAACACCAACTAGCACAAGTGCACTACACACACACAACTGCACGTATCTAGTTGCCCAACTCATCAAAAAAAAAGAATTATAATGTCCTCCTCCCTTTCACCCCCCTCCCCCGCCCACACACACACAGTGACAGACAGTCACACACATGTATACCCTTCATACAGTTTTCATTTTCCATCTTTTTCTTCTCTTTGTACTGCCACTCCATCCCCCCCCCCCCCCCCCCCCCCCCCCCCCCCCCCCGACTTTGCCTTGGCCTTTTTCAATGCTTGTACAATTGAAGGTGTTCCTTTCACCATTTTGGATAGTTTTTTAGGCGATTTTGACGAAACATGCTTTATGCAGTCGTTGCGCCCTCCATGAACACAACTAAAAGTAAAACCTGTTTCGCACAAAGTGCACAACACCAAAGTTGGGCCTTTTTTGAGCTTTGGACAAAGCACTTTCAACTCTGTGTGGTTTGCATTCAGGAAAGCTTGCTCCCTCATTTTGGCAACCTTCTTTTCAACATCTAGCTCTTCATCACTTTCATGAACGTTTAATTTTGCTGGTGGCGGCATTCTCTTAGTGAATATCTGTCAGCCGCTCACTATGAAAGATGGCCGACCATGGTGTAAGCGAGCACGTGCAACTGGAACTAGGGACAATAACTCGCATCTTCAAACAGGAAAATAGTACTTTTTTTTTTTTTTGTAGCCAATGTTGCCGATTTTCGCATTTTTGCCCTACTCGGTGTATTATCGTATTTTTCATTCAAATTTCGTAAAATACGCAAAGAAATCGTGGGGTAGTGTCAACCTCGGGTGATGTCAGTGGAGGAAGGACTAGCGCACAGCCCAAACACACTCACAGCTTGCTTACGATCTCATTCATATATCATGCATTCGTCACATCAAACCACTAGTAAAGTCTATAACTTTACTACACATGTTCATAGAACGAAACATCAATGCATATGGAATCAAACAAAATAAAACATTCTCTCTTTCCTGAACTTCACAAAATCGTTTATCTAAAACATCATTAACTAACCCGGGTATAAACAGATTTCTACTTTACCTGGCCAGGTGATCTTAACTATTCACGAATCACTGTCTTTTCTTTTCTTTTCTTTTCTTTTCACTGTCACTTTCACAAGCACGACACAACTGCTGGCACTGGTTTTGGTCTGATGGCACCGGTCAGGCTGGACTGCTGGCACTGGTCAGGTTGGACTGCCGATGAAAGTGGCGCTGGCCAAGTATGAGGTCGAACCCCCGGTTAAGATAGAACAGTGACTATCAACATCGATCTGTTCTCCTTTCTTTCTTCCTGCATTAACGCATTGCACTCTCTCTCTCTCTCTCTTCTAGTCTGCTCTTATCAAATGGACATGGTTGCTTTTCTTTTCTTTTTTTTTTTCTTTTCTTTCTTTTCCTCTTCATTAGTTAGCAACTCTCTCTTTCCACATCTCTCTTTAGTCCTCCTCTGCAGACTATCTCATGCTAATCTCTCAACTTGGTTCTCTTCTCTCCTCCCTCATCTCTCTGCTTTTCTCTCCTCAGAGATTACACTCAGACCTCTCTCTCTGTCTCTCTGTTCGTTCTCCTCTCGTTCTCTCACTCTCACATCCTTCTTATCCCGTTCCGATCTGTCAAAAAGGGCGAGTACCATTGGTCAGTATTTTTACTGCCTCGTACTCGAAGTTATCTCCCTCTAATTCCATTGGATGTTCAAATCATGCCAGTCATGCCTACACGCCTTACTCTCTGTGGTGGTCAATTGGTCATTTAATTGATTAGCTAGATTTCACCCCCACCACGCACTACCTTCTCCCTCTCCCTTTCCTGCTTTAACCTGCGACGTCCGACTAACAATGGCGCTGGTTCCACAAATTGGCTAGATGAGCCTGAGCCAGGCGCTACGACTCGTCTCGCTAGACATCGAGGCGTCGGTCAAAGCTGCTTAGTCCGTCTGGCCGGACAGACCGTCTCTGTGGAGCCTCTCCCCTATGCTTAATTGGTTGGATCCGAACCATGGGGCCGTCTTCGTGGCGCCAAGATGTCTGCGTTTGGACTTATGTCCAGTTGAAGTGGCCGGCGACGGACCACACTTTGGTTGTGTTGAATTTTGACCGTGACAATTTCCCCCTTGCAAAAGACTATGCACCGCATTGTCTCAAAACAACGGTACAAAAAAGACAACAACCGAATTTGCTGACACACAGCTACACGCGCAAAGTTTGAAAAATACTTTACAACCAACGGTTTATAAATTATAAAATATACCATTAGTGAATACCACTCCAATGAGTTGTCATTGACGTGCGCTCTTGCGTTATTTCAACTCATTTTATAACGACCTCTGTGCGCACTTATGCAATTCCCCTACCTGCGGATTTGCCACATCTTCTCTTCACAATTTCTATCTGCGTTTGGACTTATGTCCAGTTGAAGTGGCCGGCGACGGACCACACTTTGGTTGTGTTGAATTTTGACCGTGACAGGTAGGCAGGTCTGAGATATGCGATTACACCCATCTTGCACTGAATTTGAGTAGATGTACAAGTGATCGCTTGCTCTTTGTCTTCATTGTCCTGAATACTGTCTCTCTTGCCTGAAGAAGACCTAAGAGGTCAAAATCTGTAGTTTTTTGTTTCGCAATTTGTTTGTCCACATTAACTGGCGGAGTCACTTTAAATTCTTTTAAAAATGTGGTCAACACAGTCCAACCTGACCGGATCTTGCTAAGATGATAATGTCACTTGCCTGATCTGGTGTTGAAGTCATAGGTTTTCACACAGTCCAACCTGACCGGATCTTGCTAAGATGATAATGTCACTTGCCTGATCTGGTGTTGAAGTCATAGGTTTTCAGACAGTCCAACCTGACCGGATCTTGCTAAGATGATAACGTCACTTGCCTGATCTGGTGTTGAAGTCATAGGTTTTCACACAGTCCAACCTGACCGGATCTTGCTAAGATGATAATGTCACTTGCCTGATCTGGTGTTGAAGTCATAGGTTTTCACACAGTCCAACCTGACCGGATCTTGCTAAGATGATAACGTCACTTGCCTGATCTGGTGTTGAAGTCATAGGTTTTCAGACAGTCCAACCTGACCGGATCTTGCTAAGATGATAACGTCACTTGCCTGATCTGGTGTTGAAGTCACAGGTTTTCAGACAGTCCAACCTGACGGGATCTTGCTAAGATGATAATGTCACTTGCCTGATCTGGTGTTGAAGTCATAGGTTTTCACACAGTCCAACCTGACCGGATCTTGCTAAGATGATAACGTCACTTGCCTGATCTGGTGTTGAAGTCATAGGTTTTCACACAGTCCAACCTGACCGGATCTTGCTAAGATGATAACGTCACTTGCCTGATCTGGTGTTGAAGTCATAGGTTTTCAGACAGTCCAACCTGACCGGATCTTGCTAAGATGATAACGTCACTTGCCTGATCTGGTGTTGAAGTCATAGGTTTTCAGACAGTCCAACCTGACCGGATCTTGCTAAGATGATAACGTCACTTGCCTGATCTGGTGTTGAAGTCATAGGTTTTCAGCACCCTGTCCAACCCTCCACTGTAAGCATGTGTTGAATCCTGCAGAAAATAAACATGTGCCAGAACACATCAGTTGCACATGAAGCATGTCTAAGAAGCTTTCCAGCAGATGTTTCTATAACTGTGTATACGCAGTGGAATCTCCCAACAACCATCTCCATAACATCTGGATGTCTATAGGAAAGCGACAGGAAGGTGGTGAAGTATGCACGTTTTGACTGGGAGGTAGATCTGGTAAACAGGCAAAGAGAAATGTTCCTAAAAACGCAAAACAACTCAACCCCTACCCCCCACATCTAAAAAAAAAACAACCCAAGTGATAAACCCTTTTCCTATATTTCCTCATCTGGAAACTATTCCTGTTTATGTTTCCACAGACTTTTTCTGACAAGCAACAAATGCATGCAGCTATCCACTCTTTCGTTGCAGTGTCATGGTAAACTTGTGGTGGAATCACGCAGAGCTCTAATGAATAATCACAGTCTATTTACTCTTCATCTACTTTTGAGAGTGAGTATGAATTAATATCGTTCTGCCCGAATGTGTTCTGCTCCTCCTGATATCACGGTAATACGTTTACAGTATCACAGTCACTGTTACCAAGTAAGCGTTACCAACTAGTCATGTTTCCAGTAAAAAATGACAGGAAACAGATTAAAGTGAGCACCAACACTACACATCTGATTCCGTCCCTTTCACACAAAAAATGAACATATCAATGAATAACTAAATACATACATCAGGAATATATAGGGAAAAAAATCTACTTATTCTGAATTCTATGAGAGCACATGGTCTTGTGGATGGGGCTGGTTGCTGCCCACATTGGTCTGTATATGAACAAGTGAGGTTACATGTCACAACATTGTCGGCTACACAGGTGGCTTATTTCCAGGGTCACTCTCCATCTCATCACCTGCTACCCATGTCTGCGTATCCACCAGCACCAACTTCAACCTCAGTCATCTGATTCTACAGTATTATATACATCTCTCAAGTTCATCCCCTCAATGCAAAGAACCTCTTCCTCAGAGCACTCCTCTCATTCTGCTCCTCCAGTCTAAAGGCCTTTTCTGTCTGCTCAGTGATCTATGAAAATCACAGTGTAAAGCCTGTGACTGCTCTCTCATGACTGAGGCAGTGTACAGCATGTCAACCAGTACCAGCATTGTGTTCATTATACGACTGGCATGGGAAAGTTTCATCCACACTATGCACAGCGTGGCCGAGTTGGTCTTTACACTCCCTCCGCTTTGCTCTGTACTGCCACAAGCTGGGATGGTGGCCTCCGAACACATCAGTGTTGATGACAGTACCATACACTTTCATGTTTTCTGAATGATTTACGTGATGAGTGACAGTGAATAACTGTTTATGCACTGGAGCAAAACTCTTAACATTCGACCACACAGAATCTAACTGATTGCTTCGAACCAGTTTAACTAATATTTGAGCACAAGCTCATCGTTCCCGAGTTTCCTCAGCCATTTTTATTTCTAATGATTTTGCACACACACACACACACACACACACACACATACAACACACACAATGTGTGCGCACACATACACACACAAATGAGCACACACACACACACACACACACACACACACACACACACACACACACACACACACCACACCACTCACACACATGCGCACCCATACACACATGGGCCCGTGCCCACACGTCCATACACACACAATTGTACATTCACTACACACATCAAAAAATAATTAAAAAAAAAATAACAATGAAAAAACAAAACAAAACAAAAAAATGTTAGGTAGGGACTCAAGGTCTGACCAGCGCATTGGGCTAATGCGTAGGTCAGACATCTGCTAAGTCGTAGCCACGAGACCCTCTTCTTCAATTCTCTCATCGTAGCTGTTAATTCATTTATCCATCAGCTTAAAATCATCCATAGTGTGGTCTCAAAACTTAGCAGATGTAGCGTACATGGACCAGTCCACATGCAGTGGTGCCTCCTTGATGAAACTAAAACTGAAACTTGCACACAGAACTTCCAAATTTATTTGAAAATATATAGATGTAATTTTTTGTGAATTCAAGCTCTTCATAATCTCTTCTTCCTCTCATTTACACATTTACTCAAGCATTGTAACTGTTCGCACAAGCTATCCTAGGATGTAACTAATAGTTTTCTGGTTTTCTTTTAATTTCTTGTAACTTCCTAACTCAAGAGTTTTGATGGGTTCTAGTAGCTGCAACAGTACTTTTAAGATTTCACACCTATGGATAAAGTATATCCTTTAGCCACAGTAAAGCCATCAATAACTCCTTTAGTTTCTGGTGTTCTTTTCTTTCATGCTGTACCGATTACCACGTAAATCATAAACGAAGATGAAAAATTTTGATTTTGTTGTTGCCCAAATGTGTAGGAACCCAAAAGAATCTGACAAAATGTTGCTAAGGCAAATCTGGCGACAATCAAAACACATACTTCTGTTCCAGGTTTCCTTGCAGGTAAAAGGGGGGGATGGGGGTGGGAGGAGGAAAGAGAGCTAGAGGGGAGAGAGAGAGAGAGTGTGTGTGTGTGTGTGAGAGGGAGAGAGAGAGAGAGACAGAGAGAGAGAGAGGAGAGAGAGAGAGAGAGAGAGAGAGAGAGAGAGAGAGAGAGAGAAACAGAGAGAGAGAGACAGTCACAGACAGACAGAAGATAGAGATACAGACAGACAAAGAATAGTCAGTAAGCGAATCACAGAGAGAGAGGAATTCTTCAATTTTATTCTAAGCAAAATGTTTCTTGCTGAAATGTTTCAAGAGCAAAAATATTTTTCCACCATCCATTTCCTATCTATGAGTATGATAGGGCATGTGTTTTAAACTAAAAAAGTGGGAAAGTGAACTATTAAGAATGAGTATGTACGAGTTCACATACTTTTTTACCAAATTCAAAACCAGTCTGAGCTTTTCATAACATGATGAAGGTTTGAATATTATTTCATTATTATCAGATTCAAATGTTTCATTTCCACAGACAAGAATATACATGGGTGAAACTGTGAAAAAAAAAAAAATTGAAAAACTGAAAGGCCGGGGTCCAGGGGCCTGGGGTCCAGGGGCAGCGCCCCTGGTGGGGGGTTTAGGGGGGCGAAGCCCCTGGCTGAAACTGATTTTTGAAAAATTCAGAGTTTTCGTGGCCTCTGGTGAAAGGAAATTTGGAACTGAGGCCTTGTTTGAAACACATATTTATTGCTTATATGTGAACAAAAGTCATCATTTTAAATTTAGAAAAATAAAAAGAAAGAAAAAAACTTACCCCAAAAAAACAGCCTGGTAGGTGCCTTGGACATAGATGGGCAGTAAGGGTAACAAGATCACAAATCTGTGCATTTTCTAAGGTCTTAATAGAGAGTTTCCACTGTACTTCCAAAACTAACCCATTTTATTACACGGAAGAAATAGAATCTTTAGTAGTTTACGCCATCCTTTTTCCAAAAGACTAACCCTCATATTCATTTTTCTTTTATGTTTTTTTTTTCTTTCTTTAATATCTTTTTTATCAGGAATAGAGTTTTAGAACTTACCGCCAATGACATTGACAAACAAAGCACAAGACAAGACACGATGCATTTCAACACTTGGGTCTTCATCAGGCGAAAAAATAAATCACATTTAACATGTGGGACAGTACAAACTACGAAAAACAAAAAAGGGGGAATGAAAATGACTTATCCGTAATTCTTCATGAAGGCGGAAATGACATGAGGCCAGGGGGATTATGGGAGGAGGAAACAGAGGGGGGGGGGGGGGGGGGGGGGGGGGGGGTTGCGTCAGGGGAGGTGTGTGTGTTGTGATATGATAGGGTTGTGTGTCTAGTTTTTAGGTTGGTATGATATCTTTGTGATGGTTGTGGTAATGGTGGATAGATAATGATGGAAAAAAAAAAAAAAAAAAAAAAAAAAAAAAAAAAAAAAAAAAAAAAAAAAAAAAAAAGGGAGAGAAGAAGGTGTGTGTGTGTGTGTGGGGGGGGAATTTAAGGGAAGGATCAAAACAAATTAAGATTAGATAGATGGAGGGTTGCTTTAATACTGTATGAAGTGAGTGGGAAAAGGATGTGTGGTGGTGTATGTAAGTGTGTGTGTATGTGTGTGTGTATGTGTGTGTGTTGGTAGGGGATATTGCCAATGATGTGGAAGAGGTGGGTATGTGTGTTTGGTTATTTGTTGGATATTGATGCCTTGGGGGTTGTAGTGTGCCCAGTTTGGAAATGAGATGGGATTCTTGAGTTGTGGTTCAAAGCTGTCACTCTGTGACTGCCAGAGTGCCATAACTTTGACATGGTCGATGTTGTGTTGGGTGTGGTTGAAGTGTAGGGCGAGGGTTTGGGTCGGTGGTGGCGGATATCAGCCAGATGTTCAGCGATGCGTGTTTCATACTATTATCTCTCTCTCTCTCCTGCCTTACATTCATCTTTGTGTGTGTGAGTGCGTGTGTGTGTGCGTGCGTGTGTGTGTGTGTGTCACTAGGGGGTAAGGGGGGGGGGGGGGGCATGGAGGGCTGCTGAAAAGATTTTACTGAAATTCTTACTTTCATGCTTTTAATATGGTCCAGATTCTACTAGCGTGCTTTGCTAGCCGAGATTTCCATTGGATCCATACTTGAGGTCCGAGTTGCACACGCGGCAAAACGCTACACCAGGTTTGTTCGTTTTCAAACATCAAACACGATGTTGTCGTTTTTCATATCTATTTCGTTCAGCCAAGCCATCGCCCCTTATTAGTGATGTCAGCGTCGATCTCCTCAACTGAATCACCTTCTTTAAGATAGGACATTCTCACAGTTTCCAACGAACTCCAACTCGAAATCTAGATTTCTGCAAACGGTGCTTTATCTTGTCCTAAAATAAAGAGTACTTCCGATTTGGCACTTCCGTTTTATGGTAAGACGCATTCGATACGTAATTAGCGCAATTTTAGAGACTGTTTTGAAACTTTTTCTTTTCAGATTACGAAAACGGAAAATTCCATCTCGAATAATTTCATAAAACGGATTCTGTCCTCAGACTGAAGAAGTTTCACCATGAATATATTATCTTCTTTAAAGTTTGAGTAAAATTGGAATTCAGTAACTTATATTTATACAAACAAGAAAGGTCTTCATTAAAAAAATTTTTAATCTGTCTGATTTACCTGGAAACAGCAGTCTAGAACAGCACCTCCGGCATTAAATTTGAGCCTCATGGTGTTGGACACGACATCGTAGAGGCGCATGCTGCCATCCCATGATGACACCAACAAAAACTGCCTTGACTGTGGTGCAAACTTCACAGCCGTTACACCATCGCTGGGAGGGCTGTTCAACTTGAATTCGTGAGGTGATTCACCCATGCTCACATCAAGACCAGGAACCGGCTGCAAGTTTTTAAAAAAAATGCAACAATCACACAAGCCAGACGAAATATCAGAAAGGATGAAATCAATTTGAATATATGAAGATCTTTACATCGCTACAGACTTATGTTACAGACTTTCTCCCTTTGCTCTGATTCTGGAGAGTGAGTGTCCTGATAAATCTGCCTAGATTTGACAAACTTTAGCAGTTCAAACTGGTTTGAAAGTAGAATGACTGGAAATGGGTAGCTAAAAGAATCAAAATGAATGAAGAATAAACCAACGACAATGAATATTCATATATGCAAATTGTGTTTGACCACTGAGTGCAGTTCTGGCAAGGCAGACATAGGGGAAGAAAAACAAGAACAAAGAAATGGCTTTGCAGTGATGGGAAGCATTTGGTTCATAAGAAACTAATGAAGTCCACTTCCACTGGATTCTAGTTACGTTTCCAGTGATTCACAATGTTTCAAATTACTGGTGCCAGTCATGGTAGAAGTATACATAACATTCAAATGAAGTTCACAAATTCTGTAAAACTTAAAAACAAACAAACAAAAAACCCTCTTCTGTAATTCTGATGACATAAATTCCTAAATCAGCCTTAAGAATGTGTGTGTGTGAGTGTGTGTGTGTGTGTGTGTGTGTGTGTGTGTGTGTGTGTGTGTGTCACTGTGTGAGTAAGACTGAAGAGTGTGCGTGGGTGTGTTTCCCAAACACATTCGCTTACACTCACACACTCATATTTAAGTAACAGTAACACTGTGAGAAACCTGTGTGGTGCATACATTTATACTGCACATCCCATGTCAAAGCATTAAAAAGTGTTCAAATATATATTATGCATAAACTGTGCTACACAAAACTCGCAATGAACGTGTTACATCTGAATCACCCTGTCCCTTCAACCCTAAACCCCACTCCTAGCCTCTCTCCCATTTCTCTCTCTCTCTCTCTCTATCACTCTCACTCACTCACTCACACACACACACACACACACACACACACACACACACACACACACCACACACACACCAGTAGTCATTTAATTTCAACATTACGTTCATTTTTTCCAGTTGCTTAGAGATCCAAAAGCATGCACATGTTTACATTCCAATTAAAACAGTATACATATAAATAGCAAAAAAAGACATAATTATAATGGAATTTGATTACTGAATCTCACAAGATGTATACAGTCGTACATAAATACGATAACACTCCAGTATTTAAAAAATATGCTCACATCTAGACATGGAACCCTCACATTCTCTACCACCACCTCCTCAGAGAGAGAGAGGAGAGAGAGAGAGAGAGAGAGAGAGAGAGAGAGAGAGAGAGAGAGAGAGAGAGATTATAATTTGATTTATGCAAAAGACTTTCCTTAGGTTTTTTTTCTGAGGCAGAAAGTGTACAATGACTTAATTAGGAACAGGCTTTCACTCTTTTCACTCACTTAATCAATCAATGTCACCTGTATTAGCTAACTCAATGTATGCTTTAAGTTCAGTTTTCAGAATTGAAGTAACTGCTTTGTTTGACACATTTTTCATCTTTTAAAGTAAAACAGAAATACTGGCTCTGTTTGGGTTTTTTGTCCGTTTCATCTTTGTTTTCAACTGATGTACATCACTGCATGTGAGAGCCAGCAAGTGTCTGTTAAGATTTGAAGGCCTTACTGACGCCAGGATATAACATAACGGACTGCAGACTTGTGTCAGTTGAGATTCTCGAGCCTGCCTGATGCCAGGATATGCCACTTTCAGTAATTAATATGTAAGGAATACAGCACACTGTCCTATCATTTTGACCAAAAATGAAACTCTCATCACTTTCACTGTTCATAAATGGGCTCAACCTCTACAGACTTTCAGCGCTTCATCAGTTCATGCCCTGCTCTCATGACAGTCTCCATTTTAATTCTCAGTGGTCATGTAATCCACATACATGACAAATTCATGTTGAGTTCAATGTTGGCACATTCAGACTGTCATTTGATGAATGTGGTGGTGTCCTCCACAAGGGAATACTCACTTTTAATGGCTCTGCTGCAATTACTTTTCGGTATTCAGTTGGGAGCTACTACTACTAATACAAGCATCCTGCATATTTCAAATTTGACCAGATATCACAAAACCACTGAAGGGGCTGTCTCTGGTGCCTTGTCCCATGTAAACCTATTCTGACTGCTTCGGATGGACGTCAGCACTAAAGCAATTAAGCACCTGAAGCAATTACACTGCTGTGCGAGGACCCGTTTTCAAGAGATAAGGACTTTATATAAATGTAATGTACTTAACGGTATCCCTCAAGGTAGTATACTGGGGCCGGTTCTTTTCACAATTTTTATAAATGATCTACCAGATAACCTTGTCAGTCCATGTAAAATATTCGCAGATGATACCAAGATTTACAATTGTGCATCAAAGTGTACTTGTATTCAAAATGATATCTACAAACTGCAAGAGTGGTCCGAGTGTGGAATCTGTATTTCAACATGACCAAGTGTGGTGTATTGCATGTCGGGAATAATAATCAGAATAATGAATATAAAATGATGGAGAAAGATGTTTATCACCAAATAGAGATTCTTACTGACGAAAAAGACTTGGGTGTTACCTTCGATTGCAGGTTGTCATTTGACCCCCACCTACGGAGAGTGGTAAATAAAGCTAACCAAATGTTAGGTATCATAAAAAGAAGTTTTACTTATTTAGATAAAGATACTTTTTTGAAATTATACAAAGCTTTTGTCAGGCCACATTTGAGTATGCTAATGTGATTTGGAGCCCTTTTTTAAAGCGTCAATCAATAATGTTAGAAAAAGTTCAAAGACAAGCTACCAAATTGCTAAAGCATCGCAAAAACTTATCGTATAATGAAAGATTGAAATATTTGAATCTGCACTCGCTGAGGGGAAGAAGGATCAGAAGTGACCTAATTCAAGTTTATAAGATCTTTAATGGCTATGATGATACTGACATTGAGACTTTCTTTTCTGTTGCACAACTTGCGAATACTAGAAAGTCTGAAGGAAAGATTTTTAATTTATACTTGATACTTGATTCTTGAGGTGTAGAAGGCCTATATGGCCTGTTCACCGTTCCAAGAAAAGAAGTCACTAGACTATGTGTGGCATGCGTGGCACAGCCTAGTGGTAGCATTCTGGGTCATATAGAGTCTGTGCATTCCCCCAGTGCGCATCCAGTCTGTTTTTAAACGCACTGACGGATGGGGCGGTTACGACATTGTCCGGAAGACTGTTCCAGACTGTGGCAACACGCTGGGAGAAGTAACCGGCTCGTGTGTTCAGCCTGCAGTGACCCTTGGCCAGCTTAAGACTGTTCCCCCGGGTGTCCTTGACTTGGAAGAGGGGGAGCACTGGTTGATCTGTGTCATAGATCTTGTGGACGTATTTGTATACATCGATCATGTCCCCTCTGGTACGACGGTGCTCCAAGCTAGGTAGCCTCAGGCTAGCAAGACGTTCTGGGTAGGGGAGATCCTTCTGGGGACCTATCAGGCAGGTTGCTCTCCTTTGGACATCTTCCAGGTCACTGCAGAGTGTCTTGCGTCTTGGTTGCCAGACTGAGTGGCCATATTCCAAGGCTGGTCTCACTAGGGACTTGTAGAGTGAAACAAAGGTTTTGGGCGTAAGATGGTCAAAGGTTCTCCTTATAACGCCTAGGGTTCTGTTGGCTTTTGCTGTTATGTGTGCCACATGATTCTTGAAGTTCAAGTCTTTGTCCACCAACACACCCAGGTCTTTTTCAACGTCACTCTCCTTTAACCAATGAGTGCACTCCACTCCCTGGGGGTTGCGTCCCTTCATGCAGTAGGTGGCTGCTTCCTTTGGATGGCCCAGTCTCAGGACGCTGCACTTCTCTGGATGAAAGCGTAGTCGCCAGTCCGTTGACCACTGCTGTAGCCGGTCTAGATCCTCTTGAAGAGTAGCCCTAGATTTGCTGTTGTCGCTACGTGTAAAAACCTTAATGTCATCCGCAGAGCTCAATATGACTGTGGACATGGCGAGGCAAGTCGTTGATGTACATGACGAAGAGGATAGGCCCTAAGATGCTGCCTTGAGGGATGCCGCTCATCACCCTTGCTTGTTCTGATCTTACGTCATTTACGATGACCTGCTGTGACCTGTCAGCAAGGAAATCCCCAATCCATTCGAGGACCTTTCCACTGATGCCATGAGCTTCCACTTTGGCCACTAACTTGCGGTGGGGCACGCTATCAAAGGCTTTCATGAAATCCATGTATACTGCATCCACCCCTCCTCCTGCATCAATCACCTCAGTCCAGATGTCCAAGGTCTCCAATAGCTAAGTTGTACATGATCGTCCCTGAGAAAAGCCATGCTGTCGCCTGCTGATCAGTGTGTTATCCTGGAGATGTGCTAAGAGCTGTTCACGAACAAGTGCCTCCATAGTCTTGCAGAGTATGCAGGTTAGGCTTACTGGCCTGTAATTGCTTGGGCTGAGCCTACTGCCTTTCTTGAAGATCGGGGTGACATTTGCAGTTCTCCAGGTATCAGGGATCTTTCCAGCATCCAAAGACTTCCTAAAGATGATGCTAATGGGAGTATCAAGGACGTCAGATAACTCTACCAGCATACGTGGGCTGATCCCATCAGGTCCAGGTGCTTTCCCAGTCTTCAGGCTGGGTATAAAAAAAACGGGAAGGTTACCGTTTAGAAAGCACTGTAACACTAATCAACGTAAATTTTCATTTTGAGTTGCTAACCACTGGAACGATTCGGAATTGGGTCAGTCTCCAGAGTTGTGCCCCACTTACCCCTTACTTAATTAATATTTGTTTAAAAATCTCAGAAATGTTAGTTAACAAATTTGAGTTACACACACATCAATTACACATTGAATATGCAGCACAAACAGTTTACAGGCCTAGCGCTGCATTAAAAATGTGTTTGATGCTAAAACCTTCTGATTTTGATAAGAAAATGGCGACCTGGAGTGTGACATCGTTTTGCCTGTCACAAATAGTCATTAAATGTGTACAAAAGAAACATGCAAATGATTAAGAAAGTGGTTTACATCATTGCTTTTTAATTGTTTTTAACTGTGTTTGACATAAACATATCAGTCGACTTGGCTTCTATTAGATATTAGCACACAAAAAAATCACTGTCCAACGTAACTTTCGTTACCGGTGTTAACTCGCGGTTCTGGACGACGAATGTACTAAACGCGGATGAATATGGCACTACTTTTATGGGTACAGATTGGAGGAAGAATCCCATGTTGTGGTAGTTATGAACTTTTTAAAAATTGAAACTGATTGGACTTCAAAATCGGATTTGAATAAACTGATCGAACATCGTTTCCGGAATTCTATGTTACGTTGGACCAAACAAATCAATCGTGTGTGAAAAAAAAATCAAACGATTTGGAACTATTTTGTTCTATTCATGCACACAAATGTGGCGGAAGCATCTATACACGTATTTCGGCCATGTGTCCATTGTGAATCAAACAGGCGGCCGGTTCGAAGTTGTGGTTACCGAAAATCCCAAACAGTTACTCTGGACCACGTTGTTGCAGAGGTGCACTTGCAAGTTTGTTTTTTCCTTCTACATCTGTTGTTCATATGCATTGAATTATTTAAACCACCTCATTGAAGATTAAGCTTAATATTAGTTATGTTTTGTGAGTCTTTTTGCTTGTTTAGGGTTGTAGTGTCCCGTGATTGCGGTCTGATGATTTTGGTTTCCTTGTTACATTGGACAACTGAGTTGAAAGCGCTTAAATATTTACAAAATATCAACTGTTTAGCCTTTCTATTTTTGTATCGTGAATGTCTTATCATTTAGCAACAGTAAAGTCAGAGATCTGTCCAATTTCCCAAACATAAAAGCTGTTGTAGATTCTGATAGATTTTTTTTGTTTCTGCGTTACATTGGACATGAACAGTTGAAAGCGCTTAAATATTTACAAAATATCAACTGTTTAGCTTTTCCATTTTTGTATCATGAATGTCTTATCATTTAGCAACAGTAAAATCAGAGATTTGTCCCGTTTCCCAAATAAAAAAGCTGTTGTAGGTTCTGATAGTATTTTTGGTTCCTGTGTTACATTGGACTTTAAAAAAATGTAATAGGGCAGAAATATTTCAAAAGTGGAGAAATCAGTTTCTGTCTGCAAGTTTTAACAAAGTCCAAGGTCACTGCTGCCCAAAATTGGGAAAGTTGGCTGAAAACTGGTTTTAGAGTAAACACATGGAGAAAAAAAACTCACATTTTTGGTATCGTTTTTGACACAATTCAGCATATAAATCATTCGTCAAAATTATGTGTTGAAACAGTTGTGTTGCATTTACTTGGGTGCTCATTACTGTTTTCATGATGAATAAAGGTCTGTAGTGCTCTCACATTCTTTGTTTTGTTTCAATTTGTGAAGTGTTTAGTTACCGTGTTACATTGGACACACAAGTGTGTGAGTGATTTTAACATGAGTACAATCAAAGACAAACATCCATGCTGTTAAATATTTAATAAAACTTGATTATTTAGACCTCAAACTATGCAAAAAGTGTAAAAAGCATGTACTCTTGAGATTTTTTATTTTTGTGGTCTGTGTCACATTATTGGTACACAACTCTGGAGACTGACCCAATTACCTGCTACCATTAAATTTGCACCTGACATTAATACTTTCAAGAATTTTCTAGATAATGATTCAAAATTTAGAGAACTGTTCTATGATTATGATGGATTGCAATGAAGATATTGATTAATTGTGGCATCCCATCTAACCCAAAAAAGTGAAGAAATTTAGAGGGGACACATGATAGACTGCGAGGTCTAGGCTAATGAAGCCAGTCCCTACTACTTCTACTACTATAGTTGTGAAGAACCTACAAGAAGTAAAGAACTGGACAGGTCTAAAATGCATATGCTATGATATATACTTCTTCTTCCTAAAATACTGGTTCACTCAAAAACGAGTAGGTCACCAGCGCGCATGTTAAAAAGTAGGCCTAAAATAAAATAACATGAAATAAAGTGCGACTCAGTTAGATCTGAATGGTGCCATAACATATCTGGTGCACACTCCAAGTTTTGCCTTACACCGCATACGATATATCCATAACCGGTAAATGTACACGAACAAATGGTATAATACTATTAATTTGTCCCACAATCGCGCCTTCGTTTGTAGTCGCACGGAGGCAACCGCGGTGGGAAACCGGTTTTGTAGTTTAACATAGTGACCCAAATTTAGTATGTTAACATTTCAAATTATCCAAGTTTTCATCCGTCGTGTTTCTTGATACTTACCTCATATAAAAACCATCAAAATATTACAAAAATTCTATAACCAATCTACTTTGTCCCAGTACACCACCGCACACGCATGTCAGCTTTATCTACCTTACAGTACTTTTACCGCAAAATTCCCAATATACCGGGAACGCGCATCCTTTCTGCAGTCTGTTGACGAATCGATAGATTTAAAATGAAAACAAGAAGAAGAAGAAAAAGAAGAAGACAAAAAGAGGAATAACAATAATAACAAAGGCAGTGAGAGAGAGTACAAAATAAAGTGTTCGAAAGCATAGTGCAGCATTCGAATTGTCATCTTCTAATAATAATCTTTGGAGGAAAATAACTGCCAGGAGTAGGATGCATGAGGCACTTAATTGTGTTATTACTATCTTTATTGTACGTCTGATTTTCATCGAGTTGTACACGTCCCAGTTGTGGTATCATACGCTGAGCAATCGAACTAACCACGGTAAAAGAACAGAGGGTTTGCTCATCACATCACAATGCATATCATAGCCTCTGGGCTTTCTTGTGCATACATGCACGCCTGTTACACATCATCTACATTATCTAATCATAATTGCTTCAATGGTTAGCCTAATGGACGTGGACTCACAGTCTTTTTGCTTATGATCAGGTGACTGTCCCTTACGTTGAAAGCCATTAGATTCTGTATTTCAAATTGAAAATTTGGAGGATTTTTCAGGGATATAGGTATTCTGTCCTTACCACTTTTATCTTTCCTTTTTTCCCCCTTTTCTTTTCTTTTTCTTTCTTTCATTTTTTTTGGTGTGCATTGTTTCAAACAATGACAAATCGGGATTTGACCCTCGACTGTTTGGAATAATTACATCCTCAAAATTGCGAGTCTTCTTATTCTTATACTGGTATAGCATTCTTGATGCAAGCGTTAAATTGTCTAGTCTTCCTAGATTAGCTCTGACCCGACCACCCGTCCCACACATAAGCAGTGTTGTCACTTGTTATATTGTTTTGGGGTAGGCCTAGTAGCCCCACCTCTGTTCAGTCAAAATAAAAAGGTACACTACGTTTTCACGTGGACATGTTTTCAATAATTGCACGAGTCGCCTCCCTTGTTATCTGCCATTTCCCGTTTGCAAAAGTCGACGTAAAAATGAACGTTTGTTTATGTACAAGTGCTTATATATAATTGACTCATTGTTTGAAACTATTTGTGTCTCACATTGTTTGTAGGCCGCTTTGTCCTTATTTTTTTCTGAACGTTTATTTCTTTTTGCCTACACACTTGCTTCTCAGAAAGGAGAAAGATTAAAGAGTTCTGTCCCTTATATATAATATTTTCGACTAAATCTACTCAACATGGCTTACACAGAGCTTTTGATATAGTCTTCATAATTCTTGAATAAATAATAGTATGTTATAGTTAGATACGAAGGCAAAAAACGCTGTCTGATAGCAGGTAGAAGGGCACAAACATTTCGCCTCAGATCCTAACTGCGCATGCGTACGACATCAATGTGGAGAGCAATCGAAAAATGGCGGAGCTCCGAAAAATGCACCTGACTATTTCAAAAGGAATGAAATTATATTGCACAGTCGAACAAGCCTCCGAAGATGTAATTGTTGTCTCTTTGAAACATAAGGCTAAAGAATACCGAGGTGTTTTGTTGGACTCGAGTGAAAGGTAAGTAAATATATAGTGTATAATGTGGTCGAAATAAGGAATCTCCCCAGATGTTTTCCTAGATTGTTTTGGTCACAGTAATTTGCGAATATTTTGTTTACATAATCGATTGCAGTTATTATGTGTATTAGATTCTATTCCGTTTATTTCAGACGTCTGCCGGCAGGCTTATGCTTCAACTCGGACAAACGGTGCTGTAAAACTGAGGGAGAAAATGCTGGCAGCAGTGGTGCAGATGGGTCTGATCCGGCCCAGCCAAAAGAAGCAAGGGGTGTCACACTGGACTGTAGATATTCATACAACAACGATCCAGCAAAATACACGAACAGCCTCTTCCTACCACCTCAGCTATCAGTATCAGACCTGCACGGGGTAAACAAGTGCGAAATATTCGACTTCGACCTCGTCAAACTTTGTGCTCAAAGTGCAAAGCTGCAATTCATGATAGCAAGTCAAAATCGCCTAATAAAATCACCAAACCTGAGAATCAAGAACAGGAAACACTCCTCATAATACCGTTACAGAGCTGCATTATCAAGTAAGCCAGATGATACACCAAAACACCACCTCCAGGGCCAACCTTGAGGTCTGGCTCAAGAAATAAGCGTTCAGATTCAAACACCAAAGTTCTTTTGGAAAACATTCGACCAAAACGTGAAGTGAAACCAACAGCCAAGAAGAGAGAGGCAGATGCTGCGCAAAAAGTAGGCTAACTGAAGCGTCTTCGAAGAGAAACAGTGTTTTGGACGAACGGATTGGTGATAGTGCAGGTATAGGTGCCTCAAGAAATGATTTGAACAAAACTGCAGAATCCCTCACTAATGACCGGAAAGATGACGACTTTTCACGTGTTATGTTGGAACGTTCAGTCAGCCTTGATAATCCGAATGCACTTGGTCAGTACAACAAGCAACCTGTTGTTAGGCTTGATAAATCGGCAGTGAACAGCATGAATATCCGTACAGAAATTAAAGAAGAAAAGCAAGAAAGGCACCCACAATATCAATTGTTAACCTCAGATCTACACCAGCTATCAAGATATCTTATGGTGCTGGTGATCGTGATGTTCTGAAAATACCGCCGCGCTTACCAGGTGCTGATCTGAAAAGCCCAGATGACCACAGTACAGCAGATGAGTCTCCAGCTCCTATCACTCCACCTCGTCCACCTTTCTCCACCCCAAAAGAAGACTAAAAAGGCATCAAAGCGTACGAGAGATAAGCAGAAGCAAAGATATCGCATCATCAGTGATGGGGATGCTGCATCAGAAGTTCATACACCAGGAATTAAGATTGCAGGCTACCACAGAAAACATAAAAGAAAACACAAGCATCGCCATGCCAGCAGTGAAGATGAAAATTTCAATTCAGAAGTTGATATACCACCACCTGCAAAGCTACCAGCAATCATCACAAAGCTTTCTGTGGTTCCATCTGTGAATGACTTGAATGGTAATGAGAAAAAAGGTGATAGTGAAGTGCTGAAAGACAGTAGCAATGAAACACCAACTCGGCAGGAGGAGTTTGTGGATGCTGTGGCCAAATCGCCATTTGACATTGATTCAGTGAATCAGATTCGTAGAAATGAAGCAAGCATTGACTTTGGATTTGATGATGATCCTTTGAAACTCAAAACTGAAGAAACAGACCCTGTTGCACATGATGTCAGTTTAGACCCTCAAACACCTGCTAGCCAGGTTATGCATAGGGAAGATTTGCAGGATCAGTCTGAGACAGCTGCTCGTGAAAGTTTGGCTGTTAAACTTGATGTCAAACCATTTGAAATGTGGGGTTCACCAGTTGGAAATTCAGTCTTTGAAACAGAAGGATCACCAACCCATATTGAAGCACCACCATTTCAGAGTGATGATTCACAAGATGGGCTCATTGTAGGGCCTCTTAGAATGGGTAGCTCTCCTACTAAGGATGAAAATGTGTCATCTTTTGACAGTGTGCCAGCTACACCCCTTGCATCTGAAGAAAGAGAAGAACCTGAACCCATGCAAGAAGAAGAAAAGAAAGAGTCTGTCCCTTATGGGGTTGGCATGTTTGAAGACTTGACTCCCGATGAAGATGAAGATGATCATGATGATACCAACGTCAGTCAGCCAATGTATCAGCTGCCCAAGAAACCACGTCTGCCAATGTACCCAGGATGGTCAGGTGATGGCCTTTCAGTGAGTGGCCATGTGTCGGGCTACTTATCTAAAAAATCAGATGATCCTTCTTCTCTTTACCCAAATCAGACTGGTGTCTATCAGAATGGTCCAAATTCATTTTTCAGCCCTGGTCCATCCTCCCTATACACCGGCAGCTCTGCTGCTAACTTCCCTAGCAGTCCTGCCCCCAGGATTCAAAATAGTCCAACCCCAATCATTCAGAGAAGTCCAATGCCCATCTTTAATTACAATGCATCACGGTATCAAAGCAGTCCTAACCGTCGTTTTGGCAGCAGTCCCAACCGTCGTTTCCACTCCATTGCGGACAGTGGATCCCGCCAGCAGTCAGTGATAGCTGGAAATCTAAGTCATTCAAGATTCCAGAGTCATGATGTTGATAGGTTTCAAAGTTCAAGGGAAAACATTTCTGGTACGTCAGGTGGATATCGTGCTCAGAGTCAGAATCAGAGTCTCGGTGAAAGTGATGTCTCGCATTCAAGTTCAACAAATAGATATCCTTCAAAATTTGATTCTCAGGCCACATTCAGATATCAGCCATCCAGTGAAAAGAGTGGTGCGTCCAGGTATCCCTCTCAAAGTCAAGCAGGGGGTATAGCCATGTCTAGACTGTCTTCAACTGAAGATAGTGGTTTGACAATATCTAAATCTCAAGGGTCTGCAGACAGTAGTTCAGCTTTACGGTATGTGTGGTCATCAGGTGATTCAGGTTCTTTACCCAGGTTTGCCGTTCCCAGTAATGGCAATTCTTCAGTCCCACAATACACAAGCCAAGGAGGCACCAGTTCGCTGCCTCGCTACTCAGCTCACCCTGTGGATGGCAGCTTACCCAACCAGTATCCCTCTCTAGGCAGCACAGAGGCCAGATTCCAGCCTCATACAGAGTCTCATTACAAAGCTCACAGTACTGCAGATGTACCTTCCCCTCTCTCATTGCAAAAAAACAGTAAAAGTGTGTCCAATTTTGGGTCTAGTTCAGTGTATGTTGACAAGAAAGAGAGAACGAGTGTTTTACCTGCTCCCCAGTATGAAACGGTGGATACTTCAGCGTTGTTTATGACTCACAGTCACATACAGACCCCTGTTTCGTCAAGTGAAAATGTTTCTGTGCCACGGTTTCTGAACAAACCTCTTTCATCAGTGGCATCACAGAATGCTGTGGCCAGAATGCAGAGCACAGACTCGGTAAAGGCCATGGATGTGTTTGTTGGTTCTCCCGAATCAAATGCCCAAGTTCCCATGTATCAACAGAACGCTAAAGTGTTGTCTGGTACGGGTAGTGGTACTCAGGGCATGTTAATGCTTGGTCAAGAGCAGAGTGGCAGCAGCACATCACACGCCATCCTTCCTCGTCCAGTTTATCCCAAGGTAACCTCGGTGTTAGCATTAGTGATTCAGAGGATGATTCCGACAGTGCTGTTCCGGGGTGTGTGCCAACGACTGGTGTGTTAAATTCTAGCTCACTTTCGCAAGACATTTCGCATGTGTCAATGATGAAGATTCAGCCACAGACTATGGACAGCTGTGTAGGTGAAGATGGGAGAGAAATTCGGGTAGGGTGTGTTTACTGGGGAAAGGTGCAGGGTTTCCCATGGTGGCCATGTCGTGTGATGCTCATCAAACTAACCCATCGTGATCATCGTGAACAGGTGCCCATGATCACACACATGTGTCATGTGGCATGGTTGGGATCAAGGACATATTCAGACCTACACCCCTCAGAACTTCGTCCTTTTAGAGAAGAGTTCTCTGTGCGGCATGTGAAGAAGAAGCAAGGGCCATACCAGCTTGCTGTTCAGGAGGCATTGATAGCCACAGACTCTTCTTCACTGCCTTCCATGGACTTGTCTCCTGCACCGGCACAGCAACATCTTAAATTGTTACAATGATGCAAGTTTTGATGTTATAGTTGAAATGTGTGTGTGTGTGTGTGTGTGTGTGTGTGTGTGTGTGTGTGTGTGTGTGTGTGTGTGTGTGAGCATGTGTGTGTGTGTGTTGTTTAATATAGGGATGATTGATTTGTCTTAATTATTCAGAATGTTGAAAATAATTTATTTTTTGTGTTCAGTTCCATGTTGGTTTTGTGTATTTAAAATATAGTTACATTTTTATTTACTTGAATATCATGCTGTCATTAGAGTAATGTCTCAAACTTGTCTTCAGTGTATCATGCACAGAATTATCAGTTAAATGGTCTATAAATGGAACAAGATAATTCGAAAACAAAGATAAACTGAAAGTTCTTTCCCAATGCCACAAGGATGTCTTTAACTCCAGTTTTCTTTTAATTAATCTGATACTTCAGTTATCTTTGAACTCACACAGATCTTCCAAAGTACATAAGTTGCTCAATATAAAGTCATGAAACCTGGCCAAAATACAAACGTACGCACAAAGCAAGGTGCATAGTAATGCCTATTTTAATACGCAATGTGAAACAGACTATAGAATTTTCTGCAAAAATAATTTACTCAGAGGTCACAGAAAATGGAAGTTAAAGCACACAAAACAGCACTCCTCAGATGGGTAACCATCTATAGGGATTTATTTTGTGTGTGTTTAGTCTGTTACTCGTGACATCTGAAGAAGGAATATTTGTCAAAAATTCATATCGGATTTTTTAAAACTAATTATATGAACAAACATTACTTTGCATCTCGTTTTGTGTCTTTGTTTATTTGTATTTTGGCTTGTGTTCATTAACTTTCCAGGCTGTTTCACTCTGTCCTCATGAAACCTGTTTGCCAAAATTTCAGGTATTTGAGCAATGTTGTAATGGCTGAATGAAAGTTGTGTACTTTATGTATTTATAATTAATGTGCTGGTTTTCCCTAACCTAGCCTCTTAGTGTTTTTGTTGTTGTTTAACAGTTGTTTTTTTTTTTAGTTTACCAGTTTATGTACGAACAGTATCTTCATCTCCCCCCCCCCCCCCCCCCCCCCCCTCATTTGAAATAACTTTCAATAAGGTCTGCATTTTGCGGTAAAGTTGATTCAAAGTTTCGTTGCAAGTTATTAGAAACATTGGTTTTGAGTTCTGTTTTATCTGTTTGCGTCCCCTCTGAATTCGCTGTTTTCTGTAGCAGTTTAAAGATGGACAAGGGTTAATCATGAAATGCAATCAGGTAAAGTTTGATACGAATATGAAATGGAAAATCATATTTATCAATGTATAGAATAACAGCCAAACATTTCGGTCTTGGACCATTACCACACGTCAGTGTCTTCCTTACTGGAGGCAACTGAAACACAGATTTGTAATGTTGAATCAGGGGGTCAACTTGCTACATTGTGTTTTGATTCTACGGCAGTTGTTCATGAGGAAATTTGTTCGGATTTGATAGGCACTGGTCGTATAGAAAAAATTCTGTTGATGAAAAGAAATTAAACTTACAGGAAGAGAAGAGAAGTAAGAGTAAATGAAAGTAAGAGAAGATAATTGAGGGAATGACACTTCTGAATTATTCTTAAAGCTGCTCTCTGCCAGTGGAGAATTCTCTTTTATCTGTGGCTATGCAGCCGCTGCCAAGTTGATAATACGTATGCAACCCTTGAAAGTGAACTTAGGTGAATCCACTGACCTGCAGTGTCATCTGTGACTCGTGTGAGTGAGGGCAGCATTCCTCTTCTTGCTCTGCTTTTAGTGCTCTTGACTCCCTTATTTGACAAGTTTGACCAGGGAGGTAAGAATGAGCATTACTTTTAAATGTTGTCATAGTTCAACAGTATCTGATTGCAGACTAAGGCCAAAATGTTGTGTGGTCTTACAGTGTACATCTTGATACTGAAAATTCATGGTTAGTACTTAGCTATCTTTGAAGACCATCAATCTAATAATAGGAAGAGTCATATAAAATGTAGCTTGTGTGTCTTGTGATTGATTAGTTAATGTAAGCTGCCATTGATATGTATGGAGGTCATTTTCAACTTCTCACATAAGGTCTGTTCTATGAGTTCTAGATGATGCATACTCCCAGAGTTGCAGCATCCATCAAGTGCATAAAAGCCACTGTGTACCTCCTGTTTCCCAGTTAAGCCCCTAGTAGACTCAACAACATTGAAAAGGACCTGGCCTAGCAGAAAAAATCCACAAATATGCCTTGTAGAGAATTGGTCCTATGACCCTGTGGCATGATGTTCCTTGAATCTGCTGTAGGGTTGTTTGAACATGGGGTTAATCTGTCGGGGATTAAATTCTGATGTCGGTCTGTAGAGGGCAGTGTCACTTTCACGCTATTTGGGGACACCGGTGATTGTCCAAATTGTGGAACTTGAAGTTATTTTTATTTCAGTAAATGTTGATGTGAAGAAAGCTGACATTTTGTATCCATTTTCTTGCATGAGATCGTGATGCTACCACCAGTAATGTTAAGATGATAATGGAAAAACAGAAATAACAAAGAAAGCATGCCAGTGTCGCCAGAACCGAAAGGTTTCCAATTCTGGTTATGTTCACATACAATTTTGATTGTTTTTAGTTTTTAATATCAACTTAGCCGGTTGATGGTAACGTTGCTGTCTCATTTTATTTTTTAATATCAGCTCAGAGCATTGATGATAACATCGCTACATGAACACAGGTTTGGAAAATACCAACATTGTTTCACCTCATACCTTTTATACCAATACTGCAGAGGAACAGCTACCTGCAGAGGTGAAATGATTGTGCACAAAATTTACAATCTGTGGTGTGAAGTGCAAGGCCTTTATCTCTTTCTCAAGCTGCTGTTGAACCTAAAAAACGCAAAGAAACATCTGATGAAGATGCTACAGACAGTGAATCGTCGATTCCTAAAGAAATATCTACAGCAACACCACCTGACAAGAAACATTTGTTTTTGCTGTTTGACTTTCTAGAGTGGGATTTTTGTCAAAGTCTGTGACCTGTGTGTATGTGGGTGCATGTGTGTGGGTGTGGGTACACGTGTACATTGTTGTGTGTGTGTGCGCACCAGGTGTGAGTTAAGGGTTGCCTTTTTTAATTTGTGTACCTTTTTTTTATCTGTCTTGATACCCTCACCAAAATCTTAACTAATGAAAAAAAGATTAACAGTCTGGATGTTACATGATGCTTAGTCATGTGAAGAATAGTTGTTGGAACCTGTCATTCAAAAAATGAAGAGTGAAAAAATTCTATAGTTAGAGATTATTGTCTAAACAGGGTGTAGTTTTGTAGCCTTTGTATCCGGTGATATTCTTGTATCATTTGATAGGGACAGAAAATTAAATGATTGAACAAGAACACATGAATCATGGTTTGATATCTTGTATTGTTTCAGATCTGCAGACATGTACGCACACACAGGCATACACACACACACACACACACACACACACACACACACACACACACACACACACACATGTATAGTGTGTGTGTGCACAATGAACATAAGCAAAATATGTGTTGTGTCGACTGTCAGTTGAGGCTTTGTTTTAACAATATGAACATGGGATTTCACAGTAAAATGTTTTAATGCTGGGGGTCAAAGAATTAAGAGTAGAACACACCAGTCGGAAAAGATAAGATTATTCCCTAGTTCAGTCAGAAAAGGACACTTAATAATTGATTAACCAACTTCTTTGCAAGAAATAAACTTTCAGAGTTTGTTTTTGAAACTTTAGTTCTGTGCATACATTATTACATTTTGTGCTTGTGTTGCTCATACAATCAATGTTTTATCTTTGAGGGTAGCTGTTGGAAACAAATCTTCCCTGCCTCTGTGATCATGATCTATTGTACTGTTCAATTGGACCGGCAAAAGGATGTTAGAAGAACTTTCCCCATGATGGTTTTCTTTAATATTAAATTAACAGTAATCGAAGGAGCCCATCTTAAAACATTTCTGGTAATGTGTTACTGTTAAACTGTTTTCATCATTGATTTTTCACTCGGGTACATTTTAATTCCCATGGTAATGTTTTTCCGAGTTCTAGTTTTCTCTCCTGAAGTGAGTCTTTGGGTTTTGTTGGTTTGTGACAAAACATGTCTTGTTAATGTTCTGATACTTTCAAGATCACAACAATTACATGACCTCTTCCACTGATATGATGGGGAGGAAGGGGCAGACAATGTTAGCATGATGCATTGTTTTGGATTTTTTTTTAAGTTGGGTTTTTTTTTGGTAACTTTGTACAATTATTGCAGATTAAAACAGTATGTTAGAACATTATACTTGGATTAAACCTTTCTTCATTATATATATATATATATATATATATATATATATATATATATATAATATTTAGAAGAGTACAGCATCTTCATCCGCTAAAAGAAGGGTTGGAAATGTAGTTAGACATTTTTTTTTTTTTCCTTTCATTAGGTGTGACATTCAGGTATGATGTGTTCATTCACTTTGTCATTTTTCTCTTATGCATTTACACTATATCATGCATTTGCCTGTTCATGATTTGATATTTCAGTGTATGGTAATACAGTATAAGATTCTCCTTTATTTATAGATGCGATATAAAACGCTGGGGGGTTTTCTTTCTTTTTTTTTTTTTTAGGGGATATTTGTTTCTGCATCTTTTGAACAGTAGCCATGTCATTTGTAGAAATTCAGTGGGTGGATCTGAAATTAAAAAATAAAATAAAAACTCGACCCAGGATCAGATCTACTTGATCTGGGACCTGATATCAAGGAAATGAGTAAAAAGGGAATATTTGGTCAGTTGTGACAAAAGCTACTACCTTTTATTTATTTTCTTTGCTTTTTTTGTTTTTTAAATGGCCCACCACAATGTAAGGTTCATCACTAATGACAATTTTGGAGATGATTTCTCTCATCTAACGGAGAAATTCCTCTCCCCCTTTTTTTTCTTCTTAATTTAACGAGCTTGAGGTCTGCCCATTTTCTTATTTTGTAAGGTCGCTGCAGCAAAAGAGAAGGTGGGTCCATTCACTTGTGTGTTTGTTCTAGAAGCATGTGTGTTTTGTTTAAGTGTGTGTGTGTGTGTGCATGTGTGTGTGTGTGTGTGTGTATGTGTGTGTGTGTGATTTACTCTGTAGAGAATCTGTGCTTACAAATTCATCTTTTCTATCAACAGTCATTGATTCTGGCGTTTTGAAAATTTCCCCTTTTCTGTCATCCACTGATTTCCAGCTGGTGTTGCTCCCATTCACCAACATATATTCCTGAAACTAGTGAAAGTCTGTACTCTTTTTTTCTTTTCTTTTTTTTTTCTTTTTTGTTGTTGTTGGTCATTACAGTCATATGATTTCTTAGCTGGTGATGTTTATTTTTTTTTTTTTTTTTATTTGATAGATCATTTGTTTAAGATTAATCTGGTGGGCATGGATTAGGAGTTTACTGCTGAACAGGTAAACTTAGGATGATTAATCAAGCAGAGTGGCTGTTGTCCTCAACAACATGGCCTTGCTTTAGACCCCCTCGAGGACATCAGTTGTTTGGCTCAGATAAGATTGTGAGATTTTCAGCTGTCTCCAGCACACACTGTCAGTTCTACAGGGTTTGTCCATAGGACTTAATGGGAGAGAAGGGAGGGTGTTCAGTTTTTGCTTTTTGTTTCATTTACAGTTTAATTTACTGCTTTGTGTGTGTGTTTGTGTGTGTGTGTAAATTGAGAAGTGAAAATGGAAGTGAAATGGCAGGCACTCCCTGCAGAGCCTTGTATTGATCTCCTTTAAAGATGACAATGGTCGAGGTACCATGTAATTGAAGTAGGTGTTGTGTTTGCTTTGTTCTTTTGTTAAGGAGGGGGCCTCCTGTTCCAATACAAGTTGACAGCATACATTTTCCCAGAATTTGTCATCCTATTATTGAACCCAGATATAGGTTACTCCTCCTCCCCCCACCCCCTAGCATTCTTTACACTCAGTTTAACTTCATAGGTAAATGATAATGGATTTTGGTGATTTGGTGACAAGTGTGAGTGTGTACTGGAAAGAAAAAGGGATTGACAGTCTTGCTAAGGATGTTGGGAAAATAAAGGTGTTGTTGTTGTTACGCTGATTTGGTATCATCTGCTATTGTCATCTTTATGGTTGGCAAAGGGGGGTCTAAATTTAGAATGGATTGTGTAATGAATAATCATCCCTGAAAGGTTGAAGAGGAAATAATTCCCAAAGACTAAGTCAAAGATATGAATTTATAAGCTAAGTACAGCTGTCAAAATTTAAATCATGAAATAGCTATCAGTGAAATTCCGAAGTTTTAGTTGTTAGAGTTTTCATCATGGTGGTATTCTGTGAATGTAGAAAGTTGTAACTCATTCAGAATTGCAAATTGTGACCTATGAATCCCGTTGTTATTTTATTGATTTGACTTTAAGCTTCGATACACATGCGCATGTGTACTCAATAGACATTCTTATCTATTATTACATTATATTTATACTGCAAGTATAGGGATGTTTGTTTTGAGTCTGGTTTGCGCTTGAATTCAGTGCACAAATAGTCCCCCCTTCCAAAACTTTGACATGGATTAGGTGACTTGTGATGATGATTATGATTGGCAAAAAGAAGGATTGTTATGAGGTGCTTGAATTTGTCCTTTTTGAAAAATTGAAATGAAAGTATACATGGACACAAATGCATTGATCAGAAAGACTTATGTCTTGCTTGAAACCCAGTTATCAGAGCAGATACTGGTGAGTTGATTTTAACATGGTGACAGCCCTGATGTGCCCTTTGCGGTCGACTGGGCTATAAGCAACATTATCTTATCTTATCTTATCAGAGCAGATTATGTTGCGTGCATCTTATGTAAGGGGTCATGTGGGAATGGGCATACCTGAATTGTCAGTGATTGAAAATAAGCATGCATGTTATGTTCTTGATGTTTGCTTGCAACATAAACTTGAAGGTGCGTCTGAAACAGTGCAAGCAGATATGACAAATGTTCTGTTATCTATGGCTCCTTTCTTTCACATTTACTGTATGAAACATTATAACATCAGCACATGGAAAACAAGTTTACCTTTTCCCAGTAATGAAGGTCAGAAATATATAATTTACTTGTAGCAGTTTCATCTACACATGACGTTTGATAATGTGGAAGAAGAATACCAACGGGACAGCCTGTCACATAATTTTGCAGCAATCAGTGATCCTGTCCTGGATTTTCGACTGGAAAAATTATTGGAGTGGAAAAGGAGAAACTTAATGAAACTTTGAAAGGGACATAGATCGACTTGGTCAGAATCCTTCTGATTGAAGTGCATTGAGAAAAGGTGAAAAAGAAAGTAGAATTTGATTTTAGAAGACTGACCTGTGTTGAGCTTTTCAGTTCCACACAAGTGAGGTACAATATGCATGTCACCAGGGCTAGCAGTAGGTATTTTGATGGAAGACTTTTCAATTCCACACAGGTGAGGTACAATATGCATGTCACCAGGGCCAGCAGTAGGTATTTTGATGGAAGACTTTTCAATTCCACACAGGTGAGGTACAATGTCACCAGGGCCAGCAGTAGGTATTTTGATGGAAGACTTTTCAGTTCCACACAGGTGAGGTACAATATGCATGTCACCAGGGCCAGCAGTAGGTATTTTGATGGAAGACTTTTCAATTCCACACAGGTGAGGTACAATGTCACCAGGGCCAGCAGTAGGTATTTTGATGGAAGACTTTTCAATTCCACACAGGTGAGGTACAATGTCACCAGGGCCAGCAGTAGGTATTTTGATGGAAGACTTTTCAATTCCACACAGGTGAGGTACAATGTCACCAGGGCCAGCAGTAGGTATTTTGATGGAAGACTTTTCAATTCCACACAGGTGACTTGAGGTACAATATGCATGTCACCAGGGCTAGCGGTAGGTATTTTGATGGAAGACTTTTCAGAATAGCTGCTCCTGGTGACTTTAATGTCAAAATGAGTCTGAAGTTCTGAAAGAGGGGAGGGGGTGGATTTTTAAGTGTTGATCACTCTTTATATTTGATGTTCATTGACAGTCCTTGTTTTCTGTAAAAAGACCTTGTCGGTTTAACTGTTAAGAGACCTTTTGTTGGGGGGTGGGGTTAGGGAAGGAATGTGTCACTGTACACCAGCCTTTGGAATTTCTCTTGTTCATGGTGCTTGCAGAATTTGAATTGAGATATTTCCTGTCGTGTGAGTGTTGGCTCCCTGGTGTTCGAGAACTTTATCTCTCCTTCAGAAATGTGTAAGTTTGTTCTTTGCAGTTGTGTCTGGCCACTGTAATAGGACACACTGTAACTGGCCATGCGCACAGAATTACAGTTGAGATGATGAGAGTATGTAAAGAAGATCTGTGTAGGAAGAGAGTAGGATGTTCGAACCAGGATGTCTTTTTGGCAGGGGATGCTTTGTATCTAGTTTCCATGAAATTGATAGTTGAGTCCATGCATGTTGCAGGAACTTGAGGAAGTCTCTTCAAATGACTTCTTTCTAAACTGTTAATAAACTCACAGGTATAGCAACCCTTTCCTGGCTTTTGATTTAACAATGCGCGAAATACATTGACACAGGTGCATTGAAGTGCGTTCTGTTTGTGTGCAAGAAAATTCATGTTAAGTATATTAAATACACTGCCTATTTGTCATTCTTCTGGGATAACAGTAGTTTTATGTCACGTTCAATTGAAAACATTGTATGGGTGATTTGCATATCTTAAATCATACGCATTATATTTTTACCAATACTTTGATAATGAGGTGTGAGACATTTGCACGAATTTTGTGACTGAAATTTTTGATATTGTTTATAGTGATCTGTGTTTCTCTGTTGAATGATAACAGCACATGTACTACACATTCAGATCATTGTATTCCTGACAAATTGATGATGACATGTACTTCATGAACCCTCTCAGTGGATTGTTTTGTGTACGATTATTGTTTGCATTTGGAACACATGAAGAGAACATTAAAATTGTAATGATTGAATAATTGTGCGAAAGATGTTGCATATTCTATCTTAGCATATTGTGACACATGAATCATACCTTGCATGTATTTTTAGTACATGTTTTGAACAGATATGAGCATGAAATAGTAGTTGGGCAGAAAGATTTCCATCCAGGGGAATCTGCTTGTATGTATAACATCACCATAGAATCTTTTTTTCCCCTTTTTCCCTTTTTTTGTTTTTTCTTTCAGTGTCATCTTTGCTAAAATGATTGTCTTTGATCTTCTTTAGTGGTGTGGCCAGTGTCCATTTGATGTTTTGAGGATTGGAAAGACAGAAAAGAAAGAAACGTAGGAAAATCAGGTGTGAGGGGATTGTTTCACCCAGACAACATCTATTTAAAGGGGGTGAAAGGTGAAATTACAATCAGGTGATCTCAAAGGCCATGGACAATTGTTAGCGTTGTTATGCAACAAGAACTGTGTGGTATACATGCTGAGTTTGGTTTTGCATACAAGCCCTGCTGAAAAGGAGCCCTGAGATTCCATCAGGAGAGAAAGAGTGTGAGGCTGCGGTATGTTCCCCACTTAGCAAAGCCCTTTCAGATGGACGTCCACCACTTCTACCATAAATATACTCAAATCTCTGCCTACACATCACGCTACCACCACTATGTGCAGCTGTTCATTTAGTCTTCAGTCGGTGGACCTGTATCCATCATGGTGCAGCAGAAGTAGTCAAGGCAAGGTCCTATATATCAAAGCTTTCCACTCTCGTCTACCCCATACCTTTCATTCGTTGTGTGGAAAGAGTGTCCATTCAATGAATGAAGATTCGTTTCACCAGAAAGAGTGGAGGAGGGGATAGGGGTGGGAGGTTACAGGGAGGGGGAGGGGGGGGGGTTGACAAATGGGACTTTTCTCAAATCGAGACTTGTCATAGGACCACATGTTGCCATCTTGTGTGTGTTCCTGGGATGATGTTCAATAGCTCAATGCACCCATTCATGATACTGCTGGGGATCAGTAATGTTGCCCCAGACAAGTTATCAAGCTTGTAACTCATCTTCCTGTACGCGATTTTTGATGGCTTGCTTTAAGACATGTCAGTGTCCGGGCAGATTTTGAACAGTTGACATGGAAGACAGGAAGCAGTCTGGAGGATGACAGAACTGGACAGTTTAAAACTTCATGGAGATTTCACAGATCCTCCGCCCAAGCTGTGCAACATTACATCTGTGTCCAGCGTTTGAAACAGTCTGTAGCCAGGGGAACTGGTGTCTTAGTCTTTCTTTGAAACAGTCTGTAGCCAGGGGAATTGGTGTCTTAGTCTTTCTTTGAAACAGTCTGTAGCCAGGGGAATTGGTGTCTTAGTCTTTCTTTGAAACAGTCTGTAGCCAGGGGAATTGGTGTCTTAGTCTTTCTTTGAAACAGTCTGTAGCCAGGGGAACTGGTGTCTTAGTCTTTCTTTGAAACAGTCTGTAGCCAGGGGAATTGGTGTCTTAGTCTTTCTTCTTCTGCATACGCAGGCTGATACTCCTGCGGACACCCCATGTATAGGGAGTGGAGTTTTGTGTGTATGACCGTTTTTTTTATCCCGCCATTAAGGCAGCCATACTCCAACTTAGGGAAGGTGCATGCTATATGTAACTTGTCATCCATACTAACGGCCAAACGAGCCTTCTCTCCCGAAAGTTGGTGATGGGATTTTACATGTGTGCAAGATGTTGTGCGTGCGTTCACACACGGAACCTCGGTTTATAGTCTCATTCGAAGGACTGTATAGGAAATGGAATCAGAACCAATGTTAACTCCGAGGGAAAAATCCCCCTGTACCAAAACAGCCCAGGGGAGATTCGAACCCACAACCCCAAGATTACGCGTCCGGCGCTCTACCAACTGAACTATTCCAGCCCCCAGTGTCTTACACTCTTTCAGCACACACAAAAATGCACACTGTAGGTCAGCTGTTTGAACAACCATTTTGTGATTGATTTTTTTCTTCTTCTTTAAACAGTGGGAGAGATGCAGTGAGCAGGGTTCTGAACTAGATGACGCCAGGTTGAAATGCTTGGGTTTTTTTATTTTTGTTTGTGAATGTGTTGTTTAATTTTTGTTTGTGAATGTGTGTTACCTTTTTCTTGTCTCCATTTCCATCACTCAGTAATGCTCTGCGAAGAATGTTGAATTTTTGCTTCTTTTTCTTTTTCTCCTCCTCATAGTGGTTGTAATATCTGAAGAAGCTATATGCATGGAAAATTTCATAAACATGTTTGATGTGTCTATTATTAGTACTGGTAATTTGTCTGCTGCAATCTTTGTTCTTACTTTTCATTTTCATAGCGTACAATACTTCCTCTTAGTCTTAGTGGAGTGCCAAACATGAAAGTCTTCATATGGTCAAGATAGTAACTGTGTTTTTGCTTTTTTTTTTTAAAACAGCTTTCAGTGTAGATTACGCATGAAGTACATAAATGGATTAGTCATACTCATAAGGAAATTATGATTGATGTGGATCATCCATAGGGAGTAAGATTGGCACACTTTGCTTCCAAATTATTATGCATGATTTCAATGCAAAGGATTGTGTACAAAAGTAACAGTTGTCTTTTTAAATGGTAAGTGGTCACTTATTATTATTCGTGGTCGACTATTTCTTTTTAAATATGTTGTCTTAAGTTCCCAGTAGGATTCTAAACATGAGGAGAACAATTGCCACCCCATAGTATTATGTGATTCCTAACCATACCATCATGAAAAGTTATTTTGGCATGGGGGCACCACCATCAGGTCAGTTATAATGATGTATGTGCAGCTGTTTCCAAGGCAGATATAAATGATCCACATTGTAAAATTCGCTGCTTTGCAGTTTCAAGGTCACAGTTTGTGAGAGTTGTTGGGATTTTAGATGTTTAGTTGATAAGAGAAAGAGTGTGGTGTTAGTTCTCTCTCTCTCTCTCTCTCTCTCTCTCTCTCTCTCTCTCTCTCTGTCTCTTTGTTTCTCTGTCTCTCTCTGTCTCTCTCTCTCTCTCTCTCTCTCTCTCTCTCTCTTTATAGCTCCAGCCACTGTAGAACTGCGCTATCTTTTTCATTCTGTATATTTTGTATAATGGATAGAGAGTGCTGTACCTGAGATTTTGTGTGTGAGTGTGTGCATGTGTGTGTGTGTGTGTTTGTGTGTGTGTGTGTTTGTGTGTGTGTGTAACAAAACACATTACCTCCATTCATTCATTTGAAAGACCATCTACATGAATGCTGATCTGCTTAATGTTCTGTTCGTATTCTTTCCCCTTGCAAGATTTCTGGGTATTTTTGCTGCAAGTTCTGTCTGGAGACTTCCATTAGGTGGTGCTTTGCAACATGTGCATGTCGTGAGAAGATCTTGTATTCAGGGAGGATAGATGACTGGTGACCTTTTAAAGATTGTGGCACGTTGTGCTCAGTGTTGTTAGGAAATGCTTTTCTCCACTTATGAGCCATCCTGCCTTGTTTTTAATGCGTCCATAATCGCTAACTGATCAGCAGTTTTCTTTTTTGAGATCAGGGTACCACAGTAAAGTGATGTGAAGTGAAGAAATACAAACTACTTGTTTATCCACCTGTTGTCTGGTGGCATGCAGAGTCTGTAGGTGTTGCTGATTTTTTCGGGTTCCAGTTGCGATGTACGTTTGTACAGAATCCCCTTTATCTTAATGACGGAAGCATGGTTTGTTTTGTGTGAAATGGTGTTATTCAGTGGAAAAATTCTTGTGTGGAGTGTATGAAAAGGTGGGTGTTAATAAAATGAACATTGAAAACGGTACTTGTGGTTATGGTTGAGATGGTGTATTTTTCTTCCATCAACTAGATGAACTCAGGTAGTTTGTAATTTCATAAATTTTTCTTTAAAAACCCACCCACCACCAGCAATGTGAAGGGGCGAGTCAACATCAAGTTTCAATTAGTATTTTTAAACAGTGTATTGCTTTCTTTGACTGCAAGTAATCCAGCACATTTTCTTTTTAAACTTTACATACATGTAATTGTTGCTTGTTCTTGAGATTGAGCGCTTTGACACATACCTGATCTTTTCAGTTATTCGAATACTACAGCGGAAACTGAATAGTATCCTCCAAGAAGCATTGAAATCTGGATGGGTAAAGCAGGGTTTATGTATACTGGTAATTTCTGGTATACTATCGGTTCAGATGAGAAAACGCTGACAAAGATATCATTCTGATTCACAAGTACTGCGTGCCAGGGTAATTTTCTTTCAACCAAAAGTTCGTTAAGTGAAAGTAGACAGTTGTGTTCGTAACACTTCTGTCTTTTACTGATGGCTGTGACCAGGCTAGCAGTTTTGTTTGACCCATTTGACTGTGTTCATCTGGTTTAAAAAACTACTAGCACGACACTTTATTGGAAGGTAGTTGTGAGACCGATAAGCAGCAAAGTACTCAGAAGAAAGCGGTGTACATCGTGAATGGAGAATGTCTTTTCTAGGAGATAATTCCTGCACAGTTGGACCTGCAGAAAACGTACTAAACAGAAAAAAGAAAAAGAAATGAATAAACTTAGAAAGAAAAAGAATTCAAGTCTGTAAAGTGAGGAAAGCTTCATTTGGAAGTCCTTCATGGGTAAATTTCATTGGTACACTACATACTCAGCAAACAGCTTGTATCAAATGTGCAGATATAAAGGAAGGGTAAATTTCATTGGTATACTACATACTTAGCAAACAGCTTGTATCAAATGTGCAGATATAAAGGATTAACTCTAAAAGAGAGATTTTGCATTTGATATGTACCCATTTTATTAAGATCCCATGTTGGGAAAATGCTGGGTACGTTGGTATTTATTAAAAGTAGAGTTGCTTGGCTTGTGGTAAATGTGGTCGTTGGATGGGAAGAAACTCAAGGGAGAGCTTGAGAGCAGGAGGTCTGTACAAAAGAAATCGGCCTCAAACAAGTGTTTTGGCCCTGAGCTCCATACACTTTAACTGTTTAAGAGAGCCAAGCAGCATCCAGGTCATGACTCCTGCTGCTAATTTATTTTTTCTCCTGGCTGCCAGAATTTGAATCCAACTTTTGGATTGATGGGCATCTCAGGGCATTGCCCTTTTCTTTTCTTAGATGGATGTCTTCGCCCACAAAGCTATCCAACCCCTGTTCTAAGTTGGGAAATTTAAACCTCATGAAGTTCACTTCAATTCTTCCTTGACCTATGGAATTCTTTTCAACTACCTCTGCCATTGCCTTAAGGCGTCTGGTCCTATTTCCTTCAGAAAGCACACGCTGTTGGATGAGATCATAGGGTGGTGAACCTGCCAGTCCCATTGATCCAACCTCTGTAGGGAAGACTGTGGCTTGGAAGCCACATTCCCTCAAGGTGCTGCCTAGACTGGCATTCTTCTCAGATTTGTAGATGTGTGTTTGCTCCATTGTATTTCCATAATCGGAATTGTCAGTTTTTAACTTAGGACGAGAAAAATTTTCTTGTAAAATCTGTGTGCCATATTAATTTGAGAAATTCAGTGGGTTTTTTGGTTTTTTTTTTATAACTGAAACTAATACTTTTTCAAAATCTTCTTGTACTCCTCGCAAAACAAAAGCAAAACCGGAACAAAACAAACAAAAGTTGAAGCATGTGTATATGTGTGTTTGTTTTCTTTTCTTTTTTGAGGGGTAAGCAACAATTGCTCCATTTCATTGATTAACACTCAGTAATAGTCACATGACATTAGATGGGACATTCTTTTTCACATAGTTTAGAGAACAGCAGTCCACATTTAGACTGAAGACACTTTTGAGTGGAGGCAAAGTTGGTGATGCCAAACCCACCACTGGTGTTTCTGCGGGTATCGTTTTTTTCTTCTGTTCGTGTGAATGGCAGGATTTGGGAACATACTGTAGAGTCTTGTTTTCAGTATATGGTGTATCTTTGTCACAATTGGGTTTTTCTCATTTCTGTAAACAAGAAAAGTGTTGAGGCCAAGTACTTAATCTGGACTTTGGTTTGATTTTGTACTTTTAGTGAGGCAACACATTTTTAAATAAACTCTGATCTGTTTCTTTTTATCTGCTTTTCTTTCATGTGTGGGAAGATGGGGCGAAGAAAGGTTTCTTTGGTTTGTTTAATTGCTGTTGTTGGTAGATTTGTCCCCCTCGCCGCTCTCTCTTTGCTGCTCCTGCAATCAGCACATGTATGTGTATTTATCTCAGGTTAGATGCAGAGGATTCTGTGTCGGGCTGTATTTGAATGTGATGCAGCAGATGAGTGTTGGATCAGAGGGGGAATAAATGCGACAGAAAGTGAGAGAGTTGTTGCCCATCTCCTTCATGCATTGTGAATGCTTTTTTTATTTTTTTTCCTCTTACTGGAATACAGATCAGGTGCTGATGATAGGCTGCGAATGTGCTTTCTTGATTGTCGGAAATAACATTGATCACTTGCAACCTGGTTTTAGAAACCGTCAGTTCACCGTCTTCAGAAAATGTGCCAGGAACTGTGGAACGAAGCGACTCATTTTTTATGAACAGTAGTGCTGATAAAAAGAGAATGAGAAAGTACTTGCTTTTAACTTTCCTGACTGATGTGACTTATTCTTTGGCTTGAAGGTAGCAGACTAACGTTGTTCTCGTTGTCTCTCCAGGATTTAAGTGTCATTCCAGGATCCGTTTTACTTTGACAGAAGTATGCACTCTCCTGAGTGCTCTAATGGTCCTGGATGATTTTTCCTGTTTTCTTTCAGATAGAAGGGGAAAGAATGGATTGAGATCATTTTAAAAGATGTTCAGATAGAAGGGAAAGAATGGGATTGAGATCATTTTAAAAGATGTTCAGATAGAAGGGAAAGAATGGGATTGAGATCATTTTAAAAGATGTTCAGATAGAAGGGAAAGAATGGGATTGAGATCGTTTTAAAAGATGTTCAGATAGAAGGGAAAGAATGGGATTGAGATCGTTTTAAAAGATGCTCATCCTCGTCACAGGTGTGATGGTGCTAACATTAAAACAAAAGAGATGTCAGGATTCAAACAATCGGTTTTCTCTGTTTTGTTTCCTGTCAGACACAAATTAAACTATTACATGCATAGATATTTACTCCTGCAGGTAAAAACATGGATGGATGAGAAAAGAACAGAATCATGAAAAATGGGAATGGGAGGAGCATATCTGCCTCATACAGTAACAACACACACACACACACTCACACACACACACACACACACACACACACACACACACACACACACGAAAGAAGAGAGAAAAAAACAGTCACAGAGTACTATTTGCAGCAGTCCTGTAAATGGAGAACACTCAGGAAACATGAAATTTATGTATAAAAGCTGTGACTTGGGTGTTTAGAAGAAGGCTGAAACAGCTGCATGTGGCACTATGCTTGTACTTTAAGGGACTAGGTCTCGTTCTTCAGCTCGTCAGAGGCAGTTATCATTTTCTTTTTGTTTGATGCATTTTATTGCAGTGGGTCGCATGCTTGGCATTTATTTGCATTTAATGTTGTCCTGCACCTGATGTAATGCACTGCATTGAGTTTTGTTTTTTATGTCGTACATGTGTGTATGCATGTGTCAGGTATGTTTGCCAATACCCTGGAGAAACCCAGTCCCCCACACAGACTGTCACTTTTTGTGCCCCCTCCCCCATGCCATCTGTGTGCCAGTGCACTACAGGGAACTGCCAGCTGGATCGTTTTCCTGTGTGTTTCAGAACTATGCACCGATACACTTTGGGTGCATTTTGTACACATGTTAAGACAGTACAATCTTGACGACAAGTACACTTAACCAGCCCGTACTGTCAACAGAATCAGGAGAGAAAAAAAAGGCATCTGATAATGATACTGTAAAGGCTGGATGTATGTGTGTGTGTGGTTAGTACAGATTGGGGGGGGGGGGGGGGGGGGTTAAGGTTCATGTGTTGGCGTGTGTTCATATGATTTCATGATTGATCAATGTATTGATTTTGAAATGGTCATTGTCTTATAGTTAAACTACAATAATCTTGTTCAAGCCCCCCCCCCCCCCCCCCCCCCCCCCCTTTACTTATTTTCTTTTGCTTTGCTTTTAATGAAGACTGTTTTCACATAGGAACTGCCGTGAAAACTGAACTTTCTAAATAACGTTATGTGCCTGAAACTCTCTCTCAATTTAAGATGAAAACTACCCTAGCAAATTTTGTGTGCTCTAATGGCCTGCATCAGCTATTGAGCTCCTCCCTGAGTGCCCGCAGGTAAGGTAGTCAGGGAAGAAATGCAAGTCACACACACGCACGCACGCACGCACACACACACACACACACACACACACACACACACACACACACACACACACACACATGATATTGTAGTTCCATTTCCTCAGTGTGCCTGGTCAGCTCCTGATGGAGTGTCAGGGTGGCAGTAGGATGCTGAGAGTGCAAATCCAGCCGACGCCCAACATCAAAATCAGACCATCTCAACATGGTGTCGTTCTGTGATTCTGATGGTGTCGATGTAGTGGTAACTCGGTTCCTCTTCCACAGTTGCCATACACTACCTGAAATAGGTGTGGCCACGTTAACCTGAGTGTTAAGCTAGGTGTGCTGTAGCATTGTTCTCCGTCTGCTCTCTCGTTTTTCTCCCTCCGGGGTCTTCATGCTTGACTGGTCTTTTCAAAGGGAGAAGGAGGGGTTCATAATTCATGCCAGCTGCAGTTAACATCATAACTCAAGTATTATGATTATAAACACAGGGAGATACAAGTAGAAGCGCTTTCGGCAGTGATGATTATCGATTCGTTGTGTATCATTTCATATGACATGCTTTTTCATTGCATCCTTTTTTTTTTCCCAGTGAAGGTTTTAAGTTTAAAGGCAATATGCCTTAAAAACTAAATGGTTTATGCTTTTAGTGCAACTGAAGTGAATGTGTTTATAATGATGAATGTGTCTAGGTCTGTAATGAGTTCAGTGTGCGTTTGATAATCTCATTGATTGAAAGCTGCATGAACTGGTTCAATTAAAAAAGAAAAAAAAAAAGGTTCAATAAGGTTTTGGTCCGTCTTTTTTAGGGATGTTTATGCCTAACGTTAAGTTTTGATTCGTGGATTGCTGGCTTTGATTTGGGTTCCTTTCTGCTTTTAACACCGCTCTAGAGGTCAGAAGGGCTATGTGCCGCGGCGTGAATTCACAGCCTTTTCAGTCTAAGCAAGGTGGGGAAATCTTTCTTCTTTTTTTTTTTTTTTAATGAGAGGGCTACCTTGCTGTCCCCCACCCAGGGTTATGTCCCATGGCCTTTTGCCGTGAAGAGCCACTGTACCCTGAGCCCCTGTTCCCTCGGTGTGTATTCCCATAGAGCCTCTGTCCCCCTGGCGTTTTGTTCTGCTTGTTACTCCTCAGACCTTCTGTCTTCCTTATCTACTGTGCGTGATCTACTGTATTCAGAGAGCACATGACACTGATCCCCTTTTCCATGCTATTTCAAAGTGATTTCGCCCTTTGCGTAAAGTAATAGATGCAGGGCATTTTTTTTTTTTTTTTTTTCCAGTTTTTTCCCCACCCAGTTTAGCATTTTGATTCCATGATTTCCACAAAAAAATGTAGCATTTTTTTCAGCAACAGGACTGGAATTTCTGTTTAAAGAATTATTCATGATATTTAGTTCTCATTTTGTATTAATCCTATAACTTATTCCCATGGGTAGGGCAACAGATTTCTCTGTAAGTTGTATTTACAACATTTTGAGGGATCAGAATAGTAAAGCTTTCGTTATTCCATCACTTTTCTTTCTCTTTTTTCTTTTTCTTTTTTTTCAAAATACATTTAAATGAAATTAGTGTTGTCAACTTTTTCTGCCTTAATGGCGTATGCAACTCGCATTGTTCTTGGTAGAAAGTCTGTTACACATTTTTCTATTATTATGATTGATAATGTGTTAATTTTTCTGTTCTGTTCTGGGGAACAGGTAGTGTAAGACTGTACACTGTCCAGAGCGGTGCACAATGTTGTACCCAGTCAAGTTTTACCTAATCATGTTTCACTCAATCCAGCATTATTCCCATACGTCCATCATGTTTCACCCAAATCAGATATAATCAAGTTGAATTAAATATGTGGTACAGCACACACACACACACACACACACTCCTCTCTCTCTCTCTCTTCTCTCTCTCCTCTCTCTCTCTCTCTCTCACACACACACACACACACACACACACACATACACACTTACACACCTTCCACCTGAAGAATAACAGAGACATGAAGTTTCAAATGAGCTGACCGCAGGAGGTGAAATTGAAACAAACTTGAAAGAAAAATTACTGTTCCACTGAACGAAGGAGACAAACAAATTGCAAGACAAATCTGGATGCGTTTCAATCAACGTTGACTGAAATAGATGTAACATCACTAGAGGTCAGAGCCCTGATGTGGCCCTTTGCGGTCGGCTGGGCTATAAGCAACATTATCTTACTAGAGGTCAGAGAGGAAACCTTTTTCTTATTAAATGCCGCCATTTACCCCCATGCATCACAAATACTTTGGGGCAAATCATATGTCAGTATTTGGGTTGAATGTTATACTTGAGATTTGTAGGGCTCTGGGACAGGAACACTCACAGTTAGACATGACAACACAGGATTGTGATTGGGATAAACTGTTCAAAATGTGAGCAGTATCTGTCAATTCAGCAGTGATTCTGGCCTATATTTTTATGTATGGTTTTTTTTTGTTTTGTTTTTTTGGCATTGGTACATTTTTGTTGTTGTTTTTTCCAGTTTCGTTCAAGATAGATGCCTTTAAAACAAAGAAAGAAAAAAAGGATGGGTGTCACACACAACATGGACTAGTCATATTCGCCTGCAGTATGTCAACAATGGAATGATTATGCTATGGTTTGTTTTGTATGTGCGTAAAGGTGTGTGTATGTGTGTTGTTACGTGTGTATAGGTGTATGCATGTTGTTGTTTTCCATGACATGACTTGGTCTTTTTCTTTCATGCTCGGTGATGCTTGTTCAAGCTGTGCGCTGGTGGCTGGAGTGAATAAGAAGTTTAAACGGAAACAGATCTCACTGTCCAAAATTCAGACAACTGTCCGCAAGGAGAGCATGTTGCCATAATGTGTTTGAGTTTTGATGAGCTTGTATGAGTTTTGATGAGCTTGTATGTACGTGTACCTGTTTTCCGGTCAGTGTGGATTTTTATGTCGGATTTTGCTTGGAACAGCGGCCTTGTTGCTTTCCGCAGATGCATCATTAAACGGTGTTGTTTTTTTAATTCTTGTTTCTGAATATATGTAAAATAAATGGAATTGGAAAATTTTCAAAAAAAGTCTTTTGCAGTAGACATGACAATTTTAAATTTTTCAACAGATATCTTCAATTGTCACAAAAGACATTTAAAAAAAACACATACACAAAATAATACTGTTCAGATGTTTGTCGACAGAAGAATACAAATAAAGAAAAAAGTTATGTTTGTTTTATAGATATATATATATGTCTGTCTGTGTCCAATTTCTGTTGTCTGAGCAAGAGGTATTTGTTGAAAATTCACATGCCTGATTTGATTGTGTGCTTAGTTTTGCTTGCTTATTTGTGTTTTGACAGTGCTTTTTTCAGTGGATTCTTTTATATGAAGGAAAAGCATGCTGCGCAGTTGGACCTTAGCTTGTTGTTCTTTGAAGATCGTATTTAATCGACAAAACCAGCACCCTCTGTGTCTTGTAATGAAAATATGATGTGGAATGGAATCACAGTGCTCCCCCCCCCCCCCCCCCCCCCCCCCCCCCAACACACACACACACACACACACACACACACACACACACACACACACACACACACACACACACACAGAGTACTGGAAAGAGAATGATTATGGATAAAGGGAGTGTGCTTGAAAGAAAGTCTCCGAAGACATATTCCTTTTTCATTATTATTATTATTATTATTGTTGTAATCATTATTACTATTTTTCTTATTTGTTCTTGGCATTCAGTGGATGTGTCCTTGTTCTGGTGTTTTAGCTCTGTAACTAAAACAGCCTAAGTCAAAAACTGAATGCAGTCATGTTACACTTTCACAGAGAGCAAAGCATCTAATCGGATGGTTTAATATGTGTTCATTGTGTGATACAGAGGTTCATCTGACTGTTTGAACATGATACATTGATTGATGTCTGTCTGTTGTGTATGGTCATACAATTTGAACAGGAAGAAAAGAGAAAGAAAAGATTATTCGGCGGTTGTTTGAAACTTACATGTTGTATCTTTATTGGGTTTTTTTTGGTTTTATTTCCTGTGCATTTGACCTGCGTAAATTGTGTAAATGCTGAAATTGTGTCATGGGCGTCGTGATCAGGTGGTCAGCCCATGATGGCTGCTGAAGTGTGAAGCATTTAAAGTCTTTCATCACCTTTGACAGTACCTCAGGCTTGATGAAATGTAGAGGTTTTCCTTCACACATGTCGTTCTCTCTCTCTCTCTCTCTCTCTCTCTCTCTCTCTCTCTCTCTCTGTCTGTCTGTGTGTCTGTCTCGCTCTCTCTGTCTGTCTGTCTGTCTCTCTCTATGTCTCTCTTTCTCTCTCTCTCTGTCTCTCTCTGTCTGTCTGTTTGTCTCTCTCTCGCTCTCTCTCTCTCTCTCTCTCTCTCTCTCTCTCTCTCTCTCTTCTTGTACCCATTCTTCCCCCTCTTTCGTTGCAGCCTGTCCCTCCTACTTCCTCTCATTGTCCTACATTAAGAGAGTCACATATATACCAGTGTCAGATTGGAAACTAACAAGAAGTACATGCCATTATCTGTCTTGTTAGTAAAATGGATACTTGTTTTTTAAGATCATAATCACACTGCAGATGCTGTATTGGTGTATGATTGGTCACTCTGGTCTTCATGTAGGTTCTTCACAGATTCATTAATTGACCATTGATGCGAACTTTTAATTTGAGACCTTTTTTTTTCTTCTCTCCAGTGTTGCTAATTGCCATTCTGAAATGTTTGGTGTAAATATTGTGTGTATATAATTATGTAACAGAAATGGAGAAATTGCTTTCCTTCTGTACATAAATGTAACTGTAAGTATGAGCAAATCTTATTATTGCTGCAGATCTAATGTCTCTGTGTATGTTTGAGAAATGAGAGCGAGTTGAAAAGGTGACAGATTCACAACTTTGTTCTTTGTGATGATTTTTTTTTTTTTTCATAAACTAGGTTGATGTCATGTCAAGTCTATTGTGCTATGTACACTTGAACTAATTTGCTTCTACCAGTGAAGCAAACATTAAAATTGTTGACTTTGAAAAAACCCCAACGTGTTTGTTGTCTTGAGGGGTTTAATCTGGTGGCAGTTGTGGTGATGCTGAGAGTGTGTATGACAAAGTATAATTGAGTCTTAACAGAGCTAGCAACATCAGTTTCTCTTGGTTGAATCTTCAGCATCTCTTTTTTTTGTGCACCAATGAACATGATGTAAACATATTGAAACATATCTGCAGAAATAGAAGAAAGTTTGTTTGGGTTGTGTTTGAAAATCTTTCACCATCTCCATTCCTGAAATAGGCACATTCATGTGCACGTGCATAAACCCACACACACAGACACACAAATATGCAAACACTTTAAATACATATGTATAATAATAATAATAATGTTAATTTTTATAGCGCCTATTCTCTTAAGATTAGGGCTCTAAGCGCTTTACATATAATATAATAAACACTCTTGTTTACACAACGGGCTGCCTACCACACAATCCATGTATGCACTCCTACATACTTCTTCACATGACACAATTATTGCTACCAACTCCATCACTAAAGGCACACACTAACTTGACTAAAGGCCTCTCTCTCTCTCTCTCTCTCTCTCTCTCTCTCCTCTCTCTCTCTCTCTCTCTCTTGCCAGCCTCCATAGTGCAATACATACACTTTCATTGTTGCTTTAGTTTATACCACACAAATGGGATGATGTAGTCCCAGATTTAGATTATCACAATTCAAAACCAATTTGAGGACATTGTCAGAATGCAGTGGACCCAGGTTGGGAGGGGCTGGAGGAAGGGCTGGGATGGGGTGGGGTAACAAAACATTGCCTCTCTAAATGTACTCAGCCTGTGTATTCAGATACATTTCAATTTGTACTGACCCAACCTAGGGAATGATGCACTGAAACAGGGAGAGAGAGAGAGAGGGAAAGTGTGGCCATAGGAAAATTACTTTTTTTTTTTTTTTTTTTGGTATGTGTTTTTGGAGGGAATAGGGAAATTTTAACGTACGTCACTTATGTGGTGTCATGTATTCACACACACTCGCACATGTATACACACACACACACTCGCACATGTATACACACTCTCTCTCTCTCTCTTTCTCCTCTCTCTCTCTCTCTCATACAGGAACACACACACACACACTCTCTCTCTCTCTCTCTCTCTCTCTCTCTCTCTCTCTCTCTCTCTCTCATACAGGAACACACACACACACACACACACACAGACAAATGGAAACCATACGTGAACACACAGGCATGGAATACCGAACAAAACGGAAAATGCCAATGCTTTTCATCTTAAGGGTCAAAGAAAAAAGGATGAATTGTCATTGTGAGGTATAGAAGACTATTCAACATCAAAATAGTGTTTTCCCTTGACAGAAAGTTTTAGGGGTCACCAGGGCAGTCGAGCATCACAATAATGGGATAGAGGTATTATAATCATGCAGACCCACACTTGGGTATTCCTTTTGGTTAATTTAGTTTTTTGGAATTTTTTGTGTGTGTGTGTGGAAAACGGACTGGTTTTGACTTATATAACCATTATTTAAAGGAACCTGTGGTATAATTACACATTTTTGTAACAATTCATCCTGTATGTAAATAATTTGATATGTATAGTATGTTTTGTTTCTGCATGTGGGAGGGTTTGGTTCTTTTTAATTGACAGAATTCATTTTACGTGATTATAAACCTTTCTGTGTCAGTCATTATATCTGTACATTATGCAATTTTACCTTATGAACAAACATTTGTAATTCTGTTAAACATATGTGAAGAATTATTTGCACAAGTAGTGATCATGTAAATGATTTTTTTACAGTATAATGTGTATGTGTGTAAATAGATCATTATTTGTGGACATAATGGTATTATTTACACAACTAATACACAGTAAAAAAAAAATCTTTTTTCATGAACAGATTTTTTTTCTATGAATAATGCATTATTTACAAAATGGTTGTGATTTCTTACAGAACTATGTCAAGTATTTACACAGCAAGGCGGGGGGGGGGGGGGGGGGGGGGGGGGGGGGGGGGGGGGGGGGGGGGAGGGGGGGCTCGGAATAAGCAGTGTGGGTGCAATGCACACAGAAGTGGTATAGAAGATGGGACAGCATAAAAAAAAAGAAAAAAAAAGAAAATTCACTTTATATAGTTTTACAAATTCGTTTACAAGCAATATTCTTCCAAATGTGTATCAAGCTCATTAATGAAATTGTTGAGTTTCCCTGCAGTTACAATGATGCTTGGTGAAGAGTCCCAAATGTTAATAATCCTGTTATAATGTGTAGGTAATTTTTTAGTTTTAACAATTTATTTCATTTCATAGGATGACCTTTTAGTGTTTTGAATATTCGCGTGAGAATAGATTACTTGTTTGGGTATCTTAGTTATCAAATTTAAAAGGTTTCTATCATCTCTGACTCATTGATATTGTAGACTTTGTAAGCTATGTAATTTCAACCTTTCTTCCAAGCTTGGATGACTCGCTCCGATTATTTGTTTGGTGAATCGTCACTTTTAAAGTTTTCTACAGTGTGTGTGTGTGTGTTGAAAAATCTGAAGACGAAACGGCGTTGCCATACTCCAAAATTGGCCCAATTAGTAGTAGTAGTAGTAGTAGTGTAGGGACGTAATAAATACATAGGCCGTTAAGCCTTTAAAATGTCCCTCGTGTTTTTTTACTTTTATGACAGGGTTGAAAATGCATGCAATATAAATTTTCCTTCTTATTCATCAAAGCTTCTAAACTGTACTTTAAATTTCAAGTCTTCATCCAGCAAATTCTTAAAACATTAGTATTTTTTAGCAAATTTAAGTGCAGTTGTCAAACTGTTCCAGTTAGTAATAACTCTGTTACTGAACTTGAATCTCCCCATGTTAGTATGAAACTGCTTAACAAAAATTTTGCCTTCCGAATTTCTTGTTCTATCTGTTTTAACAGCCTCAAAAAAAGTAGTCCCACTGTATGCCCGTTTTGCTGGTGAATATTTTGAACACTTCAATCAAATCCCTCTAATACGTCTACCTTTTAAAGAGTGCAAATTTAAGTAATTTAATCTATCTGTATAAGACATGTTTGTACATTCTTGCAAGATTTTAGTAGCTCTTCTCTGTACTCTTTCATTTGCTATTGACTGTCTTTTCAAGTGTGGGTACCAAATTATATTGCCATATTCAAGATGCGGTCTAACCATAGCTTTATATAACTTTAAAAACGTTTCTTTATTTAGGTAAATAAAAGTTCTTTTTATTAATCCAATCATTTGGTTTGCTTTATTTATACATTTTTGAATGTGAATATCAAAGAGTAAATCTTTATCAAAGATTACCCCCAGATCCTTTTCTCCTCACATTTCTGCACCAGCCTATTTCCACCATCTATTTTCATGTTGTATTCATGTTCAGGATTGTTTTTGCCAACATGCAAAACTTTACATTTTTCAACATTAAAATATAGATTCCACTTGTCTGACCAGTTTTGGAGGCAATTTAAATTTTCTTGCAGACTATTATAGTTATCTGATTTGTCATATATTTTTGTATCATCAGCAAAAATTTTACAAAAACTATTTACCTCATCTGGAAGGTCATTTATAAAAATAGTAAACAGTACAGGTCCTAAAATGCTCCCTTGGGGAATACCACTCATAACATCTTCTCTGTCGACATACAGTTACCCACTCTTACTCTTTGTTTTCTATTTGACAAAAAGTCTCTAACCCAGTTTAGCAACTTACCTACTATACCGTATGCTTCCATTTTTTTCAATAATCTCTCATGCGGAACCGTATCAAAAGCTTTACGGAAATCAAGGTAAATTATATCACAGAGTACTTATTCTCTAGCATAGTTAACTAAATCTTCCATAACTTCAAGTAGTTGTGATATGCAAGACCTTTTTTACGAAAGCCATGCTGGCATACTGCAAAACAAATTATTATCAGTGAAGTGAGATACTATGACATCTCTTATAATGGATTCTAGCACTTTGCATGCATGCAGGTTAAGCTTACCGGACGATAGTTGCCTGGCTCAGATTTTTGACCCTTTTTTAAAAATAGCAGTAACTTCTGCCGATTTCCAGTCGAGGGGTAATTTTCCTGTCTCTAATGATTTATTATAAATCTTACTGAGCGGTACAGCTAACCCTTACTTAATTCTTTAGAACTTTAGGTGGTATTAAATCAGGTCCCTGCGCTTTAGACTGATTCAATTCAAAACAACTTCTTCTCTACTGCATCTGAAGTAATTATTATATCTGTAACTGAAATTCCATTAGATTTAACTACATTCAATAAGATCAGGTATGTTATTTGTATCTTCATTAGCAAAGACACTTGCGAAGAACTCATTTAAAACTTCAGCTTTTTCCATATCTGACTCGGCCAACCCTCCTTTACCATCATTTAGAGTATTTACCCCTGTGTTACTTTTGTACGTTCTTGCACGTATTTCCAAAAACATTTGGGAGTTTTTTTACATTGTTCTGCTATTTTACGTTCATAAGCTTTTCTTGTTGATTTGATTTCATTTTTGCTCTTATTTCGCATTCTTGCATATTTACTGATTCTTTCCCATCTTTCGTCAATAAATACCTTTGAAAAGAATTATATTTTTTCTTAATCATTTTAAGTACTTTATCATTCATCCAAAGTGGTTTAAGCATTTTATTTTGGCTACACTTAGTCTTTGGAATACATTCATCCATACTTCTTAAAACTTCGCATTTTAAGACATTCCACATTTCCTCGACATCCTGATCATTTGTAAGCAAAGAGTTGACATCTCTGAAAGCATTTTCCTCATTTTATTATAGTCTCCTTTCTGTAAATCAAATTTGTACTTAGGGTTTTCTTTAGTCTTTTCTTTGGGAACATACAGTTCAAATGTTTAAAATCAAGTGATCACTTTTACCCAAAGGGTCACTATATTCAATATCAGAGATCAAGGATTCTTCATTAACTAAAACTAAGTCATCAATTGTTGGCTTCTGTCCTTCCCGAACACGAGTTGGGTTAGTCACTTTCTGTATTAAAAAGGCATCTCTAAAGTTTTCAATAACATCATTGCTTTTATCACTATTCCAATTTCCATCCCATTTACATCAGGAAAATTAAAATCACCAAATATACATATTTTACTATATCTACTCATTTTTTCTGCTTTTAGCAAATTAAATAACTCATAATTGTTTCATCATTTGAGTTTGGGCTTCTGTATATACACCCTACTAATATTGTCTCATCGTTACCACCCCTGATAATACACCATAATTGCTCTTGAAATTTGTTATTTCAAACTCATCGCAAAGTTGTGCATTTAGCTCCTTAGCAAAATACATGGCTATTACCCCTTTTAGGTTCCTTATTCAGAAACATATCAAAGCCAGCAATTTCAAATTCAACATCTTTTGCTGCATATAAAACATTTTTTGCTCTTACTTCCGTTAAGCCAATAATATCTGGCTTCTCCTCATTTATACGAATTAAAAACTCATCCTTTTTATTCAGAAGACTATCTACATTACTGTACAAAATTCTCATTGAGTCATTACCTTAGATTTACAATTATTTTTTCCCTAACACAGTCTGGGATGTAACATTTGTAAGATTGTCATTAACTTCAGAGGAATAAAGATTTTGCTTTGTACAGCTATTTACATATTGTGGTTTGCTTGACAGTCAGTGTTTCACCTCAGGGGTCTGGACCTCGTCCGGACACTGATCTGGGACAACAGCACCAGTTTGGTTCTGTTTTGGTGTGAATGTCACAATCTTGCCAGCCTTATAATCAATCTTTTAGTTTGTCTCCCCATTTGTCTTTCTTTGGTTCAGTTCAGCTTTCAACGATTTGATCTGTTCTCTTTCTTTTTTTGTGGTGTCATTATTTATGTAAATCTTGCTTTCTCCTTCCTTAACATGCTTGTTTAATCCTTGGACATTTTTTTATTATTTTCTTTTTTGGCTTCCTCAGTTTTTGACTTCCATTCTCAGGAGTCTTGGGTTTAGCATTTCTGCCAACCTGGATTCTGCCTAACCTGACTGGGTTATTGACCTCATTTCTCTGAACATCAGTGATTTTGCCTACCAAATCTCTGACTCTTTCCTGTCTTCATTCTTCCTTTCCTCTGGAGACTCTGCTGAGCTCTCTGGTAAATTGCATATTATTATGTTGAGCTTCCTCTTTTCCCTCTCCTCACTTTCTTCCATGTAGTCTTTAACCTTTCTCTCCACCACCTCCTCTATTTTGCTCTCAACTTCTCTCAGACTTTCTTTCTGTGTACCCTCTAATCTGTCCAGTCTATCATGAACAGAGGTCAACACTCTCAAAATACTGTCCATTTTTGCCTCAAGTCTTGATTTATGCCCTTTTTCTCCATTGTCATCCTCTCTACAGTCCTCACAAAACCATTGAATGAAGTTGCCCCATGTTTAAGACAGTTATACTGTGCTCCTGTCAACTCAGTGCATGTCTTGTTTGGGACCATTCTTTGCACCCATGGCACTCCATCACTTCATCACACCTTCTTCAACTGCATTGTCGCATTTCAAACAAACCCCTGGACTCCTCTGATCAACCCGTTTTGCTTTGAATTGCCCCCCTGACCCTGGCCCTGGCCCTGTCCCTGTCCCCCCTTTCCGCTAGTACTAGTAGACGTTTTCCTGGATGATTTCATTGTGAAATCGTGAATGGGGATAAAGAAAAAGTACTCAAACCCTTTTGTAAGTAATTCCAGTGTAAGAACAACAAAAAAACGATGGACTGATTATTGAAAAACAAAGAAACGTGCAGGAGAAGTCCGTTGGCGTGTTATGTGGGTTAGTCGTGAGTTGAACTCGGAACTCGTCACACAGGAGAATCTGCTCGAATGAGACACTCTAGCGTCTACTACCTCCCATAGAACGCATCTCGGGGATTAACTCAATAAAAATGTCTCCAGTTAATTTGCTTTAAGAAGGCTGCTGTAACACGAAAATTCACGTAAATATATCAAAGTTTTTCAGAGAAAATCAAAACAGCCGCCATCTTCGACGCATGCGCAACCCCCTATATCACAGGAAATTAGCTTCCCTCTCTTGTCAGCCCTGATGTGGCCCTTTGCGGTCGGCTGGGCTATAAGCAACATTATCTTATGTTATCTTATCCCTCTCTTGTAATCAAAATTAATACGCACGCATGCTTACACACAATCTCTCTCTCTCTCTCTCTCTCTCTCTCTCTCTCTTCTTCTTCTTCTTCCTAAAATACTGGTTCACTCAAAAACGAGTAGGTCACCAGCGCGCATGTTAAAAAGTAAAATAAAATAACATAAAACATAAAACAGTGCGACTCAAGACTGTTGGCCCCTGGAGCAAATTTGGCAACAAGGGGTCGCACTCTCATAACACAGTCATCATTATTAGTTAATTAACAAATGAAAAACTGAATCGAATCTACTTCCTACACCTGTATTTTAGCTGATGACCACATGGTCGAGCAAAGTTTCGAGGTTGACGTTCTCGCCTTTTTTTATTCGTTTGTTTTAATGAGTGGTGAAAGGAAAAGACAACTCCATTATCCACACACGGCAAGCCCATCAGCGCGAGGTTCTTGGTTCAGATAGCCTAATGGTTTGATTAGGCCTGGGGTATGGTCATGCAGCAGGCCTATAGGAGTGCAGTGGCAGTTCTTATCAAAGTTCCTATGGAAGCGCGCCGCCGAAGAAAGGACAATAGTTACGGTCCCCAGTCAAATGCCAACATCGTTTCGGCTTTTCATTCTTCTTCTTCTTCTTCCTAAAATACTGGTTCACTCAAAAACGAGTAGGTCACCAGCGCGCATGTTAAAAAGTAAAATAAAATAACATAAAAGAGTGCGACTCAGACTGTTGGCCCCTGGAGCAAATTTAGCAACAAGGGGTCGCACTCAATATTCAAGAAGATAAAAGCAATGGCCAAATTCAGGCCCAGGTAATAGTAAAATATCAGGGAAGTAAAAATAGAAAATCGTCAATATGCAGATCTCAAAACTGTCGAATCAATTTGTCTCTTGAATGAGACCGCACCCGTGGCAATCTTGATGGCACCCGGCAGTGAGTTCCACAGCCGTACAGAACTGGGATAAAAAGAATGTAAGTGGCTGTCAATATTTGATGCAGGTATGGTATAACATTGACCGCCACTCCTGTGCTACTTTTATTCAATACTAGTTGTTCCATTGGAATATCAATTACTTTAGCTCTGCCTTTGAAAAAGGTGTTAAGTTTAATAAAAGCTCTTCTCTCTTCTAAGGGTTTCCATTCTAATTTCCTCATGTTCTTCCTAGTATTCCCCTTTTCTCTGATGTGGTTCCCTGTTACGAACCGTGCTGCTCTCTTCTGAATCTTTTCAAGGTTATCAATGTCCTTTAGATGGTAAGGATCCCAAACTGAGCAACCATATTCCAGTACTGGTCTAACCAGTGTTTTGTAGCAGTCGTCTTTAACCTTTGGGGGCAGTCATTGATATTCCTGTGTAAGAAAGCTAAGATGTTATTTGCTTTCTTACATACTAAATTGTAATGTTCTTTCCATTTGAGACGACTATCTATAATCACGCCTAAATATTTTGCAGCATTAGTTTCTTTAAGAATAGTTTTATGGATAGAATAATCTGATCTAATTAGTGAGCGTTTGTTACATATACTCAACACTTGGCACTTTTGAGGATGAAATTCCATTTTCCAAGTTCTTTCCCACTCTTGTAAAGCGTTTAGATCTTCTTGTAGAATGCGTGTATCATTCTTGCTTCTGATTGTTCTATATACTAAACTGTCATCTGCAAAAAGCCTTATAGTAAGTAGTTCCAGGAGAGAGATTTCTACTTATGTCATTTATATAAATTAAGAAAAACAAGGGCCCCAGAACAGTTCCCTGTGGTACGCCCGACAAGACTGGTTTACAATGGGATGACGACCCTTCCACAACAACTTTCTGCGTTCTCCCAACGAGGAATGATCTAGCCCATTTTAGCAAAGAACCGCCAATGCCAATGTGTTCTAATTTAAGCAGCAGGCCCTCATGGTCAACCTTATCAAAGGCTTTAGAAAAATCTAATAAAATTGCATCCATTTGCTGTCTGTTGTTAAGACAGTTACTAAAATCATTGAGAGTTGTTATAAGTTGAGTCTCACAACTCCTTCGCTGTCTAAAACCATGCTGGGCGTTATTTAAAAAATCATATTTGTCAAGATGGTCCATTATGCTACTATATATATGTGTTCAAGTAATTTAGCTGATATGGATGTAAGAGATACAGGTCTATAGTTCTCTGCTTTTGTTTTGTCACCCGACCATGGGTAAAGAAGGAGGGGTGAGGGAGAGAGGTAGGTAATAAAAAGAGCAAGTGAGGCAATTAGTGGCGTAATATTCGCGAAGAAGTCTTTTTTTTCCGATTTCGTGTGCGGGAGTGTGGATATTCGCTCATGAATAAACTCGGTTAAGGTCGGAGAGCACATTCGATTTTTAGAATCGGGCGAGTCGCTTTGTATATTTCGATTTCAAACGTAGCACATGTTTGCTGTAGACATTTTGTTTTATAATTGATATCATTATTCAGTTGGAATAAACTCTGTATACTGACCGTGAAATATCATATGTCATATGAAATGTGATACAATATATGATATGATATGACATATGATGATATTTCACGGTCAGTATAGGCCTACAGAGTTTATTCGAACTGAATAATGATATCAATCATAAAATAAAATGTCTATAGCAAACATGTACTACATTTGGAATCGAAGAAATGTGCATACTTTCTACCTTTCATTTTTATGTTTGAAAGGGCATCAACATTTTAAAGTCCGACTTTTATTTGTTGTGACAAAATAATCGTTTCATTTTAACGTCATTTTGTTTTAACTAGGGCTTACGTGCTTCGGCAAAAGAGAACGAAATTACGGAATGATTCCGTCAGGGTTCGGTTCCATTCCCAGACTTTGCCGTAGCCTGTTTACAAAGCGAGAAACAGTTCCCGTAGAGATGGCATAGCAGCGAACACCAAGAGAGCGGTATCAGCTCACTTTTGAGGGACACTGATGTGAGAGTTCAGTGTCAGGCGGCGTAGCGAACCTTCCAACCGTGTGGGTGACGGCGGGAATATGGTTGCTCAGTCTGGGATCCTTACCATCTAAATGACATTGATAACCTCGAAAAGATTCAAAAGAGAGCAGCACGGTTCGTAACAGGGAACCACATCAGAGAAAAGGGGAATACTAGGAAGAACATGAGGAAATTAGAATGGAAACCCTTAGAAGAGAGAAGAGCTTTTATCAAACTTAACATCTTCTTCAAAGGCAGAGCTAAAGTAATTGATATTCCAATGGAACAACTAGTATTGAATAAAAGTAGCACCAGGAGTGGCGGTCAATGTTATACCATACCTGCATCAAATATGACAGCCACTTACATTCATTTTATCCTAGTTCTGTACGGCTGTGGAACTCACTGCCGGGTGCCATCAAGATTGCCACAAATGCAGTCTCATTTAAAAAGCAAATTGATACGACAGTTTTGAGATCTGCATATTGACGATTTTCTATTTTAACTTCCCCAGATATTTTACTGTTACCTGGTCCTGAATTTGGCCATTGTTTTTAACTTCTTGAATATCGAGTGCGACCCCTTGTTGTCAAATTTGCTCCAGGGGCCAACAGACTGAGTCGCACTATTTTATGTTGTTTTATTTTACTTTTTAACATGCGCGCTGGTGACCTACTCGTTTTTGAGTGAACCAGTATTTTAGGAAGAAGAAGAAGAAGGGTCCAGCCGGGGGACGGCTCCTGAAGATGTGGGGTGATCGGCGATGGAGTGTTGCTTGACTACGATTGCCGTGGCCTGTGATACCATGCTTTCCAGCCGGGCATGGGGCAACCCCTCACGGGGTTGGGCTGAAAACTGGCCCCCTCAGCCGTAGTTGCGTGGACCATAGAATAGAAGGGACTTGTGCAGCGCCCCAGTAAATTTCGTCCGGCTACGTCTTTGAGGCGGACTCACGCGGCCCAGGACCAACGCCACCCGATCATGAAGACCCACCATTACCAGACAACAACTGCTACAAATCCTGCAGACCTCCGTCTGCAAGATACCCTGTCCTAAGGGCCTCCGACCGACAGGACCTTAATATCCCACTGACCGGCCGAACAACTGGCAACAGGGCCTTAATTTCCCACTGACCGGCCGAACAACCGACAACAGGACGTTAATATCCCATTGACCGGCCGAACAACCGACAACAGGACCTTAATGTCCCACTGACCGGCCGAACAACTGGCAACAGGGCCTTAATTTCCCACTGACCAGCCGAACAACCGACAACAGGACGTTAATATCCCATTGACCGGCCGAACAACCGACAACAGGACCTTAATGTCCCACTGACCGGCCGCACAACCGACAACAGGACGTTAATATCCCACTGACCGGCCGAACAACCGACATGCGAATAAACCAATGTTAACTAGTTATTGTGAAGACCTTTTGCGCTGGAGGCAACTGACCTTTGTGGAGCACACTATTGTAGACGCCTGCATTAAAAATCCCAAAACTGCTCTTCGATCATCAAAACATTTAAACGGATCTTATATTTCAAAACAGTTCCTCTGAATTGAGGTCTTTCCCTAAACTATGCGCCGCCATATTCAAGCTCTTTGTTTACGGCCTATTTGACCCTGAGAGATTCCATAAACTAATCTGGATTTTGTCGAGCCGGATTATAGATAGCCAGTCAGGCGTCTAGCATACTCGACTTCTTTTTCTTCTTTGTCTTTTTGTTGTTGTTGTTGTTGCTGTTTTGTTGTTGTTGTTTTTTAAGTAACTCATCCGGATCCCTAGTGGTTAATCACGAATAGACTTTCTATACGGTCTTCCTACATACCGCCCCTGTCGTGCAACGGCTTCGTTCTGAAAGTTCTGTAAGACTTAGTTCTGTAAATAGGCTTAATCATTATGAAATATAGTAGATACCGATTTGTTTATAAAGATAATAATTTATTCAAAGAAATGAATAATTATTTATGTACATAAACAAATAAATAAACAAGTATATACCAGTGCTGCTGAAAAAGGAGAAAAGTGGTGATTGTCTCCTTTTTTCCTCACCTTAGTCATGTCCTGTTGACTTTGTAGATCCAGTGACGTGTCTGCCGTGTGTGAGTCAGTTGTCTCTGGTGGTGCCAGGCTTTTTCTTCCCCAGGTTTAGAGTCTGAGTAAGATTCCTTTGTTTGTTTTCCTTTTCCTTCCCTCCTCTTAAAGCTCCAAGATAGTGCTTTCCATGCGTTTCATTTCCGGCCTGTGATTTGTTGAACAGTTCTAGCAATGGTTTCTGAATTAGTTGCAGAAGGGTCATTTTGTTAGGGGAGGGGTGGGATGGGGTGGGGTGGGTGGGTGGGTGGGACATCCACAACACCATTTTTTTTTTTTTTTTTTGGGGGGGGGGGGGGGGGGGGGGGGGGGTGTTATTTTTTTCCAGATTCAGTATGGAAATCAGTCATGATTCGCAGAGAGTTTGAAAACTTCACAGAAGAACAGTAAACATACACCACAACAGTCGGGTGGGTAATTCTAAGAACATACAAACACACACACACACACACACACACACACACACACACACACACACACACACACCACACAGATCCTTATTTCCAAGGATAACAGATAACCGACAAAATGCTTTTTTCCCCATCTGGCCCATGCCCCACTTCAAGGACAAAGCATATCGATACAGAACACTATCACACAATGTAGAACTAATTGTGACAAGAACAGTGATGGTTCATATTAGCATTGAAGGAAAAAAAAGTGCACAGTAAAATATTTGTCACACACACACACACACACACACACACACACGCGCGCGCGCGCGCGCGCACAACTACGTAGCATATAATGTTCTCACACAGAAAAAAAGATTTAGAAGCATATGACACCAAACCAGTATCATCAACATAGCCTGTGGAGGAAACTCTTGATTCATGAGTCGGTCATGCTCAAGTACACCAGCATACCGTATTTTTCAATATTCTTATTTTATTTATTTAAAAAAAAAAAAAAAAAAAAACGGAAAAAAAGAAGAAAAAGCCAGACTGGTTTGCAAAGCAGAGCGGAATAAGGGAAAAAGCTGTTGTAGAGAGAGAGAGAGAGAGAGAGAGAGAGAGAGAGAGAATAATAATAATAATAATAATAATAATAATAATAATGAATACTTATATAGCGCCTATTCTCGGCAAGAGGCCAAGCTCTAAGCGCTTTACAATCAACACTCGTTTACACAACGGGCTGCCTACCTGGGTAGTGCCGACTGAAGAGCTGCCAGCTGGCGCTTCATTCAGTCGTTTCCCGTGTCATCCAGTCAGTATCGTTCAATATCGATTACTCATTTTCCTTACTTCCTTCATTCTTTCCATTTCTCACGCAGGGTGCATGCTGTGTGTAACGTGTCATCCATACCAACGGCCAAACTGGCCTACTCTTCCGAAAGTTGGTGATGGGATTTTACGTGAGAGAGAGAGAGAGAGAGGAGAGAGAGAGAGAGAGAGAGAGAGAGAGAGAGATCATAAGGTGCAACAAAACCAAATAGAAATGCAAGCACTTTCTTGGTGTGACTGGGTCGGCGGCCGATAAGCGCTAACAGGCGGCGTGCGTGTGGTGCTTATTCTATTTCACGGGCACTCCTACTGCCAGTGTCGGGGGGAAATGAGTCAGCGTGGGTTACTGCGTCTGCATTTTATGATCATGCATTACTTTGTGCAGATAAGGGGATTCAAAGGAACATGGAGGTCGAGGTTGTAGTTTGCCTGAAACCGACACGAAGAGTCGGATGCTTGTTCTTCAATTTAATGTCTTTTCATTTAAAGTGACATTAGACAACAACAATAACAACGACAAAAAAAAAACAAAAAAAAAAAAACAATGCGCGCGCGCGTGTACGTGTGTTTATGGTAAGGTAATGTTGCTTATAGCGCAGCCGACTGCAAAGGGCCATATCAGGGCTGTCACGCGTTGAAGTCAACTCACATGTCTTAAAAACAACAACAAAATAATGATAAAAGAATTAACACTTTAAAATAATGTGTGTGCGTACGTGCATGCGTGCGTGCGTGCGTGCGTGTGTGAGTGAGTGAGTGAGTGAGTGTGTGTGTGTGTGTGTGTGTGTGTGTGTGTGTGTGTGTGTGTGCTCGCTTGTACGTGCGTGTATGATTACATGGGGGTGCGTGCTTGTGTGCGTGCGTGTGTGTGTGCTATGCCTGCTTGTGTGAGTGTGCACATGCGTGGGTGACTATTTGTGCACAAGCGTGTGGTGTGGTGGTGGCGGTGGTGGTATGTGTGTGTGTGTGTGTGCGCGCGCGCGCGTGTTTGTGTGTCTGTGTGTGTGTGTGTGTGCGCGCGCATACTCTGGACTAAAAATTCGCTGGTCTCGTCGCCAGTCTTGCAGACTTGTAAGCTTATGCTGGAGATCATTTAGCACTGCTCTGAGACCGAGAGTCCGCATCCCTTAGAAGAATGATCAAGGAATGGGACGGGCAGTTAAAACACACACACACACACACACACACACACACACACACACACAGAGGGAGAGAGAGAGAGAGGAGACACCACTTTGGATAACCCGTGTATCGGGAATAAGCTTGAACGTTTGACGATGATAATAATCTTTATTTCCAAGGGTAACAGATAAGCAAACACATGCTTTTTTTTCATCCAGCCCTTGCCCCGTTAATTTAGGGACTAAATATGACTAGCGACTAAGACTTACAAAACGTTTAACAAACACACATATCTTCATAACATAAAAAGTTCATCCATTAACAGTTATGGCGTAGATGACTTTATAAGGAAAAAAGAGACGATTTAAACAACAAACAAGAATAAAGAAATTGATTACAAAGAAGAAAAGAATCGGCACACACAGATATGGAATAAGCGATCCTCCTATCGAAGGAGAGAGAGAGAGAGAGAGAGAGATTACATTCCTTTTGTAAAAAAAAAAAATTAGCATACAACAAACTGCTAAGGATGAACAATGCAACGACCAGCCACACAGTCCACCATCCCCTCTGATCAATTCATAACACTCATTAATCTACACAAAATGGACTTCCTACATGTTCTCACAATTTTTTTTTCTGAAACAGGAACCTCTCCCAATCCCCCCCCCCCCCCCCCCCCCCCCCCCCCCTTCTTTTCAGCCGGAGTTAGAATTGTACAATATACAAACTGATTGCCAGCCTCACAGACTTACACGTGTAAAGATGTCTGTAATTGGACCCTCAACATAAGAAGCGTGTGTTTTGTGTGTGTGTGTGTGTGTGTGTGTGCGCGCGTGAGAAAGATGTGTGTACCATTTTCACATGCGCAACACAAGAAAACCAATCTCACGCGTCGCTCGCACTTGGTTCGCGCGGCCATGTCTTCAGCCTTGAGTCTCCTTTTTTGCATATGACCACACGCCACAATTAAGACTGTGGGGAAAATCAATAATTCTCCACGTACGCGTTTTGAGGCCTACCATAAGTTTGAGCCAGCGTTTAATGTTAAATTGATAATTGATTAAAAGAACAAACCAACGCCAAGTATTGTCCTTGTTTTGAGAGATTTCCACCGATGACACTACATACAACCGTCTAATACATGACCTTTCCTTAGTTTCACTTTCGTTTCATCAAGGAGGCGTTACTGCGTGCTGACTAGTCCATATACGCTACACCACATCCGCTAAGTTCTAAGACCACACTATGCATGATTTTAAGCTGATGGATAAAATGACTTAACAACTAAGATGAGAGAATTGAAGAAGAGGGTCTCATGGCTACGACTTAGCAGATGTCTGACCTACCCATTAGCCCAATGCGCTGGTCAGACCTCGAGTGCCCACCTAACAACATTTTTTTTTTTTTAATGTGTGTGTAGTGAATGTACACATGTGTGTGTATGGATGTGTGGGCACGGGCGTGCGTGTGCGCACCTTTCCTTTAGTTAACGCACATTTCTTCTTCTTCTTCCGTTAGTAACCACAGTCAAGTGTTTGACTATTATTGTTAAGTTTGGGTGAAGACGACTGAAACAACAACAACAACAACAACAACAACAAAACAACCTTTTATTGAGAAAATGAAGGAGGGTATAGAGTACAGAGAAGGGTGGAGTGTGGGAGGGGGTGAAGTGGAGGGGTTGGATTTATGGAATTGCAGATACTTTCCTACTGAAGTACCTGCCATTGGGACCTGCACTATTTCCTGAGGGAGCAAATTCCAGTCCCTTACTGTTCTTGGGAAGAACGACATATTTCTTTGTTCCGGCTGACATGTTATCCTGCTGGATTGTTGGTTGTGGCCCCTCCTTGATCTTGTTTGGAGGGTTTTTAGTTGGTGGAACTTTACAGCCGTTGTGTTGTGTTTCATGCTGTAAAACATGGTTAGTCGTGCCGCTTTCCGCCTCGTCTCAAGCGGTGGCCATCTTAGTTCCTCCAGCATGATGGTGACGCTGGAGGTTTGCTTGTAATCGTTCATGACGAAGTGGGCCGCTCTACGTTGGATGGCCTCTTTGTCTTGGGCAGTGTGTGGGTCCCAGACAGCGGAGGCGTATTCCAGCAGTGGTCTCACTAGTGCTTTGTATTTCAGGCCTTTGCACTCACCCCTGACCCTATCCACACAAAAAAAAAAATCCAGAAAGGGCGAATATAGATATAATTTCAATAAGGGTGACTACGAAAATTTAAGAAAAGATTTGGGTATGATAAATTGGTGTGAAAATACCCTCTTGGATGTGGATGAGAGTTGGTTGGAAAATGATCAAGAACACTATTCATAAGTGTATTGATAAACATATTCCCAAAAAAGAGTGTTCAACACATATATCGAAAAAACCAATATGGTTGGATAAAAAAGCATGGAGGAAAGTTGCAAAAAACAAAAACAAAATGCATATAAAAGATTTATGTGCACTAAACAAGGTAGTGAGTATATGAAGTACATAAGGAAGAGGAATAAATGTGAAAAAAAAAAAGAAAAAGAAAAGAAAGAATCGAATTTAAAAACAAAAAGGTGCGTCAAATTGTAAAGCTCATCCTAAAAAGTTTTGGAAGTATGTACAATCCCAGACCAAGACAAATATTGGCGTTAGTCCACTGAATACAAGAAATGGTGGTTTAGCTGTGTCAGAATAAAAAGAAAAGAAAGAATCGAATTTGAAAAAAAAAAGTTGCGTCAAATTATAAAGCTCATCCTAAAAAGTTTTGGAAGTATGTACAATCCCATATGGCATTAGTCCACTGAATACAAAAGAGGTGGTTTAGCTGTGTCAGATGAAGATAAAGCAAATACTTTAAATGACTTCTTTTCTAGTGTGTTCACAAAAGAAGATACCAGTAATGTTCCTATCTCAGAAGTTGGTTCAAGGTCCAATGGAGTCACCGTAACTGATATGTGTATTACACCCAGTGCAGTCAAAGAGAGGCTTAAAAATAAAACCCAAACAAATCTTGTGGACCTGATATGATCCCTGCAAGAGTTCTTAAGGAACTAGCATTACCTTTCAGTATTTTGTTCAATAAGTCAATTGAATCAGGTGTGGTACTTATGGATTGGAAGTTTGCAAAGGTGTGGTACCTATGGATTGGAAGTTTGCAAATGTAAAAGCTTTATTTTTTTTTAAAAAGGTACCAGGACAGATTCTGGAAATTACAGGCCTGTTAGTCTTACATCAATTGTATGTAAGATTATGGAATCGATTATACGGGATGTTATCATAGATCATATGACCTTGAACAATTTAAACACAGAATGCCAGCATGGTTTCCGTAAACATCGATCTTGTGTAACACAACTCTTACTTGTCATGGAAGATTTTACAAAACTTTTAGATAATGGCAACAATGTAGATATACTTTATTGAGACTTTAAAAAGGCTTTTGATTCTGTTCCCCATGAGAGGCCTTTAGTGAAATTATCAGCATATGGAATTACAGGTAGAGTGCATACATGGATAAGGGATTTTTTTAACCTAAAAGACAGCAAAGAGTCAGAGTAGGAAGTTCACATTCAGATTTTACGGAAGTTGTAAGTGGTATACCACAAGGGAATGTTTTGGGTCCCATATTATTAAAAATATTCATAAATGATTTGCCAAACTCTGTAGAAAGTATTTTCAGACGATACAAAAATTTACAATACAACTCATAATCATAATACATTACAAAATGATATTGATAACTTATCTGTATGGTCTACCACATAGAACTTGCATTATAATGTGGACAAGTGCAACATGTTACATGTTGGACATAAGAACCCAAGAACCCAAGATACCAGTATACAATGCTAAACAGTAATACTGGTGAGCGTGCAGATATTTCAACATGTGATTATGAAAAAGATCTTGGTGTCACTTTTGATTCTGGCCTGGTATTCGATAAGCATATTCAGAACTCTATAAATAAAGGTAATAAAATGATTGACCTAAGTAAACGTACTTTTATTCACATAGATATATATATATTTTTTTTACAAAACTATATAAGGCTTTCGTTAGACCACATTTGAAATATGGTAATACAATTTGGTATCCTCAATTAAAGAGGCAGTCTGCTGCTTTGGAAAGAGTACAAAGAAGAGCAACAAAGCTTGTAAAGAATATACAACAAAATCTTCCCTGTGAAGGTAGGTTAAAAGCTCTTGGACTGCCTACCCTAAAAACAAGACGAGTGAGGGGCGATTTGATCCAAGTCTATAAAATATTTAATTGTGTTGGCAATATTCCTATTTCAATTTCAATTTTTTTTTTTTACTGCATCAAGAGTTGATACTACCAGAAATAGTGTGGATGAAATATATCATGAATATTGTCGCACTAACCTAAGGAAATTTTCTTTTGGTAACAGAGTAACCTATCTTTGGAATAAAATAACCCCTAACATTAAACGTGCACAAAATACTAATCTTTTGAAAAGCTCTATTGATGATAGCACATTATTGAAGACTATTTATTTTGATTATGATAAATATAGACTTGAGCGAGTTAAAGACCTGACCGTACAAAGACCAGATATTCACATAGAAGGGACATGTAAAGCCAGTTCTGGCTATAATTGCAAAAGCAATTGTCCCTATGAACCTGAACCTGAACCTATCTTTGCGCCAGCCGGTTTATCCCAAATAGTACCACTCCTTAATGTTAATCCGTCCGCTTGGAACCACCTGGCTTGTACCTTGATGGCCATATGAAAGAAAACGAGAAGAATGAACTTTCAGACACAATACAAATTCTCGAACAAATCTAATTGCGGAAATCTATAAATACTTGACTCCTTAAGCAAGGCCTTAGAGCATTAATTTTTGGTGTGCAGCCTGTTTGCAGTGGGAAGGGGGAGCGAAGCATTGGGTAAAAACTTGGAGTGGGAGGAGCTAATCATGACCCGGATAGAAACGAAAATAACACCGTGGACAATGGCGACACACGTGTGGATGCAGCCCTGCTTGATTTTCTTTTTCTGCAGTTTCTTTTGTGTTGTCGCTGAACCGGAACAACCGAAAGGAAGCTACCAGAGGCGTGAGCACTCACTCATGAAACCTTTTCAAGGTGAGTAAAGTATTCACGCCATTGTCAATCTGTACCACAATGCAGGGTAGCGCGCATACCACTGCTCATCTGTTTTACGAAGTCGTCTATGATTATTGATATTTTGCGTCAGACAAGTGTCGGCTTTTGTTTGGCTGATACTGTTCTGTTATTTTGCCCCCGTCTTTGCAGCCGGATAAGAATAAGACGCAGACGCTGATTTCTTTCTGTTCTTTTTCTCTTATTTTGATTGTATGTGTGCGATTCGTCCTCGACAGCGTCACACAAAACGATGTTTCAGTGTGTGTGTGTGTGTGTGTGCGCGTGCGCGCGCGCGCGGGTGTGTGTGTGTGTGTGTGTGTGTGTGTGTGTGTGTGTGTGTGATGCTGAAAAAACACACACACACGCACACACACACACACACACTTTTTTTTTCTCTTGAAAAAAGAAAAACACATTTGGATACTTCTCATTTATGATTTATGAGAGACAAAAAATGGTCATTGTTTTTATTTCTGCACAATGTGATACAGTTTGGAACTGATGCATGCTGTGCAACATGTACTTGCATGTTCACACACACACACACACACACACACACACACACACACACACAGGACACACACACACACACACACACACACACACACACACACACACACACACCACACACACACACACACACACACGCACACGCACATGACACACACACACACACAACACACACACACCATCCCATCCCACCCCAACCACCATTCCTTGTTTTTGAAATTCCTGAGTTCACTTTTTTTTTTCCAGATCCATAGTAAATTTTCAGGGGTATAAGACAGGGCAAATTCCAACTCTTTTGTTCAGTGTTTGAGTCCGTCACACCAGTATGAACAACAGTTTAGCAAATGTGTGTGTGTGTGTCCGTGTGCGCTGCACTATGATGTTCAATGTTAGTTTGACTTTTTTTTCTCCTCTTTTAAAAATCATTGGCTGTGAGCAGAGTTATAATGGTTACTGTGAATAACCTGCATTGATGTTTGAAGTTTACATTGATTAGCCTCATGTACTTTCTCTGTGTCACAATCAGTTGGGGAAAGTTTCATTGTGTCATTCATACTGTATTGGTCTGCCTTCTCTTTATGGCACCAAAGCACTTTTTGACAAAGATTGATTTCATTGCATAAACATTTATTTTTGTGCACAATTGCCCAAGTTAAGGACCCATGACACCAGCCCTTGAAATGATGTTTACAAGTTTGTCCATTTATCATAACATGTGCATTCACACACACACGCACACACATGCACACGCACACACACACACACACACACATGCGCGCGCGCGCGTGCGCGCACACACACACACACACACACACACACACACACACACACACACACACACACACACACACACACATTCTTGTCAAGCAGTGGCAGCAATGACCAGAAACTATAAGCAGCTGTGTTTCTCTTGTTAGAGAAAGGTGGTTTGTGACTATATGAACCTACTAACTTTCTATAATATTCACTGTGTTATAATCACAACCACCACCTCTTTTTTTTCCATAGTCTTACTAAGAAAACAGTTACTTTGAAAAAAAAAGGTGGCCTGACTTGCCAGACAGAAGATTTCTTGTAAGAACAGTGCATGTCACCAT
>CM031597.1:136726355-136753855 GCA_018398815.1 Conus ventricosus | reverse complement strand
ACAGTCCTTTTTTTAAGAAGAAGAAACACAAGATCTGTATGTCCAGCTGGTGTTACTCTCACTCATTGAATTCCCATCCTGAGCAGCAGAAAATTGTGTGGTGAGATCTTGTTCTCACTTGGTTAGGGGTCATCAACTAACAGCCCACAGTATGCGAAGTTCTGTAAGTAGCTAGGCTAGCTACAGAGGTGCCAGACGGTGCAAGCTCTCAGAAATGTTTGCCAGTGATGGCTGGCCTCTCTCTGTCAGAACATTGTTTGTCAGCATCAGCTGCTGAGAAGAGAGATCTTGATTAGCTGCCACTGGCACAAGGCACAGCTGGAAAAAGTCAGTGCTTCTGCTTTGGCTGTTTGATGTGTCTGTCTGCCCTAGAATGTCCCTGTCATGAACCAAATGTCTCTTCTGATTTCCCTCTTTCTTACTGGTTAATGTGCATAAAAGTCTGTACACAAATTGTTGATACTTTCAATGGCTTTTCTGAGGCCAAGCTTCTGAATTGAAGTTCATTAAAGAAAAAAAAAAGTTTGCTTTTGCCCTGACAAGGAAAGGACAATATTTTAGTAGTCATTTTTTTAAAAATTGATTTTTGACAGATGATTAAATCCTGGGTTATGGAACAACTTGTTTCTCGGTTCTTTGTTTGCCAGCACCAACACCCGTACATTTCAGCCATGGTCAACAACGGAACAGTGAGTTACGACCATGACAAGGATGGCACCCACAACCAGGTTGCAGGCTGTTCAAGGCAGATGAGAAACAAGGATTACAAAACCTACCTGGCTGTAAGATATGAAAAAAACACCTTAACGGTAAGTGGCTTAAAGATGTGACTCTTCATGTAGACACAGTTTGCAGGATGTTGATTGAAGCAGGAGTTAGTGGGTGTCAAATCTTTTCATTGTGCAGTCTTTTTTGCCTTTGATGAAAAAAAACCCAAAAACGTTCAGTGGTAAGTTGCTTAAAACATCTGATTCTTATGTACACATGGTTTGCAGGATGTTAATAGAAGCAGGAGTTTGTGGAATCTTTTTTTAATTTATATTTTTTTTTTTGCCTCTGATTTGTCTTGGACGAACAGTGAGAAATACAGGTAACCTTTGATTGGTAGAAAGGAAATCAAGCCGAGGTTATCTGAATTCATCACTGTTCATCCATGCATTTGTTTGACAACATTCAAGATTGAAAGGCTGACAACATTCAAGATTGAAAGGCTGTGCCAGTCTTGAATAAATGTAAATTGGTATAAGTTTGTTTCTCCAGTGGTTGTTGCTGTGTAGAAGCGTCAGGTACAGGGTTTATGGGCAGGCTTGGAACATCCTTTTTAGGGGTGTCTCTTTGTTTGTTCTGTGTGCTCTGTGTCGTCATATCTGCTGGGCGATTCAGTGTCTTCAGCAGCATTCGTTTGGATTATGGGTGTATGTATTTCATCATGAGTGCAAGAGTTGCCCTGCTTTTTGGTTATTTGCTGTTGACTGTTCCCCATCACATTTAAGATTTCCTTTTCAAAAGCAGTTATGCTCGGAGAAAGTGTGTTAAACTGTCAAAGCCTAAACACACACACACACACACACACACACACAGACACAGACACAGACACACACACACACACACACACACACACACACACACACACAAAATCTTAGGAGAGACTGAAACTGTTTGTATCTTAAGTTGACAACTTTTTGTCATCTCCATTCACTGCGTGTGTGTGTGTGTGGTGTGTGTGTGTGTGTGTGTGTGTGTGTGTGTGTGTGTGGTGTGTGTGTGTTCTTTTCTTCTGCATATTTCTTACAGATGTGTCATGTATGTGTTGAATTCTGCGCACCAGCCTACGTTGGTGCGTTAGTGACTTTCCAGAGAAGTTGATTAGAATTTCTTTTTTGTTAAAAAAAAAGTTTCTTTGTATGGCAATGATGTGTACAAAAAGGTTAACTATGTTCAAGGAAAAATAAAACTTGTGTTTCTTTTTCCGAGCAGTACAGAAAACTGAACAGAATTGCATTAAGGAAACATTCTGTTTGTGTTTTTGCTTCTGCAGGTATTAACAGACATTGAAAATAAAAAAGCGTGGGAAGAATGTTTTTCTGTGGAAGGCGTGAAGCTGCCAGCCGGCTATTTCTTTGGCCTGTCAGCCGCCACGGGAGACGTGACAGGTAGGGCGTGGCACAGTCTGGTGTTCCCATGGTGGTGCCAAGGGCTCTTTCAGTGTAAATTATATACAGCTGTCTGGAAAGTCTGAGCCAGAACTTTCCTCTTCTCTCTGTCTCGCTTGACTCTGTGGGCCCCTCCCCCACCTCACCTTCTCTCTCTCTCCCCCCCCCCTCTCTCTCTCTCTCCCCCCTTTCTCTTTCTCTCTCTCTCTCTCTCTCTCTCTCTCTCTCTCTCTCTCTCTCCTCTCTCTCTCTCTCTCTCATTTGCTTTGCTGCCATTTGGTCCACTGTCCAGGGTCATGGAAATCTGGAAAGTCATGGAATTTAAAAAAATGATTTTCCAGGTCCAGAAAGTCATGGAATTATGATCTAAGTCATGAAAAGTCATGGAATTAAAGTTATGGTTTTCAGGAGACTCGTATATTTCAAATGGTGCATATGTGATGGTGTTAAAAAAAATTGAGTGAATAATGCAATGGAAGCATCACTGAAAAGGTCGTTCCGATAACAATAGGATTACATTTTGTGCGTGGAAAGTAGAGAACTTGTGGTCATGGAAATTTCTCAGAAATGGCATGGAAAAGCGGAAATTTCTCAGAAATGGCATGGAAAAGTGGAAATTTCTCAGAAATGGCATGGAAAAGGGGAAATTTCTCAGAAATGGCATGGAAAAGTGGAAATTTTTCAGAAATGGCATGGAAAAGTGGAAAATTCCAGAATTTTGAACTTGTCAGCCTGTATGTGTACTGACTGTTTCTGGTCCATTCAATTGTGCCTTTACTCTAAAATAAAATAATCTTTCATGCATCTTTTTCCTGCAGAATTCTTAGCTTACCAGCTTTTCTTGTTTTAATCTGCAGACTGCTTACTGTACACTAGCTGTGCATTCTGTAGTGTCGGTCTGCTGACGATCTTTGTTTTATACATGTTTGTGGCACTGTTATAGGTATTATTAATTTTTTTTTCAATCTGATGGCAATGATTTAAGAATTTCTGGCACTGTCGGTACAACCTAGATCCAGCCTTAAGGACACTGAAAGCTTAGTTTTCACTGTGTGAATTAAAAGTATGCAAATAAGATGTCTTATTTTGCTGTGTTTTTGCATGACAGGAATTGTTTTAAACCGTTGCATTGATAACATTGAAAGGGTCCCATGTGGCCGCATGGGCTATGATAATGAAAATAGAATGTATAGAGAAATAAACTGTCTGCTAAAAGGTAGCACCAGCTTGGTGCTGTGGGTAAAGTGAAGGGGCAAATGGAGAGGGCAAGGGGGGGGGGGGGGGGGGGGGGGGGGGGGGGGGGGGGGGGGGAAGATTGGAGCAGGTGGTATAACACTTTATTTGCAGGCACACAGTGAATGACATGAACACTGACTAGCAGGAAAAGCCCAGGTTTGTGAAGTTCAACTTTATACAGTGAATGCAGTTAACTTGGTAATATCACGTGGAATGCTGCAGAATTCTGCTCTCACAGAAACAGTTGATTCTGGAACCAAGGAACCAAGGCTAAATGAAAACAGATGTGGAAGCAAGAGAATCCCGTTCCAACCCAGCATAGTTTGAACTTGGAAGATGAAGGGGTGGAAAGCGTAATAGTAAAGGTATTAATAGTAACAAAATGAAAATGAAAAAGCGGTGAAGGAAGGTGAACCTTAAACTTTTGTTGAGTGACAGCTGTTTTGGATTTTGCATTTTCTAGTATGAGCTGATTTGGGCAGTCAGTTTGTGTAAAAGCAGAAACTGTATCACTTTGGAAACAATGCTCTCAAGTTACGAATTAAAAACAAAAATGCATGCATTTAAAACAAATGATCATCATGAAAGACAAACATTTAACTGCAGCACCCCGCTGTATGTGCCTAAATCCCACACTGGCATTGCATTCTCTCTACTGTAGCATCCCGCTGTATGTGCCTAAATCCCACACTGGCATTGCATTCTCTCTACTGTAGCACCCCGCTGTATGTGCCTAAATCCCACACTGGCATTGCATTGCATTCTCTCTACACTGGCATTGGCATTGCATTCTCTCTACTGCAGCACCCCGCTGTATGTGCCTAAATCCCACACTGGCATTGCATTCTCTCATTCTCATGCATTCTTGCTTTAGACTGAAATATGTGGTGACGCATTGAAGAGAGGACACTTCTTACTCCCTAGAATCTGCAAGCATTGTTAACTACACTGACAACGACCATTGACATAGCGATGATTTTCCCCCCAGGACATTACCTTAACTGAGGAACTTAGTTTATCTTCCATAGACATTTAGATTTATAGGTCGGTTGAATGTTTCCCCCCACCCCACCCCCCAACCCCCTTCCATAGACATTTAGATTTATAGGTCAGTTGAATGTCCACCCCCCCACCCCCTTCCATAGACATTTAGATTTATAGGTCAGTTGAATGTTCCCCCCAACCCCCTTCCATAGACATTTAGATTTATAGGTCAGTTGAATGTCCCCCCCCCCAACCCCCTTCCATAGACATTTAGATTTATAGGTCATTGAATGTTCCCCCCCCAACCCCCTTCCATAGACATTTAGATTTATATGTCAGTTGAATGCCCCCCCCAACCCCCTTCCATAGACATTTAGATTTATAGTCAGTTGAATGTTCCACCCCCCCACCCCCCTTCCATAGACATTTAGATTTATATGTCAGTTGAATGTCCCCCCACCCCCTTCCATAGACATTTAGATTTATAGGTCAGTTGAATGTTCCACCCACCCCCCACCCCCTTCCATAGACATTTAGATTTATAGGTCAGTTGAATGTTTCCACCCCCCAACCCCTTCCATAGACATTTAGATTTATATGTCAGTTGAATGTCTCCCCCCCCCCCCCCCTTCCACAGACATTTACAGCCCTGATGTGGCCCTTTGCGGTCGGCTGGGCTATAAGCAACATTATCATATCTTCCACAGACATTTAGATTTATATGTCAGTTGAATGTTCCCCCCCCCCCACCCCCTTCCATAGACATTTAGATTTATATGTCAGTTGAATGTTCCCCCCCAACCCCTTCCATAACATTTAGATTTATATGTCAGTTGAATGTTCCCCACCCCCCAACCCCTTCCATAGACATTTAGATTTATATGTCAGTTTGAATGTTCCCCCCCCCCCCCCCCTCCCCTTCCATAGACATTTAGATTTATATGTTAGTTGAATGTTCCACCCCCCCACCCCCCTTCCATAGACATTTAGATTTATATGTCAGTTGAATGTTCCACCCCCCCCACCCCCCCTTCCATAGACATTTAGATTTATATGTCAGTTGAATGTTCACCCCCCACCCCCTTCCACAGACATTTAGATTTAATGTCAGTTGAATGTTCCCCCCCCCCCCACCCCCTCCTACAGACATTTAGATTTATATGTCAGTTGAATGTTCCACCCCCCCCAACCCCTTTCATAGACATTTAGATTATATGTCAGTTGAATGTTCCCCCCCAACCCCTTCCATAGACATTTAGATTTATATGTCAGTTGAATGTTCCCCCCCAACCCCTTCCACAGACATTTAGATTTGTATGTCAGTTGAATGTTCCCCCCCCAACCCCCTTCCATAGACATTTAGATTTATATGTCAGTTGAATGTTCCCCCCCAACCCCTTCCATAGACATTTAGATTTATATGTCAGTTGAATGTCCCCCCCCCCCTTCCACAGACATTTACAGCCCTGATGTGGCCCTTTGCGGTCGGCTGGGCTATAAGCAACATTATCTTATCTTATCTTCCACAGACATTTAGATTTATATGTCAGTTGAATGTTCCCCCCCCACCCCCTTCCATAGACATTTAGATTTATATGTCAGTTGAATGTTACCCCCCCCCCCCCCTTCCATAACATTTCGATTTATATGTCAGTTGAATGTTCCCCCCCCAACCCCTTCCATAGACATTTAGATTTATATGTCAGTTGAATGTCCCCCCCCCCCCAACCCCTTCCATAGACATTTAGATTTATATGTCGGTTGAATGTTCCCCCCCACCCCCTTCCATAGACATTTAGATTTATATGTCAGTTGAATGTTCCCCCCCCCCACCCCCTTCCATAGACATTTTAGATTTATATGTCAGTTGAATGTTCCCCCCCCAACCCCTTCCATAGACATTTAGATTTATATGTCAGTTGAATGTTCCCCCCCCCCCCAACCCTTTCATAGACATTTAGATTATATGTTAGTTGAATGTTCCACCCCCCCACCCCCTTCCATAGACATTTAGATTTATATGTTAGTTGAATGTTCCCCCCCCACCCCCTTCCATAGACATTTAGATTTATATGTTAGTTGAATGTTCCACCCCCAACCCCTTTCATAGACATTTAGATTTATAGGTCAGTTGAATGTTCCCCCCCTCCCCCTTCCACAGACATTTAGATTTATATGTCATTTGAATGTTCCCCCCCCCACCCCCTTCCATAGACATTTAGATTTATATGTTAGTTGAATGTTCCCCCCCCCCTCCCCCTTCCATAGACATTGAATTTATATGTTATTGAATGTTCCACCCCCCCTCCCCCTTCCATAGACATTTAGATTTATATGTCAGTTGAATGTTCCACCCCCCCAACCCCTTCCATAGACATTTAGATTTATAGGTCAGTTGAATGTTCCCCCCCTCCCCCTTCCACAGACATTTAATTTATATGTCAGTTGAATGTTCCCCCCCCCCCCCCACCCCCTTCCATAGACATTTAGATTTATATGTCAGTTGAATGTTCCCCCCCCAACCCCTTCCATAGAGATTGAGATTTATATGTCAGTTGAATGTCCCCCCCCCCCCCCCCCCCCCCCCCTTCCACAGACATTTACAGCCCTGATGTGGCCCTTTGCGGTCGGCTGGGCTATAAGCAACATTATCTTGTCTTATCTTCCACAGACATTTAGATTTATATGTCAGTTGAATGTTCCCCCCCACCCCTTCCATAGACATTTAGATTTATATGTCAGTTGAATGTTCCCCCCCCACCCCCTTCCATAGACATTTAGATTTATATGTCAGTTGAATGTTCCCCCCCAACCCCTTCCATAGACATTTAGATTTATATGTCAGTTGAATGTTCCCCCCCCCCCCCCCCAACCCCTTCCATAGACATTTAGATTTATATGTCGGTTGAATGTTCCCCCCCACCCCCTTCCATAGACATTTAGATTTATATGTCAGTTGAATGTTCCCCCCCCACCCCCTTCCATAGACATTTAAGATTTATAATGTCAGTTGACTGTTCCCCCCCCCCAACCCCTTCCATAGACATTTAGATTTATATGTCAGTTGAATGTTTCCCCCCCCCTCCCCCTTCCATAGACATTTAGATTTATATGTCAGTTGAATGTTCCACCCCCCAACCCCTTTCATAGACATTTAGATTTATATGTCAGTTTGAATGCTCCCCCCCACCCCCCTCCATAGACATTTAGATTTATATGTTAGTTGAATGTCCCCCCCCCCCCCCTCCCCTTCCATAGACATTGAGATTTATATGTTAGTTGAATGTTCCACCCCCCACCCCCTTCCATAGACATTTAGATTTATATGTCGGTTGAATGTTCCCCCCCCCCCCCCCCAACCCCTTCCATAGACATTTAGATTTATAGGTCAGTTGAATGTTACCCCCCCCCCTCCCCCTTCCACAGACATTTAGATTTATATGTCAGTTGAATGTTCCCCCCCCACCCCCTTCCATAGACATTTAGATTTATATGTCAGTTGAATGTTCCCCCCCAACCCCTTCCATAGACATTTAGATTTATATGTCAGTTGAATGTTCCCCCCCCTCCCCCTTCCATAGACATTTAGATTTATATGTCAGTTGAATGTCCCCCCCCCCCCCTTCCATAGACATTTAGATTTTATATGTCAGTTCAATGTTCCCCCCCCCCTCCCCCTTCCATAGACATTTAGATTTATATATCAGTTGAATGTCCCCCCCCCCTTCCCCCTTCCATAGACATTTAGATTTATATGTCAGTTGAATGTTCCCCCCCTCCCCCTTCCATAGACATTTAGATTTATATGTCATTGGCCTCCCCCCCCCCCCCCCCCCCCCGCGCTTAAAAATCTGTTTCCTTTTTGGTATCTCACTGTATTTAGAACACTTTGAACTTGCACATTTAAATGCAGCATTAATACTCCAAATTATACACATACTCCTGTCTACATTTTGCGCATGCGCATTAGCATATTCAGGCATACATGTGTGTGCGTGTGTACACATATTGCAGGGCATGGTGAGATTTATCTCAGAGTTTCTTTATCTTGCAAATAGACAGCCAACATCAACATACTAGCAAGTCTGCTGCAAAAACTTGAAAGGGCTCTGGTTGGCATCTGGGGGGAAGAATGAAAATGGATCAGTGAGAGATTTATTGATTGCAGTCAGAAAACTCTACTCCAGTTCTGATTTGAGAAAAAAAAATCTTTTTGAGATCTTGTGAGTGTATAAAATCTGTCTTATTACATCCATAATATTTGCTGTTGTTCTTTTTGCAGACCATCATGACATCCTTTCCTTCAAATTTTATGAATTAAAAACAGATAAGGTGAGTGTTTGTTGGTTCCTGGAAAAAGACAGTATATGAAGATCAGATGTGTGTGTGTGTGTGTGTGTGTGTGTGTGTTGTGTGTGTGTGTGTGTGCATGCATGCATACGTGTGTGGTGTGTGTGTGTGTGTGTGTGTGTGTGTGTGTGTGTGTGCGATAATGATGATAATGTTGATGTGATATTGTGCTCTTTTGAAATCGATGTGTTACCAGTAATTAAATGTAGGAAAGTCACAGTTGCAAAATATGTTATGAAATGTTTGACCATGGAAGGTGTGAATGAAAAAGAAATATATATAAATCCAGAGTCCGATTACCGAAAGAGAACAAAAAAGATGTCCTCCTTCTCGACCATCGGTTCTTATACTGCAAATTTGTTGAAAGAAACTGATGTGAATATTGAATCATTGGCAAAGACATGGTATATAGACGCCATTCCAAACTGGGAGAGAAACAGAGCGAAGATTGTATAATCACAGTAAGACCATCAATATCATATTGAAGTAAGCACCTCACCGGACTATGTATCAAACAAGAGGTAATTTTAAAATCAAGATCAGAATCAGAAAAACCATCAGTTAGAGACGTGTCTGATAAATGTAGGTATGTCCTAAGGGGCACACGTTCAAACAAAATATGATGTCTTGCTTTGTTAGTTTTGCCACAGATACATTTTGTTGAAGCATTATATTAAGTTGTGAGACATCCAGTTTTAGGTGATAAAACGTTGAAACAAAGTTTCTGTATTGATACATATACGAAACTGCAGCAGTTACATGCCTTTAACAGAATCGGTGCTGAAAAGTTGACTACATTGTGTTTTAACATGAGAATAGAGTTTGTTCTGACTATTTCTGAAAGTCCCAAGCCATTTATTTTAACATCTGATGACTCTTGTAAAGTGAAGGGTATAAAAGTTGTTGTGCACACATTTCGTTTCTTGCACCTTTTTTGTATTTTTTGCACATCTGTCGGCGAGTTCATTACCTGAGATTCCACAGCGTGAAGGAATCCAAAAGAAAGTTAAGTCAGCATTTTCTTTTTCACAGGTAGACAAACGTGGCGGCAGATAGGAAGTTGCAGTTCAGACACTGTGTGCATGCACTTTAGTCTATAACCGGCTACAGAAGAGATTAAATGGAGCTGAAGTTGAAATGCTGAACAGATTTGTAGCTGTGGCAAGCAAATCAGAATGTGTTAAGACCGATGTAGAAACTGGACAGTGAATCCTGGCTGTTAAAAAGGAGAAAGAAAATGTAGAAACTGGACAGTGAATCCTGGCTGTTAAAAAGGAGAAAGAAAATGTAGAAACTGGACAGTGAATCCTGGCTGTTAAAGAGGAGAAAGAAAATGTAGAAACTGGACAGTGAATCTTGGCTGTTAAAAAGAAGAAAGAAAATGTAAAGAAATGAGCGCTGACAGACCTTCAGGACATAATGCAGTGAACACTAGACGTGGTTGTAAGGAAAACCACCAGGGGAAAACTTTGTTTTGTGCACTGTGTGCAAGTGTGTATTCTGCGATTCATGATCAGTTATCAAGGCAAGGATGATGCAAGTGTGCAAATGTGCATACATTTACATCTGAACAGTATCTCATACGTAAGAGCATTGTGTGTTCTCAAAAATTCTTGAAAATTTCATGTTGTTCCTGATTTTGACATCATCTTTAGCTGATGCAAAGATTTGGGGTTAGGCATGTGTGGTGTTGATGAACTGTAGGATATCAACAGTCTTAACATAAAATGACTGCTGGCGTGGGTGTAGAGAGAGGATCAAGCCGAGATCACTCTTGAGAGCATGGCACAAAGAAGACAACAGAGTTGGAGACTCCAGCTTTTAGAGCGACAGTCAAGGAGGAGGAGGAAGATGACTGTAGAGTTCTCTTCTTGTCCCCAATTTCATGAAGGAGCTTTACTGTGATCTTCAGATACTGGTGAAAGATAGTTACATTTTGATATGAGTTTACTATAGAGAGATTCAAAATTCACAGCTTATGTATGGACAATGCATGTCTAATATCAACTGTAGAATGTGTCCTGTAAACTTGACATAGTATTCCTTCAGAATGTTAAGTGGAGTGGAGATTCTTTGTCAAACATTCTCTAGTTTTCAGCACCGTTTTTTCTGATTTTAAAGTTGTTTGCAGTGAGTAAAAGGCATCCACATCCCGAGCATTTAAAGAATTTTGTGTTTTAAGCCATTTGTTTCTGACATTGTAAATCTGAATGGGCACATACTGTCCATTGTATGATTTCATTTGCAAATATGGCAATTTCTATGCGTTATTGGTATGTATCATTTGATGGATTGAACATTTTTCCCATGATGTTTTACTTTTTTTTTCTATTGCTGTGCAGAAATTTTAAACAAATGGCTGGCACATTCTGCTAGACAAATCATTATCTGTCTTTATTTAAAGATAATAACGTTTTAAGTTCATTTGTTATTAATTGTTGTGTGTGTTGTGTTCAAGTCTGGTTTGTTTTCCCTAGACCAGAGTGATTGTTTACTCTGTTGTTTTTCTCAGTGTGGTGACAGTTCTTAAGGGGCTCTGTGTGTTCTGCTAGGCTATAGTGAAACCAACACTGAAAGTGTAAGGTTGGCACTCCCAGTAGAACCCTACTTCGCTCAACTCAGTAGCCAGCCAGGAGCCAAAACATCCCACAATAATGATGGGCTTTTGAGGAGGTCTGAACGCAAGATCTGTCGCTTATTGATCTGTGACACTTAACACTAATGGTTGCAGTTACTCATTGATGATACTTCTGGTGTGTGTGTGTGTGTGTGTGTGTGTGTGCGCGTGCGTGTGTGTGTGTGTGTGTATGCGTGTCTGTGTGTGTGTGTGTATGCGTGTGTGTGTGTGTGTGTGTATGTTTGCGCGCATTGTGTGAGAGAGTGTGTGTGTGTGTGTGTGTGTGCGTGTGTGTGTGTGTGTGTGTGTGTGTGTGTGTGTGTGTGTGTGTGTGTGTGTGTTAAACAGGATGAGATCCCATATGAAGGATTACCAGAAGCTCCTCTTCCAAAAACACGAGAAGGTTTGTCATCTGCATGAATAGCCATTTTCGATTCCCTGTTCCTTGTACTGTTTGATGATGGAAAAAGAATCTCTTCCAAAACAACAGAGTCAATTTGCCTCATATGACCGATGTGAAAATAGGGCTGGGTGGACAGTCAGAGAGAGAAACAAGATGCAAAGCATATAAAAGTACTCCCAGTTTATCTTGAATACGCGTGAGATATTCCATTAAGAGGAAAAACCCTGTTATAGCCATTAGTAACAGCTATACTGGTAAACATCGGCCATCATCTGTGACCCATAATGAACATACCTATAAATTTTCAGAAAGATCGGCCAAGTACTTTCTGAGATTTTCCATAAAGAAGAAAACCGTTATGGGCCATTATAGTCATTAGTAACAGATATAACAGTAAAATAAAACATCGGGCATCACCTGTGACCCATAATGAACATACCTACAAATTTTCAGAAAGATCAGCCAAGTACTTTCTGAAATATTCTGTAAAGAATAAAAACTGTTATGGACTGTTATAGCCGTTAGCAATGGCTGTAAACAGTAAAATGAGGCATTGGGCATCATCCATGACCCATAATGAACATACATACAAATTTTCAGAAAGATCGGCCAAGTACTTTCTGAGATATTCCATTAGAAAGTAAAACTGTTTTGGGCCGTTATAGCTGTTAGTAACGGATATAACGGTAAAGTAAAATGTCAAGGCATGTTCTGTGACCCATAATATATAAACCTACAAATTTTCAGAAAGATTGGCCAAATGCTTTCTGAGAAATTCCATAAACAAAAAAAAAAGTTATAGGCTGTTATAGCTGTTAGTAACGGATATAACAGTAAAATAAAAACAACAGGCATCATCCATGACCCATAATAAAGATACCTACAAATTTTCAGAAAGATCGGCCAAGTACTTTCTGAGATATTCTATTAAGAAGAAAAACCGTTATGGGCCGATATAGCCATTAGTAATGGATATAATGGTAAAATACAACATTGAGCATCACCCGTGACCCATAAAGAACAACCTACAAATTTTCAGAAAGATCGGGCAAGTACTTTGTGAGATAATCTATAAAGAAGAAAAACTGTTATGGGCCATTGTAGCTGTTGGTAAAACATGTAACGGTAAAATAAACATCAGGCATCATCCTTGACCCATAATGAACATACTTAACAAATTTTCAGAAAGATCAGCCAAGTACTTTCTGAGATATTCCATAAAGAAGAAAAACTGTTATGGGCCGTTATAGCTGTTAGCAACGGACAGAACGGTAAAATAAAACATCGGCGCATCATCCTTGACCCATGGTGAACATACAAATTTTCAGAAGGATCGGCCAAGTACTTTCTGAGATATTCCATAAAGAAGAAAAACTGTTATGGGCCTTTAGAGCCGTTAGTAACAGATATAACGGTAAAATAAAACATCGGGCATCATCTTTGACCCATAATGAACATACCTACAAATGTTCAGTAAGATCGGCCCAGTAGTTTTGCCTGGAGCGGGTGCAATACATTTTGACCACGGACGGACACACACACACACACACAGAGCATTTCTTCCTTCCCATTGTAAAGTACTCCCTGTTCTGTAAGAACTGGGAGTACAAAAAACCCACTGGTCTTGTTCACTTGACCCAGATCCATTCTGTATCAGTCAAGTGAAGCATATGCATGCTGTCCTGGAACAGCCGTATTTGTGTTGAAAAAATGTGAAAACTCACCACGAAAACAAATTGGAGCATCTTTTTTTCTTTTTTTTTTCATAAATGGACAACGCTGTTGTCAAAGGGAGGGCATGGAAGGTGAGACAGAAGAGGAAGTACAACTGATGTGCAAGCATGTATGTGTTGTTTTCTGGTTTTTCTTTTTCCAAGTTGGAATTGACAGGTCTGGTTGGTTGGTAATGCAGGATGAGGGCCACATGACCTGGATTGGCCATCAAAGGTTTCACACGCCATGCTTAAGCAGTTCATTGTAATTAACCCTAACGCTGGTAGTCGCGACATAAGTCGCGCCGTTATGTCATGGCCGTCACTGGTTGTCGTGACTTAAGTCATGCTGTGCGGTTAACCTTGCAAACCCAGTTTCACCGACACACACAGATACAAACCCAGTTTCACCGACACACACAGATACAAACCCAGTTTCACTGACACACACAGATACAAACCCAGTTTCACCGACACACACAGATACAAACCCAGTTTCACCGACACACACAGATACAAACCCAGTTTTCACCGACACACACAGATACAAACCCAGTTTCACCGACACACACAGATACAAACCCAGTTTCACCGACACACACAGATACAAACCCAGTTTCACCGACACACACAGATACAAACCCAGTTTCAACCGACACACACAGATACAAACCCAGTTTCACCGACACACACAGATACAAACCCAGTTTCACCGACACACACAGATACAAACCCAGTTTCACCGACACAGATACAAACCCAGTTTCACCGACACAGATACAAACCCAGTTTCACCGACACACACAGATACAAACCCAGTTTCACCGACACACACAGATACAAACCCAGTTTCACCGACACACACAGATACAAACCCAGTTTCACTGACACACACAGATACAAAACTATGGCTCATTGACAAACTAATTTGCATAAATGACTGAATGAGCCCTGGAACATATGGATTTTCAGCATTTTAGCTTGGTTTATAGTTAGTAGCAGCTTGAAATGCATAGCACGACTCAAATTATCTGGTAGACAACAATAGTGGGGCCCACAGGAGAACGTGATGGAATTAGGAATTCGTTTGAAAATTTTTTGCTGATGCTGTTGTGGAAAAAGCAGGTGAAGAAGAAGTTATGGACATTTTGAATGAACTGGGTGTGGTGGTGATAGTTGTGATTTAGATCAGGCACCATGTAATCATGATTATGAGATTGACACGGACAATGACTGGGTGAGTGGTAAGGGGGAGGGGAATTTCAGCATGCCATTCAGTGGGGAAGAAAAACTCAGTGTAGCGCTTCCAGATGATCCTAAACTTTTCAAACATAAACAACGACAATGTGGGCTAACTATTAGATTCGTTGACAGTGACCATTTTTGAGTGTTTTTGTGTCATCAGAACGTGATTTCAATGTGAAAACTGAATTCTACCTTATTCATTCTTACCTGGATTACCTGCATGGGCTGGCATAATCCACACTGACTTTCCTTTGAAAAAGGCTGTAACTTATTTCTGGATACTGTAAAACATTATAGATTGGATTGTTTGTGTGTACAATCTATTGAGTATGACCAGCAGGATGTGCCACCTGTTTTCACCTGTTATTTTCACATTCTAGACAGGTAAGCACCTAATCAAACCCTCACATGCACGCCAGTTCTGTTTTTTATTATTCTTTATTCGATTACTAACAATTTTCATTCAGCATGTCATGTTGAAGTACTAACAGTTGAAAAGTTATGCATATTATACAAACATAACTATTTTTTTCTCCTCAAACTTACCTTCTGTTAATTCACCAGACAACGTAAACATAGTACATTGTGAAATAACCAGTGTAAAGATTAAAACGAAATACAGTCTTCTGAAACCTTCAGCTTTCAGTGTATAATCTTCCAAGGACCACCTTTCCGTGTAGAAAATTCTCGTAGCCTGGATGAGGAATGCCCCTTGAGCAGCTTTTATGTACGCAGGTCTTCACATGTGTTGACTACAAGAGCTGAACATCAACGTGATGTATGTTTATTTTGATGTGACTCTTGAAGCTGTTCACATGGGCCATCTTGAAAGGCTGCTAAAAGGATGCAATTTATTCTGTTGAATTTTGTACTGGAAAAAAGCTGAAATTTTTTTTTTTTTTTTGGGGGGGGGGGGGGGGGGGGGGGGAAAGGGGGGGGGGATAAAAACAAAACAAAAAGAAAAAAGAAAAAAAAGAAAAAACGAAAGAGAGGAAGAAAGAGAAAAGAAGTAGAAAAATAACACGAAATATCCTGTGGCTAGAAGATAAGGGAAGGGAGGTAACTGGATTGAGTGAGCAGTACCTTCAGTGATTGATAAAGTTTCAACACTTCACAAAGTATGAGTTCAACTAAAAAAGAAAAAAAAAAAAAAAGAATGGGATTCTACAAAGTCCAGCCTCTTCCTACACGAGACCAGAGACATATACCTCTTGTTTTTGGCAACAAATGTCACAACAGATTTTTGCTGTTATGCAGTCAGTATGACGCTGTCTTCATTCAACAACACATAAGCTTGCTTGTTTGCAAAATGCACTTGTGTATGTGTGTGTGTGTGTGTGTGTGTGTGTGTGTGTGTGTGTGTGTGTGTGTGTGTATGTGTGTGTGTGTGTATGTGTGTGCGTATGTGTGTTAATTAGTGAACTAGAAAGGGATTTCAGAGCTACATTATGAGTGTAATTTGTGTATTCAGAGCCAAGTTATCTCTGTGTGTGGGCATTTGTGTGTGTGTGTAGTGTGTGTGTGTCTGTGTGTGTGTGTGTGTGCATGTGTGTGTGTGTGCATGCATTTGTTTTGTGTGTTGTAATACATTGTATAGAGAATGTGGGTCCGAAACTAAACGATATGAGTGTGCGTGTGTGTGTGTGTGTGTGTGTGTGTTGTGATAAATTGTAAGAGAAAACAGGTCCTAACCTAAATAGTGTGAGAAAGACAGAGAGAGAGAGAGTGTGTGTGTGTGTTGTGTGTGTTGTCGTCGGTTTAATGTCCTTCCACTACAGTGATTCAGACAGGTGTGTGTGTGTGTGTGTGTGTGTGTGTGTGTGTGTGTGTGTGTGTGTGTGTGCTCGCTCTGATTTGGCTGTAAAGGGAACGTGGTTAGCTGGGCTATAAACGTCATCACTTTACATGTGTGTGTTTGTATGTCTTGCTGTTGTGATAAATTTTACAGAGACTAAGGATCCTTACTTTACAAGCTTATTTTGTGTGTGTGTGTGTGTGTGCATGCGTGTGCACGTGCAGGTGTCCTTTGTTGCAATGTTTAAGCAGAACAAGGACCTTTGCCTTAAAAAGCTGCTAAAGCACAGATGGTCTCTTTTCTGTCTGTGGTGCCGAATGTTGCAGAGAAAGAAGAGGCAGAGAAGAAGAAGAAAGACGAGGACTTCACGTGGGACATCATCGTAAGCGTCCTCATCATCGTGGGCACCCTGTGCGGTTTCGGCGTCATCCTCTTCTGCATTCTGTACCAGCACCGCCTGGACAGGAAGAAGAAATATTACTGATCACTCTGCCCACATAACTGTTATTGTTTGGTCCCCTTTCCCTGCAGAGTGTTCCACTGCATACAAATGTCAGTTTTATTTCATACTGAAGCTGTCGGTGGCATTACTGGAGAACTGGTGTGAATGTGGATAGGAAAATAATTGAAGGGTATGGAGATGAGGCCGAATTCACATCTAAGGGTTAGGCTGTGTTAACTGGTTTCAGTACAAGGTAGAAACACATGTCACAAAAGAATGAGAGCTGCTAAATTTAAAGCTTTTTTGGCAAAAGGCACATGTTGAAAGAGAGCTTTCCCTTCTTGTTCAGCTTAGAAAAAGATGGATTTAATTTTTGAGTGCCAGACTAGCTTTGTAGGCTAAAGCTCATATTTTTTTCTTTTAAAATGACAATTGTTCCAGTATGCCCCTTCCCATTCCTTCCCTTCCCTCTGCGAAAACTTCATTTTGTGTGATGGAAAACTTTCATTTTGTGTGCTGGAAAACTTTCATTTTGTGTGATGGAAAACTTTCATTTTGTGTGATGGAAAACTTTCATTTTGTGTGATGGAAAACCCTGCAGAATGAAGAAAAAACAAACAAGCAAAAAACCAACACAAGTTTGATGTTATTCATATTGTGATTGTGAATGTGCATTCCATTCATTTCTCTTCTTTTGTTTTATCTAATGGCTGTCATGATTGTTTTTAATGTCCTTTTCATGAATATTTACTTCCTGAGTAGTTTGTGTCTATTGTATTACCTAGCATTTTGATCATAATATTACATTTCACTTTGCAGGATGATAGTTTTGCATTGAAATATTTCGTTGATTGTCAATACTCTCCACTTAGTAAGCATACTTGAAATAGATTGGTGGTGCAATATAACTCTGTTGCCATGTTTTTGATTTGATTTTTGTTGTTTGTGTTTGAGAGAGATATATACATATTTCATCTGATTTAAAAAGAAAAAACAAACATTTCACATCCAGATCATCGCACATGTATACATATCCAATATTGTGTTCTTTACATGGTCAGGCCTAATGTCAATTCTAGCTAGTTTACTGTTGTTAAAAAAAATGAAAATCAGCAGTCAGAACTTGTGCACATTCCTGGCATGGCTGTGACGCACAAGATTGTGTTTTGATGCACAGTGCAGTGTGAAAATAGTTTCCAGGAGCGACAGACAGCAAGAGGGAGCACCACTAGGAGGCTGTTTCTCACCCCCCCTCCCCCCCCCCCCCCCCCCCCCCCCCCACTTTTTGTTGTTGTTGTTGTTTTCTTGGATGGGCAGCACAATGTAAGTTTGACATAGAAACAGAAGGAAGACATTGTAGCGCTGGAAGAAACAGAAGGAAGACATTGTAGCGCTGGAAGAAACAGAAGGAAGACATTGTAGCGCTGGAAGAAACAGAAGGAAGACATTGTAGCGCTGGAAGAAACGGAAGGAAGACATTGTAGCGCTGGAAGAAACAGAAGGAAGAAATTGTAGCGCTGGAAGAAACGGAAGGAAGACATTGTAGCGCTGGAAGACGGGTTCACTGGTGCACAGCATGATGTGAGTGTGACATAGAAACAGAAGGAAGACATTGTAGCGCTGGAAGACCGGTTCACAGGTGCACAGCATAAAATCAGAGTTTCAGGGGTGACGGAAAAGAAGAGGTCACGACACCAGGACATGGTCTTTTTGATGAACAGCATGCTGGGAGTGTTGCATGAAAAGAAGTGTTTGTGAGGCGATGGAGGGAAAGAAGTTGTATAAGGCGGTTGTTGATTGTTTAAAAAAAAGTCCTGTCTTTTTTTTTTTTTAAAATTTTTAAATGCACAACTTTATGTGAGTGTGACACGAAAGTAGAGGTCATAAATGACGGGCGGAAGAGGTCACAACAATATGTTGTATTGGGGTCCTCTTCACGTTGTTTTTGATTTTAGTTTTCACACAGCATGATGTGACGGTGACATGACAACAGAGTTCATGGATGAGAAATGGAAGAGGACACAACATTAGGACAATTTTGTGTGTGTGTGTGTGTATACACCTTAATGTGAGTGTGACATAAACCAGAGTTTTGGAGATGACGGCAGGGAAAATCAAGGACGTTGATTTTTGTTGTTGTTGTTGCTTTTTATTTTTTGTACATGCTTCGCCTGTTACAGTATGATGACTATACTGGAGTTCAAATCAGCAGCAGGCTGTGTGACTGGCTTGTTGCACAGCTTGTTGCAATGGTCAGGATCTGCAATCTCCTCTTGGATGCCTTTAGCTCAATGGTCAGATCTGCAATCTCCTCTTGGATGCCTTTAGCTCAATGGTCAGGATCTGCAATCTCCTCTTGGATGCCTTTAGCTCAATGGTCAGGATCTGCAATCTCCTCTTGGATGCCTTTAGCTTGCTGTTATCGTTGTTTGGTTTCAAAGACTGTTTGTGTATCCACACCAGAAAATACTTGGCAGAAGAAAAAAAATTGAGTTTGAAACACCTAGTATGTATGCTTTTGCAACACACTCCTGGTGACCTACTCGTTTTTGAGTGAACCAGTATTTTAGGAAGAAGAAGAAGAAGACAACATCTGTATTGATTTTGGTTGCATCTGAACCAAAGAGCTATGAAATCAGCACGGTATGCAGCTGATTGAATTTTGATTATTTCTCAGATAAGATGAAAATTTAAAAAGAAGAGCTTGTTCACACTGGAACATTGAATTTAATGAAAGATGAAGATTTTTGTCCTGTTCTTTACAGTTACAGCTTCCTGTGAAAGATGAAGATTTTTGTCCTGTTCTTTACAGTTACAGCTTCCTGTGAAAGATGAAGATTTTTGTCCTGTTCTTTACAGTTACAGCTTCCTGTCGTTGAATTTAATGAAAGATGAAGATTTTTGTCCTGTTCTTTAGAGTTACAGCTTCCTGTCGTTCAGCATTCTTCCCAGTTGAAAGTACACCTCGTTAAAAGAAAATGACAAGGTTTTTTTCTACTTCATTATGGAACATTGGTTGTGTTCATGTGTCTTGTCTTTACAAACATATAATTAAGAAGTGTTATATTTTCTGGGCAATGGAATTTTATCAACAGTTTTTAAACCTTCTGTTGCCATTACTATTTTTGTTAATTTTTCATATTTCTGGCGTATCAGAACTGTTAGCATACCAAGAACTAGTTTTCAAGTGTATTGTTTCTCAGGACTGTTGGAGATTCAGTTCTCCACCGACAAGTGATCCCAAGATCCCCCCCCCCCCCCCCCAAAAAAAAAAAAGAAAAAAAAAAATTTGTACCTAGGAAGTCATACTGCAGGTTATTGTCTGTGTGAAGGAAATCACAAAGAAGTCGTGTTTGGCAATTCTTTCGAGAAAAAATTGTAAGAAAAAACATGATGAAAAGTTCCATGCTCACATTGATATTGTTCTTGTGCCATTTTGATTGAAACTGGTTGTGCTTGTATGGTGCTATATCCAAAGGCGTTAACAGAGTCATAAGATTTTTTATTCCACTTTGTTTGATGTTGTTGGTTGATCTCGAAATAAACTGGTTCTGGCCACCGTATTCTGTGATATTGCTGAAGAGGAAAAATTGGGGCCTAATGTGTATCTGTATATGTTGGAAGGAAGATTGTACTGTAACACAATGAAGAACTAAATTGCAGTTTCACAAACCTTTTAGCACTTATGTTTATTCAAATAATACTGCAGCAGTGACAATCAAGGTAAATCTGAGTACCACACCATATTGTGTGTGTGTGTGTGTGTGTGTGTGTGTGTGTGTGTGTGTGTGTGTGTGTGTGTGTGTGTGTGTGTGTGTGTGCGTTTTGTGTGTGAGTGAGTGAGAGGGCATGCCGAAGTGTGTTTATGCACAGGTGTGTATGCATATGTGTGTTTGTGACCTTGTTCATTCTTGAACCATTAACTGTATGGGCCCTATATGGTGTCACTGACTGCCTTTTCATTTTATGCCATCTTGGACATATTTTGCAGTATGGATTTGTAAATTGTATCAGTGCATTTAACTTGGCAGTGAGTGTGTGTGTGTGTGTGTGTGTGTGTGTGTGTGTGTGTGTGTGTGTGTGTGTGTGTAAGTGAAAACATTGTGCCCAGGTATCAAGTTGAAACTGTTCAAATGAAAGGCAAAATTATGACGTAAAAATTACAGATGATATTCAGACTGTATTGTGATCTTATGAGGAACTAGATTGCAATTTCAGAAACCTTTTCTTGAAAATTGGAGATAGTATGCAAAGTTTTTGTGCTTTATGTATAATAGCAGCATGGTTCATTTCAGTGACCTGGAGAAAGATGTATATTGTTATGAACTGTAAGCATAATGGTCTTCTGTTAAGTGTGTATAATTCTTTTGGCAAAAGGTCTTAAAATGACGCTGTACTAACATCCACTTACAGATCAGCCACACACACTGTGTCGTAAAAGGTATCCAAAGTCCCATACCAGAATTTTAAAAATGTCCCGAACGGTGCAGAAATATATATATATATATTTTTTTTTATAGATCTAAACCATCAGGGTTCCTCATTCAGTCAGTTAATAATGTTTTGAACTGTGAATGACAAAGCAAATCTATAAAGTCGACCTGTTTTTATTTTAGTTTGTATTGCTGAAAAAGTGGCCTATTTTATTCCAGCAGAAGGAACTACTCTGACAAGTGATTGCTCAAGATGTATATTTTCTACGCTGGTGCTTTTTGAATATTTTGCAAGTTAAAAACATGAGCGTGTGTGCACACAATTTTGTGTGTATGTGTATGCGTGCGTGTGTGTCTGTGTGTGTGTGTGTGTGTGTGTGTGTGTGTGTGTGTGATAGCATATTCTTCACAGAAAACAGAGTCCAAAACACCCAGCAGTGCAGAATGAATCGGTGCTGTGCGTGATATTTCCCACTTTCTGTGATTGCGCTGATGAGTTATTGGGCAACTTGCTTGGTCATCCCTGGCTTTGGTTTCATGCAATGCACTTTTATGTAAGTGGTTTGCTGGGTATGTGGTCCTCGGGAAATCATCGTCATTCTGCATAGTACACTTCTCTGCCTTCTGTAAATTATGTGCTGGCAATTTCATCTTTTCCATCACTCTCTCTGACCATTTTTTTTCAGAAAAATAGCTATCTACTTTTTTCTGCCCTGGTAGCTCTCTCCACTGGGTTTGTTTTAAAGAGTCTTTTATGCATTTTTTTTTATTTCACGGTCACACTCCGTAACGAAACGTGCCAGCTATTTTGTTGTAGCGTGGTGACTAGGTAAAGAGAGTGAATGCACTTTCCAGGGTCCACGCTGTAGCTGTCCATCCTGCTGTATGCTTAGTCATGTCACTCTGTTTAATGTATGCTTTGTCACATTTGAATATTTTCAGTTATTTCCTTCTTTTTTTCCAAATCAAAGAACAACAAATTATCCAGAATGGCCGACGTGTCAGCTCTATCTGCCATTATTATGCAAATAGTTTACCAACCATATTGTGTATCGGTTATACATGTGCAGATGGTTTAGCAACCATATTGTGTATTGGTTACACAAGTGCAGATAGTTTTTTTGTTTGTTTCCAGTTTAAGGCTGGTCTCCCCCCCCCCCCCCCCCCCCCCCCCCCCCCCCCCCCCCCCCCCCCCCCCCACTCTGGACCCCCCCCCTGAGAGGCCGTTGGCTGCAGTTTAAAAGAGCTAAAGTGGAACCTTGCATTAACTGTGCCATTCTGCAACGTGCCCACCACACTTTTGACTTGGTTGTAATGCTGTTGATTTTTATTTGCATCCACTGTAAGGAAACAGTTTGATGAGGTGCTTTCCCCAATTTTCAATCATAAATGTATAAACAATGTGATTGTTGTATAGTAGGGGTTATGTTAGCAGTTGATGTAATCAGACACATATGATTCAGCATTGTTGTCAGTTGTTTTGTGATTGTGTGCTTCTTGTGTTGGGAGTAAAATTATTTGTATACTGTACATGTACACAAGCATGCACTACTATGGACAGAACCTGTGACTTGGTGGAGAACGCGTTCTGTTGGAAGCAAGAGAATCAGGATGATGTGTTCTCCTGCTAAATGTGTGGTGATGTCTTCTTCCTCTGAATGTTATTGTTTTGTCTTTTGCCAAAGGTTATTAGATGTCGTCTGTCAAATGTGTTTTGAGGCCTTTTGCCAAACATGTTATTAAGTCTCTTTTTGCTGAGTATGTTTTAATGTTTTCTGCCAAACATGATTGTACTCTTCTTCTGCCAAATGTGTTTGATGTTTTCTTCTGCCAAATGTGCTTGTTGTCTTTTTCTGCCAAATGTATCTTGACGTCTGCTTCTGTTTAATGTCTTCTTCCACCAAATGTGTTTTGATGTGTACTGATTCCATATGTAATTTGATGCCATCTTTTGCAGGGCATATTTCTGTGCATATTCGCAAAGATGTTTTGATGTCTTCTTCTGCGGAACATGTTTTGAAGACTTTTTGTCTTTTGATTATTTTTTTAAGGCTTCATGCTATGAAGAGATGTTTTGGATGTGCCTTTCCATCTTGAAGCCTTTTGGGGAGGGGGGGGGGGGGGGGGGGCGCCTAACATGTGATATTTTTAATCCAACTTGATCAGTCTTTGTCAAGTTTTTCATCTGTTCTAGTTAATGTTCTTCCCCCTCCCCCCACCCCCCTTTTTACCTTCCTATTGAAGAAATGGAGGTATTGCGTTGCATACTATTGTTATGATATTCTGTGATAATCTTGTGCAATATACCTGAATGGTCAAGTTATAAATCATAGTTTTAAATGGTTGGAATAAAGGTATTTTGTTTGAAGAATTTAGCACTAATTGGATGTAAAGGTGTGGATTTTAAGGCATTGTGATCTTTAAGATAAAACTGTCATAAAAAAGAACAAATAAGTCCTTTCAACAAATATCGGAAATATATGATCACATGACTTCAAAGTGACGGGTATGGAAACAAGTATTTAGTGATAGTGGATTTCTACTTTGTTTCTTGATATGTGTGTGTGTGTGTGTGTGTGTGTGTGTGTGTGTGTGTGTGTGTGTGCAAGCGCGCAAACAAGTTAGCTCGTTTGCATGCAAGTGAGTGTAGACACACATGCACATGCATGGATGCACATGTGTAGGTGTGAACTTGCATAAGTGTGTGTATGCAAGTATGTGTGCTGCATATGTGTGGTGGGTATATGTGCACATTGTGTGTGTGTGTGGTGTGTGTGTGTGTGTGTTGTGTGTGTGTGTGTGTGCGTGTGTGTGTGTGTGTGTGTGTGTGTGGTGTGCGTGTGTGTGTGTGTGTGTGTGTGTGTGTGCGTGTGTGCGTGCGTGCACATACTGTACATGTTATAAAAGGATGCAAAATAGAAATCAACCACAGCACTTTGTGAGTGCAACACACCTTTGAGTCAGATGAAAACTGAATTACAAAGTATTTTCATGCTATATTTGCAAGCTTCTCTTTTTTTGTCTGGTATTTGTAAACAGACGTTGTCTGTCAGTAAATGTTGTTCTGAGCCATTGTTAATCTGTATAAAATCTTCGGGTGTTTCTTTTTCTTCTTTGCCTTAACTAGGCTGACCCTGGAGAAAGGTCCAGTGACGGTGAGGAAAGACCCACTGACCACAGGGAAAGTCCTGTTGACAGTGGGAAAGACTACAACTTTGGATTCTCTCTTGAGGGCACATAAGACCGTATGGCGAAAGCTTGGCTGTGTCTGGAGTGGCACTGTCTTCGTCTGTTCGTGGGCAAGGGTGGTTGGGTCTGTGGGGTGTGCTCGGCAGCTGGAGGGTGGTGTTTTTCGCCGGTGGGCTCTGCAGTCATGAAATACGGGCTGGTACACCCATGGGGATGCTACTTTAAGGCTGTTATGAGCTGCATCCTGTAGTCTAATTTACCTCTGTTCAGGAGCAGTTATGTCCCTTGATATCTTAATGGAGTGTCCTGTGCGTGCCTGTACCCATCGTCAACACAGCGCAGGCCTCCAAGGGTGGTACAGGACTGCTCTAAAGGCGGGCGAGGACAGTGCTTCTCTGGGTCCTCCCCAGCACCTTCGGGTGTTTCTTTTTCTTCTTGTATAAAATCCCATTTCACATGCCAAACTCAAAATGTTGTCTATGTCCTGACCTGTACCTTGTGTGCCATGATGTATGTAGGAGAAACATACAGATCACTCGATGATCGCTTCAAAGAACACAGGGACAACATTCTGACAGGAAAAGATACACCAGTGGCAAACCACTTTACTTCTGAACACCATAACCTGTCGCACATCAGAGTGGCAGCGCTTTGGCGCAATGGACAAAAGAGGGCCAGTACCGCAAATTCATGGAAAGCCAGCTAATACAACGCCTTGGCACTTTGAGTCCTTATGGACTCAATGGTATAGGGGGATTTTTCCCTCGGAGTTAACATTGGTTCTGACTCCATTCCCATATAGTCCTTCGAATGAGACTATAAACCGAGGTTCCGTGTGTGAACGCACGCATAACATCTTGCACACACGTAAAATCCCATCACCAACTTTCGGAAGAGAAGGCCAGTTTGGCCGTTGGTATGGATGACATGTGACACATAGCATGCACCTCCCCGAAGATGGAGTATGGCTGCCTTAATGGCGGGATAAAAAAGGGTCGTACACACAAAACTCCACTGCCTGGCTATACAGGGAGTGTCCGCAGGAGTATCAGCCTGCGTACGCAGAAAGAAAGAAAAGAAAAGAAAATGTCGGGGAATAAACTTGTTTCCATCAAGCTGCAATCCCCCCCTTCCCCCCCCCCCCTACTCCCCCCCCCCCCCCCCCCCCTGTTCTATACCATGTTTTCCTTACCACCACCCCCTCCCCTTTCTCTGAAAAACCACCACCCAGATGATCCTCTCCTCCCCACCTTCCCCCCTCCCTCTTTGCCCCACCCCTTTTGTTGACCATATCAATACAGTTCACCTTTTCCCCACCCCCTCCCCTACCTTTTTGGCTGAACTGTGGTCACAAGAAACCTGCCAGCTTCCCCTACAACCTCAACACTTCACTTCGTGACCAAGTGCTTACAGCACGAAACGTTGAAGAGTTCTCCAAAAGGTACCTTTTTTCTTCACCTTTATATTTTCAAGTTATACGGAAAAGGTACAGCAGTCAACATTTCTTAAATAAAAAAAAAAGATAAAAAGCCTTCTGTCTGCTTTCATTGTGCACTGGTGTTTGGCTCTTGTGAAAACCGATTTTGGAAGTACCACTGTTATGGACGGTGTGCGGTGCGTGTTTTGCTGTCTGACTCTCACCTGTAGAAGTTTGGATGCATGTACGTCTTTTCCCTACACACACCCTCACCACACCAACATAGATAGCCAGGCAACAAGTTAGGTTTCCCTTTTTATTTTTTTTTGGCCTGAGCCATCAAATCAAAACAAGTACATAATATATATAATAAGCATGAACAGGCACAGCATAAAATTCTCGCCACAACCAAAGGGCGCACGACACTAGATGCTGTATTGTCACCTTAGACCAAGCTGGCACCCACAGCAGTGCCACCACAGTGTGAGCACTTTGGCCACATCTGGCCCTGGTCACACAGTCCTCACACATTTCAGAAACCACTCAGGGGAGCAGTTCGTGGAGTCGTTCCAGGGACTCCCACACAACAGAAGAACACACGTCGACTCGACGGAAAACGAAGCCGCTCACGGAAGTAGTTTGTGGAGTCCTTCAATGGACTCCCACACAACAGCAGAACACAAGTCGTAGTCTCGACGAACTCTGAAGCCCTTTACAAACTACTTCCAGCACTACTTCCAACACTACTTAACACACCAGCTCGTTGCTGACCATACGGACAGCCTCTCCCCCCCCCCTCCCCCCACGGGGCGGAGACAGCGGCTGGGCTCGCGCTGCACCCCACACCAGGTTGGCAGTATACATACGATGTCTACTGACCACTCGGTCAGCCTCACTACACCCTACAGGGCAGAGACGGCGGCTGGGCTCGCGCTGCACCCCACACCAGGTTGGCAGTATACATACGATGTCTACTGACCACTCGGTCAGCCTCTCTACACCCTACAGGGCGGAGATGGCGGCTGGGCTCGCGCTGCACCCCATACCCGGATGGCAGTCAGCTCCAGGTCAGACACGGGGCTTCACCGACACCTGGGAACTGACTGCCAGCGAGGACACGCCTTCAGTCTCCCTTTGGCTCTCTGAAAGAGTTGCTTGGCCGGTCGCTCTGTAGAGACTCAAGGGAAATCCTCGCTCACCCGACTTACACAAAACGCAGGTGAGTAGCTGTCAGGTAAACAGGTCAACCGGTTTTACAGGTTTACCTGTTTCGGTCAAACGTGTCCCCAAAATTTGGGACTGGATGAAATATGGTCCGTCACAACCACGCATGGAAGTTTGTTGTGTTAGTTTGGCAACTGATTTAATACACGGGATAAAAGCAATGACACAAAGCTTATATTCATTGACTTAATAATATTATGTAAGAAAGAACATTTAGCAAGAGAGAAGGTAACAAATCTCTCTCTCTCTCTCTCTCTCTCTCTCTCTCTCTCTCTCTCTCTCTCTCTCTCTCTCCTCTAC
>CM031597.1:136706985-136723755 GCA_018398815.1 Conus ventricosus | reverse complement strand
TTTCGAATCATTTAATGCGTACCCCGCTGGTGAAGCATCGAGTAAGTCAACATGATTTTTTCTGCCCGCCAATCGTTGGACGTCTTGGACACTAATTGCACCAAATTTGTTTCCTCATCCCATGTGTATACATAACGTTATTGGTTTGTTTTGTTCTTCAAACCGATCAATTTGGTCTACACTAACAGGAAAGGACACCCCACTAAAGTTAAGATCATTGATGTACGGGTGATAGTTAGACACTCTCTCTGCGTTTTTGCGGGCGTGATGCAGCCTTGCAAGAACACACCACATAAAACATTTGTTGTCTGTATTCTTTATGTTTAGAACTGCTCTTTTGCAACTAATGCTGGAGTAGTGGAATGTAAGCCTTACCAACAATCGGCGCATACTTAGCCTGTTTTAATCTGATCTCTAAGACTTCGCCCTCTGACCAACCAGAGCCTCTCATTTGGCTTCTTCAGCCGCAGCGTCAAACTGTGTAAGCAGTTCGTCTGCCCAACCGGGGTTAAGGCGTTTATGAGAAAGAACAGTCTGTTGTTTAGTTGAGACCCAGACTTCTAGATTTTCTTCATTTATTGTTACATAGTCGATTAAAACAGCTAACATTACTTTAACTGGCGGGTCTATTAGTAGTTTACTTGGAACTTGAGAAATAGCATGTACAACGCTTGCCCGCACGTTTGCTGGATCAATGACTTCTAGATCAATATCATTCAGTGCTCTTGATAAACGCTCTCTCTCAAGCATTCCTTCAAAAAATTCGTCTTGCCCTTCATATATCTTAGCCATGTTGAGCTTCTTTCTAACTCAAAATATTTATTTAAATTAAAAAAAAAAAAATTTAATCAGAATCAATATCAACGGTCTTATTTGCGCTTGGACTCATAAACTAAAGTATAAACACCCTTCGGTGTTGTTACTGGAGCTGTTTAGAACAGATTTAATGTCTCGTTTACTTTTTTTAAGCATTCCTTTTTTATCTGCTCGGGGTCTGGCTGTTGAGAAAAACTTGTCCTCGCCTTTCTTTGAAGATCAAACTTTTGTCTTTTGTAGTCATCAAAATCGCCTGTAAACGATTAAATTCTTCATCCGTGATGTTTGAGTCAACAAGCGCTTTATTTATTGTCAGTTTAAACGAACTAAGTTTAGCCGTTATTAGTTGAACCATAGCTGTGTGCTTTTGGAGTTTAGTTTTTAATTTTTTGCCAGCCGCACTTACAGCTAATGAACACAGACCGAGAGCTAAAGACAAACCTCCTAGAGGTAAAGCTGCGGTGCGCCTATGCCCGTTGCTAAAGACCAACACTCTGTTCCTGCTGATAGAGCACTTATAGTCGATGCTCCAGTATTAACATAAGTAACAGCATTAAAGGCAGCAGAAATACCTTCGTTTGGTTTTGCTGTATTTTGAAAGGTCTTGCTCTAGTACTTGCTGCATTTGCGTAATGATGGTTAATCTGAAGGTTTTTATGTTAGGGGTTTCTACTATCTCTTCTTTTGGCGGCGCTGTAGGACATTTGGATAAACCTGAACAGACACTGGCTTTTTAAAAATTAAAATATTTGTATTGTATATCTTTTAATCTGGTAGCTTCAATATCAGCTGCGACATCATTTAATAAAAAACAAATGTACATTAAGCGGTTTATCAGCTTCTTCTTCTTTATCCTATTGATGTTTATTACGTCTCTCACAGTTCCCCGCTTCCATGTAACTATTATCCTCCGTTTGACTTTGGTCAATCCAGAAACCGTATTTTGTTTGTTAAATTATCCTCTAGGCCTATCATTGTGAAGGTGTAGATCTTTAGCACAAGGTCAACTGTTGATTTCTACACCTCCCTCCTCAAACAGTTTTCTTATTTCATAAAAATGCTGATATGGTTTATGCCCCTAGCATAGATTGGTTAGGACTGCCCTCATCGAACATTGTACTTTCGTTATTTTTGGATTTAAAAAACTTTTCACTTCCTCTTTGAATGGTTCTTCATCTTCACACAAGCTATAAAATACCTTTAGCGATTCTTGCTGAGACGCTAAAACTAAAATCCATATAGTGTCTGCCTGTTCTAGGATATGTTGTATGCTGAATTCACTCTTTCGTATTATTTTGCTAATTTTGACTGTATTGTTGTTCAATCGGATTGCTATATTAGGGTTGTAACAACGTCAAACTCTAAATCGTGATGTCAGAAATGCTGTACTTTGCTTCGGTGGTCTCTGTTGATTAATAAACACGTTTGTTTTCGTTAAAAGTAGTTCATATGACCAGTCTGTTCTTTTATTGCTCCTTGGAAAGTATGGGGGAGCGCTTTTAATCAACTCAAAATCTAGGGGAACTGGAAAGCGATTACCTACGCATACTTACAGCCTAAAGCCTTTTTGCTGCTTTTAGCACCGAGGCGAGTTCAGCGCCTATTCTAAGTTTAGTGCTCTTCACTTGCGATTCCTTGAAACGCAAGATCTTCCCTTTTATTCACGGTTAGCCATAGATCAGGAAATAGGTAAAAATTTGTCTGCATTGTGTAAGAAAATATTTCTTGCCCCTCAAGTTTTATAGAAAATTTTCTTAACGAATGCCCGCCCCCAGGTTCTGTCACTGTCTGTTTGGGTCTGTTGTTGAATCAAGCGCTATTTTGAAAGTAAGACGCGCAGAGCCTGGCACAATACGTATTTGCTCATAGGTCTGGAAATGTGACAGTATGAATTTGATCCGCATCAATAGTAGATGGATTTTTTGGTCAGTAATAGTCCGCTTATTTCCCTTCACGCCAAGGGGTTCTTTCAGTCTTCTTTGCGGGGTTAAGAATCGAGCCATGTGCTTGTGACATTTTGTTGAAGCAAAAATAAAAAGTTAATTATTTAAAACATGGCAGGGAATTGATGCGAGAAGATTATGATGTTTTTGATCGTGGAGGAGTCATGTGTGATTCCCTTGGGGAGCGGCATCGCTCGGGGCTCTCATTGCATGATGAATTAGCAGTAATTCGGGAGTACATTTACCAAATAAGTCGGTATAAATTAACAGAAAGTAAGGCCAAAGGAATTTTCCCCAATTATACAAAGTTTAGGCCAAGAACCTCCCTAATTTATAGGACCCTAATATTTTGAGTAAAGATGACCATTTGATTGTGAGGAGCGACCAAGGACATCTTGTTCAGCTTACAACTAAAAAGACCCATCAAAGTTTTTAGCGTGGGTTCAATAGAAATAGGCTCAGTGTGAAAGATCAAAATCGCCGTGGCCTTGGTTAGGCCAAAATTTAAGGGCGGAGGCAGTTGCTAAACTTCAAAAACACACTGCAAGATCTCCCGACAGATAACCAAATGCAAAACAGGGAACTTAAAGAATTAAATCAATCAGCAGGTAAATTAATAAATGTATAGAAGCAGGAATAACAGTTTTTCAGAAGAAACAGCGTTAAAGACTATACACGACTCGCCGCTACCCATGCGAGAAATAGAGGCCCTTGATATGCTTTAAGAACCATCAGAGGCGATTTAACAAAACAAATTTAGCAAAACTAGGTGAAACTAGATGGGCATATAAAAAGAGAAAAAGAAAAAACTCGTTGAGGCTGACGACCGCATGTAGGGCCTGATATTTAAGAAGAATAACCAAAGACTAAAAGATCTTGAACAAGAGAGTTCAGCAAGACTAGAAGTGCTAACTATAAACGAGGACCATTACGAACTAAGTGAATAGAATAAGAGAAACTATCGAAAAATTTTATATGAAGACACATCGCTAGCGAACGAATCCGAACATGTTTAGAGCGCAAGGAGTCACATATAGTAAGCGTTATAACGCCTTAGGATTTGCAATAAGTACCACTTGGTGTTGGCTCTTACAGGCGGCGGTGGTCAAAGTCAGTGCCTCCGCCACCATCGCCTCCACTGATAAATCATGGGTAAAAAAACAGCTTGTCACTTGCGAATTTATTAAAAAAATTAGGCGGTAAAGCCGTGAACGCTTTACCAGGAATTTCGGGTAGTAAATATTGTCAGCTGGCTTTTGTCTACTGCAATCAAAGTAGTTGGCTTTATGGCCAGCACTTAGGACTATTAGTTCTCGTAATTAGTTGGGTTACTATTTAGTAGTTAAAGACCAAGTAATCCTATGCAAGTTTAATCCAAGTACAAAGCGCTGTCTTTTCATATTTTGGTCATCGCGATCAGAGTCGCGAGCTTTGCTGAGTCTTCAATGACTTTGGGGGGTTTGGTCTTCGGGAATTAGATGACTTAATTTGGGCTTTCTTTTCTGGTTTGTAATATTATGGATCAGAATTTATGTCGTTTTTTCCAACCTTCTGTCATGCCTGCTATAAGAATTTCATTATTATAGTTTATATTGTACCTAATCCCGGTGTCTGAGGTCAGATGGCAGCATGTATAAAAACCAGTGCCAACAGCTAAAGTGCTACTTTCGATCTTGCGTATTGTAAACATGTTGTTACCTTTGAAATTCTTGAAGGTTGAAATCAACTGTAGAATTTATGGCGTCCATTAAATTTGCTAAGTATTGTTTTTGTGCATCAAAGCCAGTAGAAAGATCAGTTTTGTATACTCGATCTTGCCTGTGCTTGCGAACTTGCAAACACCAAACGTAAGTAAGAATAGAGTCGTTTTTTCGTTCTATTCCCGCTCTAGTTAGGCCCTTAGAAGTGTCTAAGATAATGTTGTCCTTGCTGTTTTTGCTTGCTCTATGGACCAGGGCTGAACAATTTTGAAAGGAAGGTTTCAAGACATATTTTTTCTTTCTGTGCGGCCCGAAAATAAGGGGTGCTATGCCAGATCAAGTCAACATTTGTCTTAAAGTCGTCTTATGTTTTTATATTTGAATTCGTTACAGATCCTTTCAAAAGCCTTCATGTCTATTCTGTTGCTGAATGGATTAATCGATTTGTTCATTCGGTAATGGCGCTTGCAGTTCAGTCAAAATACGGCTGTAGGTGTATAATAAATGAAATCTGTTACTGACCTCACCAAAGGTTCACGGATGAGTTAAATTGATTTGCAATACGACACTCCACACCAGTTGTGCACAAGACACAGCATAGTTTAACTGGTTCTGATAAACTGGCAACGGATGACTAAAACCACGCTTTCTGGTTGTGCTCGTTTTCAATAGGGGGGTAAGATAGCTCTTCAATGGAGTACTCTCCTTTTTATGAAAAGAGGCTGTTTGGGTCACAGCAATGTCAGAGTATCAGTTGCTATATTTTTAAGATTGTAGTGCGGCCCAACAGTATATTTTGCTCTGAGTATATTTGAATGCACTCATTTTATTCTGTTTAAAAAAAGGTTGTAACAATAACAACCCAAGCGTCTTCGTTTTTAGAACATGCTGTTGAAAACAAATGCGGAGCAAAATGGTCGCATCCATGAAATATTTTACAAAATTGTTTTTTTATATGGTTTATTATAACTAAAGCCAAGGGGTATAATAAGTTTACAAAAATTTGAAAGGAGAACAAACGACGTTAAATCAGTTAACAATACCTGAGGGTTATACGGGTTTTGTTTTTTTTACTCACTAATTGAAGCAATGAGTAACTTAGACATTACTCTTACATTATCAATGCCAAATCTAAAAAAAACAATATTAACATTCTACAGAAGAAGCAAAATACGATTTTGATAGGAGCTAGCTAAAATTGCTAGGCTTTACAACTTGGGGCCCAACTATTTTTCTTAAATACCCCACTCATAGTTTTAGTGTTTCGCAGAGAAACTTCGTTGAGGGGGAAAGTCCGCTCAATCTTGCATTACTTTTCATTTCTCTATGTTCATTTGGACGAAGCTAAGCACTGATGAAAACTTATATGATGGAAGGCCCTCAATGTTTTAAGAGCTCTTACGTCAAGGGAAAGCGGCATTATTGCGATTATGAAATTATTACCAATTCCATAGTTTTACAGTTTAAAAGATTAGTTTGTGGAAGGGTCGGTTCATTTAATTAAAATCAAAGACAAAGCGGGGAAAGTTGTGAAATGATGATAACCTGCACATTGTTTTTGAATTATATAATAAACATTACTAAAAAAATAATGTCGCGGGGGCCAGAGAATCAGGAGTTACTATTAGCGTGTGAGGTGTATAACTTTAGAATTAAAAGACCTTGCAGACGTTGCGGATTTGAAACAGAACGGTGAGAATAGGCGCGTTGGAATGGTTTTGAGTACACTAAAGATGGTGATTATAACGCAAAGAGGTTGGCGACAGCAAAAGTTTCCTAACTAGAACAGCTGCGCAATCGAGAGGCAAATAATGTTGGCCAGTATGAATACAAAATAGTTCGAAACCTGACTCAAATGGCACTTAGAACCATATTTAGATGGGAAATAAAATTTGAATTCATAAGCCCTTTTACATATTTTAGCCGTCAATAATGTTTCAGAAAAGCATTTACTTCTGGCCCTTTACATGTAAGTCGTATGCCGGGACGTCAATAGTCGGAAAGAAATGGAAATAACGCCGTATGGGAAAAAGCAGTACATCCTCACAGAAAAGAAACAGTTGTAAAAAAAGCTTCAACAAAATTACAGGTTTTTCCAATCAGGAAAATTAGGAGACACGTTCACAATGATATTTGAAATTTTTGGCTTTTAAAGATGTGGTGGAGGGATGGGTTGTGGGCGTTAGTGATGACTTATAAAAAGGAATTAATTTTAAGCTGGCAAAATTAGACGTTTAAACGCCTTAACATTGTTGTCGTCGTTCTTTCCAATGGCGAGGATATTAAGATCATAACAACAAGGCAACAAAATCAATGTTGACTTATATAGAACAACTTACAGAAACTAAATGGATTAATCTTACACATTTTGGCCTCATAGGGTTTTATTATATCTGAACAGTTTTTGACGGAGAGTATGATAAAATATATAACTGGATTAGTTTTAAGTTCTGTTATAAAACTATGGAGCAGTTAAACTTTATGACAAAAACTCCTAATTGTCATTGATTTTGTGGGCAGGACTGGTGTGGAAAAACAATATTTATCCTCGACCTGTTACAAACAGTTTATCGTTATTAATTTTAATCAATTATGTGTTTTCTGTCAACACTTAAATGTAACAAGCATATCATGATAGAAGGTTTATAGGGACAGATGACAACCTATGTTAGTGATCTAGCAATAAACTGAGTGAGTGTTTTAGTACAGTTTTATAGACTGTTTGAAAGGAACGCAGACACTGTTTATTATAGATGGACTGTTCGGCAAGAAAGAGGGACATAATGTAAACAAAGAAATACTTTGTCAAAACTAGCTTTCAGTGGAAGACATGATGGAATAAGTGTGGTGGAATTTTTTGTCAAAAAAATAACTCGGTTTTTAAAAGACTTTAGAGAACTGTTAAGGGACTGTAGTTCTATTTCAATATGAAAGACAGATGACTCAATTTGATGAATTTTGCGCGAAAAATGATTATTATTGAAAAGGACAGGAAAAAACAGGATTAAAACTAATATTTATGTCTGAAAAAGTTAGTAAATTTGTATTATATAAAGATACCCTACACAGTATGTTTGTTTGTAGAAATCGTTATTTTTTTGGTTATTGAAGTCTACTTGTCAGAGAACTGGGAAACCTTTATTCTGGGCCACTTCGCCGTAAACTTGGTTGAGTGGCGAAGGTGGCCCAGAAAGAAGGTTTCCCTGTTCTTAAAGTAGTTTTTGCATGTATGCACAAAGGTCATTTGTATGCATTGAAACGTGTGTTGTGTGTGTGTTGTGTGTGTGTGTGGTGTGTGTGTGTGTGGTTGTGTGTGTGTGTGGGGCGTGCGTGCGCGCGCGCGCACGTGTGTGGCGGGCGCGTGTGTGCGCGCCGAGTGTGTGTGTTTGTGTGCGCACGCGCGCACACGCAGCAGCGACTGCGAGCGAGCGGCTCGAGGAGAGAAGAGAGTGAGAGGGAGAGAGAGAGTGAGAGGAGAGAGAGAGAGAGAGAGATGAGAGAGAGTGAGAGAGAGAGTGTGTGGTGTGTATGTGTGTGTCTGGTGCGTGTGTGCGTGTGTGTGTGTGTGTTGTGAGTGTCGTGGGTGTGGTGATGTGTGTGTGTGTGCGGGCGTGTGCGTGTGCGCGCTCCGCGTGTGTATCTGCATGCTTATTGCACATTTAAAACAGAGATACTGGATTTAGGGAAAAGGAAGATGTGGGCGGGAAGAGGGGAGAGGGGGAGGGGGCCATGGCCAGGGGGGCGGGGCGGGGAGAAGAAGAGGCGGGAGTGATCGGGGGGGGGTGGGGGGGGGGGTGGGGGCGGGGGGGGGGGGGAGGTACGGGAGTGAGGTTATACAACAGCACCAGCAAGATGACTGAAAATGGAATGGAGAAAGAAGTAGCGATAGTGGGAGGAGAACCTGACAAATCTTAGTGAATGGGAAATAACAACTTAATATTAAGGGATAGTAATTCTATTTACAGACGTATGATGTTTGGTGGTCAGACGATGTTTCTTGATGTCCTGGGGGCCATAAAGGACATCCTTGCTGCCGGATATCACAGCGTGAGGACTGGGGGATGTTGACTTCCTGGGTCCTCCACTGCTGAACCTTTACCGCTGTGTAGGCTGCTCCAGCTTCCGCGGACACGAGGGCGTTCTCTGCTGGTACGGCTGTACGGAGGGAGGCTGATGGTGGGAGCTGGTTCTGGAGGGACGCTGCAACACCTCCTGGTGTGTGCTGTTGGGGATGCTGGCTGGGGACCACGTATGGAGGTGCTGGAGGAGTGGACAGTCCAAGGCTGAGATCCTCTGTCGCTGGGTCGGCTGTCTGGGGAGTGCGGTACGATGACGATGTCTGCGATGTCTGGTCTGGCCATTTCACTGCGGTGTTAGGAGAATATTGACTCCTAGAATTTGACTCCGGTTCTTTTTTCGTGAGAAAACTGAACGTTCAGTTTTCTACAGTTTTGGAGTCAATATTTACGGAGTCAATATACTCCGTAAGACCGGAGAATATTGACTCCTTATGTAGGTTATTGACTCCTGGTTTCGGAGACTATTGGACTCCCGTAGAAAAATGGACTCCTGTGTATTTTGACTGCAGTTTGCAAACTCTGGTAGTTTCAGCTCCGTTTGTCTGTCACAGTGTGTGTTTGTATGACAGTACGCATAAAAAAAATTATATAAAATAGTTTTTCGTAAACTGCTGGATGGATCTGAATTAATTGATGGATTGCTTGTACAGTTTCATATTCATTCTCTCTCACAAAGAAAGATCAGGTCTATGGGGTCAAAGGTGAAAGTCACTGGTCACGTTAATTGTCCTTCGTAGATGTTTCTCGGGGATTTTTCAGGGACTATTGGACAGATCTCAACGAACGTTGGTGGGTTAGTTGCTGTCCACAATTATCACCTTCACAAAAAAAAGAAAAAGGGATTTGTGACTCGAAGATCAAGGTGTGTGTGTGTGTGTGTGTGTGTGTGTGTGTGTGTGTGTGTGTGTGTGTGTGTGTGTGTGCGCGCGCGCGCGCGCGCGCGCGTGTGTGTGTGTGTGTGTGTGTACGCGCGCGAAACATGAATTTGCAGCCGTGCGTGTCTGTATGCGTACGTGTGCGTGTGTGCTGGCGTGCACATTGCATGTGCGTGCGTGCGGGTTTGCGTAGCAGCACCAGCAGCAGTAATAACAGTGGTTTGTGCTGTTAGTCTCGTACAAGATTCATCTTTGTCTTGGCCGATTCCTATATCCAAAATTCGTACAGACAGAGAGATAGACAGACAACTAGCTAAAGAGACAGAGGTTGCTGTGGATTTTCAATTTGGTTTGGACTTCAAGACTACATTCACAGTCTAATAAAAAAAAATTAAAAGCAGGTGAGAAAGTTTCCTGGTCTTATTTTGCCTTTCATACAAAAAAAAGAAGTTTTTTAAATGTGTGTGTGTGTGTGTGTGTGTGTGTGTGTGTATGTGTGTGTGTGTGTGTGTGTGTGTGTGTGTGTGCGCGTGCGTACAGTATTAGGATTAACTCATTAAAGCAACTCTAGCCGTGGTAATGGTCACAAGGTCACGACGAACAGATTTTGGTGTCTTTTCTGAGTGGCGGTGCAAAGAACAAGCGCCGCAGGCAGTTGGTGAACTGTCTGGGCCTTCTGTCTTGTTAGCATGACACAATAATTTACTTCACTTTACTTTCGTGACGTTGTTTGTAAGTAGCAAACGAAGATGGTGTGGCTCCAAACTTCTCAGAATTATGGTGTTTGAAATCAGTGCCAGTTTTGCTGTTTATAGACTTTGTGGTTTTCCAACAGTTTAACTTTACAACACATGTAAGCTAACGCAAAAACGCGTGTCAGAAAGAGCAAAGAGCTTTGTCCAAAGAACAAAGTTGTTTGTCTCTGGTCACACGACCCTACCTAATTTTCCCTGCCGACCATAGACTTTCTCTTTTATTCTCCTAACACACACACACACACACACGCACGCACGCACGCACGCACGCACGCACGCACGCACGCACGCACGCACACACACACACACACACACACACACACACACACACACACACACAAAGCATAGACTCAAATCTTTACCTTTTAAACGATGGAAGAGTGACTAGAATTCCAGACAATGCAAATCATAGAGCCACCTCCATTGATCTATCTTTAATATCCCCTGCTTTGGCCCATAATTGCACATGGGAACCACTTGTGACATTCTTGGGAGTGATCATATACCCACTGTTACCACTATCAATGATCAACAAATATCTAGCGATAGAGATGAAGATGTCATTCCTAAATACAATTATAACTTTGCTGACTGGGAAACATTTAGAGCTTTTTTATGTGCACAAAACATAGATTGCATTAAAGATGATGACATAGACATTTATTACTCAAAATTTACAGAAACAGTACTAAATGCTGCTGATTATGCCATTCCTAAATATGCAGCTCGCAAATCAAATAAACATGCAGGGAACGTATGGTGGAATGATGAATGCCAGAAAGCGGTTGACAAGAAAACAGAAGAATATAAATTATACCTACAAAATCCTGGACCAAAAACGCATGCTCCAATGAAGAAAGCAAATGTCATGAGTAATAGAACGATTGCAAAGTCAAGCGGGAATATTGGTCTAATTTCTGCACCAATGAAACACATACCCATAAAGACTTACAGAGGGTGTGGAAAATTTTTAATGAAATGAAAAATGGCGTTCATTTGCCACACTGTCCAATCAAATTTGATGGTAATGAATTACCAAGCAATTCGGAAAAGGCAGAATCATTTGTAGATATGTTTGCTGATATAATGAATGCAAGCAAACTACCAAAAAATCATAAAAGTTTCAGGGAAAATGAAGAAAGAAATGATGACTGTCAAGATCCACAGCGGACAGATGATCTTTATGTCAATGCTCCAATTACTATACGTGAGTTGAGAGAAGCTATACTTTCCCTGACTAATAAAAAGTCATCAGTAGGCATGGACGCTATTTCTAATATCTTACTTAAACACTTGCCAGACAGTTGGGTACTGTTGCTACACGACTTATTTCAAAAGTGTTGGGAACAGGGACAAAACCCTAAAATATGGAAACATTCTATCATAATACCGATTCCTAAAGAAGGAAAAACGAAAAATAATAAGAATAATTACAGACCTATATCATTAACTTCGCATGTAGACAAACTTATGGAAAAGATAGTTTTAAACAGACTAATATTCTATTGTAATAAAAATAAAGTGATCCTAAAAAACCAAGCCGGTTTCCGAAAGGGTAGGTCCACCATTGATCATCTTGTCAAATTGACTACACAGGTAAAGCATCAACTTGCTCGCAGAAAGAATATTCTAGCAACCTTTTTTGATATAAAAAAGGCATATGATCGTGTTTGGCATCAAAAATTACTATATGAATTGAAACAACTTGGTTTGTCTGGGAACATCTACTTTTACATAAAAGACTTATTGATGAAAAGAAGCATGCAAACAAAGGTGGGAAATTCCTATTCGACTACACGCATGCCTACAATGGGTATTCCACAAGGCTCGGTAATAGCGCCCCATCTTTTTAATATATTACTTCATGACCTACCTCAATGTTTGTCAAAAAATGTCAACTTAGTACAATATGCAGATGATACTTGCATGTGGATGAATGTGTCCATGAAAAAGAAGTCACCAAAAAGAGATATAAATTACTATCGAAAAGCTTATCAAATGGAATTAGATAAATTAAATAACTACTTGTTTGAAAATGGACTAACTCTATCAACTGAGAAAACTCATTTGGTTTTATTTAACAATGGTGCTGATCCACCTAATTTACCATCCCTCCATATTGGGTCTGATATTTTGGAATATAAACAAAGGGTAAAGTTTTTGGGGGTTCATATTACTTCTAAATTAAACTGGAATTATCACATTGAATACTTGTTATCTAAAGCAAGAAAAACTTTAAATTTTTTAAAAGTTATCAGTAAGCAATACTGGAGCCAAGATGTCAGAGTACTAAAACATCTAGCGATAAGTCTTGTTCGCTCTAGGCTTACGTATGGTCAAGAAGTTTTTTTCACCGCTCCAAAATATTTATTAAACAAATTACAAAGCGTGGATTGTAAAGCTTTTCGATTGGCCTTGGGGGTTCCTTTCCATACATCAACAATAGCGACATATAGAGAGGTAGGAGTACTTCATTTAAATGAATGCCGCCAGCTTGCCATCGCTAAATATTTGTTAAAAGGCTATGTTGAAAATGAAATTGGCTTAAGATCAGATGTTGATTTCCCCAAACGAGCCAAAAACATATCATGTCTTAAAACAATAAAAACTGAAACTCTAGATACTTTTCAACAATCAGGAATAGAATTAGACGATATGGTAAAATGTAGTAATCCATGTAGTGCTATCCCTCCATGGGAATTACAAAAAGGACATTTTGACATTAATTATACCGATGCAAAGAAAAATGAGAATATAAATTTTATTGGCACAGTTGCGAATGAGCATTTATTTCTCAATTATCCAAATCATCTCAAAGTTTATACCGATGGTTCAGTTCTAGAAAATCACGAAGCTGGTGCTGCTTTCACTATCCCCCACTTAAAGGTCAAAAGAGGTTTTTATATTGGAAAGCACAGATCTATATTTACAGCTGAATTAACTGCTATTCTTATGGCTTTGCGTTATTTGCTTGATTTTCCGAAAACAGTGACTCAGATTTTTTTTTGTGTCGATTCAAAATCAGTGTTGTATGCCTTAAGCAATTCAAATTCTAGTGTGAGACAAGATTTGATTTTTGAGATTAATCATTTGGTGCATTTCCTTATTCTAAGAGGTAGTAATCTTACCTTTTCTTTGGGTGCCTTTACACAGTGGAATACATTTCAATGAATCGGTAGATAAACTAGCTAAAAACTCTGCAGATTATACAAATGAAGCATATAATTTGAAAATCCCATTATCTCTGAAAGAAGGGTATAGCCTACTGCAGAATGCTTGCTGGAAGCATTTTAGAAAGAAACAAGATGTTGGCCACTCATCACCTGCTGATAACCAAACGAGTTTTGAAGATGTTTTTATATCTAAGTATGGTCAATTGTTTAACTTAAGGCTTTTAACTTCCCTTGCTTATAGATTCAGACTTAATGCTTTTAAGACGAAATTCACTTCCAACATCACATGTGTTTGTGGTGGGAAAATTTCTTATGAACATATACTTTTCCACTGTAGAAAAATGAAAACATATCTGCCTACTTTTTCGGAAAAGTCTCTGAAGGAGGTTTTAGTAAAACCCCTTTTGATCTGTGACATTGTTTTAGGACTTGTTCAGAGTACCATTTTTAGATTCCTTTAATGATTCTATTTTCACGTTTAAATGTTATTATCCTGTTACCTTCAGCGTTCATTTGATTTTTTTAAATGTTAATCAAGTTATGTTATAGGTGGCAAATTTTATTCATGTTAACATGTTTTCTTCCGGCTCCCATTCTGATCCTCCTTTTTCTCCTTCTTCCGTTTTCCATTTATACTTCTTCATCTTTTTCTATCTCCCTGTTTCTCTATCTCTTTATCTCCTTCAGTTGCCTGTCTATCCCCCCCCTCCCCTTCCTTCCTCCTTTTCTATCTTGTTTATTTATTTTTTGTTGTTGTCTAAAATCACTTACGTGTATAGACATTAAATTGAAGAACACACACACAAAGCAGCCAAGCTTATATCGAAAGTCAATTTTGTGGAAGACCTACGTACAATGCTTTTGGAGACTACAGTAAATTGACGCTGGCAGTGACACACTTTTATTTTAGCTGCAAGTGTACGCCAGGATTGCAAACACAATTTGAGTCTTCCTTCTCCTTCTTGAGACAAACCATTTTCTTCGAGCAGAAGTAAGATTTTGTCGTTTCTGTGCTGAAAAAAAAAATCTGTAAAAAAAAAAAGAAAACCCAAAAAATAAAAATCCGATGTACCCTATTTTTTCAGCCATGTTACCAGAAACAGACAATACTTTTTTTGCCATTGGTAAGGGCTGCGTTGTTTAGCGGAGTAGTATTATTATGCAGGGTCTACTTGTAAAGTACTATTGGTAAAAAACAAACAAAACACACACACACACACACACACACACACACACACACACACACACACACACACACACACCAAAACAAAACAAAACACAAAAATGTGGACTGTCGCCTTGTCGATTCTTGTAAAACAGATCACTGCTCTCAGAAGGAAAGAACTTCTTGCTGTCTCTTCGAAAATTTCTTTTTGTTGTGTCAGAATTCTGTCTGGTATGATCTTTTCTCCGATGTACTTCTTCAGTTTATCTATCTTGGCAGTATCCATGTCGTTCAGAGACCAATCACAAACTGAACTCAGAGAACATTGTCGGAAATTTATTCTGCCAATACTTCATCATTCGAACTGTTCAGTTTATACTCAAGCCAGATTATAATGAACCGCGCGTTGCATTTGCGTAGCACACTGACTGGACTGTTTGGTCGATCCGCGCATAAGTAGATCTGTACAGCAATATAGGTCTCCATGTCGATAGATCTATGTATAAACTAACTTTATTACCGAGTTTGTAAATGGACAGTTTCTGCAGGGTTTGTCAGGTTTGATTGATTTTTACTTTTTAAACTTCATTTATTTCATGTTTTGGCTTGATTGTTCTTATGTATTTAGGGTATGTATGCTTGTATGTCTCTGTGTGTGAGAAGGGATGCTGATATGGTTCTCAAAAATTGGACAGAAGTTCAGACCATAGTCAATCATCGACCCAGGATCCTTTCAAGCATATTTTATAGTAGAGATCTATCGATCTGAATCATCCTGCACGCTGCGAAACTGTCAAAATAATTATACAGGAGACCTGTTGATGCCGAGATCAACCAACATGATTGTACCCATCCTGCATGCTTCCAGAGCCAGATAAGTTTGCTAGTTTATTTTAGATAGGCGTATTTTTCAAAACACATGCAAGGTTCCAATAATGAAAGTTTACTGCCAAGTCTGAAAACTTTTCCTCAAAAGCACACCCTTGTAACTGAACTATCATTTCGTGTAAAAAATAGATGAACTATCATTTCGTGTAAAAAAAATAGTCTGAAAAATCCTCTTGATTACTACATAAAAATTCTTTGATTCCTTGTTTTCAGAGCTTGGTTGCTGAACTTTTTGGCTTGAGCATAGACTGACTCAGCTAATGCCTTGGCCGTGTCGGCGTGTTAGAAGTTCTGCGACATGTTCCAGTCGTTATGCGCTTTTATCGGGTCATGCCCCTGTTCCCCAGGTTCTTTGTTCCCCAGTCTCTATATTCCCCAGTCCCGGTGTTCCCCTCAAGAAAAATTCGAAATTCAGTCCCTAAGTTCCCCAGTTTCGTTGTTCCCCACCCTGTGGTGATCCCGTTGTTCCCCATTCCCGCAAATCCCCGGTCCCGGTGTTCCCCAGTCACGGTGTTCCCCAGGCCCGCTGTTCCCCAAGTTTTTGCCGTTGGTGGTGTTGGTGGGTTTTACTGACTGAAACGTTGTTACTGTTGTTTTCATTGCTATAGGCGAGGCAGTGGGAGGGCGGGGTGGGAGGGTCGGGGTATTGGGGGTGGAGCGGGAGGGCCGTAGAAGAGGGGTTTCATGCCGACTGGACAGCGCTGGAACCAGCAGGTCAGCACTTGCATGACCCCATCAGGTCTGTGTAGACAGTCTAAAAGTAAAATGGCCCGTCGCGAAAGAAAAGGTGTAGCTCACGCAAAGTGTGATATAAGGGACAGGAGTTCAAAGCGTAAAAAGAAGCACATCACTGTCAAAACCCTTTTCTGGCGTCACAAATTCATGTTTTCCGTTCTAGAATCATACACGATCGAAATATTCCGTATTTCTTACTGATTTGACCAAGCAACTCACAGCGAAATTGCCCTCCCCCCCCTCCCCCCACAGCCCTCACCCCCTATCCGTTGGAACGGTGCCGGGCAATGCGCCCTGGGGGCCACGCCAAGTGACACGCTTCGCAGACGACAGAAGCGCGATGACACTCCCAATGTCGCGGTTGAAATGGGAACAACCTGAGTTGACACGCGTGGGGCACGTGCAACCTCTCTCTCTCTCTCTCTCTCTCTCTCTCTCGGTGGTGAGAGGAGGCATGTGCATTTTTTTCCCTATTATTTTGTTTACCTTGGGATGTGCCCGGCGCAACCTCTCCTTGTACAGTAGGGCCCGTACTGGCGCTAACGTGCATTGAAATCTCTCTCTCTCTCTCTCTCTCTCTCTCTCTCTCTCTCTTGACTCATATCTCACAAATGGGCAACAATGTGTGAAAATTTATACAA
>CM031597.1:136684485-136701985 GCA_018398815.1 Conus ventricosus | reverse complement strand
CAATGTCCTATCCAGACATTATGGCTGGACAGGCGGATGGTGACTGGACAGTGTCCTATCCAGACATTATGACTGGACAGGCGGATGGTGACTGGACAATGTCCTACTCGATCCATGGACCACCAGTCCAGTGTGTGGGTAAGGACACGAGCAGGCTGCTTGACAGATGGAGTGCGGTTTGACATAGGCCAAGGTTGACATAGACCAAGGTTTGACATAGACCAAGGTTTGACATAGACCAAGGTGTGACATAGACCAAGGTTTGACATAGGCCAAGGTTTGACATAGGCCAAGGTGTGACATAGGCCAAGGTGTGACATAGACCAAGGTGTGACACAGGCCAAGGTTTGACATAGGCCAAGGTTTGACATAGGCCAAGGTTTGACATAGACCAAGGTGTGACATAGACCAAGGTTTGACATAGGCCAAGGTTTGACATAGGCCAAGGTTTGACATAGGCCAAGGTTTGACATAGACCAAGTGTGACATAGGCCAAGGTTTGACATAGGCCAAGGTGTGACATAGACCAAGGTTTGACATAGGCCAAGGACATGAGCAGGCTCCTTGACCGATGGAGTGCGGTTTGACATAGACCAAGGTTTGACATAGACCAAGGTTTGACATAGGCCAAGGTGTGACATAGACCAAGGTTTGACATAGACCAAGGTTTGACATAGACCAAGGTGTGACATAGACCAAGGTGTGACATAGACCAAGGTGTGACATAGGCCAATGTTTGACATAGACCAAGGTGTGACATAGACCAAGGTGTGACATAGGCCAATGTTTGACATAGGCCAATGTGTGACATAGGCCAAGGTTTGACATAGACCAAGGTGTGACATAGGCCAATGTGTGACATAGACCAAGGTGTGACATAGACCAAGGTGTGACATAGACCAAGGTGTGACATAGGCCAAGGTGTGACATAGACCAAGGTTTGACATAGGCCAAGGTGTGACATAGGCCAAGGTTTGACATAGGCCAAGGTGTGACATAGGCCAAGGTTTGACATAGGCCAAGGACATGAGCAGGCTCCTTGACAGATGGAGTGCGGTTTGACATAGACCAAGGTGTGACATAGGCCAAGGTGTGACATAGACCAAGGTTTGACATAGACCAAGGTTTGACATAGACCAAGGTGTGACATAGGCCAAGGTGTGACATAGGCCAAGGTTTGACATAGGCCAAGGTGTGACATAGGCCAAGGTTTGACATAGGCCAAGGACATGAGCAGGCTCCTTGACCGATGGAGTGCGGTTTGACATAGTCAGAAGGTGGATGAACTTTGCTGTGGCTGTCTTTTTCTTTGGGGGGAGGGGGAAGGGTTTGAGGGGCTGGTCTTAATGAAGGTTTACATCTCCCCATGCGACGCAGCTGCCTGACTGTCTCTTGCAGTGATCACAGACTGACTGTCTCTTGCAGTGATCACAGACTGACTGTCTCTTGCAGTGATCACAGACTGAGACTGTCTCTTGCAGTGATCACAGACTGACTGTCTCTTGCAGTGATCACAGACTGAGACTGTCTCTTGCAGTGATCACAGACTGACTGTCTCTTGCAGTGATCACAGACTGAGACTGTCTCTTGCAGTGATCACAGACTGACTGTCTCTTGCAGTGATCACAGACTGAGACTGTCTCTTGCAGTGATCACAGACTGACTGTCTCTTGCAGTGATCACAGACTGAGACTGTCTCTTGCAGTGATCACAGACTGACTGTCTCTTGCAGTGATCACAGACTGACTGTCTCTTGCAGTGATCACAGACTGACTGTCTCTTGCAGTGATCACAGACTGACTGTCTCTTGCAGTGATCACAGACAGACTGTCTCTTGCAGTGATCACAGACTGACTGTATCTTGCAGTGATCACAGACTGACTGTCTCTTGCAGTGATCACAGACTGTCTCTTGCAGTGATCACAGACTGACTGTCTCTTGCAGTGATCACAGACTGAAAATCCAAGGGAAAAAAAAAAAGACGGAGTTCTTCAGTCTGTTCCCTTGGCAGACGACAATACAAGCAAAGGAATTGGCCTGTTCACCGTGGTGCAGTGGCTAGCATAGTAGAATCCTGGCTGGGTGGTCGTGGGTTTGATACCCACCAGAGGCTTTTTTTTTTAGGGGGGGGGGGGGGGGGACGGAGGGGGGGTAGGACAAGGGGAATCGTAGGCCACTTTCGGCTGTTACGCAATGTTCAGTTTGCTTGTAGCATAGTTGGGATGACTGGAACCACAGACTCAGGCTGCATCCTAGTAATGGAGGCCTCCCTAAGAGGTTGGCTTTCATTTCCTGGCCAACACTGCAGGTGCCTGCATCTCTCGGGCCTTGTCAATGCCGGGATATGCTATCACAGTAGGCGTAGAGTATACAGCCTTGTCACGCAGTCTCTGTCTACACATCGTCATCATCCTCTGTCTACACATCGTCATCATCCTCTGTCTACACATCTTCACCATCCTCTGTCTACACATCTTCATCATCCTCTGTCTACACATCTTCATCATCCTCTGTCTACACATCGTCATCATCCTCTGTCTACACATCGTCATCATCCTCTGTCTACACATCGTCATCATCCTCTGTCTACACATCGTCATCATCCTAAACCTCAATGATCATATGAGCTCTGTCTACACATCGTCATCATCCTAAACCTCAATGATCATATGAGCTCTGTCTACACATCGTCATCATCCTAAACCTCAATGATCATATGAGCTCTGTCTACACATCGTCATCCTAAACCTCAATGATCATATGAGCTCTGTCTACACATCTTCATCATCCTAAACCTCAATGATCATATGAGCTCTGTCTACACATCTTCATCATCCTAAACCTCAATGATCATATGAGCTCTGTCTACACATCTTCATCATCCTAAACCTCAATGATCATATGAGCTCTGTCTACACATCTTCATCATCCTAAACCTCAATGATCATATGAGCTCTGTGTACACATCTTCATCATCCTAAACCTCAATGATCATATGAGCTCTGTCTACACATCTTCATCATCCTAAACCTCAATGATCAGCATTGAATACCCAAATTCTGTGGGGAAAGATGCAGTGAAAAGAGACAATGGTTTAAGTATATTTGTGTGTGTGTGTGTGTGTGTGTGTGTGTGTGTGTGTGTGTGCGTGCGTGCGTGCGTGCGTGCGTGCGTGCGTGCGTGTGTGTGGACAACAACAGAGATATGAGAGAAAAAAAAATCTTAAAAGATAAAAAGTGTCCGGGGGCTTAGAGAGGGAGGGAGTATTCTTGTACTACACCGGCGCGAAAGAAAGGAAAAAGAAAAATCACTAGCTGTCACGTTAATTAAGATGGCGAGAACTTACAGTCAGTGCGTTAAGGCAGCGGGGGGAGAGGTGGATGGGTGGAAGGAGTGGAGAGGTAGCGGGGGACTGGCGGGGTGGGGGGGGGGGGGGGGGGGGGGACGCGCAACTTGTAAACGTCGATCCCAGTGAGCGACTGCGACATTTCGCCGGCCTCAAACCGGACTTCTCGCTGAGGGTTGAAATGAGAGATAACGCAGTCAGGTGGAAGGAGGCCCTGACGTTCCAAAGTTCAGTGCCTCAACGCCTAGCTGGCTACTACTGTTTTTGCTGCTGCCGCGGTGAAGTAAGGAAAAAGAAAGTTCTCAAGTTCAGCCAGTGTAAATAGTGATTGTACCGATTCAGGGTTCAGTTTTAATTACATCTGTGACGCTGAATAAACAAACAAACAAACAACAAGAACAAAACCAACAAAAAGAAAGAAAAGAAAGAAAGAAAGAAAGAAAAAGGCCAACCAACCAACCAACCAACCAACCAACGACCGTCTTATAGATTATTCATGGAAGCTTGGAACCCTTGGTAGTGTGAATCAGGTAAGTACTGATTTTGATTTCTCAATTCGCTTCATGTGTTTGTCTTCGAAGTAGTGTGCTGTTTTCAAACCCATAATTAGAAACCGTTGAAACTAAATTAAAAAAAAAAAAAAAAACACCCTCTAACAACAGCGATCAGCTCTGAACTTTAAAGTGAAGATCTAGCGGAATGGCGAACGCACTGGCACGGTTCGTGTTTTACTGTTATTCCCGCTATTACTCGTGGGAGCAGTATGAGTATTGCTCTTTCGATAAGATGGTAAACCGACGTAGCATACACAGTAAAAGAACCCAAGACAACAAGAAAATGTTGCAAAAGTCTGTCGAGAAAATCCTCATTGGTAGATTGGAAAAAAAGAAAGAAGAATACAACAAAAAAGTGGAATTATAGGCTACTCCAGTTGCAGATTTGCCTGACAGATCAGATTCATACTGTAATTTGTTGTGGCGAAGCAGTAATACAATACAATAGAATACAACACAGTACAATGAACACAGTGCAATACAATGTACAACAATAGCATGCATTGCAACACAATCCATTACCGTGTTGTGTTTGAGGTGTTTAGACATGATCCCCCCCCCCCCCCCCGAACGTTTGGGGTGAGAATGGTTGACATTCCGGGGTCTGGACACTTGCTGAACAGGTCAAACACATAGGCCTGAATCATTTTTTGTTTTGTTTTTGTTCCGCTGCGTTACTTCGCTCTTTTCTTTTTCTTCTTTTCCAGGGGTCTCCATTGGGTTGCAAAGATGTGTGTGTGTGTGTGTGTGTGTGTGTGTGTGTGTGTGTGTGTGTGGTGTGGTGTGCGTGCATGCATGTGTGTGTGTGTGTGTGTGTGTGTGTGTGTGTGTGTGTGTGTGTGTGTGTGCAAGCGCCTGTGTGTGTATGATCATTCAGAACAAACAGCTTCCCAGCCTTCTCTGCCAGTAGCTCCCTCTTTGCGATTACTCTCATTGAGTCTGCCTTTTCTTTTTCTTTCTGTTTGTTTTCGCTGTTGCCCACTGCCTGTATACCCAGGTGGCCCCTTCTCCTGTCTTTGTTCACGAAACTCTTTTACACCCCTCCCTCCCACTTCCCCTGTTCACAATGCATAATGTAAAGGGTATGATTCTGCCCAACTTTTGAGAACAGAGTTTGCAGTGGTTAATCCCGCAAACGTGGGATAGGATCACAGTGAGGGGTAACCTAGCTGGTAGTTCGGAATGCCAGCTAAGAGGCTGGTCACTCAGCAGACAGTTTGCCTTCGGCTGGTCTGGGCAGACTGGTTTTGAAGAGACAGCCATTGGACTTCAGCCAAATCGTAATTGGTGTTGCTTTTGCTAAGGAGGTCTTCAGCTTCTCTTTGACCATGGCTGGTCTGGATGGCTTGGCAAGGAAGACTAAGTATAGGCCGGGGAGACAGCCCTGGGAGATCGTGGAGCCATAATTGGTGTTGTCTTTGCTGAGGTGGACTTGAGATTTTAGAGAGGAGAAGAAAAAGAAACACCCGAAGGTGCTGGGGAGGACCCAAAGAAGCACTGTCTTCACCTGCCTTTAGAGCAGTCCTGTACCACCCTTGGAGGCCTGCTCTGTGTTGACGATGGGTACAGGCAAATATCCGCAGGTGAGAACCGTTGGCGACGGAGTGCACACTTGCTGGATTTTGCCCTAGGTACGGAGTCTAAATGGTCTGTATTGATGTTCCTCTACACTCCTCCAGATCGAGCCACTTTCGTGACGGTCGGCCCCGTTGGTTGTCGGACCATGGGGGATAGAATGTTCGTTCAAGAGCAGCCCAGCGAAGCCAGATCTGGCCTCAATAGACGCTTCTAGTGGTTCCATTGTGACTCAGGCCACAAAGGAGTTTCTCAAAAGATCTCATTGAAAGGGGCTGGGAGGCCTATATACTCACAGCGTTCTGGCACTGAGTAGTAGGGTGTGGTGAAGGCTGTGACGCTGATTCCGTTATTCAGGTGTTTGTGAATGTAAAGGTATGTTGATGGTTTCGGCCTTTGGTTTGGCCATGTTTTACCTAGAGTGAGGGCAGATAGAGTACTATCTTAGTGAAACAACACTAGTAAATGGAAATTAAAAGTCCTGTGTTCTTACATTTTCATTGTACAAACTAAATGGAAGTTAAAAGTCCTGTGTTCTTACATTTTCATTGTACCAACTCCATTTCCTATTAACTGGAGATGTGATACACCAAATTTCCACCATCAATTATTCAAGTAACTGTGCAACTAAGGAGGGGCTGGCGCTTAATAAGAATGAAATAACAAACAGTTAGTCAGTATTATCACAGATTTTATTGTTAGTAATCAACAAATCGATGCCAGAAAACATAGATTACAGACGTTGCTGTCTTTTATTGTGATTTGTGGATAAAGTTTAACGCGCGCCCTGCAGATTCCTTGTGTTCGAACACCAGACAAACTGGGTTTTAGTCGTCGCCCTTGTTGGCTGGTGAGACGGATAGGGTTAAGTCCCAGTGTGACCAAGCCGCGCGGCGGCCTGTGCAAATGATTAAGATACTGTCAGTGAAGGTAGTTTTTGATGTGTGTCTGGGTTGCTACTACTTTGGGTGAAACGAAATACTTGACGATTGAGGCAGTGCCCTACGGCCTGAAACGACTACAGGGGCATTTACAAAGCTGGCATACATATCATGTAGGACTCACGATTTCCCCATGCACCCAACCCCTACTCATGAACTGACGACGGGTAGTCGTCATGACTCCCACTGACCATGAGCAAACAATGTCATGTTTAAACACACACTATTGGTCCCCGATACAGGGTTTTTGGTTTCTTCCATACGTGCATTTGCTCGTTAGAGGAGCCCTTGCCCATCTCGAGGGATGTTCTAGACTTTGGTACATACGCCCATGAGGGAACAGCCCACCTGTCCGTAGAGCATCGGATCCAGAGGAAGGGATCTCCAAGAGTGGTAGGTCAAGCAGTGCTATTCTTGCGGCTCTGTGACTTTATTGCTGCAAAAAACCTCCTCTTTGCCAGCATTTGAGTGGATCCCTATGTCAGTGTGGCTGTGGTGTGAGGGGTGTAGTGAGAGTTGGCCCACCACTTCAAGGAGTACTCTGCCAGCGGGCAACAGTCTTTTTTTTTATTAAAAAAAAATTGTAACCGTTTTTGTAAGGATATAGGCCCCGTGTGTGTGTGCTAGTCGTGTTTCTGGCTTTCTTTTTGTACTCCCAGTTCTTATAGAACAGGGAGTACTTTAGAATGGGAACGAAGAAATGCTGTCTGTGTGTCTGTCTGTGTGTCCGTGGTCAAAATGTGTTCCACTCGCTCCACACAAAACTACTGGACCGATCTTTCTGAAAATTTGTAGATATGTTCATTATGGGCCACGGATGATGCCCGACATTTTAGTTTACCGCTATAGCCATTACTAACGGCTGTAACGGCCTGTAACGGGTTTTCTTCTTTATGGAATATCGCCGAAAGTACTTGGCCGATCTTTGTGAAAATTAGCAGGTATGTTCATTATGGATCACGGATGATGCCTGATGTTTTAGTTTACCCCATTATAGCCGTTACTAACGGCTGTAACGGCCTGTAACGGTTTTTCTTCTATATGGAATATCTCAGAAAGTACGTGGCGGATCTTTCTGAAAATGTGTAGGTATGTTCATTATGGGTCACGAATAATGCCCAATGTTTTATTTTACTGTTATAGCCGTTACTAACGGCTGAACGGCCTGTGACGGGTTTTATTCTTCTTTTTTTCAACTTTTTTTTAATTGCTTTAAACAAAATGACAATAACAAATACACAAAAGAAATCATATTCATTATAAGTGAATTAAATATAAAGCCAGAAAAAAGTATGAGAAAGAGGGAGGGAGGGAGTGGGGGAGAGAGGAGAGAGAGAGAGAGAGAGAGAGAGAGAGAGAGAGAGAGAGAGAGAGAGAGAGAGAGAGATTGGGTTGGGTTTGTGCGTGACTTCAAATGCTTTCAGCAACATGCTTTAAATCAAGTTTTGGATGTTGGACAAACAAGCTGTAAAACACAGTGGAGAGTACATGGACAAACAAGACCTATATCAACCATATGTAGTGTAACACAAAAATACGAAATACTTGATTACATGCGGGAGCAAAAGTGGCCTTTGTTCAGAAGAGAAAAAAAAAAAGATCACCTGTGATTAAGTGTATGCTGATCATACAGAGAACAGATGGGCAAAGGATAATGACCGTCACACGAATGTAATGAATTGACAATCCGATATAATTGTTTATTATACGTACAACTGTATTTTGTAAAGTATATTATTGACTGATTAGTCGTCAGATAATAATGGTTTGTATGTTATCCATTTGTTAGAGAAATTTGCCTGGTTTAGTAGTAAACAGGCATTATATTCTTCGATTTTATATCTGAATTTTAATTTTTTTCAGGAAAACAAATATCTGTGGATTTTGTTTCACTAGATTACAAGTGTACAAATAGTATTTTGCAAACAATATTAAGCAAGAAAAAATGCTGTCTGTAAAAATGTTACTGTCATAACCGAGCAAGACAAATGACTGTTAATCGTACATTTCTTGCATTTATACACCTTTCTTTCATTAAATCAATGAGATTGTTCCCAAAAACCTGTACGATGTCACATTTCCAAAACATGTGATCAATACTATCCTTGTGCATTCCACAGAAATTACAAGTATCGTGATCAGCTATTCCAATTTCCCTTAGGATAATGTTCGTAGCTAGGCATCGATGTACAATCTTCAACTGAAACCATTTAAGCTTTACGTCATTTATTTTATGTATATAATGGAAGTACGATTTCCAGTCATGGACTGTTGAGAGCTTTAAGTCCCATTTACAACAGCATTTTGGTCTCAGATTATTTTCTACCAGTATATCATAGTACATTTTTGAGCCTTTGTTGATTGCAAATATGTTCCTAAAACAAAGTGATTGGTTTAGATATTTATTATCCTTGATCGTAATATTATACTTTTTTACGCAATCGTTTATTGCCGATGTATAACCAGCAAAAGTAACGAAGTCAATGTTCACATTATATTTTTCTTTGAACCGCATATGCGACAAAATCTTTCCATTATCATCAAAAAACTGTGCAAGATTGTAGTTACCTTTGTTTGTAAGCTCTCTGGAAACAATAAATTTCTTCCCTACTTGAATTCGCTTATTGTAAAAAATCGGCTCGGCAAGAAGTTCAGCGGAATTTTTAGGTGTACATTTATAATAGAAAACATTCATTGCCTCGAAGACATCCTTCCAAAAGTGATTGTATTTTGCAAAACTGGAGACAAACTCAAGACCAAATTTATTAATCAGAGGCCATTTTGGAAAGTTTTTCAACAAAATATGTTTCCATTTATGAGTTGATTTTTCCGCTTTCCTAATCCAAGACAGCTTTAAAGATAAAACAAATATCTTTAAGTCAGGAATACCAATGCCACCATTTTTAATACTTTTGTGTGAAATTTTGCGGCTAATTTTATCTGTCTTGTTATTCCAAACGAATTTGCAACAGATGCGTTGACATGTCTGAAAAAATATATCAGGTGGGTTCGGTAAAAGTAACCATAAATGAGTCAATTTTGAAAGAATAATTGATTTTAGTATGGCAACTCTGCCAAGAGGAGTTATCTGGCGTTTTACCCATACTTTGAATAAATGCTTTATATCTGTCAATCTTTCAGAATAATTTATATTAATACATTCTCTAAGATCGTTCGTAAACCACATTCCAAGTATTTTAAATTTTGATGGATTCCAGTCCATTCCCAAATGTTCCATGTAACGGATTTCACTAGTTTTTCTGCTTCCCAACCAAATAGCGCTAGTTTTGCTTTTGTTCATATGGAGGCCTGACACCCCCCCCCCCCTCCCCCCAAACCGAGCAAGAACATCAATACATGTTTCAAAAGACTTTCTATCCCCTGCAAGTAGGAATTCAGTGTCATCAGCGTATTGAGACAATTTGTATTCAATGTTATTTCCACTGATCCCGTGAATATCCGGATTTTCTCTTACCATTATGGCTAGCACCTCGACACAAAGTACAAACAAATAGGGGGATACGGGGTCTCCTTGTCTGCATCCTCTTTTAACTTCCAGCCAATCTGATACCTGACCATTTACAATAACACAGGATTTTATATTGTTATAAAACACATTTATCCATCTGCATATATCTTCTTGAAATCCAAAGCTTTTAATACCTTAAACATAAATTCCCAATTAGTTGAGTCAAAAGCTTTTTCAAAATCTATGTTCAGTAATAATCCTGGTAAATTGTGCTTATCTAAGTAGGCTATTGTGTCATAGATTAATCTCAAATTATCACCTATGTATCTATTTCTAATAAATCCTGTTTGATCTTCATTAATAACATGTGGTAGTACATTTTTTCAAATGATTAGCAATGCAAGAAGATCCAATTTTATAAATGACATTTAAAAGTGAGATAGGTCTCCAATTCTTTATGTATTGTCTAGGCCTGTCACCTTTAGGAATGCACGTAATGATACCTTCCCTCTGTGCACAAGATAGTTCCCCCTTCCTGAAACTTGCATTTAGGGCTCTAACAACAAATATTCCTATCTTTTTCCAAAAAAACTTTAAATAACTCTGCACTAAAACCATCTGTGCCTGGACTTTTATTATGTTTCATATTATTCAGGGCACAAGTGGCTTCTTCTAGTGTAATTTCACCTTCCAATTCACTTGCCTCTGTATCATCCAAGCATGGAACATTATTGACTAAATCTTTAATTTCACAATTTTGTACACCACTTTCGGCATATAAAGACTTATAAAATCTCTGTACCTCTTGGATAATGTCTTTCTGATTCACTAAAATATTGTCTTGCTAATCTACGAGTCTTGGCATATTTTTACTAACATAATGACGTTTTTCTAAACTGCAAAAATAGCCACTTACTTTCTCTCCGTCAGTTATCCATCTGGCCCTCGACCTCAATAGTACTCCTATTCTTTTTTCCCGTATCTCTTTTAATTGTTCTTTTTTGACTTCCATAGTCCTAACGTCTTGTTCACTCTTACTTTCAATTTTATCAATGCCACGAATATCTTGTTCCAACCGTTTTTCTTCTTCTGTTGTTTCTTTTTTTCATCGTGGCATATGAGATAGACTAGTTTTTGACCGTATCTTCATCAGTAGGAAATCTAAGAACACGTCATCAGAGATGGAAAACTGAATCTCTTTGTCAGATATTTCATTATTACTTGTGTTTATCGAGTATTCTTCTTTAACATTCTTTATTTCAGCATTTATTTCATCTAGATATAGTTTATCCTTCAAAAGAGATGTATTGAACTTCCAAAAAGTGTTATGTTTCACATTTTCTTTAAATTTTAGTTTTAGTAGGATAGCGGAGTGATCTGTTCTATATCCACAGTCAATATCTGCATCATCTACAAACGAAACCATTGAATCCGAGATGAGAAAGAAGTCTAACCTTGCTTGCTGAAAAGGGCTGGTTCTTCTCCAGGTAAAACGGAGACATTCTTGGTTTAATTCTCGCCAGATATCATTTAAATCGAGGTCTTCCATCATGCTTTTAACTGTGTCCTTTGATTTAGGATTATTTATGTGTTTATAATTATGGTAATCCCTCACCGGGTCAAGTACCAAATTGAAATCTCCACCTATTATAATATTTTGTACATTAAGCTCCATTGTCTTCAGTTTAATATTGTTATAAAACTCAGGGTCATCTTTATTTGGCCCGTATACGTTAACAAAAGGAAGGTGATGTTTTGTATTTGAATAACAACCATAATATAATTCCCCAAATCATCTTTAACAACCCTTTTCACTTTAAACTCAAAATTATTATTAAACATTATCGCAACACCTCTTGCATTTGATGTATTACTTGAAAAATATCCTTGATAACCCCATTCCGCTAAAACATGTTTCTCCATTTTTTCTCAAAATGCGTGTCTTGTAAGAAATAGACAGAACGGTTTTTGTTTCTTAAATAATGAAAGACATCTCGTCTTTTCTGATGTCCATTCAGGCCTTGGCAGTTAACTTATGCCGGACGACAATAGTCGGAAAGAGATTGAAATAACGCCGTATGGGAAAAAACAGTACATCCTCCACAGAAGAGAAACGGTTTTAAAGAAAGCTTCTACAAAATTACAGTTCTTTCCAAGCAGAAAATTAGGAGACACGTTCACAATGATATTTGAAATTTCTGTCTTTAAAGATGTGGAAAGGGATGGGGTTGTGGGCGTTAGTGACGACCTTATAAAAGGAATTAATATTAGCTGGCAAAACTTAGACGTTAAACGCCTTAAAGTTACCATCGTCGTTCTTCACAATGGTGAGGATATTAAGGTCATAACAACAAGCAGCAAAATCAATGTTGACTTAAATAGAAACAATCTTACAGAACTGAATTGGATTAATCTTACACATTTAGGTCTCATAGGATTTTATTATACTGAACAGGTTTTGACAGAAAGTATGATAAATATAATAACTGGATTAGATTAAATCCTGTTATAAAACTATGGAGCAGTTAAACTTTATGACAAAAACTCCTCATTGCTCATTAATTTGTGGACAAACTGGTTGTGGAAAAACAATATTTATCCTCAACCTGTTACAAACAGTTTATCGTTATAATTTTGATCATATTGTAATTTTCTGCCCAACACTTAAATGGAACAAAGCATATCATGATAGAAGGTTTATATGGACAGATGATAACATATATTTAGTTGATCCTAGCAATAAACTGAGTGAGTGTCTAGAACAGTTTTATAGACTGTTTGAAGGAACGCAGACACTATTTATTATAGATGACTGTTCGGCAGAAAGAGACATAGTTAAAAAGAGAAACACTTTATCAAAACTGGCTTTCAGTGGAAGACATGCTGGGATAAGTGTGTGGATTTTATGTCAAAAATATAACTCAGTTTTAAAAGACTTTAGAGAACAATTAAAGACTGTAGTTTTATTTCACATGAAAGACAGAGACTCATTTGACGAATGTCTGCGTGAAAATGATGTTATTGAGAATGATCAGGAAAAACGCAGGATTAAGCAAAAACTAAAATCTGAAAAGTTTAGTAAATTAGTATTAAAAACGGATAACCCTACACAGTATGTTTGTTTGTAGGGTCGTTATTTTTTGGTTATTAAAGTCTTACTTGTCAGAAGAGAACTATAATATGCCGCTTTTGGAGTCGCCTGGTCGAAACTGGTTGAGACCGGTTGAGACCGGCCAAGGCCGGTTGAGACCGGGTGAAACCTGTTGAGACCGGGTGAGCCAAAAGCGGCATATTATAGTTCTCTCATGTCAATAATGGGCCCCTTTCAATGTCTACCTTCACTGCCTCAGTCCGTTGTCAGGAAACAAACACTGAGTGACACAGACTACTTAACAACAGGGACAAACCTTTTCACATATTAGGACAAGGAAACGATCCCAAACGCCAGTATGAATTCACATGTGAAAAAACCAGTCCGGAAAAGTAGGGAGAAAACTCAATGGAGCGCAGCGACACGGCGGCACGTCCTGCCGCGACGGTGAACGGAAGTCAAGTCGGGTTTTCTTCTTTATGGAATATCTCAGAAAGTACTTGGCCGATCTTTGTAAAAATTAGCAGGTATGTTCATTATCGGTCACGGATGATGCCTGATGTTTTGGTTTACCCGTTATAGCCGTTACTAACGGCTGTAACGGCCTGTAACGGTTTTTCTTCTTCATGGAATATCTCGGAAAGTACTTGGCCGATCTTTGTGAAAATTTGCAAGTATGTTCATTATGGGTCACGGATGATACCAATGTTTTAGTTTAACGTTATAGCCGGTACTAACGGCTGTAACGGTTTTTCTTCTTTATGGAATATCTCAGAAAGTACGTGGCCGATCTTTGTGAAAATTTGCAGGTATGTTCACTATGGGTTACGGATGATGCCGATGTTTTATAGCTCATAATGGTTTTTCTTCTTTATGGAATATCTCAGAAAGTACGTGGCCGAACTTTCTGAAAATTTGTAGGTATGTCCATTATGGGCGACGGGTGATGCCCGACGTTTTAGTTTACCGTTGTAGCCGTTACTGACGGATGTAACGGCCCATAATGGTTTTTCTTTTTTATGGAATGTCTCAGAAAGTACTTGGCCGATCTTTCTGAAAATTTGTAGGTATGTTCGTTATGGGTCACAGAGATGCCCGATGTTTAAGTTACCGTTATAGCCGTTACTAACAGCTCATAATGGTTTTCTTCTTGATGGAAAATCTCAGAAAGTTCTTGGCCGATCTTTCTGAAAATTTGTAAGTATGTTCATTATAGGTCACAGATGATGGCCGATGTTTACCAGAATAGCCATTACTAACGGTTACACCAGCCCAAGACGGTTTTTACTCTTTATTGAATATCTCACGCGTATTCAGGATAAACTGGGAGTACGTTTATATGCTTTGCATCCTGTTTCCTTTGGGGGAAATGGGGATTAGAAATGGAGGATTAGGCATTTTGGACTTAGCGGGTTTTCCTGGGGTGTTCTATGTTTATTATTGTTTTTCCTTTGCCAGTAGGATAGTTAGCGCTCCGTAAGGGTACTTTCCTCTTCTACACCCCTCTTTTCACTGTACACTCCGTCTATTCTTCCTCTTCTGTGATAGGCCCCAAGTCCCAATAAGTATGTGAATGTATATGTATGTATGAAAGAATAAAGTGTTGTTTATATCGTGTACTCTTGGTTCTTGTGGTGAATGGTGAGTGTGCGACCTGACACCCGACTCTGTGGTCCCCTTATTGAACCCGACACAAAGTGACGCACATATAAAAACTCGTGCTTCAGTGGAGTGGTTTTCACCTCGTCCCCCTGCCTTGGCTTTTCCCACTAGCACTTGAAGCTGCCAGAGCACGTGTCCCATGGTGATTGCTAAGGATCTCTATCTTGCCATTGTTTGGATTCTTCTTCTTATCATCATCATCATTATTATTACTATTGTTGTTATTATTATTAACAGTACTTATATAGCGCCTATCCTCGGTTAGAAACCAAGCTCTAAGCGTGTTAAATCCACGCTCTCGTTTACACAACGGGCTGCCTACCGGAGTAGAGCCGAGTGAAGAGCTGACTACCAGGCGCTATATTCTGTCGTTTCCTGTGTCGTTCAGTCGAATATCAGTCGCTCCGTTTTTCGTTCATTCTTTCGGTGCCTGCAAGGTGTATACGTGTCGTCCATACCAACGGCCAAAATTGGCCTTCTCTTCCGAAAGTTGACGTTGGATTTTACGTGTGTGGAAATTGTTATGCAGGCGTTCACACACGGAACCTCGGTTTATAGTCTCATTCGGAGTTTTTTTGGGAAACGGAGTCAGAACGAATGCTAACTCCGAGGGAAATATTCCCTTCTACCGAAACGACCCGGTGGAAGTTCGAACCCGCAACCCAGGATCACGACTCCTTCGCTCTACCAACTGAGCGGTTCCGGGCCCCACAGGATGATACCGGGAAAGATTTTCGTCCTTTTTTTTTGCATGACAAGATTTAATCAAACGATCGTTTCACAACTAAGCGTCCATTCCTACCCACTCAAACGTGCATTTACATATGTACCATGGCAGGATCGCTTATCAGATCAGCGGGAGTCTAGCTGTGATCCGGTCGTCGGAATAAGCGGCTCGACAATAATGACACTGAAGTGGCGCGGAGTATGACCTTGCACACACACACACACACACGCACACACGCACACACACACACACACACACCACACACACACACACACACACACAGAGCAGAATATACATGACCACACAGGTCAACTCGAGGTTCTGGCATAAGCTTTTCAGTTTTGACCGAACAACACAATGGATTTTTTTCTTCAAATCCCCAATGGCAGGATAGTAGTGATGGCCACGAACGATGCATCGCATGAAGTTGAAACGCAGTTTTTCCCTGGGAAGAACTACAGTGAAAATGGCAGCAACACTTCGTCTGGTCAACACAGGCCAGATGGCGGCTGGATGATCATTCTGACAACGGCACTGGGTGCTCTGGGGAAAGGTGACAGAATCTGACGACAAGCTTCACAGGCCACATGGCGGCTGGATGATCATTCTGACAATGGCACTGGGTGCTCTGGGGAAAGGTGACAGAATCTGACGACAAGCTTCACAGGCCAGATGGCGGCTGGATGATCATTCTGACAACGGCACTGGGTGCTCTGGGGAAAGGTGACAGAATCTGACGACAAGCTTCACAGGCCACATGGCGGCTGGATGATCATTCTGACAACGGCACTGGGTGCTCTGGGGAAAGGTTACAGAATCTGACGACAAGCTTCACAGGCCAAGTAACTGCAGCTATATGCACACTTGGTCAACAAACTTGGTAAACAAAATACATGAGGTTCGATGAGTATTGTGTTACATTACGGTTTAAGATAATCATAAGATAAGTATTGTGTTACATTACGGTTTAAGATAATCATAAGGGAAAGTGTTTCATTGATCAGGCTTCTATCTCCGATAAATGTCCACTATCGTCCGCATTTTGTTCACTGGCTAACCTCTTTCTCTCTCTCTCTGTCTCTCTCTCTCTCTCTGCTGTGTTTTAAATTTAAAGCGCAGCTGACAGGAATAAAGTTAAAAAGCACCAAGGCAACCTATGCGCTTAAATGATACCAGCAACAGTGTTTTGCATGGAACAGAACAAAAACAGTTTGCATCCAGGTTATTGGCGTTACCTGTATAGGTCAATTCTATCTTCATATAGACCTTAAACACACACACACACACACACACCACACACACACACACACACACACACACACACACACACACCTATGAAAACGTTGTAGAGAGGTATGAATCTGCGAGCTTTGTACTAACCAATGCCAGTGAATGAATGTATAACATAAAATGAACACGTGAACATTCAACAATTCTAAAAAGAGCTGTTTAAAATCAGTTCCACGAGCTGCAACTGCACAACACAGGTAACCAGCCAAATGCGGGCAATATTAGGAAGACTGGACCTCGTATTCCTGAATCAGCTTTGTCACGCTAAATGAAAGTTATGTTGTCAATGGAATGGAACCTTTAAAATTTAAAATCCTAGGGGTGTGGTTTACGAATAATCTGACAAATATGACTCAAATCAATGTGACAGATAATTTTTTAGAAGTTAAAAATCTATTTAAAATATGGTCAAAAAGAGTAATTACACCACTAGGTAGAATAGCAGTGCTAAAATCATTACTGCTATCAAAACTTATATATTTGTGGATCCTTCTGCCCAACCCTCCAGACTCTCAGATAGATATGTTGCAAAGTATGTGTTTCAAGTTTGTTTGGAACAACAAAAATGATAAAATTAAAAGAAAATATTCTGTGCAAAATATTTGGAAAGGAGGGCTAGGTATACCCAATCTTAAGATATATATCCAATCCTTAAAAATCGCCTGGATTAGGAAAGTATACGTGCAAAATTGTAAATAGAAAACAGTACTACATTCATTATGTCCTGAAATCGATGCCCTTGATTCATATGGACCAGATAGATTTGTACAAAGCAAAATAAATAATTTTTGGAGAGATGTTTTTCAGGCATATAAATTTTTTTGCAACCGTGCAGAATTAAAAAA
>CM031597.1:136671985-136679485 GCA_018398815.1 Conus ventricosus | reverse complement strand
AAAAGAATTAGCTAGAGAGACTGCCCCTATTCTCACCATCATATACAGGACTTCTCTTAGCTCAGGTCAGGTTCCCTCAGACTGGCGAGAGGCTCTAGTGACGCCAATCTACAAGAAAGGTGATCACTACAACCGACGTAATTATAGACCCATGTCCCTCACTAGTGTCCCCTGCAAGATTATGGAACATATTCTCGTTAGCAACATGATGCAGCATCTAGAACAGAACAACGTCCTCTGCAACCAACAGCACGGTTTCAAGAAACAGAAATCGTGCGAGACACAACTGTTAGAATTAAATGGAGGAAGTCACCACCAACCTAGAGCAAGGCAAACAAGTAGACGTCGTAGTCATGGACTTCGAAAAAGCGTTCGACAAGGTAAACCACGACCTACTGCTGCAGAAAATCGCCTATTACGGAGTACGAGGAGCAGTGAACACCTGGCTCTACAACCTCCTCCACAACCGCCGCCAAGCCGTCAACTTTTGTCCCGGTGAGGTCTGGGGTCCCGCAGGGCTCGGTAGTAGGTCTAGTCCTGTTCCTGTCATACATTGATGACCTTCCAGAACATGTTCAATCGGAAACCCGACTCTCTTGCGCACGATACCAGGTCTAGTCCTGTTCCTGTCATACATTGATGACCTTCCAGAACATGTTCAATCGGACACCCGACTCTTTGCGGACGATACCAGGTCTAGTCCTGTTCCTGTCATACATTGATGACCTTCCAGAACATGTTCAATCGGACACCCGACTCTTTGCGGACGATACCTTACTTCAGCGGGCCGTGCTAAAAGCACAAGACCAGATAAGCCTCCAGGACGACCTGCATCAACTTGAAAAATGGGAAAAAGCATGGGACATGTCCTTCCACCCCCAAAATGTAATCCTCATGATTTCAAAGTGCAGAGAACAAAAGAGTCACGACTATACCCTGCACGGACATGTACTTGACAAGGTCTCCTCTGCGAAATACCTAGGCGTCACAGTTCAATCTGACTGAAAGTGGAACACCCATATTAACAACACCTGTGCTAAAGCCAACAGAGCTTCAGGTTTCCTGAGATGCAACCTCCGGATTGGGTCGGAGACCATCAAAGCAACAGCAGTCAAGGCCCTCATACGATCTCTTCTGAAGTACGCCAGCTGTGTATGGTACCCCTACCAACAGCAACAAATCGACCAACTGGAAGCAGTACAGAGGAGGGCAGCTAGATTCGTCCTAAATCGATACAGGAACAAATGCAGCGTTCGTAATATGTTGAATCATTTAAACTGGCCCACCCTTAAGGAACGGCACAGAACTGCCTGCTTGGGAATGCTTTTTAAAATCCACCATAGGCTGATAAATGTAAAAGCCCCAAACTTGAGACCCCAAACCAGAGCACGACGAGGCCACAACCTAGCCTACCACAACATTTTTTGTAGAACTGATTATAAGAAATACCCCTTCATCCCACGTACCATTAGAGACTGGAACTCTTTAGAACCCCATGCAGTCTCTGCTCCAGAGGGGGGCACTCGATAGATCCCCATCTCGATAGATCCCCGTCTCAATGGATCCCCATCTCGATAGATCCCGTCTCGATGGATCCCCGTCTCGATAGATCCCCTTCTCGATGGATCCCCTTCTCGATGGATCCCCGTTACTGTTTTTGGATCTACAGAGACGGGGATCTATCGAGATGGGGATCTACCGAGATGGGGATCTACCGAGATGGGGATCTACCGAGACGGGGATCTATCGAGACGGAAATTCGTCCACATGTAGTGGGGGATCTATCGAGACGGGGATCTACCGAGATGGGGATCTACCGAGACGGGGATCTACCGAGACGGAAATTCGTCCACATGTAGTGGGGGATCTATCGAGACGGGGATATACCGAGATGGGGATCTACCGAGACGGGGATCTATCGAGATGTACCTCCTACCTTCGAGGCATTCCTCTCGAGGGTACGTGCCCCACAGTGATTGTTCTTTCTTTTCGTACTCCCAGTTCTTATAGAACAGGGAGTACTTTAGAATGGAATGAAGAAATGCTGTCTGTGTGTGTGTGTCCGTGGTCAAAATGTGTTCCACTCGCTCCAGACAAAACTACTGGGCCGATCTTTCTGAAAATTTGTAGGTATGTTCATTATGTGCCACGGATGATGCCCGATGTTTTAGTTTTCCGCTATAGCCGTTACTAACGGCTGTAACGGCCTGTAACGGTTTTTCTTCTTTATGGAATATCTCAGAAAGTACTTGGCCAACTTATAAGCGGTTTGGATGATCTTGTGACAAATCGGAGCCTCTGTCCGTATGTAAGTGATATAATGCTGAAAATGGATTAAACAACCGTTACAAACCGTTATTCTGCCGTTATTTCTTATATATAGGCAATTTTAATGAAATTTGGTATATAGAAAGGTTATCACACACAAATGGCAATTCTATATAGTGTTTCAAAATCTGACCGTTAAAAACCGTTATTCTTGACATATTGTCCGATTTGAATGAAATTTGATATGTACACAGGCTTTAGCCCAGTGAGGACTAAAATACCGGTTTCAAATGAGTGTCAGGAGATAAGGGCCGAAACACTTGCTTGAAGGGGGCTTCTCTCCTGAGGACTCTCTGCTGCCACGCTCTTCACGAGTTTCTTTCTATTGATGCATGGGTAAACCATTGACTTCCGGGAATAGGCCGGAGGACGTCCGGGAAAGACCGGAGGACACTGGGAAAGACCACAACCAAGGGCTCTGTGGGCTGGCTCCCCACTTTGCCTTCAATATGTTGCTACTAAGTACAAAAAGAAAAGATGCTCCCAGGATTCACAGAAAGGGGGAGAGAATGATGAATCCATCGGTGCTCAACCAATCACGACTGCAAATCCCAAACGGACTATGAACATGGACCAATGGAATATCCATGTGTCTGTGGAAAGCGTTTCGCTGCCACCCGTGGCATGAAGATCCACAGAACAAAGATGGGATGTGTGAAGACTCATCTGAATGAGCAGCAGCGCACTGCATCAGCAGATAAGACGTCGGAAGACCAAGGCCAGGATTTAAACCACAGTGCCAAGGACATCCACCCTGTTGGTTTGGATGAGGAATTTGCACAGGCCCTCGATGCCCGGCGCCTGAAACTCAACCTGCCACGAGCAAACGAAACCGAAGATTGGGAGAAACTGGATGCAAAAATCGTCCGAAGACTCGATGCACTGATAGGGAAAAGCACCCTGGAACACAAACTAGCCACATATGAGGACATTGTGTGTGCCATATGTAGAGGCGCCTATGGAGCAAAATTACCTAAAGAGAAAACGCATCCAAAGAAATCCAGACGCCAAGAAGAGATGGACAAGATCAGGGTCCAAAAGAAAAACCTCAAGAAGCAAATGAAGACCGCACTGCCAGCTGAAAAACAAGGCTTGGAAAAAACTCTGGAAAGACCTGAAATTAAAACACAGCGCCCTCAGCAAAGTGGAATCTGCGAGGAAGAGAAAAGCAAAAAGAAGACACAAGAACGCTTCTTCAGAGACCCCTTCCAGTTTGCCAGAACACTGTTGAGCAGCCAAAATCTGGGACCCTAAGTGTGGACAAATGAGTTCTTGAGCAGCATCTGAGGAAAACATACTCTGACTCACAGAGCAAAGCACCACTCGACATTCAAGGTCTGGTATGGCCAACCAACCCTGAGGAACAGTTCAATGACAAGCTCCAACGTTGGCGAAATTAAGAAGGTGGTCAACAAAGCCAGAGCCAAATCATCACCAGGGCCAAATGTACAAGAGATGTCCAAGGTGCTGGAGTGGCTCCACAGGCTGCTGCGATCAGCTTGGAGAAACCAGAAGATCAGCGGCCAGTGGACGACGGCAGATGGTGTGTACCTCCCCAAAGAGCAAAACTCAAGTGACATCAGCCAGTTCAGGCCAATATCACTACTGAACGTCGAAGGGAAAATCTTATTCTCTGTCATGGCAGCAAGGCTGACCAAGTACCTCATGGAAAACAAGTACTTGGATGTGTCAGTCCAGAAAGGTGGCATCCCAGGCGTGGCTGGCTGTGTAGAACACGCCACAATGATCTGGGACGCAATCCAAAGAGCAAAAACGGAAACGAGAGATCTGGACGTAGTGTGGCTTGATCTGGCAAACGCATATGGATCTGTACCCCATGAGATGATACAGTTGGCTCTTGAGATGTACCATGTGCCAAAGAACATCTGAGACATGCTCAAGAAGTACTTCAATGGCTTCTCAAGCGGTTCTCTACCAAGAAGTACACAACAGATTGGATCAACTTGGAAGTGGGCATTGCAATGGGCTGTGCAATTTCCCCAATACTGTTCGTGTTGGCAATGGAAGTCATCTTGAAAGCAGCAACAAGCAACGCAAGACAAACAGACCTTGGCGATGGATACAAGATACCCCTCTCAAGGCCTTCATGGATGACACTACAGTAATTTCATCCAGAGAAGACGAGACACGTCATGTGCTGGAAAGGCTGGACGACATAGTTGCCTAATCCAGAATGAAGTTCAAGCCAAGAAATAACGGAGTCTCTCACTGAGGAAAGGAAAAGTGGCCGAATCTGTGGTCTTCAGTGTTGCTAACCAGGCCATTCCAACAGTCACAGAAGAGCAAGTCAAGAGCCTTGGAAGATGGTATGATGATACGCTGAAAGACACACAAAGAGCAAAAGAAACCAAAACAGATGTCGGAAGAAGGCTTGGAGACCATTGACCAGTGTGGGCTCCCTGGCAAATACAAGGTCTGGTGTCTGCAGTTCATGCTGATACCAAAGCTCCTATGGCCTCTGATGATATACGACATCTGCACCAGCATAGTGGAGGCAATGGAAGCCAAAATCAACAAGTTCACAAGGAAATGGCTTGGTGTCCCACCCTGTCTGACTAACATAGCGCTGTACTGTCGCCAAGCAAAGCTGAAACTACCACTGAAATCCATCCTGGAAGAATACAAAGCAGGAAAGATCAGACTTCAAAGCATGCTGGAGGACTCAGGAGACAGGGTGTAGAAGCAATCAAGCCCCAGCTGAAGACAGGCAGAAAATTTAAAGTTCAAGAGGCGATGGATTCTGTAAAAGAAAGTCTCAAGATCAGAGAAATAACAGGCCACGCACAGACCAACAGACAAGGACTGGGGGTGACCAAAACTGAATGGTGGTCAAAGGCCAAAGGAAAAGCCAAAAGAGACATGATGATTTAGGAGACGAGAAAAGAAGAAGACCAAAAAGACTCCAAAAAGCAGTCCAGCAGAGCCAGCAAGGGCAATGGACAACGTGGGAGAATGCACTCCAAAGAAGTCTCACTTGGAGTAACATTTGGCACATGGCCCCTCTCAGGATCACCTTCATTCTCAGATCTGCATATGACCTTCTGCCCTCAAATGCAAACCTGGTGAAGTGGGGAAAAACAGACGATTCTGCATGCCCCCTCTGCCATGAAAAACAAACAGTGGAGCATGTCCTAAGCTCATGTAAAGTAGCCCTGGCTCAAGGAAGGTACACATGGAGGCACAACCAAGTGCTCAAAGAGATTGTACAAGTAGTCTGGGCTAGTACCAACACCACAAAAGGGAAAATCAGGACTCCAAAAGCACCCGCAACATTCTTCACGGCAGAAGGCGGCAAATCATGGCCAAGAACAACAGTGCCACTCGGAACATGCAGGCAGAGTCTGCTGCACTGGGCAGATGACTGGGAGTGCACTGCAGACCTCCCAGAATGGAAGAGTCACCCAGAGATAATCAGCAAGACTGGCATGAGACCAGACATAATAGTCCACTCTCAGTCAACCAAGCAGCTGATCATGATCGAGCTCATGGTGCCATATGAGAACAGAATGGAGGCAGCTCAAATCTACAAGACTGAAAAGTATGCTGATCTGGCAAACAGCCTGAGGAGAGAAGGCTATCGATATCAGGTCAAAGTCCTCACTGCAGAAATTGGAGCTAGGGGGTTTGTAGGAACGTCTGCATACAGCCTCGTGAAACAGCTCTCAGATGCAGGGAGGGAAAACACCAGAGCCCTGAAAGCAATGGCAGAAGCGGCAGAGAGGTGTTGAAGCTGGATCTGGTCAAGGAGGAACAAAAGTGAACTTCATAAGGCTTAACTTTCCTACAAATATCAGGTGTCCCTGTAGCTCAGTGGTTAGAGTGTGAGTCATTAAGTGGAAAATGAGCATGTCCAGAGGGTCATGGGTTCGAATCCCAGCCATGGCTCGTCCCAAGATGGGAAAGAAGGGAGCAGCAGAGGGACATCCGGAGTCATGAACCGGGTGTGGCCCAACCCCCCCCCCCCCCCCCCCCCCCCCCTAGAGTGTCAGGAGATAAGGGCCGTAACACTTGCTTGAAGGGGGCTTCTCTTCTGAGCACTCTCTGCTGCCACGCTCTCCACGAGTGTCTTTCATACTATATCAGTTATATATCCGTTAAACCGTTATTTTGCCGTTATTATTTTTAATATGTATTGGTGGGTTTTAATGAAATTTGGTATATAGAAAGGTTATCACACACAAATGGCACTTCCATGTAGTGTTTCAAAATCTGACCGTTAAAAACCGTTATTCTTTACATATTGTCCGATCTGGATGAAATTTGGTATGTACACAGGCTTTAGCCCAGTGAAGACTAAAATACCAGTTTCAAAAGTGTACATCGGTTAAATAACCGTTAAAACCGTTATTTTGCCTTTATTTCGTATCTCACAAAGCACTTGGCGGATTTATAAGCGGTTTGGAAAACTGGGAGTACGTTTATATGCTTCGCATCTTGTTTTTTTGTTGTTGCTGCGCGCATGCTTCCTCCCAAAAGTGACAGTAACCATCACAATGTTGATGCTGGTCGCTCAAGGGAAGAAGAAGAAGAAAGAAAGCACATTTCACGCGGACTACCAGGTCCAGGATTGGATTCGATGTCACCTGCCTGTCGTAGCAGAGTGGTGGTGATAAACACCAACAAAAGGGCAAGCTGGGACGTGCCAACTTGAACCGTATGAACACGCATGACCTTCTTCCGCTGTGCTCGTCTAACCATGAATGCCACAAAAAACTGCCGCAAAGTGACCGCGAACTGCTCGGAAAACTGTCAGACTGACAGGCATTAATGAGGGATGTTGATTTTACCACTGATTGATGATGACACTACTCGTAAACAACACTTTTTTGAAAAAACAAAACGAAACTCAAAAAAAAAAAAAAAATCAAGAACAACAACAAACAAACGAAAACAAACAAAACTAAGCAACGACCAATAGGCCTAGGCCTATCTGTCTCACTCTACAGAAAAACATTACCTACCCCGACATGAATTCCTACTGAGAGAGAGAGAGAGAGAGAGAGGCAGACAGACAGATAGACAGACAGACAGACAGACTGTTCTATTATCATCGCTTTTGATCATAGTTCCTTTGTTACAGGTGCCTTCAAGCCTGACGCTCAGGAATTTCGCTGAATCACTGGGAAGATCCTTTTACTTTTAGAATCTGGA
>CM031597.1:136644485-136666985 GCA_018398815.1 Conus ventricosus | reverse complement strand
GTGTGTGTGCGTGCGTGCGTGGTGTGTGTGTGTGTGTGTGTGGTGTGTGTGTGTGTGTGTGTGTGTTGTGTGTTTAGGCCATTGTCCGTCATGACAAGGTGCATATATATGCACAAACACTTGTCCAATCTGGCATTGATAAACAATGACATCGTTCATAGTACACTTTGCAGTGATTTTAAGAAACGAGGATATAACGCAGCTTAAAAGCCTTGTAAAAATATATTGACAAATTTCTCACCGTTTATATTTCATGTGTCCATGCCATAACCAACGCTAATTTGAATTGACTGGGTACCATAATATTTCGACGGTATGTATATTTTTCTGAAATCATTAGAAAAGAACAGCATAAAACAAAACGCACCTCGTTTTCTTTCTTTCTTTCTTTCTTTTTTTTTTGTGTGCCTTCACTGTGTTTAACTATAACGATTACAATGTCGCGCAATTTCAGAAATGCCAAGCCTAAATCTTATCAATATATACCTTAAATGCCTGTCTAAATCCACTAATAAATATGTTTTAACATTAGGGATAGTGCAGAAAGATTTGTAAAACGTTAAACCTATCACTGTTATTGATATGATAATTCCAGTCTTGCCATCTGCACAAAATCAACCTTTCCCTAAATGCTTCCAGAAACTTGCTTATCCTTGATTCCACCATACATATCCGAATCTCAACAAACACAGTTTACTGCGAATATCGGAGGTCTAGTTTTCATATTACGCAAACCCAGATCAAGCAATATTCAACAGGCCCCATGGGGTAGTCTACATTCGTCCATGCTCGTCAACTTTAGCCAATACCTGACACACTCTACAGCTGAATGTATGCAACTAACATATTGACTCGTTACTCCATACGCCATGTCATTAGGCTTTTGCATTTCTAGGCCTAAAATATGTTAATAATGAGAGAGAGAGAGAGAGAGAGAGAGAGAGAGAGAGAGAGAGAGAGAGAGAGAAGAAGAAGAAGAAGAAGTGGTGGCTGTAGAAGAAGTAGTAGTAGTAGAAGTAGTAGTAGTAGTAGTAGTAGTAGTAGTAGAAGTAGCAGTATCAGTGGAAGACGAAGAAGAAGAAGTAGTAGCAGTAGAAGAAGAAGAAGAAGAAGTAGTAGTGGTAGCAGCAGTAGAAGAAGGAGAAGAAGAAAAAGTAGAAGTAGCAGTAGAAGAAGTAGTAGTAGTAGTAGTAGCAGTAGAAAAAGAAGAAGTAGTAGTAGTAGTAGAAGAGGAAGAAGATGAAGGTGGAGACAGAAAAAAGTAAGAAACAGAGAGATGAGGTGGAGGCAGATGGAAAGACAGACACTTCAAGAGAGAGAGAGAGAGAGAGAGAGAGAGAGAGAGAGAGAGAGAGAGAGAGAGAGAGAGAGAGTAAATGAGATTAGGAGTCACAGAGAGAGAGAGAGATTGAGAGAGAGAGAGAAGCTTATAAAGCTACAGACAGAAAGACAGTCCGAGATCAATAGAGACATTTCAGACATGTTAAAAAAAATTATTTTAAAAAAACCCAGAGAGAGAGGTACCACTAACCGCTGGAGATAAGAGAGAGAGAGAGAGAGAGAGAGAGAGAGGAGAGAGAGAGAGAGAGAGAGAGAGAGAGAGATAAAGTGAACATTGGATGTGGTTATCTTTGACCAATGATTTGAAATCATAATGTATATCACCCATCATGATATTGCGTCTTTTTCTATTGGTTTATCTGTTTATTTATTTATCTAATTATCTATTATTTTATGTATTTATTTATTTATGTATCAGTTTTAGACACCGCCTATTTCTCATTGTCAGCCCCGTACACTCCCTCCCCACCCGCCCTCCTCTCTCTCTCCACCTCTATCTTCACTCTCTTCCCGCCTCGTCACTTTGGTCTCTTGGATATTTACAAGCATACCCGTGACAGTACCTTATCAGCGCGGATACTGTAGACAAAACAGAGAAAGAAAGAAAGAAAGAAAACGATACTGTGGACGGGGTCAGAAACGGGGGCTCTTTGACCTTCCCAGCGAATGGCCTTGATTGGATGGAGAGAGAGAGAGAGAGAGAGAGAGAGAGAGAGAGAGAGAGAGAGAGAGAGAGAGAGAGGGAGAGAGAGAGAAATTGAGAGAGAGACATGACAGAGACATGACAGAGACATGACAGAGAGAGAGAGAGAGAGAGAGAGAGAGAGAGAGAGAGAGAGAGAAGAGAGAGAGAGAGAGATGACAGAGAGAGAGGGCACACACACAAACACACACACACACACAAACACACACACACACACACACACACACACACACACACACACACACACACACCACACACACACATTGAGAGAGAGAGAGAGAGAGGGAACTCGGAACTCGGAAACTTTAATTGTAAGGCCACCGGCCTGTATACAATGGATACACGTTATCATGAGTGAATCAAAGCAAATATCATAAGGACAACACGCAAAAAATAAGTAGAACATCCCACATCAAAATCAAACTAAAGTCAAGGGAGTTACATTGGCATGTGAAATTAAGCAGACAAAACCAGCAATTCAATTACAAGAGTGCAGCTTTACTTCTTATTTAAATGCGTATATCTAGTCTTAAATGTATAAAATATATACATTGCTAAATTTCTTAAGAGTATGACGTCTTCAGATTGTAACATTCGAGTTAAGCATTCTTCATTAATGAATGTATGTTGGTAATACTTTGACAAATATTTTTCTCTTAGAAATGTATATGTTTGACATTCTAACAAAAAATGAAGTTCACTTTCTATTCTATTACAAAACGGGCATTTCTTTGATTTTTCATTATATCTGTTATTTATATTCAGATCACACATTCCAAGTCTTAATCTAGTTAAAGCATAACGAAATTTACTAATAGTGATAGCTGACAAGTAATTTTCTGATTGGAAGGATGATTTGAAAGACATATATGTGCTAAACCGTTCAATTTGAGAAAGTTTTGAATGCCAATCTTGCATGTAACAATCGATCATTCTCTGCTTTAATTCTTTAAGAAAAATAGTTTCATTCCCAACCCCTCCATTGATCCAAACATCTGAAAAACCAAAAGTATCAAGACATGTTTTAACAGATATAGACCAGCTATGACAATTGGAGTGACCATGGGTAAATTCGGGGATCTTATTCAAGATCATGAGATGTGCCTGTTTAGGGAATCTATGGATAGACATACTTTGGAGTTTAAACCAATATTTTATTGACTTTAGAGCAGTATCAATATACAAAGGGTATCGGCCTGTTTCTCCATATATCATTGTATTTGGACTTTTGCGACCAACACCTAACAAGCGCTTACATGCAAACAAATGAACTGATTCACACACACACACACACACGCACGCACGCGCGCGCGCGCGCGCGCACGCACTCACGCACGCACGCACGCACGCACGCACGCACGCACGCACACACACACACACACTGTGACACAGATGAAGAGAGAGATGCACAATGCTCGTACACGGCCAGGTTGTACAATCCTCGTGGGAATAGTTCACACAAGAGTAAGATCTTGCGGGCAAAAATTTGCTAGTGATAGCTCATTTTTTTTAATCCGAAATCAACATTCCCGTGAGAAGAATTCGACTCCGGAACAAAACCTTCGTACGAGGGTTTTATTCTGGGGGAAAAATTCTTCGTGGGCACAGTTCTCGTCCTGCACCACCGGCCAAGCACGTGTGTTGCCTGTCGGAAGTTGAATGCACAAACTGGACAGCCTCTTCCCGCTAAATTATTGATTCAGGAGCGTTATCAAAGGTCCAAGTTCTCACCTTTGTGGATGGAAAGAAGAGAAGAGAACCCCCCCCCCCTTCCCCTGCCCTGCGTCCCTCCACTCTGTCCAAGACGCACGCTTTGCACAGCTTGTCAAGAAGGGATTTCAACAGGGTTTTAAACCGTTCGAGGTTTGCTTCAGGGTTCAGGTCAGGTGAGGGGAAGGTAGGGACTAGGACTGCTATCTAGTTTGGGTTGAGGCGAGGGTCAGGGTCCTGCTTTGCGGTGTTGAAGAGTCTTGTGATTCTGTCCTCAACAGTTTGATTTCCCACCTGTAATGATTCATCGTGCTGCTGCTGTTACATGCTGTCCACCTGTAATGATTCCTCGTGCTGCTGCTGTTACATGCTGTCCACCTGTAATGATTCCTCATGCTGCTGCTGTTACATGCTGTCCACCTGTAATGATTCCTCATGCTGCTGCTGTTACATGCTGTCCACCTGTAATGATTCCTCATGCTGCTGCTGTTACATGTTGTCCACCTGTAATGATTCCTCATGCTGCTGCTGTTACATGCTGTCCACCTGTAATGATTCCTCATGCTGCTGCTGTTACATGCTGTCCACCTGTAATGATTCCTCATGCTGCTGCTGTTAGATGCTGTCCACCTGTAATGATTCCTCATGCTGCTGCTGTTACATGCTGTCCACCTGTAATGATTCCTCGTGCTGCTGCTGTTACATGCTGTCCACTTGTAATGATTCCTCGTGCTGCTGCTGTTAGATGCTGTCCTTCTCTTTTACTGCTCTCGCGGACGCATGCGCTTGTGCTTCCATACGTGCGTGCGCGTGTGTGTGTGTGTGTGTGTAAGGAGAGAGAGAGAGAGAGAGAGAGAGAGAGAGAGAGAGAGAGAAGAGAGAGAGAGAGAGAGAGAGGAGAGAGAGAGAGAGAGAGAGAGAGAGAGAGAGAGAGAGAGAGAGAGAGAGATTCATTGAAAGAATGATTGATCTATCAATTATGATTTTTCTTAAATCACACGTGTGCACGTATTCACGCACACACACACGTACGCACGCACGCACGCACGCACGCACGCGCGCACACACACGCACATACACTCACACGCACGCACGCACGCACGCACGCACGCACGCACGCACGCACGCACGCACGCACACACACACACACACACACACACACACACACACACGCACTCTTTTATCAGCTGACAAATGATATTCAATGCACTATGCTACTCGTTACACTTAAGAAAAGCAGTGCAAACGTATTTCTTGAAACAGACATTTCTAGCACTGGATGGCTAGAACAGACCTATAACAGCTAGCATTCTTCAAGATGTAGCCATTTCTAGCACTGGATGGCTAGAACAGACCTATAACAGCTAGCATTCTTCAAGATGTAGCCAAGAGAACAGGAAAACCTTCATTCTGGGCCACTTTCGCCCTCAACCAGTTTTCGGGCGAAAGTGGCCCAGAATAAAGGTTTTCCTGTTCTCTGACAAGTAAGACTTCAATAACCAAAAAATAACGATTATTTACAAACTTTTCAGAGAGTAACGTAGGGAAAAGCATCAGTGGCTGAACACATCCCCATAGAGCAACGTAGGGGGAAAGCGGCAGTCTCTGAACGCGCCCCATACACAAACGGTAGAGCAGTTAAGCCTTTAATTGCTAATTGTCGACCAGCTCAGGAATCCGCACTATCAGAATACTGCCTAGGTCCGGCATTAGGTTGACACCTGATAACTTAATTTGCGATGTCGGGCCTTATGACTGGCAGGGTGCTTACCATGCGACCGGATATGACGATTTAGAAGCAGCGCCCCAACCAACGCCACTCAGTTTATTCACAGCTTTAAATACAGACGGTTGTGTTTGTTCACAGAGGAATTCTTGCTATAGGTGATTGTGTTTTATTACACCTGTATGGCGGAGTATCTAAACAAAAAAAAATCAGGCGGACCTATTGCTTTTAACTTCTAAACCAAAGGGGAAGTATTGCTTTTCGGAAGGTGAGGAAAAAAAAAAAACGAAAAACCTACTAATGACGAACTACACAAGCGCCTTGAAAGCTTGTTAATTTAAGACAGAGATTTAGCTGATATATTTGAAAGAGATGTTGTTAACTTGAAAAGCTTTAACTTTTGAAGAAATGATTCTATTCAAAAAGCTCCACTGTTCAGTGACCGGTGTACTACCTAGTAGTTCAGAAAACTTCTCCACCTTTGGGGTTTTGTGACACAACGGCAAAGCAGACGACGCGGAACACGACTCGGGCTGGGCCCAGACGGGCCGGTGTTGTTACTGGCTAATTATAGGGGGGCGAGCACTGTTTGCTAACTGCCCCCCGACAACTGCTCTGCAAGGCTCTCAGTGAACGCCACAGACTTCGCACTATCAGAATACTGCAGAGACCCGCCATTAGGTTGAAACCTGATCGCTTAATTTATGCTAGGGTCTTACGACGGCGCAGACAAGAGGGCTTTGTTTACACAGAACACAGCACACAGTCAATTATTTTGTCAATGACGACGACAACCCAAACAATGCTACATACCCTTCTTCACGCCCTATGTTGGCAGTAGTGCTTGTTATTTTTTTTGTTGGTGTGTGTACGTTTGGTGCGTAACTGTGCGGGTAAACAAACGGATTAGTTAAAATGGAAAATAAATATTCGAGAGAAAAGATAATCTTACCTGTTATTTCCTTTCTTCAGCGCGAGTAGGGTTATTTTTTACTTCCAAGCGGGCTTCATGGCGGGATTCTCTTGAAGTGCAGTTTTTTATTTTGGTGGTGAGAGAGATAGCTTCTGAAATTGTTATTGCTATTTTTTGAAAGTTGCTTGTATTTTTCCAAACAGGCGTGTAGTTCTCCTCAGTTTATTTATCCATCTGAGAGAATGCTGCAAGTGGGATTCTACAAAGTTACAAAAATTTTTTCTGTTCAATTCACACAGCCTTTCTAACCACTTGCCATATGCTAGATAGCTTCTTAGATTTTGATTTTCCTTCAATTTAAGGATTGTTTGACTTGGGGTGATGATGTTTCTACTTCTTCAACAGTTTTGCTTTCATCATACTCTGGAATTGCATTCAATGTGTTTTCAACTAACAGCCTGTCTTCAACCTTCAAAAATCTTAGTTTTTCTAACAGATTTTTTTCCTGATAAGGTATAAACTTTTCACGTTTTTTTCCTTCTTGTCGGAAAGACAGCAGCAGGTTGCTTTGTAACTGATTTTTATGTTTTTTTGTTGTAACGTTCCGCCTCTTTAATTCCTCTTTGCTTCAAAACAATTGCACTTCTTTCCAATGTTGTTGAATAGCAGCATAATAGTCAAGGTGCTGTTGAATTCTATTGTTGTATTCGTCTATAGGTTCCCCAGTGGCTTCATCTTCCCAATCAATAGTTAAGTCTTCTTCTCATCACTGATCACAATTGTTTCTATTTTCTTGGCTAAGTCCTTTTGATTGCCGTTTTATTTCTCTAAGTAAGTCAGACTCCTGGGAACTCTCGGATTCCATCTAATTGTACACTTTCTATAACAATTTGTAGACACAAAAACTTAACCCACCTTCTCCCCACTCGATCAGAGAACGCACTGTGCTGTTGGCTGCGCTCCAAAACGGGGCTTGAAGGGCCCACTTGGGCATTGAGCCAAGCGCCCCTGGGCAGAGGTGGGATAAACAGTTGGACAACGTCACGTTTGGCAAGCCTGTAGTATTTGGACTACTGACGATAGTATGACGGGCTTCTAAAATAGTAACGGTTACGCGACGTTCAAGTGTGAACAAGCACTGTCCTGTCTATTGGTGTGTTTGTTTGTGTTTGTTGTTTTTGTCCTACCCCACGCATGCACACCCCACCCCCACCCCCACCCCACGCTGCACACCCCCACCCCCACCCCCACGCACGCACGCCCCCCCACCCCCCACCCACGCACGCACCCCCCACCCCCCCCCCCACGCACGCACGTCCCACCCCCTGCCCACCCCACCCCACCCCTGCACACACTCTAAGTTCTTACTTAAGTTATTAAGTTTTTAATTAAGAATTTAAATTTAAAGGTTTTTTTAATTCAGTTACTTCAAGTTCTTAATAAGTTCTTGATTAAGTTTTTAATTTAAATTTTTTACTCAAGTCAACCTAAGATCATAACTAAGTCATCCTCTAAGTACAACCAAGTTCTTATTCAAGTTCCCTTATAATTATCAAAAAATACAATCTATGTTTTTATTTTAAAAATAGCAGATGTCTAATATAGTAACACACACGCCTCAAAAAACGCGTCATCTTTGAGGATGTTTGCTCAGCGTTTTCTGCGCGAGATGGGTCAGCATAGATCTTAATGAAGCTCTTACACCCTAAGCAACCGCATTGATTACAATTCGGGTCTATGGAAATGTCTTTTATAGCCCCATGTCTTTATTTATTGACTTTATCATTTTATAATACGCCATGATCAAATTTTTATAAAAAAATTTAAAATTAAGTTCTTAAAAATTTTTATTGCATTATAAATGGATCAAAATGATGCTTTGTTATTGGGGGTTTTGGCGTGCTGTTGTCTTTTTCTGCATTTAGTGGTTCAATTTTTTGATTGCTTTTGTTTTTTGTTGCCATTGGTTATATATTTTATAACCGTAATAACTGCCCCCCAACAGCAGCAATGGCGCCAAAAAGGGAAACAGTTTTAAGTTCAATTTTCCATGAAGACTTTGGCGCTGTAGTCTTGTATCGCATGGAGTTTTTATAGCGACATTGAATCAACTTGTTCTGGCGTTGGCGGTGTTATGTTTTTTAAAGATGATTTTTATTTTTGTAACATTAATTTTTTTGTCTGTTCCACTCTGCTAATTTTTTTCCTGCTTTAACACGCCCAGGATGAGGATGCTTTTCACTGGTCCCCACCTGGTTCAGGTTTTCTGCTGATTTTCTGGCTTGGTTACTTTCTCCAACCTGATTCAATGTTTCCTGGTTCTGATGATTTTCCAGCTCGCCCCATTTGAAGGAAACAAAATCTATATGATTAAAAGTTATTAACCCATGATTAATGGGGATAACAATGTTCCAAATCTGTAGTAATAACACACCTAGAGACCTAATGACTTTGTTAAAACTGGATCTTGCGTTAAATCATACGAAGATCTTGTTCAGAATCAATGGGGGCAAATCTACGACTAGTTTAGTGTACAAAATAAGAACCGTTTGCCCCACACTTTTCACCATTCTAGACCCCAGCTGGGGCTTCATACCTGTTTTTGAACTTAAAATGTCCCTTTTGGCGGCATCTGTTTAATCGTTCTATGCTGAATTCAGTTCCGAGGAACTGTTTTTTTTTTTCCACATGCTTTCCAAAGAATACAGCCTCTCCTTTTTGGGCATAATAGCTTGGTCATCAACTTGGTCATTCATAAGTTCAGGAAGTTTAGGCTGCCTTGTAGCTGTAGGAGATCACACTGTTCATGTTTTTTAATAATTATAATTATTTTATTTTATAAAAATGAGCACCCAAAAAACGTTACCAACCTTGTAACCATTCTGCTGTTATTGAGGACTAAGTGTAGGATACTCAAATGCTGGTAAAAGCCTGTTAAGAATTAAAACCCGCCAGATCTTGGAAACAGACTTTGGGGGATTCAGCAAAGCTGATTGCTATTGTTGCAGCTTCGTTTGCTACGAAGATTTTTCTAGTTAAGCAAGGAATAATTCCAGACAATATAAATATGTAAGAAAAAAAAACATTTATAAAAAATGGCTTCACTCGCAATAATGATAGGCGGCGCTGTGGTGAATGCGCTGCTTTTAGCGGAAGTAATTTCGCATTTAGTAAACTGCGGGATGACGGCGAGAGAAAAAGACATAACAAAGCTATGGAGCAACTAAACAGCTGCACAAGACGCCCTATGAAAAGCAGAGACTTGAGCAGTTAGATTTTATTAATGACACACTGAAAAAACAGGGGCATGCAGCTTACACATTTAAAAATGTTGATCAAGCAATAAAACAATATTATCTTGTTAACAGGCAAACCGGTCCAGACATTGCCCCCACCAAAATTCAGTGACTTTTATCAACCATCAGAAAACAAAAGATGCAAGAAATCGGGTTTATTGTCGTTGGAAAGACCGTTGTGTATTTTGTTGCGGGATAATATTGGCTGAGTAAAAAATGAACAAAATTTATTATTCGCCAAAAGGATATTTTGGGAAAGGGAATCGCGGCAATTAAAAAGCTAAGCCAAGCAGCTGGGAGTCAGTGAAACAAACAGCAAAAGAATGGTTATCTAAAACAAGCGATTTGGCAAATTTTTTTTACCAGCGCTAGCCGAATACAGAGACCACACTTTGTCAATACAACTCCAAACGACAACCCATCAAATGGATCTTCTATATTTAAACCCTCTGATAGGATTAGACGAAAAAGATTTAAGTACGCCTCACAGTCATTGACATAGCTTCAAGATACAAAGATGCGGAACCCTTAACACAAAAGAGCGCTTCTGCTGTTGCTGTTGCCATACAACTGATATACCAACGAGGGCCCCTTTTACTTACCCTCGCATGATTCAAATTTATGATGGAAAAGAATTTAAAGGGCAAGTGAATCAATTATTGTTAAAACATAGAGTTACCATTAGAAGAGGCATTCCGGGAGTTCACAGATCACAGGCTTTAGTTGAAAACTTAACAAACAGTTAGCCGAAAGACTTTTCTCCTACCAGTATCACAGAGAGCTTTTTTGACAATTCTCGCAACCCCAGAATGGGTTTGAAGACTGCCCTCAGTTTTGCGCGCAATGAATAATGAAGAATTTAAAGGGTTAAAACCAGTACAAGCAATCAAAAGAAAAACAATAATGTTGCTGAAGGAGAGCTTCATCCGCAAACTATTACCATTTGGGTTGAAAGTAAGGTACCTTTATTTACCGGGGGAAGCAGAAGGGGACACTCGCATCAGGGCAACAGATCCATTTGGAGTGTTGATCCATATGAAATAAAAAGAATTGTAAAAATGAATCCGCCCGTGTATTATTTACGAGAAACTGACACAACAAAACAACCAGCTCCTCAAAGATCTTTTTTGAAAGAAGAAAATGCAGATAATCCCACCAGACACAGTTCTGCTTTAATTAATTTCGTAAACAAAATTTTTTGGGTTTAAAATGGAAGGCCAGAAGGAAGCGCAGAACGAAAACAAGAATGGTAAAGGAAGAGACTTTAAAATGATACGGGAATCAATTTCATGCGTGTAATGCTATTAAGGAAACATTTTCGGGGATTAATCAATGCATGCTAAATCATCCAGACACCTACAACTCAACCCCCAAATTGGGAAAAAGAATATCTTGAAATAATAAAAAAAATTCGAACGCATCAAGCAAACATGAGAAAAGATTTAAATGAATTGGATGAAGCTATGATCGATCTTAAACAAAGTTGATTGAAAAATATAAACCCCCCTGTTTATGCGGTCCTCCAGTGCCCGATTGCATATGAAAACTCTGGATTAACAAATACTCGCTTTGTGTTTGTTCTATCTAACGGGCTTCTTTGTTACAACTGTTGTGTTGATCTCCCTGTAGATTAGATCGCAGTTTTACGTTGTCATGATGAAAAGTCTTATTGCCAAACAATGCTTCTTTGTAGTTGTCATGGGATATGTTTGACTGCACAACGCTGCGAGATATTCCCTTTGCTTTCTTAATGATTTTCTCCTGGGCCCAAATACTGTACATTTTCGACCTTAAACCAACAATACTCCTTAATCACCTTTCCAGATAATTCATCCTTCATCTTTCCTAAAACCTTCTTATTAGTAATTGAATGCAAAGGCGAATCTTTAGGATAATCGGACGTGTCATACCATCCACTCGCTCCTTTAAACCACTTTGTTTCCATGTCTTATGATGTCTTCCGTAGGGATATCTTAACCCAAACTATCTGTATCTGTGTAAAGACTCTGGACTCTGGATACAAGGGCTTAAAGTAGTCATAAAAATTCTAAAACATCAAAAAGCTTTGAAATTCTAAAACGAAAAAACCAAATAAAACGGGTTGTCTAATTTGATTTCTTTTTTTTCATCATTATGGGAAAAGCTAAATCATGAAATCTCTGAATCCTGATAATTGGTTTTGAAGTACAAAATTTGCTTCGTTCCTTTGGGACTAATCTGACATCTTTCGCTTGTGCGATCTCCATAGTCTTTCCAAAAAAAGCTGTTGTTCATCACTAAAAAGCTTTTCGAAGCATCTGTGATTTAGTTCAAATCATGATTTAAAAGATGTATGTTCATAAAACGTTCTAAACAAAAGCAATTATGCAAATGAACGCTGCAACTTAAAAACCAGTCTTAAATAAAATTGTAGAAGTCTGAATGACAAAACATAAATTTTTTTGCCTCAAGATAGCAAAATTTAGGCGGCTCTCTGATCCATCTTTAGACTTTCGTGCAAAAAGATAGTCATTATGCAGGTAAATGGATTCCTGAGGATATCTAATCACTTCTAGAATATAGCCCTGATGTCGATCGGGCGTTAAACTGTTCAAACCACTTTAATGCCTTTTTGAATTTTTTCCCGGGATCGCCGCCTGTGTACATTTAAAGTTACGTAATGGAAGTGTTTGCGCCATTGCCCATCCATACAGATTGTTTGCATCTAAATACATGAGAATTTTAGACCTTTTACTTGGTCATAATCGTCCAAGTATTTGTTGTTTGCTTTACAGTAATGGATGCGACGCCATACTAATTCCTCCACGCAGTCCGTTTTCAATCACTGAATCATTGGTAAATCAGACAAAAAAATCAATCTGTAACTCCAGTAAATTTTAAAAGAAAGCGTCCCAACTCATCCCGGCGCAGAAATGTAATGCGCGGGATCCAGGCTGTAATGTTTCATGCAGGTCTTTCTATAATTTTCAAAAATACCCCGCCAACAAACATGTATCTGCCCTTAAAAAATGAATCATGATAGCCCTCCCATCGTTTTACAATCTAACGTCTGCCACGCATCTTGACATGCTGGTAATCGGAGTCGCTGATGTCCTTTCCTCTAAGACTGGAAAAGAACGCGCCTTTAGGCGGAAGTGAGTCTTCATCAAACCTTTTTCCCAACTGTTCATGTACTCATAAGGGAAAAACGCCCTTTCAAACAAGAGTTGGGTCAAAATATCTTCCGTTATTGGCAGGATTTTAAAGGACATAGCTATGACTCTAATGATCCCATCATGTGTTGCATAGAGTCATAAAAAGACATGTATTTAGATTAAAGCACATGTAAAACCTTTTCTATGACTGTGCAATGCATGCTACCCTGAAGGCTTTGGTTACTGCTTGCAATATAAAAATGAGAGTCGAACCTCGCAAGTTATGAAAGAAGATGGGCAGTTTCCCCTGTTTTTTGGTTCAAACTTTAGTTTGAAGATTGCATTTGTTGTGCGCAGCTCTCTGAACTTTCCGCTAATGTGATCATGGTCTCTTACTTTTGGATTCGCTGCGCCCTGATGAAGGCCTAAACCACAAATCCAACAGTGAGTGGCTGAGTCATAATGTTGTTGGGCTTCAGGCGCATCATGATTTCAGATAAATTCAGATTATTAGAACAATCATTACGCACTTGCGCATGCGTTCTAAGAAGTATTCTGCAGCATTGGGCCCTCTATATAATTCTGGTTTTGAATGAACGCCATCCGACCTGACAATGATAAAGGCAAATGAACAAATCTGATGATTACTCATTAAGACTTTTTTTTCGAAGTTTTTGTGGCGCTGGCCCTTCATAAGGAACAATGAGTGATTCAAAGTCTGCGTAAACAACATATGGAGAATTTTGCAGCCGTTCCAGTTCTAAAACTAACTTTAGATCCGGGTGGGGGTGTAATTAGTTCTGAAATTACAGTCTACAGAACTTTTAACAATGTTTCTTATGTTCGCTCGCGGCTTGAACAGATGGCATTCTTGTTAAACATTTCTACAAAATTTCTTGTTTGCCATGATCTTTTGAAGTATGCTGCATTAGTCTACTCATTGTTCGTATCAATGTGTAATGCGGTAGCCCTGTTGGCGAAGACATTAGGAGTAAGTTAACATGATTTTTGTCTGGTTCGCCTATTTGGACTGTTCTTGGACACTTTAATTGGCACCAAATTTGTTTCCTCATCCCATGTGTATACATTAACAGTTATTGGTTTGTTTTGTTCTTCAAACTGATCAATTTGATCTACACTAACAGGAAAGGATATTCCATGAAGTTAAGATTTTTGGTGTATTGCCGATAGTTAGTCACTCTCTCTGCGTGTTCGCGGAAAATGATGCAGCCTTGCAAGAACACACCACATGAAACATTGTTGTCTGAATTCTTATGTTTAAAACTGCTCTCTTTAAAACCAACTCTCGAGGTAGCGGAATGTAAGCCTTGCCTACAATCGGTGCATACTTAGCCTGTTTTAATCTAATCCTAAAACTTCACCCTCTGACCAACCAAGCCTCTCATTTTAGCTTCTTCAGCGGCAGCGTCAAACTGGCAAGCAGTTCGTCTGCCCAACCGGGTGTTTAATCATTATGAGAAAGAATAGTCTGCTTTAGTTTGAGACCCAGACTTCTAGATTTTCTTCATTTTTTGTTATATAGTCGATTAAAACAGCTAACATTACTTTAACTGCGGGTCTATTGTTAGTTTACTTGGAACTTGAGAAATTGCATGTACAACGCTTGCCCGCACGTTTTCTGGATTAATAACTTCTAAATCAATATCATTCAGTGCTCTTGACAAACGCTCTTTCTCGAGCATTCCTTCAAACAATTCATCTGGGCCTTCATATATCTTAGCCATGCTGTCTTTCTTTTCTAAGCCAACATATTTATTTAAATTAAAAAAAAATAATTAATCAGAATCAATATCAACGGGCCTTTTTGTGCTTGGACTCATAAACAAAGTATAAACACCCTTTGGGGTTGTTAATGTGAGCTGTTTAGAACAAGTTTAATGTTTCGTTTACTTTTTTTTAAGCATTCCTTTTTTATCTGCTCGGCGTCTGGCGTTGAGAAAAACTTGTCCTCGCCTTTCTTTGAAGATCAAACTTTTTTTCTTTTGTAGTCATCAAAATCGGCCTGTAAACGATTAAATTCTTCATCCGTGATGTTTGAGGTCAGCTAGTGCTTTATTTATTGTCAGTTTGAAAAGAACTAAGTTTAGCCGTTATTAGTTGAACAATAAACTGTGGGGCTTTTGGAGTTTAGTTTTTATTTTTTTGCTAGCAGCACCTACAGCAATGAACACAGGCCAAGAGCTAAAGACAAACCACCTAGAGGTAAAGCCCCCGGGGGCGCCTACGGGCCCCTTTCTAAGAGGCCTACACTTGTTCCCGCCGATGCAGCACTTATAGTTGAGCTCCAGTATTAACATATGTAACAGCATTAAAGACAGCAAATACCTTTGTTTTGGTTTGCTGTATTTTGAAAGGTCCTGCTCTAGTTTTTGTTGCATTTGTGTAATGTTTGTTAATCTGAAGGTTTTTTTTGTTAGGGCTTCTACATCCCTTCTTTTTGGCGGCGCTGTAGGGACATTTTGGGTAAACCTGAACAGACATGCTTTTTATAAAATAAAAATAATTTAGTATTGTATATCTTTTAATCTGTTATTTTCAATATTCAGCTGCGCATCATATATTAAAAACAAATGTACATAAGCGGTTTATCGGCTTCTTCTTCTTATCAATTTGAATGTTTATTACGTCTCTCACAGTTCTCCCCGCTTCCATGTAACTGATTATCCTCCGTGAACCTTAGGTCAATCCATAAACCGTATTTTGTTGTTAAATAATCATCAAGGGCTTACGCTGTGAAGGTTAGATCTTTAGCCACAAGTCAACTGTTGATTTCTACACCTCCCACCTCCAAACAGTTTTCTTATTTCATCAAAATGCTGATAAGGTTTAAGCCCGCTAGCATAGATTTGGTTAGGACTGCCCTCCAATCGAACATTGTAAATTTCGTTATTTTTGGATTAAAAAACTTTTCACTTCCTCTTTTGAATGGTTCTTCATCTTCACACAGCAATAAAATACCTTTAAGCGATCTTGCTGAGACGCAAAACTAAAATTCCATATAGTGTCCCGCCCTGCTTCTAGGGTAATTTGTATGATGAATCACTCTTTCGTAATATATTGCTAATTTTGACTGATAAATTTTTGTTCAATCAGCCTTGCTAAATTAGGGTTGCTAACACGTCAAACTCTAACGAGATGTCAAAATGCTGTACTTTTCTTCGGTGTCTGATGATTTGATAACCCGTTGTATTCATTAAAAGTTAGTTCATATGACAGTCCCGTCTTTTAATGCCCTTGAAAGTATGGCGCATGCCTTTTAACAACTCAAAATCTAAGGGAATGGAAAAGCCCATTTTCCAAACGCAAAATTTAAAAGCCACATACTTTTGCCGTCTTTTGTATCTGCGGCACCTATTCTATTTTAGTGCTTCTTCATTTTCTATTCCTTGAAACGCAAAGTCAGCCCTTTCATTCCCCGGGTTTGCCATAGATCAGAATAGGTTAAAAAAAATGTCTGCATTTGTAAAGAAAATATTTTCTTGCCCCTCAAGTTTTTTTAGAAATTTTCTTAACGATTTTCCCGCCCCAGATTCTGTACAACTGTCCTGTTTGGGTCTGTTGTTGAATCGAGCGCTATTTTAAAAGTAAGACGCGCAGAGCCTGGCACAATCACGTCATTTGCTCCTAAGGGTCTGGAAATTTGACAGTAAGAATTTGATCTGCATCAATATAGTTTGGATTTTTTTTGAACAGTAATAGTCCGCTTATTTCCCTTCACGCCAAAGGGTTCTTTCAGTCTTCTATGCGGGTTAAGAATCGAGCCATGTGCTTGTGACATTTTTATAAAGGGCAAAATAAAAAAATAATTATTTAAAAAAATGGCAGGAATTGAAGATGAAGAAGATTATGATTTTTTGATCCTGGAGACGACATGAGTAAAAATGATCCCTTTGACACACATCGCTCAGCGCCTAAATTGCGGCGTGAATTAACAGAAAGTAAGGCCAATCATTGTAAAAATTTTTAGGTCAAGAACCTCCCGAATTTATAGACCCCTAATGGATTTTGAATTAAAAGATGACCATTTGTTTGTGAAAAACGATCGGGAGAACTTGTTCAGCTTACAACTAAAAAAGACCCATCAAAGTTTTTAGCCGTGGGTTCAATTAGAAATAGACTCCCTGCGAGCGTACAAAATCGCCTTGGCATTGCTAGAACCAAAATTAGATAGGGATGCAGTTGCTAAACTTAAAAACCCACACTGCAAGAACTCCCGACAGATAACCAAATGCAAAACTGGAACTTAAAAAATTTTAAATCAATCAGCAGGTGAAGTAATAAATGTAATAGAAGCAAAAATCCAGTTTTTCAGAAGAAACAGCTTTAAAAACAATTCATGATTCCCCATTGCCTATGCGGAAATAGCAGCCCTTGATCTGTTTTGAGAAGCATCAGAGGCAAAATTAGCAACATTTAGCAAAACTAGGTGAACTAGATGGGCATATAAAAAGAGAAAAAGAAAAACTCGTTGAGGCTGATGACGCCAACTTTGGGGATGATATTAAAGAAAGAATAAAACAAAGACAAAAGATCTTGAACAAGAAAGATCAGCAAAACTAGAAGTGCTAACTACTAACCGAAACCAATTACGAACTCAAGTGAATAGAATAAGAGAAACTATCCGAAAAATTTTATATGAAGACACAACGCTAGCAGAAAGAATAAGAACACTGTTTAGAGAGCAAGGTGTCACATTAGCAAGCGTTATAACAGCCTTAGGATTTGCAATAAGCACACTGGTGTTGGCTATTACGGCGGCGGTGGAGGCCAAAGTCCAGCGCCTCCATCGCCATCACCTCCATTTTCCGCCTGATAAATCATGGGTAAAAAACAGCTTGATCATCTTGCGGGTTTATTAAAAAAATTAGCTAGTAAAGCCGTGGACGCTTTACCCGGAATATTGGGGAGTATTGTCAGCTGGCTTTTGTCTACTGCAAGCAAAGTAGTTGGCTTTATGGCAGAGCACTTATGGACATTAGTTCTCGTAATAGTTGGGTTACTATTTAGTAAGAAAAAAGACCCAAATAATCCTATGCCAGTTAATCCAAGAACAAGCGCTGTCTTTTCATATTCATGGTCATCGCGAACAGAGTCCGCGAGCTTTGCTGAGTCTTCAATGGCTTTGGGGGTTGGACTTCGGGGATTAGATGACTTAATCTGGGTGTTCTTTTATTGTTTGTAATATTACTGGCCCCAGAATTTATGTCGGGTTTTTTCCCAACCTCTGTTCATTGCCTGCTATAAGAATTTCATTATTATAGTTTATTATTTTACCTATCTGGAGTCTGAGGTCAGAAGGCAGCATGTATAAACCAGTGCCAACAGCAAAGTCTACTTTCGATCTTGCGTATTGTAAAACATGTTGGTACCTTTGAATACTTGAAGGTAAATCAACTGTAGAATTAATGGCGTCCTCTAAATTTGCTAAGTATTGTTTTTGCGCGTCAAAGCCAGTAGAAGGATCAGTTATGCTCGATCTTGCCTGTGCTTGCGCCCCTAGCAAACACCAAACGTAAGTACGAATAGAGTCGTTTATTCGTTCTATTCCCGCCCTAGTTAGGCCCTTAGAAGTGTCTAAGATAAATGTTGTCCATGCTGTTTTATGCTTTTGCTCTATGGACCCGGGCTCAGCAGTTATGCCTGAAAAGAAAGATTTAAAAGGATGATGCCAGTCATAGTTATCCTTTCTGTGAACGCCCCAAAAATAAGGGGTGCCTAGACCATGATTAGGATCCAACTTTTGTCTAAAGTCTGTCTTGATGTTAATATTAAATTCGTTACAGATCCTTTCAAAAGCCTTCATGTCTATTCTGTTGCTGAATGGATTAAACGGTTTGTCATTTGGTAATGGTGCTTGCAATTCAGACAAAATACGTCTGAAGGTGTAATAGAAATGAAATCTGTACACTGACCTCACCAAAGGATCATGGTGATTTAAATGATCGGCATACGACACTCCACACCCAGTTGATGCACAAAACACAGCAAAGTTTAACTGGTTCTGATAAAACTGCATCGGATGACTGAACCACACTTTTGCGATGTAGTCTTTTTTAATAGGAGGGTTAAGATAGCTCTTCAATGGAGTACTCACCTTTTTATGAAAAGAGGCAGTCTGGGTCACAGCAATGTCAAGAGTATCAGTTGCTATATTTTTAAGATTGTAGTGCGGCCCAACAGAATATTTTGCGCCAGTATATTTGAATGCACTCATTTTTATTTTGTTTAAAAAAATGTTTGTAACAATAACAACCCAAGACCGTCCTTCGTTTTTAGAACATGCTATTGATAACGAATGCGGGGCCAAAATGGTTGCGCTCCATGAAATATTTTACAAAGTCGTATGGTTTAATATAAGTGAATCAAAGAAGAATAATAAGATTCAAAAAATTGACAAAACAGGGCCAAAGTTAGCCAGTTAACAATAGCTGATGGTTATTACGGGTTTTGCTCACTAAAAGAAGCAATGAGTAACTTCGACATTACTCTCAAACTTAACAATGCGAATCTAAAAACAATGTTAACATTCAAGCCTGAAGAAGAAGTAGGTTACTATTTTGATAAAGAGCTAGCTAAAATGTTAGGCTTTACAGCTAACAATTATAGATTTAGAGTTACACCAACCCAAACTACTTATGAGGGGGAAAGTCCGCTCGATCTTGCATTACATTCATTACTCTATGTTCATTTGGATGAGCTGAGCACTGATGAAAACTTATATGATGGAAGGCCCTCAACTGTTTTAAGAGCTCTTCCGTCAGGGAAAGCTGCATATTGCGATTATGAAATTATACAATTCCCTAATTTACAGTTTAAAAGATTAGTTTGTGGGAGGGTCGGATCATTTAATATAAAAATCAAAGACAAAGCGGGGAAAGTTGTGAAATGTGATAACCTGCACATTGTTTTGGAAATAAAATAATACGCTACTAAAAAATAATGTCGCGTGGGCCAGAAGAACCGGGAGTTACATTAGCGCCTGTGAGGTGTATAACTTTAGAATTAAAAGACCTTGCAGACGTTGCGGACTTTGAACAGAACGGTGAGATAGGCGCTTTGTATGGTTTTGAGTACACTAAAGATGGTGATTATAAACGCAAAGAGGTTGGCGACAGTAAAAAGTTTCCTAAACTAGAACAGCTGCGCAATCTAGAAGCAAATAATGTTGGTCAGTATGAATATAAAATAGTTCGAAAACCTGACCTCAAATGGCACTTGGAACCATATTTAGAATGGGAAATAAAATTTGAATTCATAAGCCCATTTACATATTTTAGCCGTCAAAAGTTTCAGAAAAGCATTCAACTCTGGCCCTTTACATGTAAGTCTTATGCCGGACGACAATAGTCGGAAAGAAATTGAAATAACGCCATATGGGAAAAAGCAGTACATCCTCCACAGAAAAGAAACAGTTGTAAAAAAAGCTTCTACAAAATTACAGTTCTTTCCAAGCAGAAAATTAGGAGACACGTTCACAATGATATTTGAAATTTCTGTCTTTAAAGATGTGGAGAGGGATGGGGTTGTGGGCGTTAGTGATGACCTTATAAAAGGAATTAATATTAGCTGGCAAAACTTAGACGTTAAACGTCTTAACGTTACCATCGTCGTTCTTCACAATGGCGAGGATATTAAGATCATAACAACAAGCAACAAAATCAATGTTGACTTAAATAGAAACAATCTTACAGAACTGAATTGGATTAATCTTACACATTTAGGCCTCGTAGGGTTTTATTATACTGAACAAGTTTTGACAGAGAGTATGATAAAAATAATAACTGGATTAGATTAAATTCTGCTATAAAAACTATGGAGCAGTTAAACTTTATGACAAAAACTCCTCATTGCTCATTGATTTGCGGGCAGACTGGTTGTGGAAAAACAATATTTATCCTCGACCTGTTACAAACAGTTTATCGTTATAATTTTAATCATATTGTGGTTTTCTGTCCAACACTTAAATGGAACAAAGCATATCATAATAGAAGGTTTATATGGGCAGATGATGACATATATTTAGTTGATCCTAGCAATAAACTGAGTGAGTGTTTAGAACAGTTTTATAGACTGTTTGAAGGAACGCAGACACTATTTATTATAGATGACTGTTCAGCAGAAAGAGACATAGTTAAAAAGAGAAACACTTTGTCGAAACTAGCTTTCAGCGGAAGACATGCTGGGATAAGTGTGTGGATTTTATGCCAGAAATATAACTCGGTTTTAAAAGACTTTAGAGAACAGTTAAAGACTGTAGTTTTATTTCACATGAAAGACAGAGACTCATTTGATGAATGTTTGCGTGAAAATGATGTTATTGAAAATGACCAGGAAAAACACAGGATTAAACAAAAACTGAAATCTGAAAAGTTTAGTAAATTAGTATTGAAAACGGATAACCCTACACAGTATGCTTGTTTGTAGATAATCGTTATTTTTTGGTTATTGAAGTCTTACTTGTCAGAGAACAGGAAACCCTTTATTCTGGGCCACTTTCGCCCGAAAACTGGTTGAGGGCGAAAGTGGCCCAGAATGAAGGTTTTCCTGTTCTCTAGCCATTTCTAGCACTGGATGGCTAGAACAGACCTATAACAGCTAGCATTCTTCAAGATGTAGACATTTCTAGCACTGGATGGCTAGAACAGACCTATAACAGCTAGCATTCTTCAAGATGTAGCCATTTCTAGCACTGGATGGTTAGAGCACACCTATAGCAGCTAGCATTCTTCAAGATGTAGACATTTCTAGCACTGCATGGTTAGAACACACCTATAGCAGCTAGCATTCTTCAAGATGTAGACATTTCTAGCACTGCATGGTTAGAACACACCTATAGCAGCTAGCATTCTTCAAGATGTAGACATTTCTAGAACTGCATGGTTAGAACACACCTATAGCAGCTAGCATTCTTCAAGATGTAGACATTTCTAGCACTGCATGTTAGAACACACTAGCAGCTAGCATTCTTCAGTGTAGACATTTCTAGCATGCATGGTAAACACACCTTAGCAGCTAGCATTCTTCAAGATGTAGACATTCTAGCACTGCAGGGCTAGACTTATCCACATTGTTATGCGGAGATATGAAAAATCATGACTGGAACAATCATTAAATTTATGTTATGTGAACAGAAAGATTCGGCATGAGAAACGAGTCCGATATGTAGATTTTTTTTTTTTTTTTTTTAAAGAACAAGATTGAATCTTCAAGTGAGGTATCCACACTACACACACACACACACACACACACACACACACAACACACACACACATGCACGCACGAACACGCACGCACGCACGCACGCAGCACGCACGCACGCAGCACGCAGCACACACACACCACACACACAACCACACTGCAACACATATGGCAATGAGGAGCTGACCACTAGCAAAGACAGCAGCCAACTGGAGCAGCAAGTCTCTTTGAAGAAGCCAAAAGTGTTATTAAGGAGAAGCAGAATGAGATGGCTTGAGCTGCGCCCGGATTCAACAAGAAATGCGTGCTAGCTGCTGGCCAGAGCAACTAAGTGAGCATCGTGAGACCGAGGACAGAGCACTCTGCTTGACACCATATGTCACAACATTTCATGCTGGCGGGCAAGATATGGCGTGCGGAGCATTCTTCAAGATGTAGACATTTCTAGCACTGCATGG
>CM031597.1:136617668-136637777 GCA_018398815.1 Conus ventricosus | reverse complement strand
ATAAAATTATATTTATTATATATATATATATATATTGAATTATAAAAAAGCTTGCCTTATGTTTAGATTGAAGAAATAGGGGGAGATAGCATTCATATCTGCAGTGGTAGATGATTCTGCCTAACTAACAGTATGTCCTTGAGTGGGTGAATGGGGAAAAATAAAATAAATGCTTCTCAAAAGGAGCCCTTCAGCAAGCTTATATTCTCCAAGGGGAGGAGACATCCTCCAATAGGGAGGGAAAACTCACTAACATATAACTCCTGGTCATATACCGATATTTCGAAACTTGGTGGTTTCTCCTCAGTGACCGGGAAAGTGGTTTAAATTTTATCCTCTGCTTTTCAGTTTTAAGAAGAATGCAATCCAAAAGGTTGGTGTGCAATACCCTAGTATGTTTTGTTGAGTTTTCAAAAAACCAACCAAAGGTGCCATCTAAGAAGCAAATGAAAATCATAAAGAGCAAAACAAGCTACATTTTCTTGTGAAAAGTAGAAAAATTAAAAAAGATATCCTCTAAGACACAAGTGCTGGGGCCAGTTCTTGGAATGAATCCGCAAGGGACTAAATACAACAAACTAATAAATTCCAAGGATAAGTACCGCACCCTTCCCGCAAACTTACAGAGCAGCTAGGTGTTGCAATGACTGCAAGAAATATTGAATTATAAACAAAGCTTGCTCTTATGTCTTAGATTGAAGAAATGGGGGAGATACGCATTATTCTGCAGTGGTAGTGATTTGCCTAACTAACAGTATGTCCTTGAGTGGGGAATGGGGAAAATAAAATAAATGCTTCTCAAAATGAGCCTTCAGCAAGCTTATATTCTCCAAGGGGGGGAGACATCCCCATTGGGAGGGAAACTCACTAACATATAACTCCTGGTCATATACCGATATTTCGAAACTTGGTGGTTTCTCCTCAGTGACCGCGGAAAGTGGGAATTTGACTCCTCTGCCTTTTCAGTTTTAAGAAGAATGCAATCCCCGAAAAGGTTGGTGTGCATACCGTAGTTGTTTGTTGAGTTTTCAAAAAACCAACCAAAGGTGCCATCTAAGAAGCAAAGAAAATCTAAAAGAGCAAAACAAGCTACATTTTTCTTGTGAAAAGTAGAAAATATAAAAAGATTATCCTCTAAGACACAAGTGCTGAGGGGCCCGTTCTTGGAATGAATCCCCAAGGGACTAAAATACAACAAATAATAAATTCCAAGGATAAGTACCGCACCCTTCCCGCAAATTACGAGCAGCTAGGTGTTGCAATGACTGCAAGAAATATTTAATTATAAACAAAGCTTTCTCTTATGTCTTAGATTGCTGAACGGTGCGGTATTATCCTTGGAATTTATTAGTTTGTTGTATTTTAGTCCCTGCGGATTCATTCCAAGAACTGGGCCCCCCAGCACTTGTGTCTTAAGGATACTTTTTATATTTTTAATTTTCACAAGAAAATGTAGCTTGTTTGCTTTTATGATTTTCTTTTGCTTCTTAGATGGCACCTTTGGTTGGTTTTTTGAAACTCAACAAACATACTACGGTATTGCACACCAACCTTTTCTGGGATTTGCATTCTTCTTAAAACTGAAAAGGGAGAGGAGTCAAAATTTCCCCTTTCCGCGGTCAATGAGGAGAAACCACAAGTTTCGAAAAATCGGTATATGACCAGGAGTTATATGTTAGTGAGTTTCCCTCCTATTGGAGGATGTCTCTCCCTTGGAGAATATAGCTTGCTGAGGGCTCATTTGAGAAGACATTTATTTATTTTTCCCCATTCACCCTGTCCACGACCGACCCTGGAGCGTCTGCCCTGACAGGATCGGTCTAGGTGGGAGTGGAAGGGAGTGACTGACCTCACCGCTCCGCAAGTCGCCCCCCAAAAAGATTACGATACAACACCCCATTTATTCACACAGCAAAATAAAACATTCAACACCGCCCATGCACGATCCACAATATTAAAGCACTAAAACGCACACATCATGCACCAATCACGGATCAAGCACTCCAACGCACACAACATGCACATCACGAACAAGCCACTCCAACGCACACAACATACAAAATCGCAATCAAGCATCCCACACCCAAAACATGCACGATATAAATAAATTATTCACATACGAGTACACAACTCAAATTACAGCATTCAGCACATATGACATGTAAATTTATAAAGAAATATTTCCAGTATTGACCTTTCTCACACCACGGAGTGCGTCCACCTCCCTGCCCATGTCAAGTCCGCAGGGAGCACCCATGTCGAACTCGGTGCTCGAGCCGGGTTGTTCTCGCAGGGAGTCGCCCAAAGCGACACCTCGACTCCCAAGCGGGCAGTGAGAGCGTGTCGGGGGGGGGGGGGGGGGGGGGGGGGGGGAGAAGGACGTAGCAGTTAATGGAGGTCCTGGACGATGGTCCAGGCCGGCCAGTCGAGGACGGCGGGATCCCCAGCAGTCCACGGTCCCGACCAAGGGGCGTGGCCTCGACCGGCGCGTGGCACATCTCGTCGTGGTCTCAGCCAGAAAAAACGTGGCCTCGACCAGCAGTGGCACATCAGTTGTGATCGGTGAGCCCCGGGAGGGGGGCAGTCGTAGCTTGGAGGGAGAGTCGGAGAGGAGGAACAGAAGAAGGAGGAGGAGGAAGAAGGGTAATTGGACCCCTGCCCGTGCAGTCCGTTGACCATTGCTGTCAACGTCTTATCAGCCAATCGCATGATGGCGAGGGGAAGTGTATTAAACGCACACAGTAACCATTGAATCAAGTTTTCTCACACGATGCAGGTAAAAGGACTGCATTAAATCAACAGGTTATATAAAACAATTATGAATTATTCTTCACCCTTCTCTCCACGCACGTTACGTTTCCTTTCTTAGGAATAAATCAACAACAGCGACCATCGCTTTATAATGCCACCACATTTGCCAATAGTAATTCAATGGCATCATTGTCACAATTTTATAAACACATTTCAAATAACACAATCTCAACCACGCATCGAACGGACAAATCATGCGTACGCACGCTCGTGAACGTAAAATCGTTCTCCTTGAACACAAACAGATGGTGGCCGAAGGATAAAAGTCAGGCGAATGTGACAAGGGCGGACGAAGCGAGAACCAGCAAGTTCCAACCTGAATCACCAGGTGCTCTCCCTTCCCACGACTACCGCATCACAGGATAACATAAACAGGAGAAAGATTTTGAAATATTTTAGAATGGGCCAGGTTAAAAGTTAGAATGAACAGAGAAAAGGTTCACACAATATGCCTCTTACAATTTCGAAAACAAAAGAAAATGCGAATAAGTGAAAGACTAAGCGGCTTCAACAACACAAATCAAAAAACAGACCACGAAAATGATGCTTACAGCTACCCGTGGGTGACCGAAAGAGGCGGGTCAAGGACTCTCTCTACCCTCTGTCAAGTCGGAGGACAGAGGCGAAGAAGCGGAAAACAGAGAAATGATGTCCCTCTCCTCCAGGCCCCGATGCAGGGAATTGAAAGTTACTGACTGTACTCTCGACGATAAGGTAAAGAACCAGGACTGGAGCAGGCGCCCCCCCAGAGACATTCTTCCGCTCGAGTGAAAGAGTAACTCCTCAGCATGGCGGCCAACATGCCATGCTGCGTCACAGAGTGAAGCATACTTCAAACCTAAAAGGAACAAGACGTTGCGAAGGTAAAAAGACAGCGAGGGCCGATAGACAGAAAGTTCGAGAGAAAGGTACGGCCACCCGTGAACTTGCAGGATGAATAGACGGGCGGTGGATTAGAGAGAGAGGAGAGAGAAAGAAAACCGAAGTTGAGTGAACCACCCCAAAGGTGCACAGCAAGCACAAGCCACCCCCTAAGGGCGGATACATCGACACAGCAACGACAATAACAAACGAATTATCCGCACCCTAGGTGGAGTCTCGAACGTCGTAGGCCTCGTGACAAACCCCCTTCTATAGCATCTGTTCTCTGAGCTACAGTGCTCCTCTTGAACCTTGTCGCTGTGCAACTATCACAACAATGGGACCGAACCCAACCTCTGTGATCGACAGAGTACGATGATTACAAGACAACATTCCACGATAGATTCCACGGGGAAATACCTAATACTACATTATCAAACAATAAGCAACCTTCCAACATTGAAGTAACAATCCGAACCCTGGTGAATCCACTACGTTAAACCTCCTGAAGTGACAAAACTGTCATACACCTGATACAGAGACAAAAAGGGATATAACCCAGGTTGAGGGGAGTTGTCCCTCTGACTGATTTTCCATATGGAGCGTAATAGGAGCTCGGCTAAGGATAGTCAGCATCCGGAATTACAGGATCCCTGATATGACGGAAAGTGAACGCATGCTCTGCAGCTCCACTGCCATACTATGAGTCGACGACTGACTGGCCCCCCCCCCGATCGGTCCAAGCACTGGAGAGGTGATGATCGCTCTCAGTACAAACTTCCAGGCCGTACTTCTGAGCACGCCTGTGCGCGTCCAAATCTGCCTGAGAGATTCAGCAACGTAGGGGCCATCGATAGTCCTAAGCGGGAACAAGCCTCTGGTGTATCCGACTCGCAGATTCTACATTTTTACCGAAGTGTAGCGGTGACGCGAACCGGCTGGAGGATAATGGGTCTCACCAGGTCGACCCACCTTGCTGAATGGCTCACCAACCGTGCACTGACCCTAGGGGACCACGCTTCAAGGGCCCTTAGCGTTGTCCGTTGGCAGACATCGCAACAGCGGCAGTACTGCCTAACCTGCGAGGTCATCCCTGCCAAAAGATGTCCTGTCTGACTCGCTGAGGCGTCCGCTTGGAAGCCCATATGACCTGCCATAGGGGGAATTCGTGGGCTGCCGGAGAAACAGACTCTCTAAGCTTTGGGGAACAACAGCTGTTCAGCACACGATCTGCCTGAGTGGCAACCCTAAAGAGGATCCCCTTGTGGAGCTTGAGCTCACCTTGGCGTGTCGGGGCCGACTGAGCGGGGGACGATCCACAAGTTGTCGTAGGCGTTGGACCATCAAGTCCTGGCCTGAAGACGGTAATGCTAGCAGGATCGGCCCTTGCCAGAAACCTCGTTAGCGATGGCTGAAGCAACGGGACGCAATTCCGGTGCCTGCTTCTTGCTTTGGCGGTGTGGTGACTCCACACCGCCTGTACGGGCGATCCGTTGACAGGACTGCTGCACAGTCGTCTGCGGGGAAGGTGATCGTAATCCCTACGATAAGGGAATACAGAGGTCGCTCCACGCGATGGCATACTTCGCCACAGAAGTAGGGGGTGGAGGATAGGAATAAGTACAGAAGGAGGGTGGAGGGATCAACACAGCCTCAACCCGCCACACAAATAACTAGCGCCCGCCGGGGGCTTAGGGGAAAACTACATCCTTCTCCACACCGAGCGTTGATGCTCCCGAATCCTGATGGTGTCGACCAAGGAGGAACAACAACCAGAGAGCAAAATCTGGTCACTCCGACTCACCAGAAGCAGGAATGGAACCCACGTTAGCCGAGGCACGGGTAGGCTGCGAAGGACTAGCCCATGAACTACCAGCGGCTCTAGGGGCAATCTTTCCTGATGTGAGCCAGGCCGACCCCAACGACAAACCACAATCGCGGGTGCTGGAGGTCCCGATGGACTGCCTGCCTTGTTCACTCCGTAGCAGTTGTCGGCGCTTACCGCCACTAAATCCTGTGGAGGGCTTCTCTTCCGTATCTGGGCGATGCCCATAAGCCCTGCGAGCTTCAGGCAAACACTCAGCTGTCTGAATCGCAGGCCGCGAAATCTGGAGGTGCTGTCTCGCCTATCCGGATCCTCAACTAGGGAGAACAGTGTTGGGAGCTGTTCACTGAGCTCAGATCCTCCGCCTCCAACTTAGCTAACTGACGCCGTACCCTAGGTCTTGCGCAGCCTATCACCAAACTGCAGAAGGTAGGTCTCAATCAATTATTCTTCTCTTGGACCTAAACTTCTCCTGTAGGTCTCTTTGAGGGTAAGGGTGGAACCGTTTACGAGAGCAACTGCATGTCTGCATAGACGCACCTTCATTTAGAGAGAGCACCCCACACCTCCCTTGCAGCACCAGATTAATCCAGAAAAGAAAGGTGCATTCCCTTTTGCTCTCTCAGACAATGGTATGAACACGGCAATTGTCGAAATGCTCTAAGAACATATCAATGTTCCTCACTAGGTCTGAACTCTGGAAGCTTTAACTATGGGCTCTAACTCTATACACCTGCCTGGTGATTAACCCTTGTTTACAGAAGCGGGAGGCCGCGAAAGAAGTTGTTCCAATCTCCCTACGCCAGAGCCTCGTCCTGTCTAGTTCTTCCCTACGGGGGCAGCCTCTTCCTACGCTGGATCTCCTGTTCGGCAGCCTCCTCCCTACTCCGAGCAGCCTCCTCACTATGCATAATCTCTGTCTGTCAGTCTCCTCTTGCGCAGAGCAGCCTCCTCTCTGCGCTCTTCCCTACGCAGAGCTTCCTGCCTAGCGGCCTCCTGCTCTACGCTCTTCCCTACGTTGGGCTTCCTGCCTTACAACTCTTCCCTAACATTGGGCCTTATTCCTCCCCGTCGCTGTCGCTCTAGAAACCTCAGGTCGGAAGTGATGTCCGGGCGGGGTTCACCACTCCTGACACTGGGAGGATGACCGTATGACCCGTCCCTTGGGTCTCGACTTTCCCATAAGGCACGTCTTCTGGGGCATGCCCTCCCCCTTACGAGGGAGCATGGAGAGGAGAAGGTTTTCGGTCTCTGCGACTCAAAGAGCACAGTTGCTTCGCTATACTCTGATGCTTCCCGAGCGGGGAAGTGCCAGTCGGGGTCATCGGACGGAGACCCCCCAGCGAAGAGGTCAGTAAAAGTATCATGTAGACTACCTTGCTACAGCACTGGAATAGTAGACGTTACCGTAGTCGAAGTACAGGTATAATGTAGGGGACTACAGGAACATTTTGAATACCCTTCTTCTTCGACGCCGCGTCGCACCACAGCGACCGGGACAGTCCCATGACAACAATATCCCTAAAGTTTTCCAATACAGGGGAAAACACTTCCACTAGAGAAAAAAAAACAAATATTTGGGGGCGTGTGTATATGTGTGTATGTGTGTGTTGTGCGTGTGTACGGACAAGTTCCGGCTGCTCCACTTGGCAACACCGGCTCTACAGCACGAAGGCAAAAGTGCGGTGGGGCTCACCGAAAAAAAAACAACACAAACTATGTCCGGCTGCCCCCACTCTGGCAACACCGCGCTTTCTACAGCACGAGCAACAGCTGCGGTGGGCTCGGCCGGAAAAAAAACAAAAACAAAAACTAGCAGGACGGGATCCGGACGATGAGGAAGAAAAAAAAAAAAACTGGTCCGATTACACCCCCCTGTACTCAACAACCCGGTAGAGAAAAAAAAAAACAAGAATTGGCTAAATACAAAACAGGAATGGAAGGACTGGAGCAGCAACAGAAGGCAAGACTTCCGGCCGTACCTGCGTGAGGTACCGGCGGAAGGAGGTCGGAGGCAAGCGGTCGATTCCTCCTGGTCTCACCTCGACCCCCGAGTCACGACGGATGTTCCCTCGGGCACCAAAAAAGATCCCTTCACTCTAGAGTCACCAGCCAACCACCCACGAACCAACACGACAACACTGACTAAAACATATACAAACGGACCAAAACTAAAACAGGTACTCTGCGAAACGAGAGAGACCAGCCAGAGCCCTCACATCCCGGACGATCCCACAATTGTCACGACCGGACCCTGGAGGTTGCCCAGACAGCGATCGGTCTAGGTGGGATGTGGAAGGGAGAGACTGACCTCACACGCTCCGCAAGAGACCACACAATAAAGATTACGATACACACCCATTTATTCACACCAGCCAAAACAAAACATTCAAACACACGCACATGCACGATCCCAATAATGCACTCCAAGCACACACATGCACAATCACGATCAAGCACTCCACGGCACACCACATGCACAATCACGATCAAAAGCACTCCACGCAACACAAAACATGCACAATCGCAATCTAGCACACCCACACCCACAACATGCCGATTAGAATTAATAATTTGACCTACGACGTACACAATCACAATGACAGCATTCAGCACATATGACATGTAACACAATTATAAAGAAATATTTCCAGTATTGACCCTTTCTCACAACCACGGAGTGCGTCACATCCCTGCCCATGTCAAGGTCCGCGGGCGCACCTGTCGCACTAGGTGCTCCGAGCCGGGTTGGTTCACGAGGGAGTCGCCAAAGCCGCACCCTCGGACTCCAAGCGGGCGGCCGAAGAGCGTGTCCCGGGGCGGGGGGGGGGGGCGGGGGGGACGTAGCTGTTACGGTGGTCCTGGACGGGGGTCCAGGCCGGCCAGTCGGGAGGCGGGGGGGCTCCCTGCAGTCCCGGTCCCGACCAAGGGTTCGGCCTCGACCAGCGCGTGGCCACCATCTCTGTCCGTGGTCTCAGCCAGAACGTAGGCCTGACCAAGCACGTGGCACATCCATTCGTGCTCCAGGTGAAGCCCCCGGGAGGGGGGAGGACGTAGCTGGGAGGAGAGTCGGAGCGGAGGACAAGATGAAGGAAGGAGGATAGAATAAGGGTACTGGAACCTGCGTCCGTACCGTCTGACCATTGCTGTTCAAGTTCTGTGCCACTGCATGATGGGCGAGGGAGTGGTATTTCAACGCACACAGTAAATCCATTGAATCAAGTCTTATCACACGATGCAGGTCAAAGACTGCATTATAATCACAGGTTATAAACAAATTGAATTATCTCCACCCTTTCTCTCACTCACGCTTAACGTTTTCCTACCTTAGGAAATAAATCAACACAGCGACCATCGCTTAATAAACTGCCACCATTTGCTAAATAATAATTCAATGGCGCAACTGTCACATTTTATAAAACACATTTTCAAAAATAACACAAATCTCAACCACGCATCCGAACGACAAAATCATGCGCACGCACAGCTCGTGAACTCAAACTCGCTCTCCTTGCAAACAAACGTCGGTGGCGAAGGAATAAAACGTCGGCGAAAGTGCCAGGGACGGACGAGCGGACCACGCACGTTCCAACATGCATCACCAGGTTCTCACTTCCCACGGACTACGCATCCCCGATACATAAACAGGCGAAAGACATAAGTGCCCCTCCAAGGCATGGCCAGGTTAAAGATGGAATTAACAGCGAAAAGGTCTAACACAATTATTTCACTTACAATTCGAAAACAAAAAGACAATTGCGCAAAAGTGAAGACTAAGCCGGCTAACAATCAACACATCAACAACAAAAGACCCGAAATGATGCTACCAGCGTTTAACCGTGGATGACCCCGAAGAGGCGGTGTCAACGGACTCTCTCTACCTTGTCAGTCGAGAGGACAGAGGCGAAGCTGCGGAAACAGAGAGAAGAAAATGATGTCCCTCTCTACAGGCGACTGCAGGAATTGAAAGTACTGACAGTAACTTCGCGATAAGGTAAAGACCGGACTGGAGCAGGCGCCCCCAGAGACATCTTCCCGTCGAGTGCAGAGCCTAACCTCCTCAGAATGGCGGCCAAACATGCCATGTGCGTGCACAGAGTGAGCACACTTCAACCTAAACGCAACGAAGCCGTGGACAGGTAAAAAGAACAGGGCAGGGCCGATAGCAGAAAGTTCGAGAGTAAGGTACGGCACCCGTGAACTTGCAGGATGAATAGCACGGGCAGTGAATTAGAGAGAGAGAGAGAGAAAGCAAACGGAGATGAGCTGACAACATAGGTGAACTGCACCACAAGCACCCTAAGGCGACGGTACACGACAACAGCACCGACAATAAACAAACAGAATTATTTCCGCCACCCTAGGGGGGTCGAACGTCGTAGCCTCGTGACATAATAAACACACACTTACACACACACACACACCACACACAAGCGGGGGGGGCGCACGTGCATGCAATGCTGAGCAGTTGGACAAACAATGTGTACAGCATGGTGGAGGAAGGAGAAACAAACCCTGATACCAACCCGAGGTAATTGAGAACGACGTCAACGGAGTTAGAGGGAAAGAATATTCTGAGAAAACAACAAACCAAAGCAAACGAAAGACTCGATTATGACAAGAAACAAAGATCAGGAAGGGAATGGTGCGTGTGTGTGTGTGTGAGTGTGTGTGTGTGTGTCTGTTGAGGGTGTGAGTAGGTGAGCATGCGTGCTTGCATGCTTGTGTGCGTGTGAATGTGTTAGAGAGAGAGAGAGAGAGAGAGAGAGAGAGGAGAGAGAGAGAGGAGAGAGAGGAGAGAGAGAGAGAGAGAGAGAGGCATGCTTTTAATCTCAAGGCAGATGAAATTAAACCATCTATGAAGGGAACAGCTGCAGCTGAAGATAAAGAAAGGATGAAATGATAAATTGAAAGAACCAGACACTGAAATGAAGAGGGGGAGGATGTTTCCTTTTAAGAAGACCAGGAGAAACATCAGGCAGAATTGTTTTTTCAGTAGCTGATGTGATGTTGCTGTTTTAAGGGAAAAAAGCATTCCCTAAATCAACGTTTTATGATAAAGTGAAGCATTATCTGTTGTGGCTATTGCTGATTTAACACAGAAGTAAATGAGTGTAAGACACACGACAGTGGAAAAAGCCCAAGATACAGGACTCATTGCTGTGCTTTGCATTAATACTCTGCAGATGTGTAGAGTGCTGGTAGCATACATGCATGCAGGAATACATGCAAAGTAGGCCTACGTCCTGGGACCCACAGGAAAGATAAAACAAACAAAAAATAAAAAAGAGGAAAGAAACAGAGAAAAAGAGAGAGAACAGCAGCCAAAATACACGAATAAATTATAGGAAAGAAAAACACCCCCCCCCCCCACCCAAAAAAAAAAAAAAAAAAAAGCCAATAGCACGTGGTGTTCCCAGGCGGTCACCCATCCAAGTACTGACCAGGCCCGACGTTGCTTAAAGGTCTACTTTAGAGATTTTCGATAATTTGTTAAAAACAGGTCCACATGTCATATAACTACAGTATGGTATTCATTTTTTTTTAAAAATCGCCGGAAGAATTTAATAGATAAAAAACGAGTTTTGCACACCTGTTCAAACACACCTGTTCAGTGATCGGACGAGAGCGGTGCTTTCAACGTGGTATGAGCTTTGGTAAACTTAACGATTATAAATCTTGAAAGACAGGCACCACGCGTTTTGGGAGTCCACGACAGCCTCCACCCCATCATGTGTTTGACCAGGCCCGACGTTGCTTAACTTCGGTGATCGGACGAGAACCGGTGCTTTCAACGTGGTATGGCCGTTGGCACTCATTTAGGTAAAATGTATTCTGATAAACCATAAAAAACAGACGCCATGTGATTCTTGTACATTGGACAAGAAAAAGTAGACTAAATCAGGGAAAACTGCTCTGTCCCCCACCCCTCCTCCTCCTCCCACAGACATACACACACGTGCTCATTCACAAACTTTTTTTTTCTTTAATGTCAAAATGATCTTTTATTGAAGGTTAGGGAATAAGCTTTACAGCTATAATTCATCCTGCCCTCACAAAAAATAATCATTAAAGAAACGAACAAACAAAATCATATATCAACACATTATGAAGAAAAACAATCGAAGCAATTAACACATTCAAAGGATGATAATGCTATCAAAACGATTCCACAAAAGTGAAATAAATATTGTAGTTAACATTACACAGCACATCATATACGAGAGAGAGAGAGAGAGAGAGAGAGAGAGAGAGAGAGAGAGAGAGAGAGAGAGAGAGAGAGAGAGAGAGAGAGAGAGAGAGATTCGGCAATTGAATAAGCATTAATCATTGGATAATTTTTCCATCAAATTCCTTTTAAGAGCTCTTTTAAATGTCGCTTTCGAAGGACATGATTTTAAAGGAGGATTTGGGAGTGAAAAGTTTAGCAGATGACAGAGAGAAGGCGGGCTCATGCTGAGTGTGCTTGTGCATAAGAAAAACGACAGTGACGACGATGACGACGATGAAATCAAACTGTTTTTGAAAGTTACTTTCTAAAAAGAAAAGTAACTGAAACAGTACCAAAAATATGAACGAAAATAGTATTGAAAATGGTGCACTCTCTCTCTCTCTCTCTCACACTTCCTCCCACACCCCCTGCGCTGTCTCTCTCCTACACACGCGCGCGCACACACACACACACACACACACACACACACACACACACACACACACACCACACACACACACACACACACACACACACACACACACACACACAAACAAACACACACACACACACACACGCACTCCTGTACTGGAACTTACACATGCCGTAGAACAGTATATGTACATATGAATATAGATTCCCAGAGTTGATGAAGAAACATAATAATTATGAGTGATGTTGTAAGTGCCCCTCCCTGTAAGTTGGACAGTACAAGAACTTTTCTCCTGTGATCGTTTGATGTACATTCTCTGTCATGCCTGACAGAAAAAGGGAAAAAATCAATGAAGAAAGAAAAGTTGGAAGAAATAAAAAAAAACATCAACAACATAAAGAAATAAGTATAGAAAGAAATAAACTAGACGAAGAAGAAGAAGAGAAGAAAAAAAAAATAGTGCCAGCAGCACTGGTGTTCCCAGGTGGTCAGCCATCCAAGTACTGACCAGGCCCGACGTTGCTTAACTTCGGTGATCGGACGAGAACCGGTGCTTTCAACGTGGTGTGGCCGTTGGCATTTGCTTAGGTAAACTTAACGATGATAAATCTTGAAAGACAGGCACCACGCGTTTTGGGACTCCACGACAGCCTCCTCCCCATCATGTGCTTGTTCCCCACACCCCCTTCCCACACTCCCATCTCACCTCCCTCACCATCACTCTTTCCTGATTCCTTACTGTGCGAAGGAGAGTTCAATGATATCAAATGCAAAAAACGTCAAAGTGCATGAGCACGCACTTAGACACACACACACACACACACACACACACACACACACACACACACACACACACACACACACACACACACACACACAACAGAAACACACACACACACACACACACACACACACACACACACACCACACACACACACACACACACACACAGACACACACACACTCTCTCTCTCTCTCTCTCTCTCTCTCTCTTCTCTCTCTCTCTCTCTCTCTCTCTCTCACAAGGCTAGTTTATTTCCCCCCTTTTTATTGTCATGTTCGGTTCCCCCTGACCCTCCTGCTCCCCCAGCCCTTCACCCCCTCCTCCCCGCCTTAGAAGAGGCTGCTCTTTCAAGTCCTCTATTGTCTGTGACGTCCAGGTATTCCTGTTTCACTTTCCCAGCAGCACGATGCATCTCAAGCCTGGTGGAGTGTCATCGGTTTAGACCAGACTAATTAGAACATGCTGATCTGTTTTCCTCTTCCCCTCAAGACATGAGGGATGACATCGAAAGGACACGAATGAGTCCTGACGAGCGAGCAAAGGAGATTTTGTCATGTTGACTGGTTCTCTGGGGTGTTGGTGATTTTCTTTATTACTTTTTTTTTCTAAGTCCTATGCAGTGTTGTTTCTTCTTTTTGTTCATTTTCTGTTTCTTAAGGTCTTCATTCTCTTCCTAAAGATATGTCACCCTCTCTCTCTCTCTCTCTCTCTCTCTCTCTCTCCGGGGGTGAGTTCACGCTCAAGGAACAGGCAGGACACGCTTGAGGAGCTCTCTGAGTTTTTCATTAATTTTTCTTAATTACTCTGTTGATATCCATCGCTGAGCATTGAAAGATGGATAAGGAAGAACGTGACCCAGTGGACTCGATGATAGAAGATTTATTTTCAATGCAAAAGAATGAAATTGAGAAATCAATACATACAGTGTTCAATTCTAAGTTTCAGGAATTCTCCATTCAAATTTCAAGCAGCATTGACAGCGCTGTTCGAGTACTGAAGGACGAAATCCACGTGCTCCGTGTCAAGACGCGTGCTTTAGAGCAGAGCGTGAGTCCTTCACTGGCAGAAACGAAGAACACGAAACAGAAATTGTTGAAACTTAGAGCAGAGCGTGAGTCTTCACTGACAGAAACGAAGAACACGAAAACAGAAATTGTTGAAACTTAGAGCAGAGCGTGAGTCCTTCATTGACAAAAACGAATAACACGAAACAGAAACTGTTGAAACTGGAAGACGACATGGCAAGTCTTTCCTCACGCTTGGATGAAAAGATCGACACACTGGACATACTTTCACGACGTGAAAACTTGAAGTTTTTCAACATACCCCGGCCTTCAAGCAATGAAGGATACAATGAGTGTGTATCAGCGGTATTGGAGGCGTTGGAAGGTGTTGTGCGGGCAAACTGTGGAGTCGGAATGACATTGTGCAAGCCCATCGCCTTGGTCGGTACAATGATTTCCGAGGGAGACCCCCACGGTCATTGTCAAGTTTTTTCGTTGGTCAGATGAAATGGCGATCTTGACGACAGGAAAAGAGGCATTGAAGAAGAAGAACATCTTGGTGGCTGGCGACCTGACGGACAGACAACGGGAGACGTTACAAGAACAGAGACAGCGAGGTAGGCATGCCTACTTTAAGGGAAACCGTCTGGTGGTGGAGGAAGCAGGCAGTAGACGTGGCGGTGGTCGGCAGTGGCAGCAGCAACATGATGTGGGCGCAGAGGGGCAGCGTCCTACTACACAACTACAGGGAACACGGCAGCAGTAGACAGGGCGGTGACCGGCAGTGGCAGCAGCAGTACGATGTGGGCGCAGAGTGGCAGCGTCCCTACTACTACAACTACAGGGAACACGGCAGCAGACCAGACGGTGATCGACAGTGGCAGCAGCAGCACGGTGAAGGGGTAGTGGGCCAGCCTCCTTACTACTACAACTCCAGGGAAGACGGCAACAGACAGGGAGGGTACCGCTACAGATGGGGACAAGAATTTCGTCACGCAACAGACCACAACTACAATCATGAACACGGGTATCGTTCCGGGTACTCCAGCTACGGTGGAACCGACAAGAGTGGAATCCTGGTGATAAGCATCAATACCAGACGTACCAGCTGGTTATGGTCATCACACAACTTCCCATCCCTGGCACCAAGGCCTCGCATTGTAAGGACTCTGACGACTGTAGAGCCCGACCATCTGCCACATGGTCAGGTAGGGGATGCGTGTTTGACCAGGATACAATATGACGATACAAACTGTACACAGATATACGATTCCACGTCAATAGCATACAGTCTGATAGTCCTGAGAGCAGACAGACGCAAATACCTTGCTTCCTGATGCACAGACTTTAATGGACATTCCGGATACGGTGAAAACCACTGACATACATGAGACGGAACACACCAGGACGTTGATATAGATGCCATACAGACAACACCAAGAGACAAGCAAGGAAAATGTACAGATAACAGAGACAACGTCGCACAGAAGGTAGAGGACTTAGATGACCAAGGCGATGAGACAATCTCGCTGAACAACATGACTCACTTGAAGACAATGCACACATCGTGGTAGATAACACGACAGACACAGTGGAACGCATACAGGACAGTCATCAGACAGACAGCTTTCAACAACAGACTGCTAGTGACACTGGCGCCCATTTCAAACCGGGACAAGACAAAGCGGTCAGTAAGCAGACAGCTGACAACAGAAAAACAGCTGACAAAAGGAATTATGTTTCCTCAAAATCAGCACAGGCTGGACAACAGTCATACCGCAGCACACAACGGAACCGAGAATAACCACACAGCGAAAAATGAGGTAGGGACACCAGGTACTACACGTAACACACGGTCTGCTCAACAAAGAAGTCATTCATGCACAGGTCGTACTGGCAATCGACAAACTACACTTTACGAACCACAGACAGACAGGCAAAAAAAGGAAACAAATAGGGACTCGGCCCGGCCCATGTTGACAAAAGGCTGAAGTTTGTAACGTATAATATAGAAGGAATTTCACAGGTTTTCAACTCGGAACTGAAGGCTTATCTTTGCAATTTTGATTTTTGTTTACTGGTTGAAACATTGCTACAAACTTTCCATCCTATCTTTTTCTGATTATGATGTTTTTGTAATACCTGGGGTTTGGTTGTCTGCAGGAGTGACTGCACGTTTGTCTGGTGGTCTTGCACTACTCGTGAAGAAAGAGCTGTCAAATTATGTTGAACAAGTACATGTGGAATATGACAATATTATTGTTGTGAAAATGGCAGGGGAGCTCTTTACTTTTGATGCTACTGTTCTTCTGGTTGGTGTTTATTTACCACCCAGTTCATCTGACTATTATAGAGACACAGAAATCACAAATGGTGTTACTATCTTGGAACATTGCATAATGGACCTCATTGAAACCCATGGCAACTGTCCTTTCTTGATGAGGGGGGACTTAATGCACGCACTGGCGGTGAAAATGCATGTGAAAGCAGTGAAGACTTAGGTGTGGACCCATCACGTGACATTGATGATGACGATGATGATGATGATGATGCTAGTCGAACATCAAAAGATAGTCTGTAATGACCTCGGAAAGCAATTGATTAACTTGTGTAAATGCTTTGATTTGTGCATACTAAACGGTACTCTACAAAATGATGCTTCTTTTGGCAATTACACTTATATTTCTCCAACCGGATGTAGCATTGTCGATTACTTCATAACTTCTCATGTATTACTAAAATTATGCACATATTTGAATGTCACACCACGCATTGAATCTAAGCATATGCCTGTTGAACTCTGTATTGGGCATACTGACGATGACGGTTTACAGGGTATGGCCCCAAATCCTATTAAAATTGAAAAGTTGAAATGGGACACGGGAAAAGTAAATGATTTTTTATGCAAAGTGTCTGACGAAGAATTCAAAAATACGTTAGAAAAAGCAACACGTCTAATTGATGTTGACGTTAACGAAGCAATTAATTGCTTTAACGAGGCATTGCATGATGCAAGTTCATGTATGGAAACAATTATTGTTATTGGCAAAAATAAAAAAGCAGCTTGGTTTGACTCAGACTGTAAAGATTCAAAACGCGAGCTCCGCCGGGATTTACGCAAACTGTATAACCTTAAGCCAAAGCCTGATAAAGCAAGATCGAGGAGTACAGAAAACAGACAAATTAGAACAAACAGAGATATGGAAAGCAATGCTGAATCTGAAGAGGAGCAAACATTAGAGAGCACTATAATCAAAAACGTAGGGAGTACAAAGAACTGCTACGGGCAAAGCATAAGCTCACCGTGATAAAGTTGTTAAGTCCCTGAACGAAAACATAGGAAATCCCCAAGGAATTCTGGAGCAAAGTGAAATCTTGTAACACGAACATGCCATCAGGCTGCTCGATCAGCAAAGAGGAATGGTTCAGACATTTTTTGGTGTGTTTCATTCTGATTCATATGAGGATAACGAAAATAATACTTGTGATCAGTCAGAAACTGTTATTATTGGTGAAGATGGAAATCGTGACATAGATACTCTTGAAAATGACATTACAGAGGGTGAAGTTTTTGCAGCTGTACGTGCCCTTAAAAATGGCAAGGCAGCTGGCCCTGATCGTTTAATTGGAGAAGTTTTCAAAAATGCAGCTCTTATCATTGTACCTTTTCTGATAATTTTGTTTAACAAACTGTTCTCGTCGGATATTTATCCATCCCAGTGGTCAAAAGCTATTATTCAACCACTTCATAAAAAAGGTGATAGGGGTTCTCCTGATAATTATAGGGGCATATCCCTTCTCAATGTTTGTGGTAAAATTTATAGTCACATTTTAAATCAAAGACTGAATAAATGGTTGAAGAAAATACGTCATAAATGAAAGTCAAGCGGTTTTAGAAAGAAATACAGTACCATTGATCATGTCTTCACTTTATTTGCGATGATACAGAAACAATTATCGTATCATAAAAAATTATATGTCGCATTCATAGACTTCAGAAAAGCCTTTGACTCGATTGTACGCACAAAACTGTGGAATGTTCTGAAGAAAAGAGGTATTCGTGGAAGAATGTATCACGCTATAACTAGTATGTATCATGTAGTTAAAGCAAGAGTAAAAGCAGGTGGTGAGTTAAGTGATACCTTTATATGTCCTTTAGGGCTTAAACAAGGAGATGTCTGCAGTCCTGTATTATTCTCACTCTTTATTGATGAATTGGCATGTGAAATCGTTAATAAGGGAAGCATGGTCTTCAGTTGATTCCCGACTTACTAGAAATACTTATCCTTATGTTTGCAGACGACATAATATTAATATCCGGCTCTGTAACTGGTCTTCAGAATCAGCTGAATGTGCTACACGATACTGCAATGAGTCTTGGTTTGTCGGTAAATCTTGACAAGTCCGACATTGTTGTGTTCAGAAATGGTGGGCACTTATCGATAAGAGAAATTTGGTTTTTGGACAGACTAAGATGTCGGTAGTTAACATGTACAACTATTTAGGTGTTTTTTTTATCAACCAGATTGTCATTTTCCCACACTTTAAAGGAATTGGTATTGTCATTTTCCCACACTTTAAAGGAATTGGCTGGACGTGCAAAGAAGGGGTAATTAACATTTTTAAGTTATTGCGGTCGATTGGTGAAAGATCTCCAAAATATTTTTCAAATTGTTTGATGCACAAGTACAACCGATGCTGAACTATGGTGCGGAAGTTTGGGGTCTTATTGCAAATAATGACATAATAGAAAAAGTCCATATCTTCGCATGAAGCGTTTTCTAATGTTAGTATCAGAACACCCAATGCAATGATCTACGGTGAACTCGGCAGATTTCCCCTGTATATTAATATATATGTGAGATGCATTAAATATTGGCTTAAACTTCTCAAGATGCCAGAACATCGACTGCCGTTAAAAGCTTACAAGATGTTACTCTACCTTCATGAGCAAAATCGGAATACATGGGCCTCGTCTGTTTGTTTTACGCTGTACAAATACGGATTTCAAGAAGTTTGGGAAAATCAGGGGGTCGAAGATGAAAAGGAATTTCTTGCCAATTTTCGTAACAGGCTGATTAGTGAGTTCAAAGAACATTTGTCTCATCAGCTTTTTGCTAGCGAACGTTTCATTGTACCGTACATTTAAAAGTAGTTTGGAGCTTTCATCATATTTGTTGGATCTGAAACATACTGAAGCTAGAACCAGTCTCATTCGCTTCCGACTTGGCGTGGCACAAATCAATATTCACAGACTCCGTTTTAGAACTAACGTAACAGAGGAAGAGATGGCGTGTCCTTTCTGTGAATCCAAAAAGAAACGGAAGTTCATTTTGTTTTACAATGTCCGAGGTACGAGGCTCTAAGACACCACTATATCCCGGCTAAGTACTATAACAATCCATCAACTTTCAAATTAACTCTTCTGTTAGCATGTGAAAATAAGAATGTGTTTGTGCGCTTGGCTATATTCCTAGTCAAAGCATTTAAATTAAGGCATATGTAAACAGAATGCTTGAATTGTTTGTGGATTTCATTGTTACTTTCAGTACTTTTTGGCTTATTTTGTGTAACCGTCCCAGTGACAAGGGCCGAAGGCCTATCCATTAAAATGGTTCAGAGTTCTCTCTCTCTCTCTCTCTCTCTCTCTCTCTCTCTCTCTCCTCGCGCGTGCGCGCGCGCGCGCGCGCGCGCGCGCGCATTAAGGCTCTGGCTACAAAAGACAGGAGAGCATGTGTACAGTGCATTAAATGCATCAGTAAACTAGACGACATTTCAAACACATGTTTAATTTTTATTCTCAAGTTCAGTCTGTATTATTGTATGCATCTGAAAAGTGGGGTTTACATAGATTAAGCAGTATTGAAAAGGTAGACTCACTTGCATGTAAACGCTTCCTGAAAGTCCCTTTAAAACTGCCTAACAAGTTTGTATATGGGGAAACAGGGCGATACCCCCTTTACATCAATAGTGCTGTCAGATGCATTAAATATTGGTTGTTGTTGTTGTTGTTGTTGTTGTTGAAGATTCTTAACAATGGATCTGTCTCGAATCCCACGCCATGCAGGCGTATTCAGTGCTCATTAATATGGATACAAAGGGTAAAGTATGCTGGGCAACGATGGTTAAAAACACTTTGCGTGGGATTTGGTTATGCTTGGTTAAACGAAGGAGTAGGAT
>CM031597.1:136598013-136613013 GCA_018398815.1 Conus ventricosus | reverse complement strand
ATAAAATCCACACACTTATCCCAGCATGTCTTCCACTGAAAGCTAGTGTACACACACGCACACATGCACACACACGAGTGCGCTGAAGTGAAACCATACCTCCCCGCTTGCCGCGCAGGGAATTCAATGACTTTCAAAAGCCTATTGAAATTGAAAGAAACTCTTATCACAGCAATCACACATACTCAGTAGACTTGATTCTACTGGGCATGCGTTTCGGGCGGTTGACTCTAATGCCGGCATTTCTACGTTCTCTAGGGTGCAGTTATGAATAGCGATCGATTTCTATTGCCTGCAGTTCTGAATAGCGAGATTTCTATAAGTGGCTGAAAGGATTTTGCTCAGTCATTCCCGCCTGAGGTAAAACAGATATAGACATGTTTCTTACATTCTCCTATCATAAGTCAAGATTTAATCATGTGATAGTAAAAAGACGTCACATTCACCCCAGCACTGTTGTTGACGTTGGCAACCGACCTTAGCTGTCTTGTCATTCTCTTGGCAGCAGTAAAGAATATATGCCAAAGCAAGTTCTGTGACATATTTCTACCTTTGCAACCCATTTACTTTTGGTTTGACCGGTGACATTTTTTTTTGCTGTTGACATATAAAAAAGGTATTGACACTGTTTATAGTTACGTGTTCTTGGAGACATGCAGTTAGTTTCAAAATGACAGATCAGGCAACAACATCGGGAACATCAAGAACTGTTGAAAGTTTTTTAGCCAGCGTTCCACTTAAAAAAGAACATTTAGAAGATCAAATAGCGAAAAAGAGAAAAGAGTTGAGAAAGATAAAGAGACAAAGAGTGAAACAAGAAGAAAGAGTAAAACTAGAAGGACAAAAATTAAAATCATTGATTGATAAAGAAAAAAATGTGAAAGCTGCTCTTGATGAATTAAATATTCAATGGGATGTGGCAGAGGATTCACAAGACATTTAAGGTAAGTTTATTATTATAATTTGTAGTTGTTTTTAAAAATTATAGCATTTTTACTGATAATAACTATATTATATTCTGAACATCTGTTTCTTATAAATAATCAAAGGCGCACGCACACCTCCCACCCCACCTCCCACCCCGCGCATGCACACACTCAAGTCACCCCAAGTCACTTCTAAGTTCTTACTCAAGTTGCCCTCAAGTCATCCTTAAGTCATCCACAAGTTCTTACTTAAGTCATCCTTAAGTCATCCTCAAGTCATCAAGTTGTCCTCAAGTCATCCTCAAGTCATCCACAAGTTCTTACTCAAGTCATCCTCAAGTCATCCTCAAGTAGTCCTCAAGTCATCCTCAAGTCATCCACAAGTTCTTACTCAAGTTCTTACTCAAGTTACCTCAAGATTGTAATTAAGTCATCCTCTAAGTACAACTAAGTTCTTATTTAAGTTATCTTATAATTATCAAAAAAAAAAACCAAGCCAATCTATGTTTTTATCTTAAATAGTAAATGTCTAATATAGTACACACATGCCTCAAAAAACGCGTCATCGCTGAGGATGTCTTGCTCAACGTTTTCGGCGCGAGATCGGTCAGCATAGATCTTAATGAAGTTCTTACATCCTAAGCAACCGCATTGATTACAATTCTGGTCTATGGAAATGTCTTTTATAGACTCCATGTCTTTATTTATTGACACCATCATTTTATAATACGCCATGTTCTATTTTTATCAAAAAAATTTAAAATTAAGTTCTTAAAATATTATTGCATTTTAAATGGATCAAAATGATTTTTTGTTATTGGCGGTGCTGGCGTGCTGTTGTGTTCGTCTTTTGCATTTAGTGGTTGAGATTGTTTGGACTTTGGTTCTTGGTGTTGCCATTGTTTATATATTTTATAACCGTAATAACCGCCCCCAGCAGCAACAAGAACGCCAAAAATGACAACAGTTTTAAGTTCAATATTCCATGAAGGCTTTGGTGATGTAGGCCTTGAATCAACTTGTTCTGGTGTTTTTATAGCCGGCATTGAAACAACTGTTGGCGGTGTTATGTTTTCATGATGAGTTATATTCTGTGATTGTAACATTAATTTTCTTTGTCTGTTCCACTCTGCTAATTTTTTTCCTGCTTCAACACGCCCAGGATGAGGATGCTTCTCGCTGGTCACTTTCTTTACTGGATTCAATGTTTTCTGATTCTGCTGATTTCTGGCTCGGTCATTTTGAAGGGAAATAAAATCTATATGATTAAAAGTAATTAATCCCATGATTAATGGCGATAATAATGTTCCAAATCTGTAATACAGATCACACCCTAGAGACTCTAATGACTTTGTTAAAACTGGATCTTGCGTTAAATCATACGTAAGATCTTGTTCAGAATCAATGGGAGCAAATCTACTGACTAGTTTAGTGTACAAACTAAGAACCGTTTGTCCTACACTTTTCACCATTCTAGACCCCAGCTGCGCTTCATACCTGTTATGATACTTTATAATGTCTTGTGGCGACATCTGTTGAATTTGTTCTATGCTGAATTCAGTTCCGAGGAACTGTTTTGTTTTTCCACATGCTGCCAAAGAATACAACCTCTCCTTTTGGGGCATTATAGCTTGGTCATCAACTTGGTCATTTGTAATCATAAGTTCAGGAAGGTTTAATAGATCATCGGTGTTCATGTTTTTATTAATTATAATTATTTTATTTTTTTAAAAATGAGCACCGAAAAAACTGTTACCAACCTTGTATACCATTCTGCTGTTATTGGAGGTCTAAGTGTAGGATACACGATGCTTGGTAAAAGCCTGTTAAAAATAAAACCGGCAGATCTTGGCAAGCTAGGCTTTGAGGATTCAGCAAAGCTAATTGCTGTTATAGCAGCTTCGTTCGCTACAAAAGATTTTTTAGTTAAGCAAGGAATAATTCCTGACAGTATCAATATGTAAAATTTAAAAAATGCATTTATAAAAAATGGCTTCACTCGTAATGATGATAGGAGGCGCTGTGGTGAATGCGCTTGCTTTTAGCGGAAGTAATTACGCATTTAGTAAACTACGGGATGACGGCGAAAGAAAAAGACATAACAAAGCTATGGAGCAACTAGCCGCAGCACAGGATCACTATGAAAAGCAGAGAATTGAGCAGTTAGATTTTATTAATAACACACTGAAAAAACAGGGACATGCAGCTTACACATTTAAAGATGTTGGCCAGGCAATAAAAGAATATTATCTTGTAACAGGCAAACCAATCGAGACATTGCCCCCACCAAAATTCAGCGACTTTTATCAACCATCAGAAAAACAAAAGATGCAAGAAATCGCGTTTATTGTCTTTGGTATGACCGTTGTGTATTTTGTTGCGCATAATATTGGCTGAATAAAAAATGAACAAAATCTATTATTCGCCAAAAGGATATTGGAAGGGAATCACGGCAATTAAAAAGCTAAGCCAAGCAGCGGGAGTCAGTGAACAAACAGCAAAAGAATGGTTATCTAAACAAGTGATTTGGCAAATTTATTTACCTGCGCCTAGGCGAATACAGAGACCACACTTTGTGAATACAATACCGAACGACACCCATCAAATGGACCTTCTATATTTACCCTCTGATACGATTAGACGAAAAAGATTTAAGTACGCACTTACAGTCATTGACATAGCTTCAAGATACAAAGATGCGGAACCATTAACACAAAAGAGTGCTTCTGCTGTTGCTGTTGCTATACAACTGATATACCAACGAGGCCCGCTAACTTACCCTCGCATGATTCAAGTCGACGATGGAAAAGAATTTAAAGGCCAAGTGAATCAATTATTGTTAAAACATAGAGTTACCATTAAAAGAGGCATTCCAGGAGTTCACAGATCACAGGCTTTAGTTGAAAACTTTAACAAACAGTTAGCTGAAAGACTTTTTTCCTACCAGTATCACAGAGAGCTGATTGACAATTCTCGCAACACAGAATGGGTTAGAAGACTGCCCTCAGTTTTGCGCGCAATGAATAATGAAGAATTTAAAGGGCTAAAACCAGTACAAGCAATCAAAAAACAAACAATAAATGTTGCTGAAGACTCCAGTACACCCAGCAAACTATTACCGTTTGGTTTGAAAGTAAGGTACCTTTATTTACCGGGGGAAGCAGAAGGGGACACTCGCATCAGGGCAACAGATCCAGTTTGGAGTGTTGATCCATATGAAATAAAAAGAATTGTAAAGATGAATCCGCCCGTGTATTATTTACGAGAAACTGACACAACAAAAACAACCAGCTCCTCAAAGATCTTTTGTAAAGGAAGAACTGCAGATAATCCCACCAGGCACAGTTCCGCTTTAACTGATTTACGTAAATATATTTGAGTTTAAAATGGAAGCTCAGAATGAAGCACAGAACGAAACAAGAATGGTAAAGGAAGAGACCTTGAAAATGATACGGGAATCATTTCATGGGTGTAATGCTATTAGGGGAACATTTGCAAGGATTAATCAATGCATGCTAAACCATCCAGATCACCTACAACTCAAAATCCCAAATTGGGAAAAAGGATATCTTGAAATAATAGAAAAAATTCGAGCACATCAAGCAAACATGAGAAAAGATTTAGATGAATTGGATGGTGCTATAATTAGTCTTGCGTTTAAAGATGATTGAAAAATATAACCCCCCTGTTTATGCTGTTCTCTTATGCCCGATTGCATATGAAAACTCTGGATTAACAAACACACGTTTTGTGTTTGTTCTATCTAATGACTTTTTTGTTACAACAGTTGTGCTGATCTCATGTAGATTAGATCGCAGCTTTACGTTGTCATGATGAAAAGTCTTATTGCCAAACAATGCTTCTTTGTAGTTGTCATGCGATATGTTTGACTGCACAACACTGCGAGATATTCCTTTTGCTTTCTTAATGGTTTTCTCCTGGCTCGAAATACTGTACATTTTCGACCTTAAACCAATAAACTCCTTAATCACCTTTCCAGATAATTCATCCTTCATCTTTCCTAAAACCTTCTTGTTAACGGATGAATGTAAAGGCGACCCTTTAGGGTAATCGGATGTGTCATACCATCCCGCATGTCCTTTAGCCACTTCGGTTTCCATGTCTTTATAGATGTCTTCAGTAGGGATATCTATAACAAAACTGTCTGTATCTGTGTAAAGTACTCTAGACTCTGGATACAAGGGTTTAAAGTAGTCATAAAGAAATTCTAACATCAAAAGCTTTGATAATTCTAAAACAGTAAACCCAATAAATACAGGTTTGTCCAATTTGACTTTCTTTTTCTTCATCATTATGCCAAAAAGCTGATCATGAAATCTTCTAAAGTCCTGATAATTTGGTTTTGAAGTCAGCTTAATTGCTTCGTTCTCTCTGGTGACTAATCTGACATCTTTGCGCTTGTGCGGATTCTCCATAGTCTTTCCGAAACAGCTGTTGTTCATCAGCTTAAAAAAGTCTTTTTCTGAAGCATCTGTGGATTTAGTTCTGAGATCAGTGTTCTTCATGATGTATGGTTTCATGAACTGTTCTTGATCAAAAGCAATTATACGATGAACAGCTGTCAACTTCAAACCGTGTCTTAAATAAAATTGTAGAAGTCTGTAATGGCATACATAATTTTTTTTGCCTCGAAGATTAGGCACAAGTTTAGGCGGCTTTCTTGGATTCATCTTTAGGCTTTCTGCAGCTAATGGATAGTCATTATGCAGGTCATGGAGTTCATGAGGATATTCTAAGTCAACTTCTAGAATGTATCCACGCTGTTGACCCGGCGCCAAACTGCCCAACCACTTTAATGCCTTTTGAATGTTTTTCGGATCGACGCTTGTGTGCATTTTAAAGTTACGTAATGGAAGTGATTGCGCCATTGCCCAACCATACAGATTGTTTGCATCTAAATACATGAGATAGTTAGACCTTTTACTCGGATCATAGTCGTCCAAGTATTTGTTGTTTGTTTTACAGTAATGATGCGACGCCATACTAATTCCCCCACGCAATCCGTTTTCAATCATCTGAATCATTGGTAGGTCAGACAATAAATCAATCTGTATTCCTGTAAACTTTAAGAAAGCGTCCCAACTCATCCCGGGCGCAGAAATGTAATGCGCAGGATTCAGGCTATAATGTTTCATGCAGGTCTTCCTATAATTTTCAAAGACGTCCGCCAACAAACATACATCAGCCATCAAGTAGGAGTCATGATAGTCTCCCATCGTTTTACAATCTAACTTCTGCCACGCATCTTGAGCATGCTGGTAATCAGAATCACTGATGTCCTTTCCTCTAAGACTAGAAAAGAACGCGCCTTTAGGAGGAAGTGTGTCTTCGTCAAACCTTTCCCAACTGCTCATGTATTCGTAAGGGTAAACACCCTTTCTAACGAGAGTTGGGTCAAAATATTCTTCCGTTATTGGGCAGGACTTTAAGGACATAGCCAGTGACTCTAATGAACCCATCATGTGTTGCATAGTCATAAAAAGACATGTTATTTAAGTGAAACACATGTACTTTTCTGATGACTGTGCAATGCATGACACCCTAAAGGCATTGCCCACTGCTTTCATTATAAGATGAGAGTCGTAACCTCGCAAGTTATGAAAGAAGATGGGCAGCTTCCATGTCTTAGGATCAAACTTTAGTTGAAGATTGCATTTGTTATGCGCTGCTCCTCTGAACTTTCCACTAATGTGATCATGGTCTCTTACCCGCTGGCCGCTAAGGCCACCTGTCGGATTGGTTTCCTCACTGTTAGACATTAGTTCTAAACCACAAATCCAACAATGTGTGGCTGAGTCATACTGTTGTTGATCTTCGGGCGTCATTATGATTTCAGATAAGTTTAGATTATTAGAACAGTCATTACGCACTTTCTGCATGCGCTGTAAAAATCTTCTAGCCGCATTTGGTCCTCTGTATAATTCTGGCTTTGAATGGGCGCCATCCGACCTGACAATAACGAAGGCAAATGAACAAATCTGATGATTACTCATTAAGACTGTTTTTCGAAGTTTTTGTGGCGCTGGCCCTTCATAAGGAACAATGAGCGATTCGAAGTCTGCGTAAACAACATATGGAGAATTTTGCATCCGTTTCCAGTTCTTAAAACTAACTTTAGATCCAGGTGGGGGCGTAATTAGTTCTGTATTACAGTCAACTGGGCCGATACAATGTTTCTTATGTTCACTCGCCGCTTTAACAGATGGAATTCTTGTTAAACATTTTCTACAGAATTCTTGTTTATGTCCATCTTTTGAAGTATGCTGCATTAGTTTACTCATTGTTCGTATCAATGTGTAATGCGGTAGCGGTGAAAACATCAGTAGTAAGTCAACATGATTTTTGTCTGGTTCGCCAATTGTTGGGCTGTTCTTAGACACTTTAATGGGCTGTAGATTTGTTTCCTCATCCCATGTGTAGATATTAACAGTTATTGGTTTGTTTTGTTCTTCAAACTGATCAATTTGTTCTACACTCACAGGAAAGGATATTCCACTAAAGTTAAGATCATTGACGTAAGGGCGATAGTTAGATACTCTCTCCGCGTTTTTGCGGACGTAATGCAGCCTTGCGAGAACACACCACATAAAACATTTGTTGTCTGTATTTTTTATGTTTAGAACTGCTTTTTTTGCAACTAATGCTGGAGGTAGTGGAATGTAAGACCTGCCAACAATCGGCGCATACTTAGCCTGTTTTAATCTGATCTCTAAGACTTCGCCCTCTGACCAACCAGAGCCTCTCATTTTGGCTTCTTCGGCGGCCACATCAAACTGTGTAAGCAGTTCGTCTGCCCAACCGGGTGTTAAGTCATTATGAGAAAGAATAGTCTGTTGTTTAGTTGAAACCCAGACTTCCAGATTTTCTTCATTTATTGTTACATAGTCGATTAAAACAGCTAACATTACTTTAACTGGTGGGTCTATTGTTAGTTTACCTGGAACTTGAGAAATAGCATGAGCAACACTTGCCTGTACGTTTGCTGGATCAATGACTTCTAAATCAATATCATTCAGTGCTCTTGATAAATTTTCTTGCATTGCTTCAAACAATTCGTCGGTCCTTCATATAATTTATCCATGCTGAGTTTCTTTTCTAACTCAAATATTTATTTAAATCAAAAAAAAAAATTAATCAATATCAACGGTCTTTTTGTGCTTGGACTCATAAACTAAAGTATAAACACCCTTTGGCGTTGTTAATGTGAGCTGTTTAGAGCAGAGTTTAATGTTTCGTTTACTTTTTTTAAGCATTCCTTTTTTATCTGCTCGGGGTCTGGCTGTTGAGAAAAACTTGTCCTCGCCTTTCTTTGAAGATCAAACTTTTGTCTTTTATAGTCATCAAAATCGGCCTGTAAACGACTAAATTCTTCATCCGTGATGTTTGAGTCAGCTAGTGCTTTATTTATAATCAGCTTGAACGAACTAAGTTTAGCTGTTATTAGTTGAACCATAGCTGTGTGCTTTTGGAGTTTAGTTTTTATTTTTTTGCTAGCAGCACCTACAGCTAATGAACACAGGCCAAGAGCTAAAGACAAACCGCCTAGAGGTAAAGCTGCGGGTGCGCCTATGCCCGTTGCTAAGAGACCAACACTCGTTCCTGCTGATGCGGCGCTTATAGTCGATGCTCCAGTATTAACATAGGTAACAGCATTAAAGGCGGCAGAATACCTTCGTTTGGTTTTGCTATATTTTGAAAGGTCCTGCTCTAGTTTTTGTTGCATTTGTGTAATGTTTGTTAATCTGAAGGTTTTTATGCCGGGGGCTATCTCTTCTCTTGGCGACCTCGGTGCTGTAGGTACTCTCGGATAATGCTGAACAGACATGCTTTTTTAAAATAAAAAATAATTTAGTAATGTATATTTTCTAATCTGTTATCTTGAATATTTAGCTGCGCATCATATATTAAAAACAAATACACATTAAGCGGTTTATCGACCTCTTTTTCTTTATCAATTTGAATGTTTATTATGTCTCTGACAGTTCTCCCGCTTCCATGTAACTCATTATCCTCCGTTGACCTTAGGTCAATCCATAAACCGTATTTCGTTGTTAAATAATGATCAAGTCTAACACTGTGAAGATGTAGATCTTTAGACACAAGGTCAACTGTTGGATTTCTACACCTCCCGCCTCCAAACAGTTTTCTTATTTCATCAAAATGCTGATAAGGTTTAAGCCCGCTAGCGTAGATTTGGTTAGGACTACCCTCAATTGTACATTGCACTTTTGTTATTTTAGGATTAACAAAATTTTCAGTTTGTCTTTCGAATGGTCCTTCATCTTCACACAGCAATAAAATACCTTTAAGCGATCTTGCTGTGGCACTAAAACTGAAATTCCATATAGTGTCTGCCCTGCTTTTAGGATATTTAGAATGATGAATCACTCTTTCGTAATATATTGCTAATTTTGACTGATATTGTTGCTGGATCAGCCTCGCTAAGTCAGGGTTGCTAACAACGTCAAACTCTAACGAGATGTCAGAAATGCTGTACTTTGCTTCGGTGTCTGTAGATATAATAACATATTTGTGGTCATTAAAAGTTAGTTCATATGACAATCTGTCTTTTAATGCTCCTTGAAAGTATGGGGCATGCGCTTTTAACAACTCAAAATCTAGGGGTATGAAAAAGCGATTTCCATACGCATAACTTACAGCTACAAACCTTTTGCCGTCTTTAGCGTTTGCGGCGCCTATTCTATGTTTTAGTGCTTCTTCATTTTCAATTCCTTGAAACGCAAGATCGGCCCTTTCATTCGCGGTTAGCCATAGATCAGAATAGGTTAGAAATATGTCTGCATTATGTAAAGAAAATATTTCTTGCCCCTCAAGTTTTATAGAAATTTTCTTAACGATTGCCCGCCCCAGATTCTGTACAACTGTTCTGTTAGGGTCTGTTGTTGAAGCGAGTTCTATTTTGAAAGTAAGACGTGCAGAGCCTGGCACAATCACTTCATCCGCTCCTAGGTCTGGAAATTTAACAGTAAGAATTTGATCCGCATCAATAGTAGATGGATTATTTGGAACAGTAATATTCCGTTTATTTCCCTTCACGCCAAAGGGCTCTTTCAGCTTTCTATACGGGTCAAGAATTGAACCATATGCTTGTGACATTTTTTTATAAAACAAAATAAAAAGTTTATTATTAAAGAAACATGGCAGGCAGAGAAGATGAAGATTATGATGTTTCGGATCCTGGAGACGACATGAGTGAAATGATCCCTTTGATACAACATCGCTCGGGGCTCTCAATGCGGCGTGAATTAACAGAAAGTCATGTTAGATCATTGTACCAAAATTTAGGCCTTGAACCTCCCGAAGTTTTAGACCCTAATGATTTTGAACGAGATGATGATGGCCATTTGTTTGTAAGAAACGACCAAGGACAACGCGTTCAGCTTAGAACTAAACGAGACCCATTAAAGTTTTTAGCCGTGGGTTCAATTAGACAAAGACTCAGTGTGAGAGAACAAAATCGCCTTGGCATTGCTAAACCAAAATTAGATAGGGATGCAGTTGCTAAACTTCAAAACACACTGCAAGAACTTCCAACAGCTAACCAAATACAAAACATGGAACTTAAAGATTTAAGTCCAACAGCGGGTGAATTAATAGAAGCAGAAACCAGTTTTTCCGAAGAAACAGCATTAAAAACAATTAATGATTCCCCGCTACCCATGCGGGAAATAGCGGCCCTTGATCATGCTTTGAGAAGCATCAGAGGCGAATTAACAAACAATTTAGCAAAACTAGGTGAACTAGATGAGCATATAAAAAGAGAAAAAGAAAAACTCGTTGAGGCTGATGACGCCAACTTAGGGCATGATATTAAAGAAAGAATAACCCAAAGACTAAAAGATCTTGAGCAAGAAAGATCAGCAAGACTAGAAGTGTTGTCTACTAACCGAGAACAATTGCGAACTCAAGTGAGCAGAATAAGAGAAACTATCCAAAGAATTTTATATGAAAACACAACGCTAGCAGACCGAATACGAACACTGTTTAGAGAGCAAGGAGTCACATTAGCAAGCGTTATAACAGCCTTAGGTTTTGCAATAAGTACACTGGTGATGGCTATTACGGGCGGTGGTGGTGGTGCTGGGCTAGTGCCTCCACCGCCATCCCCTCCACCTGATACATCATGGGTAAAAAAACAGCTTGATCATCTTGCGGGTTTATTAAAAAAATTAGCCAGTAAAGCCATAGACTCTTTACCCGGAATATTAGGGGGTGTTGTTAGCTGGCTTTTGTCTACTGCAAGCAAAGTAGTTGGCTTTATGGCTGAGCACTTATGGACATTAGTTCTCTTAATAGTTGGGTTACTCTTTAGTAAAATAAAGAAGGAGTAATCCTAGGCTAGTTAATCCAATAACAAGTGCTGTCTTTTCATATTCATGGTCATTATTTTTTTTAACGGTCTTTGGGCTTTGGACCTCAGGGATTGGGTGACTTAATCTTGGGGGGTCATCGTGTTTTTTTATTGTTTGTAATATTACTGGCTCAGAATTTATTTCGTTTTTTTCCGACCTTCTGTTCATTACCTGCCACAAGGATTTCATTGTTGTAGTTTATTATTGTTCCTACCTGGAGCCTGAGGTCAGAAGGCAGCATGTATAAACCAGCGCCAACAGCAAAGTCTACTTTCGATCTTGCGTATTGTAAAACATTTTGGTACCTTTTAATACTTGAAGGTAAATCAACTGTAGAATTAATGGCGTCCTCTAAATTTGCTAAGTATTGATTTTGTGCATCAAAGCCAGTAGAAGGATCAGTTATGCTCGACCTTGTCTGTGCTTGCGAACCTAGCAAACACCAAACGTAAGTACGAATAGAGTCGTTTATTCGTTCTATTCCTGCTTTAGTTAGGCCCTTAGAAGTGTCTAAGATAAATGTTGTCCACGCTGTTTTATGCTCTTGCTCTATGGACCCGAGGTGAACAGCCGTGCCTGTAGAGAAAGATGTGTAAGGGGGATTCCAGTCATAGTTATACTTTCTGTGCACGCCCCAAAAATAAGGGGTGCCTAGACCATGATTAAGATCCGACTTTTGTCTAAAGTCTGTCTTAGCCTTAATATTGAATTCGTTACAGATCCTTTCAAAAGCCTTCATGTCTATTCTGTTGCTGAATGGATTAAACGGTTTGTCATTTGGCAATGGCGCTTGCAGTTCAGTCAAAATACGTCTGAAGGTGTAATAAAAATGAAATCTATACACTGACCTCACCAAAGGATCAGGATGATTTAAGTGATCAGCATACGACACTCCACACCCAGTTGTTGCACAAAACACAGCAAAGTTTAACTGGTTCTGATAAAACTGCATCGGATGACTGAACCACACTTTTGCGATGTAGTCTTTTTAATAGGAGGGTTGAGATATCTGTTTAATGGAGTACTCACCTTTACTTGAAAGGTGCCAGTCTGGGTCACAGAAATGTCAAGGGTATCAGTTGTTATATTTTTAAGATTGTAGTGCGGCCCAACGGAATATTTTGCATTAGTATATTTGAATGCACTCATTTTTATTTCGTTTAAAAAATGTTTGTAACAATAACAACTCAAGACCGTCCTTCGTTTTTAGAACATGCTATTGATAACAATTGCGGAACTAAAACGGTCGTGCTTCATGAAATATTTTACAAAGTTGTATGGTTTAATATAAGTGAATCAAAGAAGAATAATAAGATTAGAAAATATGGCGGGGGAAGAAACTTAATTAGCCAGTTAACAATACCTGATGGTTATTACGGGTTTTGCTCACTAAAAGAAGCAATGAGTAACTTTGACATTACTCTCAAACTTAACAATGCAAATCTAAAAACAATATTAACATTCAAACCTGAAGAAGCAAGTTACTATTTTGATAACGAGCTAGCTAAAATGTTAGGCTTTGCAACTGACAGTCAGGACGCTCAAAGATTTATTGTTACATCAAACAAAACTACTTATGAGGGGGAAAGTCCGCTCAATCTTGCATTACATTCATTACTCTATGTTCATTTGGATGAGCTAAGCACTGATGAAAACTTATATGATGGAAGGCCCTCAACTGTTTTAAGAGCTCTTCCATCAGGGAAAGCTGCATATTGCGATTATGAAATTATACAATTCCCTAATTTACAGTTTAAAAGATTAGTTTGTGGGAGGGTTGGATCATTTAATATAAAAATCGCAGACAAAACAGGAAAAGTCGTAAAATGTGATAACCTGCACATTGTTTTGGAAATAAAATAATAAACTGTACTAAAACATGTCGCGTGGACCAGAAGAACCGGGAGTTACATTGGCGCCTGTAAGGTGTATAACCTTAGAATTAAAAGACCTTGCAGACGTTGTGGACTTTGAACAGAACGGTGAGATAGGCGCTTTGTATGGGTTTGTGTACACTAAAGATGGTGATTATAAACGCAAAGAGGTTGGTGACAGTAAAACGTTTCCTAAACTAGAACAACTACGCAATGTAGAAGCAAATAATGCTGGCCAGTATGAATATAAAATAGTTCGAAAACCTGACAGCAAATGGCACTTAGAACCATATTTAGAATGGGAAATAAAATTTGAATTCATAAGCCCATTTACATTTTTTAGCCGTCAAAAAAGTTTCAGAAAAGCATTCAACTCTGGCCCTTTACATGTAAGTCTTATGCCGGACGACAATAGTCGGAAAGAGATTGAAATAACGCCGTATGGGAAAAAACAGTACATCCTCCACAGAAGAGAAACGGTTTTAAAGAAAGCTTCTACAAAATTACAGTTCTATCCAAGCAGAAAATTAGGAGACACGTTCACAATGATATTTGAAATTTCTGTCTTTAAAGATGTGGAAAGGGATGGGGTTGTGGGCGTTAGTGACGTCCTTATAAAAGGAATTAATATTAGCTGGCAAAACTTAGACGTTAAACGCCTTAAAGTTACCATCGTCGTTCTTCACAATGGTGAGGATGTTAAGGTCATAACAACAAGCAACAAAATCGATGTTGACTTAAATAGAAACAATCTTACAGAACTGAATTGGATTAATGTTACACATTTAGGCCTTATAGGGTTTTATTATACTGAACAAGTTTTGACGGAGAGTATGATAAAAATAATAACTGGATTAGATTAAATTCTGTTATAAAACTATGGAGCAGTTAAACTTTATGACAAAAACCCCTCATTGTTCATTGATTTGTGGACAAACTGGTTGTGGAAAAACAATATTTATCCTCGACCTGTTACAAACAGTTTATCGTTATAATTTTGATTATATTGTGATTTTCTGCCCGACGCTTAAATGGAACAAAGCATATCATGATAGAAGGTTTATATGGACAGATGATGACATATATTTAGTTGATCCTAGCAATAAACTGAGTGAGTGTTTAGAACAGTTTTATAAACTGTTTGAAGGAACGCAAACACTATTTATTATAGATGACTGTTCGGCAGAAAGAGACATAGTTAAAAAGAGAAACACTTTGTCAAAACTGGCTTTCAGTGGAAGACATGCTGGGATAAGTGTGTGGATTTTATGTCAAAAATATAACTCGGTTTTAAAAGACTTTAGAGAACAGTTAAAGACTGTAGTTTTATTTCACATGAAAGACAGAGACGCATTTGATGAATGTATGCGCGAAAATGATGTTATTGAAAATGATCAGGAAAAACATAGGATTAAGCAAAAACTAAAATCTGAAAAGTTTAGTAAATTAGTATTGAAAACGGATAACCCTACACAGTATGTATGTTTGTAGATAATCGTTATTTTTTGGTTATTAAAGTCTTACTTGTCAGAGAACAGCATTTTACCAATCCTGGGTAACTTCGTCCGAAACTGGTTGAGGACAAAGTCCGAAACTAGTTGAGGACGAAGTGAGCCAGGATTGGTAAAATGCTGTTCTCTCCTCTCTTCAGATCCCGTGCCAATCCCCTGCTACTGACCTCGATTGTATATGTTTTGGATTGTGAACTGTAGTCCAGTTGGGTTGGGTTGCACGTGTTGTGCAAGGGGGGGGGGGGGGGGGGGGGGGGGCCCTGTTAAGGTTGTAAGGCTTTCTTTCTTTATTGAG
>CM031597.1:136587790-136597013 GCA_018398815.1 Conus ventricosus | reverse complement strand
TATTATTGTATGAGGGGTCCTATCAGGGTTGCTATTTTATACTAGTTGATAAAAATTTCCTTTTGTGCCTGTAACTGTCTACAATTTCAACTCTTGTGTTCAATGTAGTCATACTAGGTTTGCATAGGATCATCCACTTTTCTGTTGTGCACAAATTACATCTCTTTGTGCTATTATTGTATGCTGCTGCTTTTCGGATTATTTTCCATGTGATGTTAAAATCTGTATTTGTTTTTTTAAGATCCCATATATGTTTACTTAATTCTGTTTGGTGTTTGTATTTTTCATACTTGAAAGATTGCTTGTGATTGGCGTACCTAGCTTTGAATTTGTTTTCTGTGATCCCTATGTATGTCTCTTTGCCTCTTTTCGTTGTCACAGTGGCTTGGTATACGATGTTATCAGAGAGACATTGGTTGTTCAGAGGGCATTGCTCTTTGATTGTGCAATTGCAAGTTTTCCGTTTGTCACCCTCGTTTTTGACGTTGGTTTTCTTTTTGTTTGAAGCATCAATTATTTTTAATCATTATTTTAGCTGCTTCCGCATGGTTGAGCACTTTTTAAAAAAAAAGCCGGAAAATATACTACCAGCTATATATATATAATGGAGTGTCCTGTGCGTGCCTGTACCCATCGTCAACACAGCGCAGGCCTCCAAGGGTGGTACAGGACTGCTCTAAAGGCAGGCGAAGACAGTGCTTCTCTGGGTCCTCCCCAGCACCTTCGGGTGTTTCTTTTTCTTCTTTGCCTTAACTAGGCTGACCCTGGAGAAAGGTCCAGTGACGGTGAGGAAAGACCCACTGACCACAGGGAAAGTCCTGTTGACAGTGGGAAAGACTACAACTTTGGATTCTCTCTTGAGGGCACATAAGACCGTATGGCGAAAGCTTGGCTGTGTCTGGAGTGGCACTGTCTTCATCTGTCCGTGGGCAGGGGTGGTTGGGTCTGTGGGGTGTGCTCGGCAGCTGGAGGGTGATGTTTTTCGCCGGTGGGCTCTGCAGTCATGAAATACGGGCTGGTACACCCATGGGGATGCTACTTTAAGGCTGTTATGAGCTGCATCCTGTAGTCTAATTTACCTCTGTTCAGGAGCAGTTATGTCCCTTGATATCTTAATGGAGTGTCCTGTGCGTGCCTGTACCCATCGTCAACACAGCGCAGGCCTCCAAGGGTGGTACAGGACTGCTCTAAAGGCAGGCGAAGACAGTGCTTCTCTGGGTCCTTCCCAGCACCTTCGGGTGTTTCTTTTTCTTCATATATATATATATATATATATATATATATATACAACAAACTAATAAATTCCAAGGATAAGTACCGAGCACCGTTCCAGCAACTTACAGAGCAGCTTGGTGTTGCAATGACTGCAAGAAATATTGAATTATAAACAAAGCTTGCTCTTATGTCTTAGATTGAAGAAATAGGGGGAAGATAAGCATTCATATCTGCAGTGGTAGATGATTCTGCCTAACTAACAGTATGTGCTTGAGTGGGTGAAAAAAATAAAATAAAAAAAATAAAAAATGCTTCTCACAATGAACCTTCAGCAAGCTTATAGTCTCCAAGGGGGAGACACCCTCCAATAAGGAGAGAAACTCACTAACATATAACTCCTGGTCATATACCGATATTTCGAAACTTGGTGGTTTCTCCTCAGTGACCGCGGAAAGTGGTAATTTGACTCCTCTGCCTTTTCAGTTTTAAGAAGAATGCAATCCCAGGAAAGGCTGGTGTGCAATACCGTAGTATGTTTGTTGAGTTTTCAAAAGAACAACCAAAGGTGCCACCTAAGAAGCAAAAGAAAATCATGAAAGAGCAAAACAAGCTACATTTTCTTGTGAAAAGTAGAAAATATAAAAAGATATCCTCTTAAGACACAAGTGCTGAGGGCCAGTTCTTGGAATGAATCCGCAAGGGACTAAAACACAACAAACTAATAAATTCCAAGTATAAGTACCGAGCACCGTTCCAGCAACTTACAGAGCAGCTTGGTGTTGCAATGACTGCAAGAATATTGAATTATAAACAAAGCTTGCTCTTATGTCTTAGATTGAAGAAATAGGGGGAAGATAAGCATCATATCTGCAGTGGTAGATGATTCTGCCGAGTGGGTGAATGGGGAAAAAAAAATGCGTCTCACACTGAACCTTCAGCAAGCTTATAGTCTCCAAGGGGGAGACACCCTCCAATAGGGAGAGAAACTCACTAACATATAACTCCTGGTCATATACCGATATTTGAAACTTGGTGGTTTCTCCTCAGTGACCGCGGAAAAGTGGTAATTTGACTCCTCTGCCTTTTCAGTTTTAAGAAGAATGCAATCCCAGAAAAGGCTGGTGTGCAATACCGTAGTATGTTTGTTGAGTTTTCAAAAAACCAACCAAAGGTGCCACCAAAGAAGCAAAAGAAAATCATGAAAGAGCAAAACAAGCTACATTTTCTTGTGAAAAGTAGAAATATAAAAATATATTTCTTCAATCTAAGACATAAGAGCAAGCTTTGTTTATATATATATATAAGTATAAATCGCTACTTATGGCAACCACTGTAAAAGGGGATGTTAAGGTTACCACATCTATATCTGTTAATTTTTAAATGATACTAAATCAAATTAGCTCATTATGTTCTGTATACTTTGAACTCTGAAGTTGTAAAGAAATAAATGTGAAAAGATAAAAATGACAGATAATACATTTTTACCTGGTTATCCTAAGGTTTTCTTAGTGTTTGTTGGGTCTTAGGACAACCAGCAAATTTGTTAAAACTTTCCAAGCAAATTGAAAGGAGGTACGAAAGGAATGATCGGATTTGGCCCAGATTTGGGTCTCGTTCAATGCTCGCTTTCTCAAGCGACGATTGGATTCTAAAAATAGCTTGAGTGTGCGTATATCTGGCAAGATCGACGGTTTACAGAAAAGACTTACAAAGCCCTTTTGTTCTGTTTTTCAAAATAGTTAATGTGATGAAAGAAGTTCATGTGTAACTTTTTTTCAAAACAACCCCTTTGAAAAAAATATATTTGACCAAATAGGCTGGTAGCCATAAAACTCTTTATTGCAGTGGTTGCCCTAAGGTGAAGATCATTAAAACGATATTACTCTCCAACGGCTTATTGGAAAAAAAGCCAAAATGTACCCAGACAAACTTAAGACAATGAATCCCCGATAGCGTATTGAAATAAGGCTGTATGCACGATTCCCTTCTCGTAGCAGGCCAAAACCTTAGGACGACCAAATCGCGGTTGTCCTAAGTGCAAAGTAATATAAAAAACGGGTTTTATGTCAACCATTGGTCATCCTAAATACCCTTTTAGATTATATATATATATATATATATATATATATATATATATATATATATAGATCAGTATATTTAAAACGCCCAAAACAATTTTTTTTAAGTGCTCAACCCCCTGGGGAGCAACACCAGATAAAACAAGTTAAAAGAGGAACTTAAAACTATCTACAAATTTGTTTCAAGCGTGTTGCGCTGTCATCAGGATGTTCTCTGCCCGCCCACCGCCGATGTTATATAGCGTGTGGGCTCCCGTTTGCGGTTGTTTGCACGTGCGGGTTGGCTGCACGTGTTTTTTGGGGGCTTTCAGGTTTTTGTTTTGAGTGTGTTCACTAACAACGATTTCCATTTATGCCTGCAGTTGTTTACTATTTCTGTTTGGTGTTTAAAGTTGCTAAGTGTGGTTTGCATAGTATTAACCATTTTTCAGTTAAACATAGGTTGACCTTTTTGAACATTGCTGTATGGTGATGCTCTTTTTATGATTTTCCAGGATATATTGTAGCTTGTTTTTGCGTCTTTAAGTTTCCAGATATATTTGCTCAGTTCTGTTTGGTTTTTATATTTTTCTTTATTAAATGACTGTTTGTGGTTTGCATATCGGTTTTGAAGTGGTTTTCAGTGATCCCTATGTATGTTTCTTTTTTCATTTTCTGATGTTACAGTAGCCTGGTATACAATGTTGTTGTGAAGACATTTATTGTTTAGTGGGCACTGTTCCTTTCTGGTGCAATTGCAAGATTTCCTTTCTTCACCCTTCTTTGCTGTGTTGATTTTCATTTTGTTGGATGCGTCAATTAGGTTTTTGAGGTTGGGCATACATGAGTACGATAGTTTGACAGTGTTTTTGTTAAATATTTTGGACAGTTTGTGTTCTTTTGGAAATGAAGTTGTTAGGATTTTGAAGAATTCTTTCCCTATGTTTGTTTGAGTTTCCCGTCGTATTGGGGGTTTACCATATGATTTTTCTTTTCCTATTTTCTTGCTTTTATTTGTGTTGTTGTCTGGGTTTGTATTGTAATTTGTAATTGTATCCACTTGTTTTAGTGCCTCCTGGTATTCTACTGCTGCATTGTTGAACACTCTCTCACTGCATGACAGGATTTGATAGTCTCTTGTTTATGCCATGGGGTATGGTCTTTAATATAGATGGTGGATGGTTACTTTTGGTGTGTACATAAAGAGGTGTATCGTTGGGTTTCTTGTATGGTTTATATATGTGATTGTTGAGATCCAGTGTTATGTCTAAGTAGTTCACTACCTTTTTGTTTTGCTTCAATGGTAATCTTTAAGTTGTGGTTTTGGAAGATTTTGCATAGTTCTTTCTTCTTGTTTTCGATGGTTCTTGGATTGTTGGTTAGTGCAGCAAGGCCATCGTCTCTAAATAGTCCGACTTGTTTTCCGAGTTTCTTCTTGATGTCGGACAGCATGAATAGTCCCGACCAGTTCACATGTTCTGCACCATCATATGATCCATGGTTACGTCGAATGTTGAGTTTCTGTTGGTTTTCCTGATCCAGGTTTCATTTTTGGTGTGTAGTAATGTTTTCTTGTGTGGAGAATGATTTCCATTTCTGACCCTGTTATGTCTGTGTGGTTACTGGCAAACTTCAGGGCTTTGGTGAGTAGTTCCTCATCTATAGATGGGTAAAAGTCTACTATGTCAAATGTGATGAATACTGTATTACTTTGTTTATTGAGTTTTTTGAACCATTGGATAACTTCGTATGTGTTCTTCCAGAGGTTGTATTTCAGAGTTTGATTTTACGTTCTTTATTATTTTTTCCAGAATTTTCTTGCTTATTTTTGCCTAATTCAGATTTTGGATGGGTTTATTAGTCTACATGTTGGATTGTTATGAAAATTGGGCTTGTGGTCTTTGAGTGTTATGAAAGCTTCTTTTGTTGCTGTCGCTTCTATCCTGTCACTTAGGTCTATGCGCTCTGCAAGTTCTTTTTCTTTAGTGCGGATACTGTCATGTATATTTTTGTCAGCTTTTTTGTAGTTTTCTGGATGTTTTTGTCAAGGAGTTGAGAGTATTCTATTGGTTCCATTTTGTAGTAATTGCTAGTTTTATCAGCCTTCACAAATATTTTTTTGTCATTTTGTACTTGTTTTATTTGTTTTTTTAGTGTTGCTTGGAAATCGTTGTTGGATTTTTTGAATTCAATATTGGTTATCATTCTTTTCATTTGATCTTCAAAGGGTTTCATTTCGTCTATGGCTGGTGGTGATCGCCATGATTGAAATCGTAGGTGTTTTTGTCCTCTTTTTTTTGCATTTGGGTTCAGGAAAAAGAATGCTTTCCATCTCATATTATGTACAAACTTTTCTGTTTGTTCTATTAATCTTTTTATATATGGTTGCGGATTTGAAAACGGTATATTTTTTGTTGATTGCCTAAAATTGGTTTCCTCCATTTTAAAAATCCTTCAGGCCACAGTGCTCAACGTGAGGAGCGATTAAGATCAGTATATTTAAAACGCCCAAAACAATTTTTTTAAGTGCTCAACCCCCTGATATATAAACAAAGCTTGCTCCATACAAGAAACCCAACGATACACCTCTTTATGTACACACCAAAAGTAACCATCCACCATCTATATTAAAGACCATACCCCATGGCATAAACAAGAGACTATCAAACCTGTCATGCAGTGAGAGAGTGTTCAACAATGCAGCAGTAGAATACCAGGAGGCACTACAAACAAGTGGATACAATTACAAATTACAATACACCCAGACAACAACACAAATAAAAGCAAGAAAAATAGGAAAAGAAAAATCATATGGTATAACCCCCCATACGACGGGAAACTCAAAACAAACATAGGGAAAGAATTCTTCAAAATCCTAACAAACTTCATTTCCAAAAGAACACAAACTGTCCAAATATTTAACAAAAACACTGTCAAACTATCGTACTCATGTATGTCCAACCTCAAAAACCTAATTGACGCATCCAACAAAATGAAAATCAACACAGCAAAGAAGGTGAAGAAAGGAAATCTTGCAATTGCACCAGAAAGGAACAGTGCCCACTAAACAATAATGTCTTCACAACAACATTGTATACCGGCTACTGTGACATAAGAAAATGAAAAAGAACATACATAGGGATCACTGAAAACCACTTCAAAACCAGATATGCAAACCACAAACAGTCATTTTAATAAAGAAAAATATAAAAACCAAACAGAACTGAGCAAATATATCTGGAACTTAAAGACGCAAAAACAGCTACAATATATCCTGAAAATCATAAAAAGAGCATCACCATACAGCATGTTTCAAAAAGGTGCAACCTATTTTAACTAAAAAATGGTTAATAGTATGCAAATCACACTTAGCAACTTTAAACACCAAAACAGAAATAGTAAACAACTGCAGGCTAAATGGAAATCGTTGTTAGTGAACACACTCAAAACAAAAACCTGAAAGCCCCCAAAACACGTGCAGCCAACCCGCACGTGCAAACAACCGCAAACGGAGCCCACACGCTATTAACATCGGCGGTGGGCGGGCAGAGAACATCTGATGACAGCGCAAACCTTGAAAGAAATTTGTAGATAGTTTTAAGATTCCCTCTTTAACTTGTTTTACTAATGTTGCTCCCCGGGGGTTGAGCACTTAAAAAATTGTTTAGGATTTTAATATACTGATCTATATATAATATATATATATATATATATAATATATATATATAATATATATATATATGTTAAAACAAGTTAAAAGAGGAATCTTAAAACTATCTACAAATTTGTTTTAAGCGTGTTGCGCTGTCATCAGGATGGTTTTTGGTTTGCCCACCGCCGATGTTATATAGCGTGTGGGCTCCCGTTTGCGGTGTTTGCACGTGCGGGTTGGCTGCACGTGTTTTTTGGGGCTTTCAGGTTTTGTTTTGGGTGTGTTCACTAACAACGATTTCCATTTATGCCTGCAGTTGTTTACTATTTCTGTTTTGGTGTTTAATTTGCGGATTGGGGTTTTTGCTAGTATAACCATTTTTCAGTTAAAAAAGGGTTGCACCTTTTTGAAACATTGCGTATGGTATCCCTTTTTTTTAGATTTTCCGGGTTATTGATTTTTTTTTTTGCGCTTTAATTTCCAGATATTTTGCTCAGTTCTTTTTGGGTTTTATATTTTTTTTTTATTAAATGACTGTTGGGTTGCATATCGGGGTTTGAAGTGGTTCAGTGCCCTTTATTTTTTCTTTTCATTTTCTAGTTACAGAGCCGGTATAAAATGTTTTGTAAGACATTTATTGTTTAGTGGGGACTGTTCCTTTCGGGCAAATTGGGAAATTTCCCTTTTTTTCACCCTTCTTTGCTGGTTGATTTTCTTTTGTTTGGATCTCAATTTGGTTTTTTAGGTTGGACATCATATAGATAGTTTTACGTGTTTTTGTTTAAAATTTTGGACAGTTTGTGTTCTTTTTTGGGAAATGAATTGTTAGGATTTTGAAAATTTTTTTTCCCATGTTCGTTTTTTAGTTTCCCGTCGTAGGGGGGGTTTTTTTAACCATATATTTTTCTTTTCCTATTTTCTTTCTTTTATTTTGGGTTGTCGGGTTGTATTGTAATTTGTAATTGTATCCACTTGTTTGTAGTGCCTCCTGGTATTCTACTGCTGCATTGTTGAACACTCTCTCACTGCATGACAGGTTTGATAGTCTCTTGTTCATGCCATGGGGTATGGTCTTTAATATAGATGGTGGATGGTTACTTTGGTGTGTACATAAAGAGGTGTATCGTTGGGTTTCTTGTATGGTTTATATATGTGATTGTTGAGATCCAGTGTTATGTCTAAGTAGTTCACTACCTTTTTGTTGCTTCAATGGTAATCTTTAAGTTGTGGTTTTGGAAGATTTTGCATAGTTCTTTCTTCTTGTTTTCGATGGTTCTTGGATTGTTGGTTAGTGCAGCAAGGCCATCGTCTCTGTATAGTCCGACTTGTTTTCCGAGTTTTTTCTTGATGTTGGACAGCATGAATAGTCCGACCAGTTCACATATTCTGCACCATCATATGATCCCATGGTTACGTCGAATGTTGAGTTTCTGTTGGTTTTCCTGATCCAGGTTTCATTTTTGCTGTGTAGTAATGTTTTCTTGGTGTGGAGAATGATTTCCATTTCTGACCCTGTTATGTCTGTGTGGTTACTGGCAAACTTCAGGGCTTTGGTGAGTAGTTCCTCATCTATAGATGGGTAAAAGTCTACTATGTCAAATGTGATGAATACTGTATTACTTTGTTTATTGAGTTTTTTGAACCATTGGATAACTTCGTATGTGTTCTTCCAGAGGTTGTATTCAGAGTTTGATTTTACGTTCTTTATTATTTTTTCCAGAATTTTCTTGCTTATTTTTGCCTAATCCTAACAACTTCATTTCCAAAAGAACACAAACTGTCCAAAATATTTAACAAAACACTGTCAAACTATCGTACTCATGTATGCCCAACCTCAAAAACCTAATTGACGCATCCAACAAAATGAAAATCAACACAGCAAAGAAGGGTGAAGAAAGGAAATCTTGCAATTGCACCAGAAAGGAGCAGTGCCCACTAAACAATAAATGTCTTCACAACAACATTGTATACCAGGCTACTGTGACATCAGAAAACGAAAAAGAAACATACATAGGGATCACTGAAAACCACTTCAAAACCAGATATGCAAACCACAAACAGTCATTTAATAAAAGAAAAATATAAAAACCAAACAGAACTGAGCAAATATATCTGGAAACTTAAAGACGCAAAAACAAGCTACAATATATCCTGGAAAATCATAAAAAGAGCATCACCATAACAGCAATGTTTCAAAAAGGTGCAACCTATGTTTAACTGAAAAATGGTTAATACTATGCAAACCACAATTAGCAACTCTAAACACCAAAAACAGAAATAGTAAACAACTGCAGGCATA